>OY728130.1:1904637821-1905887821 GCA_963277665.1 Viscum album | reverse complement strand
ATAAGCAGTGCTGAAACTCAACTCTGTATCTAGAGTATGCTAAAGACTTCGCCAAAACATCGAGGTAAACCTCAGATCCCGATCAAATATAATGGAAAGTGGTACTCCATGCAATCTTACCAGTTCCTTTACATATATCATGGCAAGATAATCAAGAGAGAAATCCTCTCTAATAGCAATGAAGTGTGCCGAATTCGTAAGACGATCAACTATAACCCAGATAGCATTATTGCCTTTGGATATTTTAGGAAGTCTAGTGAAAAAGTTCATAATGATGTTTTCCCATTTCCATTCTGGTATGGGTAATGGTTGTAACATCCCCTTAGACTTATGTCTCTCAGCTTTAACTTGATGACAAACCAAGCATCGAGAGACAAATTCAACAACATCTCTTTTCATGCCATCCCACCATAAGTACTCTTTTAGATCCCTATACATCTTCATGCTTCCAGGGTGAATAGAGAATGAAGAACTATGAGCCTCATCCAATATTTCCTTCTTTAATTATGGTATGGTAGGAACACCAACCCGATTCTTGAACCTTATTATTTCATCACAATAAATGTGGAATTCAGGAACATTTCTCACCTTCTTTTGTAACTCTACATCTTCTTTCTGTGCCTCTTTAATCTTCACATGTATATATGGTTGAACATTCATTTGAGAAAGATAAGATTTTTCCTCTTACATTATAATTCCAAGATCCATCCTTTGTAAATCTATAAATATTGGATCTTTTGTGATCCTCATAATAGATAAGCTAGCATGGTCTTGTCGACTTAATGCATCTGCCAACTTGTTTGCTTTCCCAGGGTGATAATGAATTGAGCATTCGTAATCCTTAATTAGCTCCAACCATCTTATTTGGTGCATATTTAGCTCCTTTTGTGTGAAAATATACTTTAAACTTTTATGATCAGTATAAATATCACACCTTTCACCATAAAGATAATGCCTCTAAATCTTTAATGCAAAGATCACCACAGCTAACTCCAAATCACGAGTTGGGTAATTTTGCTCATGGATTTTCAAGTGTCATGAGGCATAAGCTATCACCATATCATTTTACATGAGAACACACCCCAATCCCTTCATGGATTCATTACTTGAAGATCACAAACCTTTCTCTACTACAGGGTAGTGTGATCACAGGTGCACTGGATAACCTTCTTTTTAACTCCTTTAAATTCTCTTCACACTCCTCCATCCAAACGAACTTAACTCCTTTTTGAGTCAACCTAGTGAGTGAATTAGATAATCGTGAAAAATATTTCACAAAACGTCGATAATATCCAGCCAAACCAAGAAAACTTCGGATCTCAGTTACTGTTGTTGGTCTTGACCATCTTTGGATAACCTCTGTTTTTTCTAGATCCATATATATCCCCTCTTTTGAGATTATGTGACCCAAAAATGAAACTTTTTGAAGACAAAATTCACATGTGGTAAATTTGGAATAAATCTTCTCTTTTTTAAGGTCTTTAATACAATTATAAAGTGATCTTCATGTTATTCCTTTCTCTTTGAATAGAAAAGAATATCATCTATAAATACCACCACAAATTGATCAAGATAATTTCTAAATACTCTACTCATTATATCCATGAAGATAGCAGGGGAATTAGTAAGAACAAATGGCATCACTATAAATTAATAGTGTCCAAACCATGTACAGAAAGCCATCTTTGGTATATCCTCCCTTTTAAACCTTAATTGATGATACCCTGAATGAATATCAATCTTGAAAAAGTATTGAGCTCTGCGTAGTTGGTCAAATAAATCATCAATGCATGGGAGACAATATTTGTTCTTGATAGTGATCTTATTAAGTTCTAAATAATCAATGCAGAGTCTCATTGATCCATATTTATTCTTAACAAATAGAACAGGTGCTCCCCAAGGTGATGCACAAGGGCATATGAATCCCTTATCAATATTCTCTTGGAATTACTTCTTCAATTCCTGCAAGTCAATTGGGTCCATTCTATATGGTGTCTTTAAAATGGGTATAACACCCAGTATGAGTTCTATTGAAAACTCAACTTCACGATTTGGTGGAGGACCTGAAAATTCCTCTAGAAAGACATCATCAAACTCCTGTACAATGGGAATATTCTTAATCAAGAGTTTTTCTCTAACCATTTGAGATAAATAACCTTCATTTATTGGAATCAAGACCCATAAGATGAAAGAAATTTCCTTTGGAAGGTTATGTTCACCCTTGCATCGATAGATGATTATAGATTGATTAGAAATATGAAATGTGACTTCCCTTATTTGGAAATAGATATGAGATCAATATAAGTAAATCCAATCCATTCCAAGAATCACATAAAATTCCACTATAGGAAGGATCACAAGATTTGCAGGAAACAATTTCCCACAAACGTCAATTGAAGAAGAATTATAAACTTTTGATGAAACCATTGTTCCATTAGGAGTTGTCACAGCTAACTCAACAGCTAATTGTTGAGGTAGTATGGAGATACCCTTAGAAAATTATTCAGAAATAAAAGAGTGGGTGGATCCAGAATCAAATAAAACATTTGCTACTTTAGAATGGATGGTAAGTGTACCTTTCACCACTTCGTTATCGTACTCCACATCGCCGATAGAAATTACATGTGACTTTACTTTGTCTTTGGACATAAGAGTTTGTTGACATCGATCATCATCAACAACCCTTATATTAGGGAATTGGTTGGCATAATGCCCCATTTTCTTGCACTTGTAACATTGAAGTGTAGGAGGTGCATTCTATGTAGCCTTTTCTTTGTTTGCATCACTAGACATCTTTTTCCCATCACTGTGGCATTCAAATGCCCGATGACCTTCTTTTCCACACTTAAAACATTTACTTGACCCTTTAAGAAAATTCCCTCCATGTTTCTTTCCTAACATTGAGAATAAGGGAAAACTCATCTTCTTTTCAGTGTGGTCTTTAGATTTTCCTTTGAATTCCATTTTCATCTTCTTATCAAACCCATATGACTGATGGGTTACTCCAATCTCCATCTCAACCTTGAGAGCACATCGAACAATTTCCACGTAGCTATTGAAGACCCTCATGGGTAATGCCTTTTGAAGACTTGGTTTTATGCCACTAAAGAATCGATCAATCTTACTCTCAGGTTAGATAATAATTCCAGAAGCGTACCCTGCAAGGCTTGTAAAATTTGCTTCGTAGGTACCAACCAATTCATCATCCTTTTGCTTTAATTCAAGAAACTCCTTCTCCATCTTTTTTCTAAGAATATGAGGGAAGTACTTATTGGAAAATAAGTTCTTGAACTCATCCCATTCCATGGACTCAATTTCAACCCTTTGCCTTGTATTGTTGATAAGATTCCACCATTGATTAGCTTCACCTTCCAAATGATATACTGCTAAGATGACTTTATCATGTTCAGAACATTGTAGAACTGAAAATATCTTTTCAGTGGTACTAATCCATTGTTCAACCACTAATGGATCAGAAGACCCACTGAATGAAGGTGGACGCTGCCTCATGAAGGATTCAACAGAATTTTGCTCCCTCCTTTGATCGTTTGGAAGTTTTTCATGATTCATATCTTGAGAAAGTTGTGTGAGCATGGCTACAAGATTTTTCATTCTAGATCCCATAATGTTTGGTTGCTCAGAGGAACAATAATTGCATTTCCCGTCGCATTCTGCATTAACACGGTTCCTTCGGGTTCCATCCATTGACTAAAACCAAGAAGCATAGTGTGATAAACACTAATCATAATAGGAAAACAACACAATCAAGAATAAAATTTCACACTTTAGGTCTTATCATAGGTTATTCACGACCATTTCTAAAAGACTAATATTGTGTTCTATGCTTAGACATATCCTTAGGGTTCTTACTAAGGATTTCACATCCTAGTTTCCAAAGGTTGACAATACCTTTCCTATGATACCAACTATAACAATACATACTTTACATACATTGTTATTACTACAGAATTGAAGCATACTTATTAAAACATATAATAAAACCATGATTGGACTGTATAGGTATAGTGTCTTTAGAAACTGGGAAACATAAACAACTAGTTCATAAATCATCTATATTGTCTCCCTCTTATTTCATCATATCTAGAGTCCCTTTTTGGCATATCCTACTTAATACCCTTCTTCCTGACCTGAAAAAAAAAACATACAAAGGGTGAGCTCAAATTCTTAGTAAGGAAAAAAAGGAAATATCAATCATACCATATTCATAAGAACATAACATTTTGAAAATATTAACTTGCAAAAGAGATCATAATATCATGACATGGGATAAATCATAGTAGGGAAATGAAATCCCAATAATCAAAACATAAAACATTAAACTTTGTGTCATACACACATAATCATAAAAAATCATTTCATATTAGTCAAGACTCATTTCCAAGACCATCATAGCAGACAAAGTCTAATACTGAACTGAGTACACTCCTCGTTCCAGTCCTGTATCACTAAATCAGATTAACTTTTCATTCCAGCCATGTCTATCTCATGAGATATAAATATTTACCCAATACATTAGAGAGAGATATAGGTCCCACCCATCTTATAATTAAACCATTCTTATGTGTGCAATAAATTCATAAATCATACATCATAGCATAACCCATGTAATAGAAATGGGATTCTTAAACATCATGCCATCATAACATAATCCATATACGATATAATAATTCCATCATAACATAATAAAATCAATGTAATAATAGGGATAGAAATATAACCCTATATTATCTTATATGGAAAATAATTTTGATAAAACACTTGAACTCCATTCTTGAGGAAAATATCCGTTCTACTTCATAAACATTTTTCCTTTCTCAACATGTCATAATAAAAGAATTTAATTGAAAATAAACTTGAAAAATTGTAAAGGAATATTCATGTAAATAATTTTCTATGAAATCATAAAAAATCCATTCATGCCGTATAAGTTAAAAAAACATTCTTCTCATACTTTGGCTGAAAAAGTCAAAAAGTATCTCGTATTGAAACGACAAAAGACCCATTTCATATATTTTACTAAAAATTATCCAATAGGTAAAAGGGGATTTAAAAAATTGTTGGAGGATAGAAATAATATTACATATTGTGGAAACATGGATGTGGATGATAAATATGCCCTAGTAAATTCTGAAGTATAAACAATCTCGGATAAAAAAGAGATTGTGATATTTTCCCTTACCTTAGGTCTGATATGCCTTGTACGTATCCCAACCTCCTGTATAATGATTTAAATAATTTCATTAACTTATTAAAGAATCATATTCATTGTTATGATATCATATATGGTCATATTCTTATCTTTTCATTAGAAATATTCCATTGCTACTTGTTATTCGGGTGTTCATTGCTTTATGTTCTTATGTGTGTTTTGTCGAATAAATTCTTATTACTCTTTTTAGGTTATAGATACATCATTTACAGAATGGTATTAGTTTAATATATATCATATTTATTCATTCAATTCATTTATATAATTATTATTCAATGAAGATCATGTAGAATGAGTCGCATCACATCGTGGAGACGGTAGACCGTACGTACGCACGAGTGATGATATCATTCCCATGATCATTGAATGGTCTTGGAGTGGATGATAGAATATATTAGAATTAGTATCATGTTATAATAATAATATATAGTTATTATTTACACCATTATACCCATCCAAGTAAGATGGTGGTGGAAAATAGATTACACCACGGTGTGGAGACTGTATTCCGTACGTACGCACGCATGGTGATTTCATTTTCCGTAGAATGAATAGAAGGTGAAATAGGGTTGTTTCATATTTATAATAAAATATCAGTATATTATTGATAATTATGTTATTAATTTATTATGAAACAAATAAATAAGAAGAAGTATAAGAAGAAATAAATTTGAAAGTATTGGTAAAGGATATTACCACTTTTTCGACGCGTCTCTTCTAAACCTCCTCTTAGGGCACTAAAGATGGTATTTGAAGAAGAAAAAGACCTATATTATGTTTCTAGGGATGTGGATAAGATAAATTTTCAGGGGTTGGCCGATCTTTAAGGCTCAAAATGTTGTGAGGAGGAGAGGGAGGAGGTTCCCTTTTATAAGGGAGGAGAGGGGCACCTTTGGAAACATAAGAAATATTAATTTATAATAAATTAAAAACCCACCCAAAAACCTCCAAAAATGACTCAATTAGAAGATTAGATGAGATATGATTGTAATTTCATCAACCAATAAAATTTATACATGTTGGGAGTTTATTTTAAACCATATCAAATTGATTTATCCTTATTTAATCTATTTAATTTTATTTGTGGTAATAATATTCTAAATTTTAAATTGTTATAAATAATTACTTATGTGTTTTGATTTGTCCATAATTGGATAAGTTTTGACATTTTAGACCATATAAATTTCAATTTATAATTTTTAAATATTTTTGTGATTTTTAAACAATTTTATAATATGTTATTTTTATAAAATAACAATAGTGTCAATTTTGACACTATTCATTTATTTGCATTTAAATAAAATCCACAAAGAGAAAATATTCGAACCAAAATATTTAATAGATTCCTAACATGTCATATTAATATATAAAATTCGTATATCACATTAAATAGTTCATATAATATTTATTTTGATATTTTTAAAACCATTTATTTGATATTTCAATCAATAAAATAATTTCAACACCACTATTGTGTCATCATTAATGATAATTATTTAATCCCTAAAAATTATAAATAAATTCACATGATGTATATAATTTTATTATATTTCTGTAGACTATTCATGTTTGAATTTTTATGAAGTTTATCACTAAATTTAAATTATTACACTTATAAGATATAAGAGAGTGACATGTTGTCACTTTCTTTGGTTTTAATTATAATTATGTCATTTTCATGGTCAATAATCCATGCAATGAATCTATTCCGACCTTTAGGTAATATGGGTCTACTTTTATTCATCCAATATAATTTTGGTAGGTGTTAGGGTAATTTTATAATCTTATTTTTACCCTTAATTACCCGATTTACCTTTAACTATAGTAAATAAAAATTACCGTAGTTACTATTCATAATGTCAAAAAAAATAAAAGTAACCTATTAACATAATTTGGACCCAATTAATCCAAATATAGAATCCATTTTTCAAAATTAAAAACACAAAGTAATTAATTTAAAATTAATCCCATTGTTAAGAAAACGAGTTTTAAAAGTTAAAACATTGTCAAAGATTGAAATGTTTTTACCTTTGAATTCAATATAAAATTAATGGTAATTACATACATTATATTAAATTGTAAAAATATATTCTATTTATACTTTAAAACCATTAAATTTTATCATTTAACCATATAAATTATCTTGATGAAAAAAAATTGTTTTTAAGAAAAATTTAGTGTATTTTAACTATTCATCAAAATATGGAAGTTATCAGAAAAGTATCAAAAATTTATCCAATGTAAATTTTTATATCCTGATTCAAAAGAAGAAGTTTATTTTGTAAAATTGAACTCATAAACTTGTCAAAAATTATATTTAAAATGGGTTCCCCATTAAAAGGCGGTAAAACTATATTTTTTGAAAAATACTTCTTTTGTCTGAAAAATTGATTTTGTTTTATTTCTTATTCTAGAAAATGTGTAAGATGAATCATAATGTTATAAAATTTCAAAATTTATTTAATACTATTCATAACGGATAGTTCATAATATTATAATAATATATCATTGTTTAGTCAAACTCGGTATTGCGTACAACGCAAGCTATCGAGGAAGGTTGCTCTTGAGTGTAACGCAAGCCAAGCTAGTGTTGTGTGTAGTGAAGGATTCCTTTGGTGTTGCGTATAACATAAGACATAAAAAAAATATTCCTCATAAAATCTCAGGGTGTTACAAGTGCTCCCTTATAGTGTCTATAGTATGCCATTATGAGACCACATGGGGAATATACATTTATTGACTCCTCAGAGAGTCTGTAGTTTATCGTTAAAATACCACATGGGGAATTGATGGTGAGTGATTCCTCATAGAGTCTTTGTTTTTGTGAGACCAAAGGGGTTAGACTGTGTGAGATTTCCGAGAGGGTCATTATATCTTTATTAAATTTATTATATGTTGAAACATAGGGGTTAGACTATGAGAAATTTCCTTTAGGGCTACTTTTGAATGATTGATTGGTTGTGACAATCCTGCCAAGCCAAAGCACAAGCTTGGACTCAGTCTTACTTGTTGTAGATGGTATTTTGAGACATCTATTTTCTGTTACATAGGGGATACATAGATTAGGCTAGATCCTGGGATTTCATTATTCAATAGTTTGAATAATTAATAAATGTAAATGAATGTAATTGGAAATTGTAGGATTGTTCACTTTTGAGTACTTTTTTGTTTATTGATTCATTTTTCATATTGCCTACTATATATATTCATTGAAAGTTAGGAACAAATATTCTAGTGGTTATCTACTAGGATTCGTACCACACCCTGTTTGGATCATGCATTTAGACCCAAACATATTATATGGTTGCATGTATAGATACGGGAAAGCGCCCTTCATCATTAGGTACTTAATTACTGTGGTGCTAGAGATCATGGGACCAAGCTGAGGCTTGCGATGCTGTTGAAGTTTACTTGTTTTCTTTTGTACTTTGGTTTAGTACTGCATTTCTAGTATTGTGACTTGTTTGGATGATTTCCTAGACATATGTGACATGCATCATTTCTATATGTGCTCCAGTTGTTTATTTACTTTCAATCTTATATTGTTTACTTGTAGTATGGTTAATGTTTTTTCTGTTTTTTATTATTTGTTTCCGTTATGTATACTTTTCCAATAAGAGCATATTTTCCCCACTATCACACCCAAGACCCTCACTGCTAGTCGACCGCCTCTGTTGTTCGAGGAAATATGCTTGAGGCCATGTGACCAACCGGGTATGGGGAACCTTTGGGCGGCACCTGGAAACGGGACGTTACAACATCGACATCGGGATGCAGGGTGGCCCACCTAATGGTGGGGATAGAGAGAAAGACAACAACGAACTTGGTTAATCTATGAGGTATTTGTTTTTAGAGGTTAGCGATGACCTTGTTAGAAACTTCTAGATTTTGTCGTAGGTAGTAGGCATTATGTCATGTACCAACGATGTAGGATCCCGGTGGAGGTATTGATGATGGCATGATGGCAGGTGTAACATCCTGGACCCAGATACCACTAAAAGTTTCCCTAATCCTAGTGGATCACATGGCCTCAAGTGCATCTTCCCAAACTCTAGAGGCTTCCAACTACCTGTGAGGGCCTGGGTGAGTCCATGGGGAGACTATTCCATAATTAGAAGAGTGTAACACATTATAATATCAATAACATAAACAAATAGCAGAAGCAGTAAATCATACAATAGAAGTAAACAACAGAAGTCTGGTAGTATAATCAATCTGGAAATAATATTATATACAAGATGATGATATATGTCACATGTTTCTAATAAAAAAAATACAAAACTGGAATACAAGGTAGATATACAATCCATATAACAAAATTAAAAAAGTCCAAAAGACTCCCAGTAGCATCGCAAGTCTCACCTTGGTCACATGCTCTTCTGATCCAAAGCAACATATCAAGTACTTGTGTTAGGGAACTTTCCCTTCTTGACTCCTGATATCATATAATCTGTTTAGTTAAAAAAACATGACCCAAACAGGGTGTGAGACAAAATGTTTGTAGGCAACCAACCAAGGTCTGTTCCAATCAGTTAGTGAATATATATTGCAATCAATGTGCAATAATAAAAGAATTAGGTAAGGAAGAACTCAAAAGTAAACATACTACATGCACTGGTTTTCATTTCCATTCATTTCATTCAACAATTCAATTAAATTGAATTTATAAGTCTTGAGATCTGAATCAAACCTGTCATCCGCCATGTAACTGGTAGCACAACATATGCCTCAAAATTTCATCTAATCAAGTACAAGTGAAGACCAAATCCAAGATTATGCTTTGGCTTGGTAGAAGCATCATTAGTCATTATATTTATAATTCATTTCTAAACCTAATCCCATCCTTAACATTCCTAAGTTAGAATTCAAGTATCAATCTAGGTGAAATATCACCCAATAACCTACAATCTTGTACCTAGAGAACCTCTCAAGAACCCAATATCGCTCTAGGTGAGGTATAACTTCCTAGCCAATTTGAGTCCATCCTCAGTGCTCCTCTACGTAAGCCCGAGTATCACCCTTGGCATAATAGTCAAATTCCCTATGAGTCTGTCCATGGAATTATCATAAGAATCATTGTATCACTTGGAATATAGGTCTATCCTCAACGAGTCTGTCTATGGCATCCCTCAATGGATCCATGTATCACCTATGGATTAAACACATTTAACCATTGAGTCCATCCATGACATCCTAAAGTGGATCCATGTATCACCCAAGGTATAAAGTTCAATAGTCACATGAGTCCATCCATGACATACTAATTCGAATCCATGTATCACCCAAGGATATTTATCATCTAAACAAATCAATTCCATTTAACATTTCATTTAATATTCCAAGGTCAAATCCAAGATAATCCTCTAACAGGATCACCTCAAAAGGTTTATCAAGCCTTGTCTAACCTCAAAGGGCCTGGCATTACAATTACTCACATGGGAATATTTTGTATAACAAGGACCACATGCATAAAAAACCAATACATGGATTTAACACCATTTAACTCACATGGGATTATCTTTATAACTAGATTCCCATGCCTAATCAATTCATTACATAGCATGGTCCCAACATAACTCACATGGGCTAGTAGTTCAAGGACTATTCAAATACTCACATGACCATTTTCAATATAACAATCCTAAGAATCCTATCAAGATATCACATAGCTTAATTATAATATAACTCACATGGGAAAATCCATAATTAGGGAAATTCAATCCAATTGAATCAATTCAACCAACGACACTGCAAACTAGGGTTCAGATCGGCCTCCCCCATGGCACTGCAATCTAGGGTTTCACTATACGATGGTCCCTAACTTCGTCGGCCATTCTCTGGTGTTGATCCCCTCGAATGGGACTAGGGATGAGCAACGTGAGGTCCCGATGATTTATGTGGTTTCATCTAAACACATTTTTCCTGTGAGGAATGGTTCTCAGTGAATAGGAGTTGGGGCTGAGGGGTGATCGGTCTCAGCGTCAGCTTCACATGATGCATCTAATAGGCTTGGATCTCGGCATGATGATGGACCAACTCTACCTGTTGAAATTGTGGGATGACCAAAAAGGGTTTAGAGCTCCTCATATGGGACTTGGGTAGAGTAGTGTGAGGTCTTGGTGGATATTTCAGGTTTATCTGAGCATTCTTCACCTATGAGGAGTGATCCTCAGTGAGCAGGAGTTGAAGATGGGAAGCAAGTTTCTCTGGATTTGAAGTTGGTTTCTCATGATGTGTCTAAGAGACTTGGACCTCAATGTGAAGATGGGTAGAGTATTTCTATTGATATTGCAGGTCAAACTAAAAGGGTTTTTAATGATGTGCCTAAAAGGACTAGATTATAGCGTGAGGATGGGCGGAGTTGTTCTGTTGAAGTTACGGATCTTAAGGCACCTCAAACTACTCTAGCGATATTTATCCATGGTTTTCTGGATGAGGGTTCTTCAATTAATCATTCTTTTGTAAGATTCAAAGGAGTAATTGATCATTCCATTCAAAGAAAAGGGAGTATTGCGCATATTAAAACCAATCCTAACGCAGTATCAGAGAAACTTAAAATGGGTGAGTTCTCAATTATCGCTTGTTTATTTCTACCTAAAGGTACTCAACCTCTAAAAATGGATGATCTCAAGGCACAAATTTCATCAATTTGGGGTTTTTCATCTTGGAAGTTTGTATCTCAAGGATGAGTATATTTCCATATGCTCTTCCCTTTAGAAGAATTGAAAGTCTAAGATTGGGCCTTCAGTTCAATAGTGCTCAAACTTGGGATTATTCATTTGTGTGAATGGGATAAAAAATTCAATCCCTTTGAGGTTGGTAAATCCACTACTCAAATCTGGGTACGAGTTTATGGTTTAAACTGGATTCTATGGTATCCTAAAATCTTGTATGATATTTCCCCATCTATCGGTATCCTGATAAAAATTGACAAGGAAACTGAAGTAGCTCATTTTGGGCACTTTTGAAGATTCTTGGTTGAGGTTGAACTGGGGTCCACTCTGGTTGATAAAGTAATGCTTACAACTGATGATAATATTATTGAGTTGAAGATAATTTATGAAAAAATTCCCAAATTCTGTAAGTAATTCAATGTTATTTTCCATGAATCATCTACCTGTAGGCACTCTATAGTTTTCATCTTCTGTGCTTTGCATGGCCATGACGTGAGTAAGTGTCTCAAAAAGAGAAAAACTCCTTATTGAAAAGCTGATATTCTTCCTCAATTGAAGAATCATGTTCCTTGTAAAAGTGATGATAGACTGGGTGTTGAACATAATACAGAGGCGTAGAGTGTTTTTCTTAAAATGGGAGACCTTCCAAATGCCTCCACCTCTAAAAACAAGATGAAATCTTGGGATGCTATCTTTTTTGAAGAGGTGAAGGTTCACATCACTAATACTTATAATACAAGAAAAAGGTGAAATATTACATCATACTCAATATTTTTCTCCTTCTAAAGATGATGACTTAATGGATAATCAAGTGAATGAAGAAGGATTCCAGTTAGAGGTGGATCACCAGCTCTCACAGGAAAGGATGGTTACTTCAGTTAACTTAAAAGAAGACAAAATTCTTGATTTCCACTCTAGTGGTGGTTGATCATTTGATTATAGGTAACACTGCCTCTTTATCTAAGCAGAATATAGGTGACATTGGGATGCATGATTCAACTATGATCTCTCCTAATGAGAAAAAGCACCAGGAGATTGTGGACCCAACCAAAGCAATGACCACTGAGGGAATGGTGATACCTGTGACAAGAGACACTTCTCCTAAAAAATGTGAGGAATGACAAGAGGACAACTTTGATTCTGTTAGAACTAATGTAGAGACACTTTTAATAAGTCTTAAATCTCTTCCTTCAAGTAGGGGGCTATCAAGAGGTCGGGAGTGCGGTTGTGGAAGGTTTTATTGGAATTCCCTTCAGGAAGAAGAAAGGAGGCTATGTGCCTGACTATTGAAAAAGATCGGTAAGTAGTTACTACTTTGGGGTTTTACATGTTTTCTTGTACTCTTCTCAGACACTATCTTTTTATTTATTTTAATAATAGGCCCAAACTCTGTATTTCAAAAAAAAAAAAAATCCAATTGCATCAATTCAAGTCATAGCCTCTACTTACTCACATGGGCATGGCAAACAATCTTAAAAAAAAGGCATACATGGGTCAAGGGTAAATCATACACCCCGTAACCTTAATTTAATTTAATTACAATATAAATACATTTAAATTTAATTAATATACCAATTAATATTTGGACATCCCATGTCATTGGAAAAAAGGCATGCCTCATAGGCATCCAAGGACAAAATCCATAAAGGGTCATTCAATGAAACTCACCCATGGGGTGGTCCTTATTCAAGGTATACAAACTATAACATGCATAAAAACACCCATTCAATTACCTAAATCATGATAGAAAATAACAAGATTCAACTTCAATTGAGGTGTCTGTTGACGCTCCTTTCCATCATAGAGTCTAATGACTAAAGAAGGGGTATAACTTAAAACAAAGTGATTCATCCTTTGAAGAAACATAAAAAATCGACAGAGGCATGAACATGGATTTCTTTGAGCATGGGCCGCGCAAGTTACAAGATGGTCACATAGTTATACCTGCACACCACATATTGGGTGTGCAGGTGACCTATGCGCCCTATTTAATTTTCACCTAAGGGTTTCAGCAGCCTATAAATACCCCTTGTGGGCCCCCCATTTTGGGGAGGAAAAATTCTCGAAACTCAGATTTGAGCTCCCAATGCCCTAGTCTCTTCTTGAAGATTTCGAACACTTCTAAGGTAATTTCTTACCTAGAAAGGAAGATCTAAAGAGGAGGGGGAAGGCCTAAGTGTTGAAATTCATCAACACTTGCGTGCCTAAGTGGCTTGCCCTTAAGGTAAATGGACACACTTGCGCGCCACCTTACCCCTTCAACAGAACTTGCAAGCCTCTCTTCTGGAAGCCTCTAGGGATAGTACTAAGGGCTTGAGCCAAGTCTCACCCAATTATTACCTTAAGTATTGACCGTCATACAAGTACCCCTATGTCGCTCAAGTATACTTGCGCGACCAGGACTTGCGCGCCCACGTAGGACTTGCACGCCACCCTATTTTTGGGTGCCCCTCCTACCTATTTCACCTCTTCTATGTCTATCTACCTATACTCTTCAAGATTAAGCCTTAAGAATTCTCTCCAAATCCATTTATGGCATGTTTACTTTGTTGGTTTCCTTATTTGAAAGGAATTATATGGAACATCTCTTTAAACCTAGTGATTTACACATATTTATGTAACTAAGGTTAGAGATATCATTCATTCAACCTCATCCTTTAAGATGAGAGAATCCTTAACTTGGGCCTCTTTTTCAGGAATAATCCCCAGTCTAAATTCTCATTAATTTGGGCATCCTCTTTAGGAGTAATCCTCAAGTCCCCTAATATGGGTATCCTCCTTAGGAGTAAGCCCCAGTCATAATTTTCCAAATCTGGGTTTCCTTTTTAGGAGTAAGCCCCAATCTCAAAGTTCCCAAAATCTGGGCATCCTCCTCAGGAGTAAGCCCCAAACATGATTCTATTAACCTGGGCTTCCTTTTCAGGAGTAAGCCCCGGTCTCAAATATGGGCATCCTCATTAGGAGTAATCCCCAGTCATAATTCCCTTAACCTGGGCTTCCTTTTCAGAAGTAAGACCGAGTTCTCAAAACCTTTTTAACTTGGGCCTCCACCCCAGGAATAAGCCCCAGTCATAATTTCTCTTAACCAGTCTTAATTTACTTTTTGATTTTGGCTTCCTTCTCAGGAGTAAAACCCAATCACAAGTCATCTCCTAATTTGGACATCCTTCTCAGGAATAAGCCCCAAAAGAGTATACAAATCTCTATAAAGCACATATACCTTTATGGACCTTGTTCCTGGGTTTCTTCCCTGAAGTAAATCCTAATATTTATCTATTTGGGCAGTCATACATACATAAGCCCCACTCATTTCTTATAATTGTATCTTTCATGGTATAATTTTATGGTTTCACCAATACCTCTTTTTTCTCACACCGAGTATGACTCACGTGAGCTTAGAGTGTAAAAGTAATTATAACATCTTTCTTTGAGCCATAAATCATGCAAAAACTTCATACTTCTTTACTCGAACTACATGGGTTCTGATTCCTTTTACAAAACAAAGGATACGTAGGTATCCCATCTGCGGGTACGATCCCAACTATTAAATAATTCATGTCCTTCTGAATGAAAATAAACTTCAAGTGCCCCACTGAGTGGCTTTAAAACCAGTATGGTTATCATAATAACCAAGAGATTTCTATATAATGTGTCGAAGGATACCACCGACCAAGAATCTCTCAAAAATACAGATGATTCTCTATCAACGAAGAACCTCGAATACATATAAAAGATTCTCTAAATCACATACATATTAATCATTGAATGTCAGATCTAAAGAAAAGCTAATTTTCATACTTGATAATGTAATAAGGATTCACGAACATAACTTAAATCTATAAAGAGAGTCCCAGAGTAGACAATAATTCCCCTCAAAAATGTGTGATGAGTCCAAACTCCCATCCTCTCGACCAATGAAAATTCTTAAGTCTTATCAGTTCACAACTAATGAGCACCTACCTTTGGAAAGTAAGTCTAAATGGATATGGAATCATTGGATGTTTCCGGTTCTACGAACAAACCCATTAGAAACTGCATTGAATGTTTGAATCATAAATCAATGAGATCATCCCCAATTCCAGAGGAAATACTGTCGCCTGAAAAATGAACGTGCGGCACACCGACACATATAAATGATCTGATTTTCAATGAAAATCACATGAACACCTACCTTAGGCTCATTCTTAATAGCTCATCTAGTTTCAGGCTCTGAATCATCCTGGTTTGGAAGAAATATGAAGAATAGACAAAGAATGAGAAATTAGGGCATCTGAGCCTAAATCCAAATAGCACAATAGATATCCAAAAGAATCAAGAAAGGATAAAAAGGAATTAAGTCCTTACCGTTATAGATCCAAGGAGACGAACCACATTCGATTCAGAGATCAGATAGAGAGTAGATCTGAATAAATACTTTAGGAACCACGGGAGGATCTTCTATGATTGAGCTACTATACTTGGGGGGTGAAACCTCAAAAATAGGTTTATAAATGAATTTATAATTAAATTAAAAATTATAAAATTCTTAAAATTATAGGGCTGCACGGTTTTCCCACATGGTTTAACAAACCATGTGGAAACTAAGAAAGGTTTTATATAGTCCAAGGGGAACCCACACAGTTACCCTGTATAGTTTCCTAACTGTTCAGTAACCATGCAAAAATCCTCTGTCAAAGTCTACTAAAAATGCAGACCTAGCCGCACAGCTGTGCGGCTCAAACTGCACGGTTTATTAAACCGTGCGACCACCTATTTTCACACAAAACTTGAGTTCTAGGCTCTAGAATAGCCCTAGACACCTTTGAGATCTCCATGACTTCAACATGTATCTGTATTAGGCCATATATAAGCAATTAAACTGAGAATTGATGTAAAAAACAAGATCCATACCTCAAAGAATAATTGGGTTCTAACAAACTTCCCCCTTAAATTAATTCAACCCTGAATTGCCTCTCCAAGGGCGGTGAAGCAATATCTGAGAAAAAATCAGGCCACTATGATCATATATTGGTCTCCCTATACTAGGTCTCATCCTTCACTCGGTTGTACTACCATAACACCCATACAAAAGGAACAACCTGGCCTTAGATAACCTTTATGATACTATCCACAATTTTTATAGGATACTCCTCAAAGGACTCATCCAACTGTAACTTAACCTCCTCTGGATGAAAAACATGAGATGGGTCTGAATAGTAACATCACAGTTGGGAAACATAGAATACATCATTCATATCCTGGTACCTCTGAGGTAACTGCAACTGATAGGCTACCTTCCATACTCTCTTGATAATCTCAAACGGCCTGACGTATCTCGATGAAAGCTTACCCTATCTCCTGATCCTCTTGTGTCCTAAGATCAGTGAAACACATAGTAAAAACTGATCCCTGACCTCAAATTCTAGAAGTTTTCTATGGTGATTGGTGTAAGATTTCTGATGAGACTACGCAGTGGCCATCCGCTTTCAAATTAACTGCACCTATTTTGTGGTATCCTAGACAAGATGAGGTCCCGAAATTGGTTCCACTCCTTCCTCTAGATAACACAGGGGTGATCAGCATGGCCTACTATGAAAAACCTCATATGGATCCATATAAATAGTATCCTAAAAGCTATTTCTATAGGTGAACTCAACTAGGGGTATATGCCACTCCCTAGATCCATCAAAATACAGGACACATGCCTGCAATATGTCCTCAAGCACCTGAATCATGTGCACTAACTGGTCATCTATCTGGGGGTGGTATACTGTGCTCAGATGCACCTGTGTACCCAAATCCTTCTATATCCCTTTAAAAAATTGAGAAGTAAATCGGACATCCCTATTTTAAATGCAAGAATGCAGGACCCCATGTAGTCGTACAATATCATGGATGTAAAAACTCCCAAGCTCATCAACACTGAATGTTTCCTTGATCAATAGGAAATGTGAAACCTTTATGAGCTTTTATATAACAACCCATATGACATCATTACCTCTAGGTGACCTTGGTAAAACCATTATGAAATCCATCGTGATGAAATTGCATTTCCACTCAGGAATGAGTAGCTATTGTAAAATTCAATCTAGTCACTAGTATTCCTCCTTCACCAACTGACAGATGGAAGATATCATGAAAAGACTAGCTACATCTCTTTTCATACCCAACCACCAATACTGACGATGTAAATTCCGATATATCATAGTGACACTCAGGTGTACTACCCAATCTGAAGTATGAAAATCCTACATCAGTTTCTCACACATGTTTGAAGAGACCCACATATGACCATGTACTCATAAGATCTCATCCTTGCCTACGATCTATCCAGGAGGAGGGTCCTCACCTGCCACACTCTCCCATAGAACCAGACCTTCAGAGTCCAATAGCTGCGTTATCCTCACTATATCTAGAAGGGTATAGGTAACAACTAAGGATCATAGAAATGTCTGCCCCTAACTATTGTGCACCCCCAAGTGCATATCAAAGAACAAATCCACAAGCATCCAATCACTACTAGACTACTACACTGCCATTATCTGATTCCTCCTACTTAGTGCATCAGCTATTACATTTCCTTTACCAGGCATGTAGGAAAGCTTGAAATCAAAATACTATAGGTACTCAACCCACCTCCAATGCTTCAGGTTCATATCACATTTTGTAAATATATACTTGAGGCTTTTGTGGTCTGTGTACACCAAAAAATGCTCTCCCAGTAAGTAACGTATCCAAAAACGCAATGCATGAACAATTGCAGCTAACTCAAGATCATACGTTGGGTAATTCCTCTCATGTGGAATCAACTGCCAAGACCCATACTCAATGACTCAATCCCTTACATAATAAATACTCCTAGCATGATACCTGATGTATCATAGTACATTGTGTAACTCCTACCTAACTTTGGAAAAATCACTATCAACATTGAATTAAATCTCCCTTTTAGCTCCTGAAAGGCCGTCTCATAGGAATATGACTATAAATACTTGATATCCTTCTTAGTCAAGCACTTTAATGGTGCTTCTAAGAATGAGAAGTCCTGTATGAAATTCCTATAGTAACCAGAAAACCCTAAGAAACCCTGCACCTCAAACACATTCTTAGGATGCTCCCAGGTAACTACCGTGCTCACTTTCTCTGGGTCCACTGATACTCCTATCTCTGAGATGATGTGGCCCAAGAAGTGAATCTGATCCATCCAAAAGTGGCACTTTGTGAGATTAACATATAAATGATTCTCTCTTAGTGTATTCAAAATGATCTCAAGATGTTTGGCATGGTCATATTGATTATGAGAATACACCAAGATATCATTCAGGAAAACTACAAAAAATGAATTAAGGCAAGGATGGAACACTTAGTTCATCAGTGCCATGAAGACCGCTAACACGTTCATGAGACCAAATGACATAACTAAATACTCATAAATATTGTACCTACTCCTAAAGGCTATGCGAGGTATGTATGATGGTCTAATATAAACCTGATAGTAACTAGATCTTAAATCAATCTTTGAGAAGACCCGAGGTCCTCGGAGTTATTAGAAGATATCATCTATCCACGACAGAGGATAACGGTTTTTAACCATCAACTAGTTCAAATTTTGGTAATCCACACACATCCTAAGGGTACCATCCCCTTTTTCACAAAAAGGACCAGCAAACCCCACAGAGAAGTACTAGGTTGGATGAAACCCATTTCCTCTAAATCCTATAACTACCTCTTGATCTCTTGAAACTCTGTAGTAGCTATCCTATAAGGAGTAATGGATATAGGTGAATCTCCTGAAACTATCTAGATAGAGAATTATACCTATCTTACTGGAGGTAATCTTGAGAAGTCATCCAGGAAGACGTACCTAAAATGATCAACCACCATAGGGAAATCAACCTGATGTGTCCCCTGATCATCTAGATATAAAATCACAATTTGGGCTATCATCCCACCTAGCCCATGATACTCAGGTATATCCCAACTCACCTAGACACCCCATTCACCCTTGTGAATGAACTCCCTTCCCTCTAGTGATGTAAAACTCACCATGTGGTGATAATTATCAAGAAATAATCGAAAGGGAACCAACTAGTACATCACTAGAATTATATCAAATCCTATTATCTCAAGGATATAGAGGTCTCATACAAAGTGACACCCACCAACCTCAAGGGGGCACTCACTACAGCGGCACACACCTTCTGTCCTAATCCCCAACTAAGTGTCTAGCATCATAACACCATCAAAATTATAAACACAAAGTCCAAGGCTCTCCATAGTAGGAAAAAATATAAAGCTATGTGAATACCCTATATCAAAAAGTGCAGAATCTAAAACGAAGGATACTAGAATAGTACCTCTGATAATAGAAGTTCTGGAATCCTTCTCCCACCGAGTCTATTATGTTGCATATGCCTGGCCTGTGCTTCAGCCCTGTGACACTACCTGGCTACCCTAAGCTGATCCACCCTACTGTCACTGTGAACCTAGGGTCTGGATACCATGGCCATGATCACCACTACAACTTGATCGACCTAACATACCCCAACTACCTATCTGGTGAGAAGCTGCTAACCCTGCTCCCGAACATGGATTCAGTGCAGACTCTCTATCACTAGATGCTGGTGGAAATGTTCTAAAAAAGTGTTTTAGATGTCTCATCTTTCTGTAAGAATGACACTGGACTGAGTCCCTTGTACATTTTGTCCTTGTATGTCCTAACCTACCACACTAGTTACATCTCACCTAGCTACCATAAGAGATATTCTGACTACTAGTATCACCACATGGAAGCTCCAAATGACACTTCCTACTACCAGTTGATGCAGTTCCAGTCTTAGGTGCTGAACCGCTCTAGCTCACACCTCCAAATTCCCTTAGGTTATGCTCTATGATCACTACTTGATTCACTATCCTAGATACAATAATCAACCTAAATACATTTACCTATGGTCATATGTTGTATCTGAGACCATCCTTGAATTACCTAGATTTCAATAACTTTTCACTCATCAGAATAGGTGCGAATCATTGGAGCTTAGTAAAACGGGAAAAATAGTCCATGGCTGATAGCACGCCCTACTCCATATGTAAGAACTCATGGGCTCTATCAGCCCTCAAAGTCTCAGGATAGAAGTAATCATATAAGGTCATATGAAACTCAAGCCAGACTATCTCATGATGATGATCAGTCTGAGTGATAACATCCCACCATCTCTTGGAAGAATCATGAAACATGTATGTAGAGAACTTTACCCTCCTCTCAAGAGGCATCTCTAAGTACTTGAAGATAGAAAACATGGCCTCGAGCCATGAATCTATAGCCCATGGTCATCCATCCTCAAAAAACATGGGTATATGCTACTACTGAAACTCACACAACAACGTTTTCATAATTGGGATAGGTTGTGGTGGTACCTAAATGGTCTGTATAAACTGTATAAAGCCTTAATGGAACTATTCCTCAACACCTATGTCCATAATAATAGTTGGTGACATATCTGGCCTATTAGAGGATCCATTGGTATCCCATAGCCTACCACCTCTAGAGTGTTATTATTTCCACTGTCCTAGTGTACAGCTAGAGGTCTTCATGGTGGCATGAATATACAATTCCAAAAACATGCCTTATCTTATGATTATTAACAAGTTTCATAACTCAAAAGCAAAGGTACAAAGATAGGATAGGCACAAGGATTCCTATGAGATTACACTCCTCTTTCTGCCCCATGGGTTAGGTCAGAGTGTCAAAAAAGAAAGAGATACTACCAAAATCCCACCACTAAGGTTGGGTCTGGTCAAGTTCTCATCTATATTTCTTATTTATCTTATTCCCAACCGAGTTCACATTCACATTTATTGAATCGATACTCATTTTGTATTCATCACATCCCTTTCAAAAAGGGTAAACCAATGGTATGTTGAATTATGATCCAAGAGGGCCCATCCACCTCAGGGATCAAAGCTCGACATCCATCCATAATACCTTACAATAATTTTCACTTTAAGGTTAAACCATGATCCACCAAATTATGATTCAAGAGGGCCCATACAACTTAGGGATCAAATATTTGTGTCCATATATTTTACACCATAACATATCCCAATATAGCAAAAACAACAACAACCATATGTATAAAAAAACCTATCACAACAACATGAAATCAGTAATGCATCCTAAATGGCTTGGAATAATGTATGGAATATGAAATCTAGTAGATTTCTATATGATGAATGAGATGGAATACCCTCATCTCATCAGGTTGAAACAGAATAAAACCCAAAATCATATCGAAAATAACTACATAAAATCAAGTGCATCACCCAACCATGGAATCAATTAAACTATAAAATCAAAAAATCTAGAAAATAAGAATCCAATTCAAGGCAATTTGGATTTTACCTATATGTAGGGTAACTACTACCGGTCCCAAATAATTACCAAAATCTTATTCTTTCCTATCACTTTCTATTATCACCAACTAGTAAAGAAAACTAGAAACTGACCTCATTTGATACCACTTTGTAATATCTCAAACCCAGATTCCATTGAAAGGTTCCCCGAGATCGGTGGGTCACATGGCATAAAATGCATCTCCCCAAACACCAAAGGCTGCCGACTAGTAGTGAGGTCCTAGTTGAGTCCATGGGGAGACTATTCCCTCATTAACATATTGAACCATAGTGGAATATCAATAACATATATAAATAGAGGAAGCATTAAAACACATAATATAAGTAAATAATGTAAGGATGATAGTATAATCAAGCCAAAAAATCACATCATATACAAGATGATGATATATGCGACATGTTTCTAATAAAACAACAAAAACATGAATACAAGGAAGATGTAAAATTCATATAACAAAAGTACAAAAAGGCCAGAAGAATCCCAGTAGCATCACAAGCCTTATCTTGGTCCTGTGCTCTTCTACTCCAAAGTAGCATATAAAGTACCTATGTTAGGGAGATTTACCTTCTTGACTCCTGCAATCATATAATCTGTTTGGGTCCAAAAAAATGACCCAAATTGGGTGTGAGACTAAATCTCAATAGGCAACCACCCAAGGTCTGTGACAATTAGTCAGTGAATATATATAGCAGGCAGTGTGCAATAAGAAAAGCAACAAGTAAGGAAGAACTCAAAAGTAAACATCCTATATTCATTTATTTTCATTTCCATTAATTTCATTAAATAATTCAATTACATTGAATTTATAAGTCTCGAGATCCAGATCAAACCCAACATCCCTCGTGTAATTGGTATCACAACATATGCCTCATAAGATTATCTAATCAAGTACAAGTGAAGACCAAATACAAGATTGTACTTTGTCTTAGTAGACTCATTATAAGTCATTACATTTATAATTCAGTTAAAAACCTAAGCCAGTTCCTAAAATTCCTATATTGGAATTCAAGTATCACTCTAGGTTAAATATCATCCAAAACCCTACAAGCCCATCTATAGAAAACCTCTCAGGAACCGAGTATTGCTCTAAGTGAGGTATAACTTCCCAGCCAGACCGAGTCCATCCTCAGCATTCCTTAGTGGAAGCTTGAGTATCACCCTTGGAATAATAGTCAAATTCCCTTTGAGTTTATCCATGGAATTCTCATAAGAATCCATATATCACTCTACATGCCTCAACGAGTCCATCTATGGAATCCCTCAATGGATCCATGTATTACCCATGGCTTAATCACATTTAATGATTAAGTTTGTCCATGAAATCCTAAAGTGGATCCATGTATCACCCATGATATAAAGGTCAATAGTCACATGAGTCTGTCCATGGAATTATAATTTGAATCCATCTATCACCCAAGTCTATTTATCATTTAAACAAATCAATTCCATTTAACATTTCATTTAACATGCCAAGGTCAAAACCCAAAGCATCTTCTAACAGGCTCACCTCAAAAGGTGTATCAAGCCTTGGACAACCTCAAAGGGCTTGACCTTACAATTATTCACATGGGAATATTTTGTATAACAATAATCACATGAATAAAAAACTAATACAAGGATTTAACATCATTTAACTCATGTTTTCTTATCATGATAATGAGATTACCATGCTTAATCAATTCATTACATAGCATGGTATCAACATAACTCACATGGGATAGTAGTTCAAGGTCCATTCAAATACTCACATTTCTATTTTCAATATAAAAAGCCTAATAATACTATAAAGATATCACACGACTTATATATAATATAAATCACATGGGAGAATCTATAATTAGGGAAATTTAATCTATTTGCATCAATTCAAGTCATAGCCTCTACTTACTCACATGGGAATGAAAGAAATGATTTAGACAATAATGGTATACATGGGTCAGGGGGAAATCATCCATCCCATACCCTTAATTCAATTTAATTACAATCTAACAACATTTAGATTTAATTTATGGACCAATTCAAATTTGGACATCCCATGTCATGGGAAAAAAGGCATGCCTCATAGGTATCCAAGTCCAAAATCCATAAAGGGTCATTTAAGGAAAATCACCAATGGGGAGGTCCTTATTCAAGGTATACAATCTATAACACGCATAAACATGCCTATTCAATTAACTAAATCATGATAGATAATAACAGGGTTTAACTTCAATTCAGGCGCCACTAGAAAAATTGGTGTGCGGCATGTTGACACATATAAACAATCCTAATTTCAACAAAAAGCACATGACCACCTACCTTAGGCTCGTGCTTAATAGATCACCCAATATCAAGCTCTGATTTATCCTGGTTTGGAATAAATATGAAGAACAGATGAAGAATGAGAAATTAGGGTATATGAGCCTAAATCCAAATAGCACAGTCGATATACAGAAGAATTGAGAAATACTAAAAAGGAATTAAGGCCTTACCGTTACAGATCCAAGGAGATAAACCGCATTCGAATCAGAGATTAGATGGAGAGTAGATCTGAATAATTACTTTAGGCACCAAGGGAGGAGCTTCCATGGTTGAGCTGTTGTGTATGGGGGGGTGAAATCTCAAAATAGGTTTATAAAATATTTTTTAATTAAATTAAAAATTATAAAATTATTAAAATTATAGGGTTGTACAGTTTTACTGCACGATTTAATAAACCATGTAGAAACCATGCACTATTTTCTATAGGCCAAGGGGTGCCTACACGGTTAACCCACACAGTTTCTTAACTATATGGTAACCATGTGAAAAGCCTATGTCAAAGTATGCTAAAAATTCATACCTTTCTGCACGATTGTGTAGCATAACCTTCACAGTTTATTAAATCGTGTGACCTCCCCTTTTCACCAAAAACATAGGTTCTAGCCTTGAGAATAACCCTTGACACCTCAAAGACCTCCATGACCTCAAAGGGCATCTACATTAGGCAATATATAAGCTATTAAACTTTTAATTGATAGAAAATACAAGATTCATACCTCAAAGAAGAACTGAGTTCTTATAGTTGGTGGTAGCGATGGTAAATGGTGATGGTGCCCTGACGTTGGTGATGATGTAAGATCTTTTCATTAGACTGAAAATTGCTTTTTATAAAAATGATAAAAGGCCTAGGCCAAGAAACATACATCCCAGACACTCAAGGAGGCCGAAAGTGGTGTAACCCTAAGGTATCCCCAATCAAAAATGACCTACAATCAATTGGAAGGGTGTCCAAGCCTCCATAAATCACGACCTCGTCCCCAAGACTCCCTATCTTCGAGAGTGCATCCACAAAACAATTTCACTCCCTCAAACTATGATGCATGAGCTGTCCTTGATTGGTCTCCAAGGTAAACCTCCTAATGATGTAATCCAACTCCCAAGGCATGTACGACTATCCCTGAACATATTTAACCAACATTTATGAGTCCGACTCTTCCTCTGACACCTAAAATCCCCAACTCCTACATGCCGTGAGCCTCGTGAGGAGGGCCCGAGCTTCCTTCCCTAGTGAATTACCCATACCATAGGAAGCACTAAAGGCCAAATTAACTGAACCTCTTGAGTCACATAAAACCCCACCACCTCTCATATTTCCATGCATGCAGGATCCATCAACGTTTAACTTGAGCTTTCTGGAATAAGGATGACATCTTACCCACCTCCCTTTAAAATAGTCTGGAGCGCGAGGCCTTCCCAGAAAATTGGATGCCGCAGGCGAGTGCTAATCAATCCTCAATAACAAGACCAACTCATAGACCAACAATTTACTCTCAACTGGAGCAAGAAGATCAAGCTCTGGGAACCCATACGCTCATTTTTCCTAGCCTCCCAAATAACCCAATAAACGATAGTGGGAATATATGTCCACACCTTGTAGTCTGAGTCCCTATTTTTCACTCTGAGAAACCAAGAGGATAGAAGATCTTGAAAGGACAAGTGCTCAAAGCTGAGGAAAACCATAGGAGTGAACATTCTTTAGATAGTCGTCGCCCATTCACTTTGGAAAAAGAGGTGAGTTGTTGATTCTCTATTCGCTGCCTTGCAAAATAAGCATCGAGATTCCAAGAAGATCCCCCTACTTTGGACGTTCTCATTCGTCAAAAGAGCTCTGTTTTTGACACGCCAGACCAGAAAATTCATTTTGGTTGGAATCTCCTTGGACAAGATTTTCTCCGACCCATCCCCAAGGCTGATATCTGTACTCTTCCATTCCCTGTATCCCCTAAGGGAGAACCTACATGAACTTGAGCTAGTGAAGCAACATTTATCCTCTTACTCATTCATGAATATACTATCAAACACCTTCATCTATTCCTAGCTCAGAACTGACCTGGTGAACATTGGGTGCTCATAGGCTTCCCTGAAGGTGATATCCAGTGTATGACATCCAAAAAAATACAAATTCTCCCCACCCAGTCATCTTTCCAAAAGCCAACATCCCCTCTCCCAATGATCCACCGATCTGAATCATGTAGCTCCTCAATAAACTCCACCATGCACCATCCCAAATGAGAGGGCTGAGCCCTACGCTCATTATTATTCATCTCAAGATCCCCATACCGCTCTTTGAATAATTTCTCCCACAGAAAAGTCCCTACCATGATATCCCAAGCCAAACACATCTACATTCCCTGCATGGTAGTAGTGATATCACGTAGCCCCACTCCCCCACTCCCCCTCCTCAATCAGTTTGGCCAATCGTGCCCAAGAGGACCAATGGAACTAGCCTAATTGATTGTCGTCCCAAATAAAGTCCATAAGAGTCTTTTCCATCTTATCCACTATTCCCTTTTGAGGTTGGATAATGGAAAAAGATGCAACAGGATGGAAGATAGGACACTGTTAATTAGTGTTACCCTCCCACCAAAGGATAAAAATCTACTTTTCTAGTTTTAAATCCTTCCCAGCATATGGTTAATAACCCCCTCAAAGAGTGCCCTCTTGATCCTCCCAAAGGATAAAGGAACCCCGATATATATCATGGGAAAAATCTTCTGTTGGTAGCCCAAAATGCCTTGTATGGCCCTGCATCTCTAGGAATAACACTTGGTAGAGATATACACCTGGCTGTTGATTGGATTGATGATCTTCCCACTAATCATTCCATAATTGGAAAAAACCTCCATGAGAGCAAGGAGGGACCTTTGACTACCATTAGTGAAGACTAAAATATCATCTTCAAACATGAGATGAGAGATGGCCTCCTTTCCCCTCCACCCGACATATGGCCTTAGACTTCCATATAATATTTTCCTCTAAAGGTTCCTAGAAAGTACATACTGTGCTAATATGAAAAGACTAGGAGAAAGGGGGTCTCCCTGTCTCACACCCTGAACAGTCTTGAAGAAGTCGAAGAACTTCCCTCTAAGAGAAATAAATAACCAAGGTGAAGAGAAGCACCAGAAATAGAGATCATAGGCCCATTCCTGGAAGTCGAACCTGCACATCACCCTAAGAATAAAGGACCACTCCATTTTTTCGTATGCCTTATCCATATTAGCCTGCAAAATAACATTGGATCCAACCGAGCACCGGTTGATATCATTAACCATATCACTCGCAATACCCATCGCTCCTTGGATGCCGTAGCCCTTAATAAACCCATGCTGTTCCTTGGAAACCAAATTTAGAATAAGTACACCCATTTTCCTTGCAATGAGAGTCGCTAGGATCTTGAAAGACACATTAAACAAGCATATTGGTCTGAATTAGTCAATTCTTTTGGGGTCTTTTATCTTCGGGATGAGCACGACCCTTGAAGCACTCACTCCCTTGCCAAAAGCTCCCCTAGAAAAAATCCTGGACAACTTCCACCACCTCGCATCCAACAATATTCTATGCATTCACATAAAAACCTACGAAAAATCCATCCAGGCCAGGGGAACTATCCCTTGGTATTTAAAACACTATCTTCTTGATCTCTTACTCCTTCAGAATCATCACTAAGAGTTCATTTTCAGAGGCCCCCACCAGCCTTGGAACACACTCCAAAAAGGAATCAGTTTCCTCACTACCACCATAACTCCTAGTGCCTACTTGAACCGCTTCGACCAACAACCTTTCAAAAATTTTCTAGTTCCATATTCCCAATAATGTCCACATCATTAGTAAAGTCACAATTTTCTAGATGAATGTTGATCCTCGTGGCTCCTTTCTCCTTTAATAAGTCATGAAAAAAAGCCACTATTGTGGTCGCCCTACCTAAGCCACTTAACCCAAGATCTTTGCCTAAGATCCCTCTCAATTTACACCAGTTTCTCTAACAAGAAGACTCGTTTATCACAAAGTGAAGTAAACACATCCTCATTCCAGTCCAACATCAGATCCTCCTCCAGTATATCAATGTCCCTATAGATAGAGTCCACCCCCGTGCTATCATTTGGTTTGTTGCCAAGCCAAATCAGAATATCCTACTTGAGATGTTTGAGGTGGTTGGATAAACCATACTAGGGACCACCATCCTCTCTGCCCTCCCATGAGATCATCACCATCGGCAAGAAGTCAGACAACTGGTGCCAACTACTAGAATAAAGAAAGGCCTGGTTCCCATGTTGCATCCCGCGCACACAAAGCTCCATCAGTAAGGGAGCATGGTCCGAGAGAGAACGTGGGAGATGAGTAACTGAAGTGAGACCAAAAGAATCAAGGGATTGAAGGTTCTCAAGGCACCTATCCAACCTACTCCAAATATGACTAGTGCCCCTTAGATTGTTGCACCAAGTAAAGAAACTCCCCTTGAACCCCAAATCAAAGAGGCCCACAAAGGCAGTGAATTACCTAAAGTCCTGGATCCCACCAATATGCATGGAGGAACTTCCATTATTCTTAGATAGATCACTAACGACATTGAAGTCTCCCCCCACAAACCATGGTAGGGAACCTGGCTGGAATGTATTAAGAAAACTCCAGAGCTCATGTCGTGCACGTACCTCAGTGCTCGCGTAAACAAAGGACCACAACAACTCACCCTTCGAACTGGATATTTTTGTTTTGATACACTACGACGACAAGCTGATCAATTCCAACTGAAAAAAATTCTTACAAAAAATCCATATATGATAGTTATCTGAGCACCCATGAACATACGAATGGAAACCGAGCTTCATCGACAGGCCTGGGAGTTTGCTGTGGTCTTGCTTTGGCTCAAAAATAACAACAATGGATGCGCGTGACTTCTTGGATTCCATAGAATATGAAGTTGGGTTGTAGAATGGTGGTGACTTCAAAACATGGGGATTCTGGGGATATCTTTTTCAAGGGTCTTTGGGTATGCTATTTTCATGGGCTGAATTTTTTGGGAGTACGAAGGTGGTGTCTCAATGGGATTGCCGACTATTGTAGTGGTATGATTTTCATTGACGATGTATAGAAATTATAGGGATATGGCCAGTTTTAACTCTTGCTAGATGATGATGATGGAGCCCCACATGATGATGGGGTCAATAGATGTGAGCATGATGGCGACGCTGCTTGGAATAAGCTGACGGTGACCTCAGGTGCTGCGATGGCCTTTGGTTGTAGGGATCGTTGATCTTAGGGTGCAGGATGACTTTTGTAACCTCGATGCATGTCTCAATCTCTAGATTTCAATTCTTGTAGGCATTCAAAATTTCCGTGATATGATGTAGATGTTTTATGATGGAAAATTCAATGGGCCTTCGAAATTAGTGGCAAGCGAGCATGGCATCATAAATAGACTGCACTAGGCCATTGGGTCATGGGCCCAAAAAAATGGGCCCTTATGGGCCTTTATACTTTTTTGGGTATTGGACTATAAAATATAGTGGATGGGGGTACTACACTCATATGATTGTACTTTGGGTGGTGTTGGATTTCCACATTCATGTTTGGTGGTACTTTTTGTACCATACACTTTATGTTGTTTTTTATTTTCTTTAATAATTTTTAGGACCGAGCATACTTGGATCCTGATCATTTATAACTAAAAGACTTGAAATACCAGTAATGATCCATGACACACTATTTTTATTCATTTTTTCTCATGAATTCAGTAAACTTATTATTCCACTACCCATGTGTCTATTTTAACCTATATAAGATCTTTTGGAGTTTACACACAAGGTATTCTTTTCCTAACTTAACATATCCCTTTAGTTTCTTCATATAAATTTCCTCCCCTAGATCTATAAGAATGAAATAAATCTTTATATCAATATATCCAATATTTAAATCCAATGATGCAATAATATTAAGAACCATCCGATTGTTTCAAGCTTTACTACAGGTGAGAAAATTTCAATGAAGTATACAACTTCCTTCTATTGAAAACCTTTCACCACTCGTCTTTCCTTGCATCAAGTTTTACTATCACGTTCTTCCTTGACTTATTATACACATTTATTCTATAATGATTTCTTTACTTATGGATAAGGTGTTAGCTCTTAGGGATTTCTGTCATGTAATTAAGAAATCTCCTCCATAACCATCTCCCACTTGTTCAAACCCATCAAATTATTTGCCTCTTAAAATATTATAGTACTTCACCATCAGTCAATAAAAAATAATATAAGGATGATGAAGAACTCTGTATAGGACTTCTCACCCTCATTGATCTCATTAACTCCACATGAGGAGTAGGCTTCACTGGTTTCAGTATCACATGCTTAGGGAAACCTTCAAGATTTACTTTATCTCAATACTTTGATTCTTCATTCCCAATATCAACTTCATATGCATGACTATCCTTTCATGTAATACGTTCATTAAATATCAAATTCTGTGTAAAACCTTGTGTATTTTGGGTTAATTGTGCATAAATTTGAATTTTTGGTTTAGGAGGCCCATGAGGGACAAAATGGTAATTTTCCACTTGTAGATGAACTTAAATAATTTTTCTAACTATTATGTTGGTCTCATAATAGGGTGTTTTTCCTAGGATATAAGTTTTGTAGTAATATAAGCTGTTAAAATTTTGATGGAATATTTAATATTAAATTAATTAAATATTAATTTATTCACACATGTTCTAATGGTGATATCTTTTGGATGAAGTGTCATATTGAGATTCCAAATCCATGGTTGAGTTCATAATATGTTTTTTTTCTTAGCTGAGGTGTAAACTCGGTTCAGCCTCCAGGACTTGGGGAAAGCATTTTAAATGGGAAATTAATTAATTAATTAAATTAATAAAACACTCCCTCATTTCATTCCTATGCACAACATGAGGAGGGAAGGGATCCTCCCTTGTGTGCAATTGTTATATCGATATGAGGAGGAGGTTGAGGCACCACCAGACATCATCCATGGCGATGATCGATACTAGATCGAGGTGTAATAGCTTCAGAGTGTGGATTTGGACCTGAAACTTCAACTTTTTCACCAAGTGGTAGGATTGTTTTATATTTTAAGATGAATATCCCCTTAAAGTAGTTATTTTTTATGTTCCTGGTGCAATGAAAGAGTCATATGGGGCATGCCTAACTCAATTTTTTGTCCCGATCGATGATTAATAAGAGATTTACATGACGATAAATTCTATAATCAATGGAATTGAATCAAAGAATATATATAATAGATAAATTATAGAACCAAAGTGCATGATCATTGCATATTATTTATAATTAATTTAAGAAATTAAAGAATTACCATGTGAGAAATTCTTTCTTCATTGATGAATCTGACAATGTATCTATGCCATATCATCATTGAATTTTTAGGAATTGAGAATATATTTCCTCTATCATTGATCCACACATGTTTCATGAGCCTCTAAACATCTCCATAGGAATATATGGGTGCTAGAAAAATAGACCCTAACACTTGCATTTTCACCTTTGATCACCCTGAGAACTGCTTCTTGGAAGGGGTCTCTTCGATATCTCTAGACTTGATAGTGGTGGCGGAGGAGGATGACTCTCCATTCTCGAGAGCATTCTTATAGAGGGATCTCTGTAGGTCTTTAAGAGGATTCTCTCTGGATCTCATTGTGAAAAACACAAAATGAAAAGGCTCTTTAGAAAAAATCATATAATTGGTTTTATGTACCAATAGGGTTAAAAAATAATAATTTCATGTACACCCCTATTATTTCTGTGATCCCCATGGAACCCCATGCCTATAATAATAATAATAATAATAATAATAATAATAATAATAATAATAAAAACAATTTTACAATTATTATTTCTTGACATTCATTAAACTAATAAATGAAATTAATTATTAATTATTCAAATAATATTAATATTTATATATTATTTCTCATCAAACCATTAAACTCAGTCTATTATTCCTCCATAATATTTATCAGTCCTTGAATAATGAATATTTATTTAATAAATAATTATTAATGAATTATTCTTCAATAAATAAATAAATATTATATTCACTAAATTATCAATAAAATTTTATTAAATATTCTGCTCACATAATATTCTCTCGAATAACTGGTGATGAAATATATGTAATTAAGAAAACATAAATAATTATTAAACCACATGTAGGAATAATATTTATTCAACTTGTTAAATAATAATTAATAATATATTCACTAATAGAAAAAAACCTATACCAACAATTTGAAACCATTGGTATAGGTCTCTAAACCGATGATATATCCTATACCAACAGTTTGGAGGGGTGTTGGCTATTATGGCGTTGGTATAGGTCATATGAAAAACCTATACAAATGGTTTTACAAAACCATTGGTATAGGTAATGTTAAAATAAAACCCAAAAGTTTTTGATTCCGGCACCTCACGTTTATAATCTAACGACCTAACCACTAAGCTAAGATGAATTTTTTAAACATAATTTAATAAATATATATATGTTTATTTAGAAGTATTTTATCTTTTGATGTATTTAATATTATTTGAAAAATAAATCCATAAAAAATATGGGTACCTATACCAATAGTTTTGAGAACTTTTGGAATAGATAATTTCAATTTTTGTGCTATACCAATAGTTTTGAAAAAACCATGGGTATAGGGTGGACCTATACCAACAATTTTGGTAAAAAATGTTGGTATAAAGTCTCTAAAATAGACCTACACCAATGGTTTTGGCCAAAACCATTAGTATAGTGTCTCTATAATAGATCTATACCAATGATTTTATCCAAAACCATTGGTATAGGGTCCCTATAAGGGACCTATACCAATAGTTTTTAAAAAAACCATTGGTATAGGGTCTCTCTAAGGTACCTATACTAGTGGTTTTTTTCAAACCGTTGGTATTGGTTTGTTGGAATAGCTCTAATTTCTAGGAGTGATTATTTAACTAAAATTATGGATACACTTAGTGTGTGACCCTCTAGGCATCTTTCTAAGTGGAATTAGGTGAATGAGCCTAAATTCCATAGTTAGCATCTAGAAACACACCAAGGAACCCATTGATAAAGAAGTTAATGTCGCAAAAAAATACTACCTCATACAAAAACTTTCTATGCAATATAATCCCTTTATCATGATATCTCGAATCAAGTAGGTTTCATGTTGGTTTCATCAACCTAGTGCTAAATATCTCTTTATTTGAATTTCTGTAAATCAAAATTTTCTATAGAATACAATGAAAATGGATTTATTTTGGCTATATGATTTCCATCAAAGGGTCTGGGATATCAACTTCCATTAATGAATATAAGGGAAAAATAATTTCTCACATTATTTATTAATGAAATATTACTTCTAACACACCTAACATATCCTACCTCTCCACAAACATATGTTGTCACACTTTTTATTGGACAAATACACACGTCCACAAATAGGAACATATAATGACACATATAAATATAAATTTCCTATTGGTGGGTCTTGTTATAAAAAAATCTTAGACTTGATATTACCAAGGGCGTACACCATGAGAGGGTGCCTTAAAGTCATCTAAGTCTATACCCCTAACAAAATGCATCATTTGTGTCCCTCAAATTATTTCATTTAGCTATATAACATATATTTCAGAATACTATTGTGGCACTTCTGAGTTTTCATCTTAGTAGGTAATTTATATAACCTTTTATTGTGAAAACTAATCTTGGAAAATTATCACATACCATGTCACACAGAAAAACAATCATGATGTGATAAAGAGTTTATTAATATTCAAAATAATGAATATATGTTATCATAAAGTATATAAAATTTGGTTCTAGGGAATAAACATAAATATAATCACACTTTCACTAGAACCATCTATTAAAAACCTTTAGTCTACTAGCTCTCACATGATACTCATACTTATACTAATATAAGACTTTATTCAAGGGTTCCTCCACATTTTCTTTTATGCGAACTATACTTAATGTAACTTCACCACTCTTAGAAAAACCCTTCCTGAGTTGATACTTCTGGAGTATGTGATTTTTCTGTTGGTGTGATCTTGTCTCTTTTTCAAGATCCATAAATGTAGTATTATCATAATACAATGTGATAGAGTCTTTACTGATATGTACCATATTAGGGTTCTGGAAAAAGTTTCATTTCCAAAAAGATTCATTGGCTGCATCAGAAGCTGCTATATACTTGGACTCCACTATAGAATTAGAAAAAACTGGCTTCTTTGAACTCTTCTAGCTCACAGATCTCCCATTGTGATAGAAAACATATCATGACTATGACTTCAGATCATTATAATATGTTTGAAAACTAGCATACGTATAACCCCTGATGATTGGGTCCTCATATCCTCCATACACCAAGAACATATCCTTAGTTCTTCTCAGATACTTAAGGATATCCTTAACAATAGACCAATGTTATTCTCCTAGATCAGATTAATATATTCCTACCATGCTTAATTCGTAGGAAACATCATGTTTAGTACATAACATGGTATATATGATTGATCCTATCACCTGAACATATGAGATATTACTTATTATCTCTTTCTCATATTGTGTATAAGGACCCATTTTCTTATAAAGATGAATACCATGTGACAATAGAACCAATCCCCTCTTGGATTTTTCTATACTAAATCTCATTAGTATCTGGTCAGTTTTTATACTTTTACTTAGTCCAAATATCCTCTTGGATGCATCACAAATGATCTTGATCCCTAGAATATAGGCTGCTTCATCTAATTCCTTCATGGAGAAACACTTGTTTAACCATTCCTTAATAGACTATAAGAATGGTATGTAATTTCTAATAAGTAATATTTCATCAACAATTACTACTAGGGTAATGAATACATTCTCACTAAACCTCTTGTAAATACATGGCTCAAATTCATTCTTAATGAAACCAAATTATTTTATAACTTCATCAAAACAAATGTTCCTTCACCTTGGTTTTTGCTTCAATCCATAAATGAATCTCTTTAGCTTTAAATTTTTTTTGGCATCAACTGGAGTCACAAAACCTTCTATTCGTGTCATGTAGACATCTTACTGAAGGTTAACGTTAAGGAAATCTATAATGAAATCCATATACCAAATTTCATAGTCATTGTAATATGATATAGAAAGTATAATTTTGATGGATTTAAACATGGAAACTAGTGAAAAGGTTTCATAATAGTCAATTCCTTGATGATGTTTAATCCATTTAGAAACTGGAATTACTTTATAGGCATTTACTTTACCTTTTATGTATAGTTTTCTCTTGAATAACCATTTACAACCTATGAGATTTACATCAACTGGAAAATTGAACAAAAACCAAAACTGGTTCTAATATATGGAATCCTTTTTAGAATTCATGGCTTCTTTCCATCTTTCAAGTTATGATCTCTCTACTGCCTATTTATATGAGAGAGGTACATAATTTTCAACCAATAATGAGTTACTATATTTGGTCTATAAAAAACCACATCTCTCTGGTTCTTTTACCTTTGTAGTTCTCCTATATAGTACTTGTATTTTAGGAACTACTTCTTCCATGGGGACCTATGGAATCTGTTCCTGTACCAACTATTGTGTATCTTGAGAATCAACTTCATTGAAGTTAATCTTTCTCATACTATCCTTTTTGGGGATGTGATCCTTCTCAAGAAATATGGATTGTCTGGTGACTATCACTTTATTATCTGAAGGGTTGTATAGGTAGTATCCCTTTATTTCCTTAGGATACCCTATAAAGATACACTTTTTTCCCTGGGGTGCTAGTTTGTTTCTTGATAAGGCCTTAACCAATGATTCTCAACCCCTTACACATGTATGTGACAAAAAGGGTTTCATTACACTCTATAAATTGAAGGAAATTATATTTTCCACTTTATTTGGTACTCGATTTAGTGTGTATGGTGTAGTTTGTAAAGCATATCGCCAAAAGGATAATAGAAAATCTTTATGAATCATCATCAACCTTTATATGTCTAACAAGGTACATTTCCTCCTTTCACTACCATCATTCCAATATGGTTTTTAAGGTGGAGTGAGTTGAGATAAAATCTAAAACTCCTGAATTTTTTTGATAAACTCTTGGTTAAGATATTCACCACCTTGATCCAATCGAATCTTCTTTATCTTCTTTCAAAGTTGATTCTCTACTTAATTCTTGAGTTCATTGAATTTATCAAAGGACTTGGAATTATACCTCATCAAGTAGACATATAAATATCTACTCAAGTCATAAATAAAAGTTATGAAGTAAGAATACCCACCTATATCTTATACTAGAAATGGTCCACACACATAAGTGTACCAATCCTAAAATCTCTATCTCCCTTTCACCCTATCCACCGAATGACGGTTTAGTCATTTTGCCTCGTAAAAAGCATAAAATCTTTCTGGTGGTTTTATCTCAAAAGATTCTAAATAACCATATTAACAGAGCTTTTTTAAACACTTCTATTTTACATGACTAAGATGGTGATTCCATAAATGTGTGTTATACGGTTCGTGTAAACATGATTAATTATCAATTTACAATACTTTATTTTCATAATTTAATACACAAATACCATTATTTTAATGTTTCATACCATAAGATATTTTTTCTTTATAAAAGAAACAACTTTTACTTCCAAATTTGAAAATAAAACCATATATATCTAGGAATGATAAATAAATTATATTCTTAGTAATGGTTAGTACATAATAACAATCCCTTAAAACCAATATCATTCCTATTGGAAATGAAAATCGATAGTCGCCAATGGCTTGAGCACCCAACCTCACACCATTGGAAACTCACAAATCCACCTATCCTCTAAAAATATTTCAGAATATTCTTTATTCATATATTTGGATATATATGTGAGAACCATAAGATAAATATAATACCCAATGTGTATACATTGAAATATTACACTCGATAAAGAGTGCACCTTTAGCTTCCCCTTGCTATTGGGTGCAGTTCCTCTTCTAATGGACTTACTTTACACATGAAAAACATGATGATTCCTTTTCATTACCTTGCCTCTGGATCATCCTCTTCTTAGAAGGATGATGATAAAGATCCTTAGACTTTTTATGATTCTTGAAAAGTTCCCACACATTAAACATGATAACACATATAGGGGGTAGAGAGGGATTGTGGAGAAACAAACAGAGGGTCGGAAGGGTTGATAATGGAGATGGTATTTTCCCTCTCCACACAACACAAATCAATAGATGGAGGAAGTGCCACCCACTCTTCTGATTAGAGACCATTCACTGAACATGGGATTCGAGGAGTGTATCAGCAGCTTTGAGTCTAGGTGGAACACTTACATCATCTCCCATGGAATGAAGCATCGAGTGGATGACACAAGTAATGAGCATGATGATAATGAATCTGTGGAATTAGATGTATTCTTAGGTCCCACTCACTAGATATAGGAGGAAGAAGATGATAGGCATTCCTCAATAGGTAAACATAAGGGTGAGAGGAGGATGGGGAGGGAGTGAAACCAAGGGCAGCCAAGGTGAGGAAATTCAAGTGAGGTTGGATCCACAAGAGTTAATTTTATGGAAGTTAAAAACCTCATTTTAACATATTAGTTTTATTTTGTTTTTTAGCCTCTTCTTCTATCCTCCTTATATGAAAGGATTCCCAACAGATATAATGGATTGGTATTGGTATTGGTTATGAGTCTTGAGACCCTTCACCTTATTCTTCATTTTCTTATTCACCATAGGAACTGTGAGTTTGTCACACCCCATGTCCTTTTCCAATTGGATAATTAGTGTATGAAGTTACAAAAGACTATTCTCATTATTTTTCATGTTTTAATTAATAATAAAACAATAGAAGGACTTTGGTAGTGAGTAAATTATGATATCTTTATGCAACTCATCTGGGAATTTAATCCCTAATATGTCTAATCATTCAATGTAACAAATAATCTTAACTACATGAGGCTCAATAGAACCGAATCTCCAAGATTATTTTTAAATAGTTCATTGGAGATCTTGTATCTCTCTTATCTCACCTTACCTTAATTGAGATCATGAAGGTGAGACATCATGCTATACACATCCATGTCCTCATGTTTCTTTAAAATCTCATTGGTCATTGATGATAGCATGAATCACTAAACATCTATGGAATAATTAAGATGTTTCTCATAGAGAGATCTCTCTTCTTACCTAGACTCTTTACGAAGTGATTTAAGAATAGGTTCTTATAAAACATACAATATCCTTTCATGGTGTAGGATCACATGTAAGCACCTTTGACACTCTTGGAAATTTGTGCCGATGAAAAGGCTATCCTTATCAAGTAAGCATCATAGTGATATGTTTGAATTCATTTTATTGCAATTTATAAAAATAAGATGAGAATAATTTTAGTACTTTATCTGATAAAATTAAGACAAATAAATAAATAATATATATATTAATCTCCCACTATTTCATAAAAACCCAATAGCCCTCACCATTGGCTTCAAAATATCCCATTTCTTGAAAATTTTAGTTGAAAGGATCCATATTCCCCTTATCAACACCCTGAATTTGTCTGGTCAAGAAATTTTAAGGGTTTTAGGTAGGAATTTCAAATTCTAACTAATTAACTCATAGTTTCTTAATATGTTTAGTGGACTCCCTAATCCAAAAATCCTTAAATTGGATCTTCTCAACATTTTCCTCTCAGTTATACCAAGTATTTATTTGGCAGCCAACTTTTGATGTGAACTAAATTAAGTCAACCCAAAAATTAAAGTTATAATTCCCCAAAATAGAAATCACCCCAACTTTGGATGGTCAGTCACTTTGAACTATAGTTTGATTTTAACTGAAGTAGTGAAAGTCTATACCAACTTAATAAATATAATTGAGGAATTTTATATTTTATGAATAAATTTACAATTATTATGTTTATTACATACTTTTTAATATTAATTGGATTTAATTAAGTGATTAACCATTTCTTAGATAATGTTTATGTATAAATCAGATTATTTTAGCTCTATCTTGCATGCTTGTTAATTAATTAATTCATGTGACCATGAAAAAACATCCATAATAAAATAACCATGCACCTTGATAGAAATAAAATAATAAAGTGATATGATCATGATATTTTATTAATGGTTAGTTTTTTTATAATATGATAAACTAACCATTGACCTAGGAAAAAATATCTTGAACCATTTACGGTTCATGTTGTAGTTTTCCACCTGTCCACCCATGTATCTCTCTTTGATTAAATTCGCCTCAAATGAAAACTTGAACCACCTCCACTAGCTTGAGAGATCTATCCATTATATATTATTTTACTCACATGTTGGTGATGAGAACAAAATATAGGAACCTACCTTTTTATTAAATGACTTTTACATAAATCCTTAACAAAATATTACATTAATGAACTCGAAGGATATTTTTTTGGTTTAGTGTGTTGGAAATCAGATATATATTACATGAATTAAAAAAGGATCATGTAAAAAGAAACATTATTCTAATAGAATTGATAGATATATTCATAGGTTCTTCCTAGGTTACTCTTACTACTTCTCATATCCTAAGGACATACATCAAATAAAGGGGTGATCATAAAGCCCAACAAGGGAATAAAGAAAGGAAACACTTAGCATGTGAGCAAGAGGCATATGAATATGGAATGATCATATGAATATGAGGCATATCATAAAATAAAGAACATGAATCATAATATGTAAATTTGGATACAACATAAAAATGAGACATTCATAAACATATAACTAAGGTTTATCATAAGGGTGTCACAAATCATAATTACCAAGGTTGTTCACCAAGGCATCATAAAGCATGGAATATATTGAGGTTAATTATTTAGAAAATGAATTGAAAAAATATCAAGATGAACCATTAATACATATTAAATCATTTTATACACACTTTTCATAAAGGAAAACATCTCATCAATAACCTGTGGTGATAAATAATGGGTTTTATATAAAAATCATTGCGTATAAAGTGCTTAAAAGTATTGATCAAAACATAATTCTTAACCCATGAAATGAGAATATGGGTTTCATATATATATATATATCCTAGAATAAATATGATATTTTTACATCTAGGTGAATTACCATGGAAATTTAAGAGGTTTGGGTATTCACAATCTAAAAATATTTTATGTAAAAGAGAAATATTCATGAAACAATTTCGATAGCATAACAGTATACAACATGGATTATGGTAAAAGAATAATAAGAGATATTAGAGGAATCCCATCGTTAAAAATAAATTTTAGAATTAGAGGGAATAAAAAAAGATAATGAATACAAATAAATAATATATACACTTATAAGTCACATAATAAGGACGTACTTGAATAAAAAAGGAGAGTAGGAGGATTCCCTTACCTTGAAGAGTTTCTTACTAAATCATGGATGGGGAAACCCTAGGACCTTGGATACACCTTGGGGAAACCATGGGGGGAATCTTTGGGAGGGGAAAATAGCATAACTTTATGTATTTTTAATTTTGAGTGGAGAGTGGGTGTGGGAATGGTGTATTAATACTTGAGGAGGGGCAACTTTAAGTGAATAAAAAATGATTATTTTGTATTTAAGGCTTACCACTATTGGGTGGAATTAGTTCTAATGATTTTGGTTGAAAATAAATGTTTTAAAGGATGTTTTAGTTCATAAAAAAAATCAAACACACATTTAATGTTGCATTTTTATGTATTTTTAAGCTTTTACCTTTTAACTTTAACCCACTACATTATTTTACCTATACCGCACTAACTATTTTTTGCCACAATAAACTTTTCATTTATAAAAATAAAATTGAACTTATTACCTAATTTATAACTTCTAATTATAAATATTAAATCTATTTCACTTAATTAAATATATAAAATTGGTAAAAATAAATTCTAATGTGATACACGTATAACTCATAAAAACAGTTTTTAAAGGTAAAAATCATGGTTTTCAAAAATGTTAAGCATGTGTTTCTAAATGTAAAAAACTATGAACTATGTTGTTACTTAAATAATTTTAGATTAATAATAGGGAATAAAAAATTTTAAATCTTGTTCATCTTCTAATTATACCATAAGGGTTATCGTATTTTGTAAAAAAAATATTTTCACTTTTTAGCCCAATAATCAATTTTTTATAAAATTACCATAAATTCACCATAAGATAATTATGATGTTATGAAATGAAAAATTACAATTATTTTATCAAAATAATACTCTAAATATGATAATTTTTTATTTTAAATAAAAATCCTTATTTATTTAATTTTAACCATTTTTATGATATAAAGAACTGTTTAAGCATTATAAAAATTACTTAGGACTCCTCTAATTTATATTATAATCTAAAAGTGTTCTGTAAGATAATTTTAAGAAAATAAAATTTATTTTATCATATTAAATACTATTAATGGAAATTAAATATTTGTATAGTTTCTATAAAATAATCCCTATGGTCACTTTATTATGCCAACAATAATAATATTGACCACCCATATTCTTAACTAATTTTCATAATTCCCACCAATACTATTATAAAATGTTCCACATGTAGAATGATCATATGTACCTATAAATATCCCATCATACTCTCATCATTACTGACTACATTTATTATAAGGGTTCATATGAATCCTTTGAAAATATCTATTGTTTTCCTAACACTTATTTTCCTTTTTATGATCTTTATGGTTGGGGAGATATTATTGTTGGATTTCAAGCTTATTTAGTTTGTTTTAGTGAATGTACTATTCTTTAACGTGTATATCCCATTATTGTTCCTAGTTCTACTAGTCCAAATTTATGTGTGATGTATGAAATTCTAATGAAATAAAAAAAATTTATATCTGATTCTACTGTAAAACATAATAAAATGTTTTTGGGAGGAATGATATACATCAATAAAAGAAGTAAATTTTTAGGGTCGTTACATTATTCCCCACTTAAAAGAATTTCTTCCTTGAAATTTCAACTCATATTATCTATTGATAATAGATAAGGGTAATTCTATCTCATTATTTCTCATGGTTATTACGTTTCTCTTCATATTTGTTGTTATTTATTAGGAATATTATAATAAAATTATAAAGGAATTATTAATAATAAAATTTTATAATATCATAATTCTAGGATGATATACTTAAATATTAATAAAATTTTTATGTTATCTTTATATCCTTCATAATTGTTTGTATAATATTGTGATTGACCAAAGAATATCCCCCATGATTATCAAACTTGGAGTGTAGTAAGCCCCATTTTCATATGCCATTTCTCAATCAATTTTAGATCAATGCATTGTTTCTGAGTGTTACCCCTATGAAAATCTCTACTAGAGCCATATCCACTTGTTTTTATCCAGAGATGGATTTATTTTCTTGAAAACTAGTTACTTAATACTTACCAAAATACTGAGATTTTTTTTATATTTAGAATTATCCTTAGAGTTTTTAAAAATGATTTATAATCCTAATTTCCAAAAATTACTATACCATACTTTTATACTAACTATGAATACTCACCTTTTTATTACATGAATATTACATAAATACTTAACAGAATATTACATTAAGGAACTCAAAGGATATTTTTAGGTTTAGTGTTTTGGAAATTAGGTATATATTAGATGAATTTTATAAGGATAGAACAAATAGAAAAATTATTCTAATAAGATTTCTAGAAATATTCATATGTTCTTACTAGGTTATTCTTACTACCTCTCATATCTTGAGGACATACATCAAAGAAAAGAGTGAGCATAAATCCAAATAAGGGAATAAATAAAGGAAACAATTAGCATGTGAGAAAGAGGTATATGAATAATAAAGGATCATTTGAATATGAGGAATATCATAAAATAATTAACATGAATAATGAAATGGAAATGTGGATACAATATAAAAATCATACATTCATAAAAATATCACCAAGGTTTATCCTCTGGGTTTCAGAAATCATAATTATTAAGGTTACTCACCAAGGTATCATAAAGCATGACATCTCTAGAGATTAATTATTTACCCAATGAATTAGAGTGCTATCATGGAACATAATTAACATGTGTTAAATCATGCGAGACACATTGAATATAAAGGAAATCATTTCATCAGTAACCCACATAAATAAATAAAAGGTTTCATATAAAAATCTTTGATTACAAAGTTCTTAAAAGTCTTGTTAAAAACATTATTTTAACCCATGAAAAGGGAATATGAGTTTAATATATGTATAGCCTAGAATAAATATGATATTTTTGTATCTAGGTGAATTTCTATAGAAATTAAAATGGTTTGGGTATTAATAATATGAAAATATTTCATGAAAAATAAAAAAATTCATGAAATGATTTTGGCAACATAATGGTATTGAACCTGGATTATAGGAAAAGAATAACGAGAGAGGTTAGAGGAATTACATTTGTAAAAAACCATTTTTTAAGTATAGGGAAGAATAAAAGATAATTAATAAAAATAAATAAGTTGGATACTTATAATATACATAATAAATACGCACTTGAATGAAAAAGTAGAGGAGGATTCCCTTACCTTGAAGAGCTTCTTCCAAAATTGTGGGGGGGGGGGAGGGAATCTAGAACCATGTAAACACCTTGGGGACACCTTTTAGGGACTATTTTGGAGGGTAAAATAGCATAAATTTATGAATTTTTAATTTGGAGTTGAGAGTGGGAGTGGGAATGGGGTATTTATACCTGAGGAGTGGTGTCATTAAGTGAATAAAAATAATAATTTTCTATTTAAGGATAACCATTATTGAGTGGAATTAATTCCAAAGATTCTGGTTGACAATTAATGTTTTAAAGGATGGTTTAGTTCATTTAAAACATCAAATAAAAATTTAATTTTGTAGTTTTTTGATATTTTAAATATCTTACCTTTTAACTTTAACCCGCTACATTATTTTACCTATACCACAATAACTTTTTTTTACCACGATAAATTTTTTAAGTATTAAAATAAAATTGACCTTATTACATAATTTGGAACTTATAATTTCAAAAATTCAATCCATTTTACTTAATTAAATTTATAAAATTGAAAAAAAAACAATTCTAATGTGATACACATATGACTCATAAAAATAGTTTTTTAAAGGTTAAAATTGTGGTTTTCAAAAATGCTAAGCATGTGTATCTAATTGTAACACATTATATAATATGTTTTACTTAAATAATTTTTGATAATAGGGATTAAAAAAAGTTTAAATCTTATTTAAATCTTAATTATATCATAATAGTTATCATATTTTATAAAAACAATATTTTTATTGGTCATGAAGTTTTCATCTTGTACAATTGAAAAATGATCAAATCCGGGCAGGGGAGAATTTCCCAGGTACTGTAGCAGTACTATAGCAGGCACTGTTGCAGCGGCGGCACTGTTGCAGCGGTAGCACTATAGCGGCAGAGGGACTGTAGCAGATACTGTAGCGGTGGCAGTACTGTAGCAGCGCGGGTACTGTAGTAGTACTGTTCACTGAGGGGTCCTTTGGGCCAAAAAAATGGGCTCTCAAGCCTTGTATTCAGGTCACTTGGCCTTGGGCCTTCGGGCTATGTAATGGGTCTCCCTCTACCCAGTCTAAAGAGGTCATTGCTTTCAAATAATAAATTGAGGCTTCGGCCCCAACCTTTAAAAAAAATGATCCATCAAATCTGACAAAAATATTAATGATAATTTTCCTAAAATGTTATTTCACTACATCTGGAACCACCTTGTATATCTAATATCAACAACAACACATCATCAGTTCCTCCAGTTTCTGTGTTTGCTGTATTCGTTCTGTGAGGCTTTCATTTTATCATGTCTCTTTACCATTGATTTTGATTATCTTATGTAGTTATCTCACTATACATATCTGCCTCTTCCTTCCTTGTTATGCTTAGTACCAGATAATCCGCTTGATTCAATTCTTCAAGTATCCTTTTTGAGGATTAGGTATTACACATCCTTTAGAACCAAATTTTCATTCCTGAGAGAACTACTAATGGTTGTTATAACCACTTCCCAAATGTAATGTAATAAATATAGTAAAACTAGTAAACATACCATATCATCAAGAATAATTCCCACCTATGAAAATTGACTCATGATGATGTTTAATTCATTAATGTGATAAAAAAATATTCCCTCCAATCATTTTCAAATTGAACAGTTGTCATGCCAGGTGCACTTTGTTTAATGCATAAGCCTTCTCATACATATTTATGAGATATTTCATTAAATTATTAATCATATCCTTCTATATGAGGTTGAATTCCATGTTTTTATCTGACATAATTTACAAAAATCCCATAACCCATTGATCTAGTAGCTCCCACTCTATATTCTCCATCTCCATTAGTTTTTCATCCATAAGTGGAAATTATTTTGATAAAGATATACTTTGATCTACATCCTTTACTAAATGAAGTCAGTTCTATAAAAGTGATCAATATTTACCTTTAATTCTTCCCTAAACATATTTCAATTTAATAAAATCAAACATAATCTTCTAAACTCAGTATTTGATACCATTTATTGCAGAAATGCCATAAGTCGTAGAGAAAAAATGGTCTGTATATAAAGAAAAAAGAGATTAAAATTATAAGAAGAATATGAACATAGGACATAGTGTTTACATGGTTTGGTAAAAATACCTATGTTCATAGAGAGGCATAACACTTCACTTTTTTTTAGGAGTAGAATTATAGGGAAAAAATATTAAAGTATAAAACCTTAGCTCAAAATGATCTAATAAAGAAGATGATGAAACTATGCTATCAACCACATAGTAAGTTCATTGTGCTATAGTAACTAATGGTTAGAAGTCTACCAAGATAAATTATCTTATGGGAATCACTAATCACATGTTAATATAGTGTCATGTCAAATTCCACGCTACTGTAGTATCCTATTTCATATTGCAACAATAATTCTACACTCCTATAGTGCCTTGTTGGTGTCACTGGTCCGATCTGAAGCAATGTTTCAGTATTTCTATAATACACTAGCTTTATTTAATGATCGGGCTACACCAGTCCAATACACTACACTGGGTATTCGGTATAGTATGCTGCTACCCATATTCACACAATTCCACCTCCACTTTACTCTATGTCTTTCTATATATATTCTAAGATTATTATAAGGACTTTAAGCATGGAGATATAAATGAGAAAGCCTTAATTAAGTATTAAAAAAATCATGAATATTTCATTAATTCCACCACTTTGAATTTAGAAAAAAACATTGAAACTCAATTAAATGAAAGTGTTAGATAGATAGGTGAGTGTTTGTGACCAGGAAAACACTATGAGAGATATAGGTACAAAAATCTCCCCCCTTTTGATGATATCAAACAATTAAATTGAAAAGATAATTTAATCTTAGATTAAGAGTGGAAGATATAAAAATGAAATTCAAGTGATTAATAAGATATTTAATTAGACAAATAATTTAAACAAATAAATAATTATTTTAACAACTATAAAGGATAATTTTAAAATCTCCCCCATTATAAAAGAAATTAATCATGCGAAATATAAAAAGAATAAAGAAATGATTTTAAAAGATTCAATTTTTTCTAAAATAATATTTTTAATAAATTTATTTCCCCAATGTTAGTATAAAAATAGGAAAACATTAAAATGAGAAAAAATGGATATGGAGAAGAATTATAGAAAATACGATGAAGAAAAACACAAGAGAGAATTTTGAAAAATAAATTTTAAGATAGAAAAATATTATGAAAATACATTTTTATTTCCATAACTCCCAAAATAATATAATTATTATAAATTGAGAGAGTAAAGTAAAAGAGAAGAAAATAAAGAAAACATAAAGAGAAAAGGGGGAAAAAATTTTAGACAATATTTCCAAACTTTAAAACTCCCCAAACAATAGTATCATTATAGAGAGAGAGTGTATAAAGAAAAAAGGGAAAAAAGTATCAAAGGAAAAATATAAATAAAATAAAGAAATAAAGTTAAAAAAGAAGGATAAGGGGAAAAAAGTGGATTCAAGAGAAGAAAATAGAGAAAAAAGTAAAGAAGGATAAACAAAAAAATAAAAGTGAAATTGGTACATACCTTTGGCACAACATATCAAGGAATTGTTTCACCATCATTAATAGATTACGTTTTTAAAATAACTTATAGGGGTGATTCTATTTAAAAGTAACCATTATTTGAAATGATTTCTTTGATTTGTAATTTTATCAAATGATAATTCAAGATAAAATATAGAGACAAGTATATATAAATTATTTTTACTCATCACTAATATTCTTTAAGAGAGATTAAATAATTTTTTTTCTTAAAATAATAACTAAATTTTTGGATTTTAAAAATAAATTTGTTTAATTTTTTTTTGAAAAAAAAGTAAAAAAGATTAATTTAAAATACCAAATATAGTTGAAAAATAATAAAATATCATAAAATTACTTTATTTTGAAAATATGAATTTGGAAGTTTGAAAAATTAGAGAAAATAGTTTGAAAGTAATAATTAATCAATTTTGAAAATGAAATATCTCTCTTAAGGAAAATTCAAAATTAAATATATAATTCCTACCCCATTAAATTATAACACAATTATGATAAGGGATCATAGCTAAAAAAATATAAATATATATAAATAATTCAATATTTAAAAAAAATTTAAAAACAAGCTTTTTTAAAAAAGATTATTTTTAAGGAGAACTCAAGATAATCATAGATAAAATGAATAATATCACAAGAAAATAATTCCTAATTAACATTTAATTAATTCAAAATAATCTAGGGATAGAGGGTTGGTGAAAATATCAGTGAGTTGATATTCTGTTGGGATAAAATCCAATAAGATATCTCCCTTTTAGAAATGATCTCATAGGAAATGGTGATAAAGGTTAATTTTTTTAGTGTGAGAGTAATGAATATAATTTTTAGAGATATTTATGGAACTGGTATTATCACATTTGAAATAAATATGGTTAAATGTTATCAAAAATTATAAGAGAGCATGCTGCATCCATAGAATTTGAGCACAATAACTCCCAATGATTATATATTCCACTTTAGCTTTAGAAAGAGAATCTGAATTCTATTTATTACTACTACCATGAGATAACTTATTTTCCAAATATATGGAAATTTCCACCATTAAGTTTCCTATCTAGTTAGATTCAACAAAAATTAGCATCAGATAAAGAGGTTAAATCAAAAGAGGCTCCATTTAGATAAAATAAACCCAGATTTTTAAAACCCATTAAATAATGTTTTTTTGATAGATTTCAAATGATATTCCTTAGTATTTTATTGAAAAAGAGCTTAAATAAAAACATTCAACATGATATCTATCCAAGTTAAAGTAAGGTAAATTAGACATCTATTCATACTTCTATAAAGTTTATTATCGATCATTTTACTGGCTTCATCCAATGTCAACCAACAATTTGTACTCATGGGAGTGCTAATTTCATTAGCATGATCCACTTAAAAGCATTATACAAGTTAAAAATAAATAATAAAGGTAACTTATGGAATCATTTTTCTATAACTATTACAAATAAAATAGCTCTCTTGGCTATATTGGGAGTAACAATTGTGGTTACACTTGGAATAACCATTGTAGTATATTCCCATAATCTATCATGATAATCCTAACCAGTTAACTCTGTCCCTTTACCCAGTGCATTGGAGAGATATAATAGTCTCTCCCACCCTTGATTTATCATGAAAACAACTTATATTATAACAATTCTCAAGAACCATGAAATAATCATAACACATAAATCTCTCATAAAGGAAACATTTATGAAGAAAACATATTTTCCATTTTGAAATCACTTTTCATTTTTTTACCAGCCAAACACTTAGAAATAAAAACATTTTATTTAAAAATAAAACTATAAAATTGTTAATTAAACTTAAAAATATTAAATCATCATGAAAGAGGGAAATTATATTCATATCATATATAAAAAAATATTCTTTTTAAATATTTTAAAAAGTGACATTAAAGAGGATTTTTAAATGAAATTCCCTTACAAATATCATATCATTGAAGTGAGAATTAATAAAATGAATGGATTATGTGTATAGACTATAAATACACATAATAAAATAAAATAAAATCAAAATTCATTTTAGAAATAATCATATAATTACATAATCAATGAAGTATTAGGTTAACCCAAAGAATGGAAATTGGCTACAGATTTCCCTTACCTTGTGTCTGAAAGTGTTCTTTACTTGTACTTAATATCCTATATAATCAAATTAGATTCATTATTTACTAAATCTATAATATATTATTAATTTATTTTATTTATTATAATTTTATTAAGTTTATTTATAGAAATTTGGAAGAGTTATACAATTCAATTTCATCGTTTTGGGAGTGTTTGTTTCATGGCTTTATGGTTAGTTTCCTTGATATAATTGTGGGAGTTCTTGTCAAATGGAAGAAAAAAAAAATAGAATTGGAAAGAAATGGTATTAATATTTTTTCATAATTTGAAATTATCCCATATGTCATTTTTTATAATATGTGTATGATTCATTAGATAAAACATTAATGGTAAATGTTTGGTTTATTTTTGGCGATTTTTTCGACAATCACAAACTAGTTTTGTTTTATTTAATATTATGTCTATAAATTAGTTTAAGAACATTTAAAAATATATAATATACATATTAAAATATTTTTTAACCATAATAATGGTTTTATGACCATCCTTGAAGGTGGTAATAAAAAATGGGAACTCGCCATCCATGAAGGCGGTGAATCGACACATCACAAATGATGTTTTCATTTTTTAGAATTAGAGACAAAAATTAGAGGTTTGTGATGAATATTAAAATAAAATAATAAAATTAAATTATATGTATGATACCATAGTTATTATGTCACTTTTTATAGGGTATGTGAGGATAAGTTATAAAGAAGAAAGAATTTAAAAGAGAAAAAATGTGGATTTTACCTCTTGAATGTTGTCTCCCTAAGAACCATCTTAAGGCACTTGGTTTTGGTTTTTTGGTGAGACTAGTAGGTCCTGGACAAAGGTAAAAGGCATGATAATAGAATTGGGAATAATATTAATATGATAAAAGGATTTGGAAGTGTGAGGAGAAGGGGTAGTGAGGGTGATATTTATAGGGAGAGGAGAGGGGTGTTTTTTATTTTTTATTCATTTGTTTATTATTTTGGATCAAGACTATCAATAGTATTGATTATTATGACTAAATAAAGTAAATAGTTCATGTGAGTTTTAAATAATAGTTTATTACATCATTCATTACTCAAAAACTCATGTATTTAACTTATAATATTAAATATCATAAATTACCGTATTTCACTATTCACAAAAAATCCACTATTTCAGAAAAAACCCCAAAAAATATTCCTAACCATGTTTTTAACTATAGAATTATAAAATAAAATATTTTTTTGAAAATAATTTTCTAAATATGATAAATTAAAATTTTAATTAAAATCATTATTTATTCACAAGATACCAATTTTAATATTATAAACGATTTTATGACACTTTGAAAAATTAATTATGGTCACATAAAATTATCTTATAATTATAATACAATAAAATATTAATTTATGAATCTATTTTATTACTATTATAATGACCCATACTTTACATACATTGTTATTACTTCAGAATTGAAGCACACTTATTACAATATATAACAAAACCAGGAAAGGACCGTATAGGTATAGTGTCTTTAGAAACTGGGAAACATAAACAATTGGTTCATAAAGCGTCTACACTGTCTCCCATTTATTTCATCATATCTATAGTCCCTTTTGGCAAATCTTACTTAATAACCTTCTTCCTGACCTGGGTAAAGAAAACATACAAAAGGGTGAGCTCAAATGCTCAGTAAGGGTAAACAAAAGAAATATCAATCACATCATATACATAATAACATAACTTTTGGAAATCTTAACCTACAAAAGAAATCATAATTTCCTAACATGGGATAAATAATAGTTGTGAAATGTAATCCCAATAATCATAACTTAAAACATGAAACTTTGTGGCATACACACATAATCATAGAGAATCATTTCTTATTAGTCGAGTCTCATTGCCAAGACTATCTTAGTGGACAAAGTCCATTTCTGAACCGAGTTCACTCCTCATTTCAGTCCTATTTCACTAAACCGTTTTAACCTGCCGTTATAGCCATGTCTATCTCATGAGATATAAAATCTTTACCCAATGCATTGGAGGGAGATATAGGTCCCACCCATCTCATAATGATACCATTCTTATGTGTGCCACAATATCATAAACCATACATCATAGCATAACCCATGTAATAAAAATGGGAATATTAAACATCACGACATCATAAAACAATTCATATAAGATAAAGGAATTCATAAAAATATTTCCATCACAACATAATCAAATCAACATAATAATAGGGATAGAAACAGAACCCTATATTATCTTAGATGAAAAATAATTTTGATAAAACACTTGAACTCCATTCTTGAGGAAAATATCCTTTCTACTTCAAAAACAATTTTCCTTTATTAACATGTCATACAATTCTAAACTAAAATAAGTTGATTAAAAATAAACTTGAAAACTTGTAAAGGAAGATTCTTTGAAATAATGTTTTAAAAATCCATTCATGCCGTATAAGTTAAAAAAAACATTCTTCGTACTTTTGTCGGAAAAGTCAAAAAGTACCTCGTACGAAAAATGACAAAAGATTCCTTTCATATCCATTACTAAAAACTCACCGAAGGGTAAAATTGGATTTAAACAATTGTATGTGGATGGAAATAATATTACATATTGAGAAAACATGGATGTTGATGAGAAAATACACCCCAGTAAATACCAAAGTATAAACAATCTCGGATAAAAATGAGATTGTGATATTTCCCTTACCTTAGGTCCGATTTGCCTCGTAAGTGTACGAACCTCCTGTATAATGATTTAAATAATGTTATTGACTTATTATAGAATCATAATTATTGTTATGATATCATATATGTTCATATTCTTAGCTTCTTAGTAGTAATATTTCATTGCTACTTGTTATTCGGGTGTTTATAACTTTTTGTTCTTATGCGTGTTTTGTCGAATAAATTCTTATTCTTCTCTTTAGGTTATAGATACATCATTTCCAGAATGGTATTAATGTACTATATATCATATTTATTCATTCAATTCATTTATATAATCATTATGCAATGAAGATCATGTAGAACGAATCGCATCACATCGTGGAGACGGTATTCCGTACGTACGCACGAGCGATGATATCATTCCCATGATCGTGGAATTGTATTGGAGTGTATGTATACTATTTCAGAATCAATATCACTTTAAAATAATCATATATAGTAATTATTTACACCATTATACCCATACAAGTAAGGTGGTGGGGGAAAATAGATTACACCACGTCGTGGAGACGGTATTCCGTACGTACGCACGCGCGGTGATTTCGTTTTCCATAGGATGGATAGATGTTGAAATAGGGTTGTTTCATAATTATAATAACATATCAGTATATGAGTGATACTGATGTTATTAATTCATAATGAAACAACTAAAGAAGAAGAAGTTTAAGAAGAATGAATTTGGAAAGGATCGGTAATGGATATTACCTCTTTTTGACGCGCCTCTTCTTAACCTCCTCTTAGGGCACTAGGGTTGGTCTTTGAAGAAGACCAGAACCTATAGGATGATTCTAGGGAAGTGGGGAAGTGAAATGGGCAGGTTTTGGCCGATCTTGAAGGGTCAAATTGGTGTGAGGAGGAGAGGGAGGAGGTGCCCTTTTATAAGGGAGGAGAGGGGCACCTTTGGAAATATAAGAAATATTAGTTTATCTTAAATCCCAACCCCACTTAAAAACTTCAAAAATGACTCATATCCGAAGATTAGATGAGATAGGGTTGTAATCTCATCAACCAATAAAATTTAGACATGTTAGGAATTTATTTTAAACATTATCAACTTGATTTATCCTTATTTATCAATTTAATTTTATTTGTGGTAATAATATTCTAAATTTTAAATTATTATTAATAATTACATATGTGTTGTGAATTTTCCATAATTTGACACTTTATGACATTTTCGACCATATAAATTTTAATTTATAATTTTTAAATATTTTTGTGATTTTTAAACAATTTTATAATATGTTATTTTTATAAAATAACAATAGTGTCAATTTTGACACTATTCATTTATTTGAATTTAAATAAAATATATACAGAGGATATGTTCGAACTAAATGCTTTAATAGATTAATAAAATGTCATATGTATCTATAAAATTAGTGGAGAACATTAAATAGTGCATATAATAATTATTTTAATATTTTAAAACCATTTATTTGATATTTTAATTAATAAAATAATTTCAACATCACTATTGTGTCATAATTAATGATAATTATTTAATCCCTAAAAATTCTAAATAAAGTCCTATTATGTAGATAATTGTATTAGCGTTCTGGAGACTATTCATGTTCTAAGTTTCATTAAGTTTATCACCAAATTAAAATTATTATGGTTATAAGATTTAAGAAAGTGACATGTTGTCACATTCTTTGGTTTTAATAATAATTAAATTATTTTCATGGAAAAAAGTCTATTAAATGAATCTAATCCGACCCTTAGGTGATATGGGTCGACTTTTAGTCATCCAATAGGATTTTTCCAGGTGTTAGGGTAATTTTATAATCTTATATTTACCCTTAATTACCCGATTTACCTTTAACTATGGTAAATAAAATTTACCGTAGTTACTATTCATAATGCCCAAAAATAAAAAGTAGCCTATTAACATAATTTGGAACCAATGATTCTGAATATGGAATCCATTTTTCAAAATTCAAAACATATAAGTTGCAGTAATTAATTTAAAATAAATCCCGTTGTTAAGAAAACGGGTTTTAGAAGTTAAAACATTGCCAAAGATTGAAATGTTTTTACCTATGAATTCAATATGAAATTAATGCTAATGACATACATTATATTAAATGGTAAAAATATATTATATCTATACTTTAAAACCATTCAATATTATAATTTAACCATATAAATTATCTCAATGAAAAAAGTTGTTTTTAATTAAAAATTAGCGTATTTTTACTATTCATCAAAATATGAAAGTTATCAGAAAAATATCAAAAATTTATCCAAAGCAAATTTTTATATCCTTATTCAAAAGAAGAATTTTATTTTGTCAAATTGAACTTATGAATGTGTCAAAAACTAGATTTAATTTGGGTGCGCCATCAAAAGGCGGCAAAACTGTATTTTTTGATAAATACTTATTTTACCCAAAAAAAATTATTTTGTTCTCTTACCATGTTCTAGAAAATGCGTAAGATGAATAATAATGTTGTAAAATTTAAAATTCAGTTAATACTATTCATAACGGCTAGTTTATAATATTATAATAATATATAGTTGTTTAGTGGAACTCGATATTGCGTACTACACACGCTATCGAGGAAGGTCGCGATTGCGTGCAGCGAAAGATTCCTTTGATAATTATATAACATAAAAACAAAATATTTCTCATAAAAGTCTCATGTGTTACAACTATGCTCACACAAATTTCTGAATCCATGAATCATTCTGAACATCCAATGAAGAAAAGGAGGGAAAAATGTTTTGTTGTGTCCTCTATGAGAAAAAATCCACATTATTTTTGTGGTTTAACTGATCTACTAATTGATGAATAATGGCTCAATACCACTGAAAAGATAATATAAATTATCCATTGTTCTTAACATGAAAAATTCATTTTAGTTGTTTATCATTTGGAAGTCGAAGTGTATCAATGGTATAATCTCATTAAGAATACAAGGGAAAATGATGAAATTTATTCCATGGAGTGTGATGAATTTATGATCATATTTTTCAATAAGTAAATCCATCATAGTCTTCTTACAAAAAATAGAGAAGGAATTAATTGAGCTGAAATAGATTGATGAAAAATTTGTTGGTACCTATAATAAAAATTTTACAATACATGTGATGTACACTTTTAACATTATCACCCAACTAGGATGTAAGGTTGATCAAGTATTCAGTGACTTAAAACCAAGTATTTGAAGGGAGTTATCCAAAAGGGACTTAAGTGGTTATGAATAAATATTATTATGTTCTCTGAAGGTGGAAATAGAGATCGGTGTTTCCCATCAATCTTATATTTTTTATAATAAAATGAAGATGGATTTCAAAGGAACTCTAAAAACAATGGAGAGAAGATGATGATATTTACTTCATGCTCTAAGTGTGGAAGGAAACATGAATGAAATTTTTTTAGGGGTCTGTTTAATGTTTTAGGTTTGTAATAGAAGGTCATTAGTACATTGAATGCATAATTAGTGGGAATAAGCTATCTAATGATGAAAATAGAGAGAAACCCCATATAATGCACCACCTACATTCATGTGTCTCAGTTGAAAGTAGTATGGGAATTATTCTAACTAGTGTCTAAATATGAAGTTTAATGATAATGATCGACATCCACAACCTATGAACTCTAGAGACTAAGGGAAATATCATGATATCACTATTTATGGAAATGGTGTGATAATGAAATGGTGAAAGGTACACTTACCACCCACTCTAGAAAAACTAATCTCTTATTTTACTATAGATCCACCCATTAATTCATAACTTAAAATTTTTATATGGGTATGAATATGACACAAAAACTATTATATGTAGAATTATCAGTGAAAATTCCTCACTACTATAAAACTAGGTTTATCTAGCACTAGGGATTTAACAATGCTAGCTAAAAATAATGTTAAAGACCCCCTTTGTCAGTGCTAAAAAAATGCGGTTAAAGCGGGTCTAGAACAACACTTTTTTAGCATTATTAAAGGGACTTTAATAGCGCTAAAAAAAAGTGCTGATAGGGGAGGTATGAGTCCTTTTTTAGAAGTGCTGATAAAGGCCCCCCTTTAGCAGCACTTTTTTACAAGACTTGATAAAAGTATACTTCAAAAAAAGTTAAATTTCATTAAAAATAATATATTAATATATAAATATATTTATACTAATATAAAGATAATATATATTTTTTAAAATATGTTTTAGATAAGGTAAATTATAATTTACACTTAATATATAATATATTTAGTGAAAATGGAATATAAAATAATTAAAGAAATATTTTAATTAATAAATTTTTATTATTACTGAGTAATAGTCATTTAATATCAATTTAATGATAAAAAAATCAAAAAATCAATAAAAGGTCTAAAATAAGTTGAAAACATAACTCAAACTTCAAACAACCATAAATTTTGATCTAGGAGTTTGTTTGAGCTCTAACACATATCAAATAGAAGACTACGATGAGTTCTACACTATGTAGGTCTTGAACTAGCTCTTTGAGCATTGTCCCCATTTTTTCCCTAGAAAGTCCTAAATGGCCTTCGAAATAGAGTTTTTAGTTGCTGACCCCGATTTCTTAAAATTTAAATAGCTATAACTTCTGATCTAGGTGTCTGTTCGACTTTTACCATATATCATATCAAAGATCATTTCATTATCATTAATTTGACTGGTTGTAGTGTTGAAAAGGACTCTCATATCAGATTTTATGGTCATTTCAGTGTTTTTAGGGTTTTCATAGTTTCTTAACGTTTTTGTGTTTATTTATTTATTTATTATTTATTTATTCATTATTTATTCATTATTTATTAAATAATTATTAAATAATTAATTAATTAATTATTAATTATTAATTATTTATTATTTATTATTTATTATTTATTATTTATTATTTATTTAATTATTTATTATTTATTTAATATTTAATATTTATTTATTTAATATTTATTTTTATTAAATATATTTATATTATATTCTAGTACATATAAATGAGTATAATACATAAAATATTTAAATAAATATAAGTATTTATATATCACACACAGACAAATATTGTATAAATGTATTTAAAAATAATTATATAAATATATATATAAATAAACAAATATATCATTAAATAGACAACAAAACAACATGGTGTAGTGGTAAAGGTGTTCTATCTTTGAAGGAGAGGTGTAGGGTTCAAATTTAGGCGGGTGCACATGAGGTAGGAAATTCACAATGGGTTGATGGGGGGGGGTGAAAAGTGTTGATGCGGGGGGGGGGGGGCTCTATTAAAGGGGTTGTGGAAGTGCTGATAAAGGGGTTGGATTCTCATGGATGTCTAATTTTTTTACCGCATTTAACAACGCTAAAAAAAGAACCATTAAAGGGCGCCTTTAACCGTGCCTTTTTAGCACTGATAAAAGTTTCAGGCTTTTAAGCACACTCAAATTATCAATGCTTTTTTAGCACTAATAATGGCCTATTCTGACACTGTTAAAGGCCTTTTTTGTATTAGTTCCTAATGGTATTATTATCACATCTCATGTATGTGATTCCTATCTAGTTAAAGTTTTTGACAATGTGCTTACTATAAATCTTTTCATTATTTCTCTAGTTAAATTTGATGTTATATTGGGAATGGATTGGATTTATTTATGTAAATACCAAATTAATTTCCAAGGAAGGGAAGTATTGTTTGATATTACAAACCAAACTATGATCTTAAATTTGTGAAATGATAAATATAAACTTTTGATGGAAATTACATCTATTGTATGGGTTTTGTTTCCTATTCAGGAGGGGTGTTTATGTCAGTTAGTTGGGGAGAAACTCCACATCAATTATATGCCTATTCTATGGGAGTTTTTGACGTCTTTCTAGGATAGTTTCCTATCCTTACAAAAAAATGTGATGTTGAGTTCTTAATAGTATTCATACCTTATGCCACACCTATTTCAAAAACACTATATAGAATAGACCAGATTAAGTTGTAGGAATTGGAGAAGCAACACAAGGATAAACCTGAAAAGGGATTCATTCGACCAAGTGTGTCACCTTGGGGTGATATTGTTGTATTTGTTAAAAAGAAATAAGAATCAATGCAACTCTACATTTATTATCAGGAGATTAACAAGATCAAGATTAAGAACTAGTATCCTTTATCCCATATTGATGACCTATTTGATCAACTCCCTAAATCTCAATACTTTTCCAACATTATCCTTCATTCTAGATATCATCAATTGAGAGTTAATAAGAATGATATACCCAAGGAAAAATTCTATACAATGTATGGACATTATGAATATATATTTATTCCATTTGTCTTATAAATTCCTTAGCTATATTTATGGGTTTAATGAATAGAGTATTTAGATATTACCTTGATTATTATCTGTTAGTCTTTATAAATGATATTCTTCTCTATTCAATGAGCAAGGGAGAGCATAAATATCACTTGAATAATTTTTCTAAAGACCATAAGGAAAGATAAAATATCTGAGAAATTTACAATGTGTGAATCTTAGTGGAAAAATGATTCATTTTTGGGTCACATAATCTCAATAGAGTGTATATCACTAGATCAATCATTGACAGTGGATGTTGAATTTTGTCCTAGACCAACCATAATGACTGAGATCCATAGTTTTCTTGGTTTTTCTGGATATTACCAAGAGTTTGTTCATAATTTTTCGTGACTATCAAATCCACTCACAATTTTAACTTGGAAGAGATCCATATCCCTTTGGACAGATGAATATAAGGAACATTTCAGGTAATTGAAGAGAAGAATAGTCAGCGCACCTGTGCATAAATTACCCTATAGTGGATAATTGTTTATAATATATAGTGATTCTTCCAAGAAGATATTGGGTTGAGTTATGATTAATAATTACATGGTTATAGATTATGCCTCATCAAAATTTAAAGTTAATATGAAAAATTATCCAACTTATGATTGGGAGTTACCAGCTTTAATTTTTCGTTAAAGATATGGAGTCATTATCATTATGGGTAAATGTGAGATATATATACTGATAAAAAATATATTAAAGTATATATTCAAACAATATGAGTTTAACATGATTCAGATGATATGGTTAGCGAATATTAAAGATTATTACTAATCAATTTGTTACCACTTTGGGAAATTGAACAAGGTGACCAATTCATTGAGTCAAAAGGACCTTTCTAGCTTATCCATAATGAGGGTCACAAAAGATATGATACTTATGGATTTTAAATGGATGTATCTGTAAGTCCTAAAGTAAGGGGATAAATATTGTCTTTCTCAAATGAATGTTCAACAATATGTGCAATTGAATATTAAAGATCCCTAAATAGATGATATAGAGAGAAATAAAAAGGTGAGAAATGTTCCAGATTTTAACCTTTATCATGATGAAATGATAAGGTTCAGTAACCTTGTATGTGTTCCATAAAAACCTCATTTGAAGGAGTTGTTAGAGGAATCTCATAGTTCTTCATTCTCTATTACCCTTGTATGTAAGAATACAAATAGATATTTGGAAGGGAATCTATGGTAAGAAGGAATGAAGAGAGATATTATAGAGTTTGTATCTTAGTTCTTGGTATGTCATCATATTACGAATGAGAGAAAAAAATACTAAGGGGATGTTACATCCATTACCCATACCAGAATGGAAATGGTAAAACATCACCACAGATTTATTCATTAGCCCCCCCAAATATCTAAAGGGAATAAAGCTATGTTGGTTATAGTTGATCACCTAAAATATTCATTTCACTTCATTTCTATTAGAGAACACATCCCTATATATCATATTAGAAGAATATACATTAATTAAGTGGTAAGGTTTCGTGGAGTACCACATTTCATTTTATCTAATTAGTATATGAGGTTTTCATCAATGTTCTGAAAAATTCTTCACTAATCCTATGATACAGAGTTGATTTTTAGCACTAAATCATCCTCAGATAGATGGTCAGTCTAATATGAAAATTCAAACCATGAAGGATATATTTAGATCTAGTTTTATAGATTTCAATGGTTGTTGGGATCAACACTTTACTCTAGTTGACTTTTTATATAATAATAGCTTTCACTCAAGCATTCAGATGGATAAGTATAATTTCATCTATGGAAATAAGTGATAACTCCAACATAATGGAATGTATTTGAAAAAATAAATCTATTGGTACCTTATATAGATGATGAAATGGTATATATGGTTAGATGCACTCAATAATTCATAAGGTCCGCACAAAGTTGATAGAAAATTTATGATGACTATCAGCAACATGATTTGGAATTTGAAGTTAGTGATAATAAATTTATTAGAATTTCTCCATAGAATAAGTTAATGAGATTTTGAAATAAGATCGAACTAATCCATATTTATATTTATACCTTGAAAATTATTTATCTTAATGATACTATAGCCCATCGTTTTCCACTTACACCAATCCTCTATCATGTTCATGATGTGTTCCATGTATCTATCATAATTAAGTACATAACTAAACCTTCACATGTACTGAAATAAGAGTTTATACCACTGTAGAATTATCATTTTAAGGTAAAAAATAGTTTAAATTATGGATCTAGTAGATAAAATTCTATGAAACAAGACCACTCACTTAGTCGAAGTTTTATGGCGAAACAACCAGTTTGAGGAAGCTATGTGGGAATATGAGGATATGATAAGGTATAAGTATCCCCATATGTTTATATTAGAGTGATGGAATATCAAGTGTGAAAATCATTTTAAGGGGGGTAGAATAGACCTCCATGAAATTTTATGAAATATTTTTTTGAATGAATTTAATTTCTTCGATAGCATGCGTTATATGCAACACTAATCTTCAATGAATCATGAAAAACTATTAATATTATTCTTTAAGAATGACTATTATTACCTAAAAATTAAACATGATAGATGAATATAGATAATCACATTAAAAATATTATTTATAATGGTTTCACATAATGAAAACATATTGATAAAAAGTATATAATTTTCAGTATAGTCTTCATATGTTTAGAAAAAACTATTTTCTCATTATTTTATTTCATTATTTGAACAATGATACAATTAATTTTTGAAACTTTTAAAAATTAATTTAATATAATAAAATTCATTTTTTAAATTATGATAACAAAATTAACTTAGGGTTAATTTTTTATATTTTTATGAAGAGATTAATTTCTCGATTAATAGTGAAAAAATACATGTTTTTATTGAAAAATTCTATTTATTTTAAAGAATTTATTTGTTTCATTTTTGTTTTAAAATGGGTTTAATAGTAATATTAAAAAAATTATATATCCATTAATTAAAATTTAGGTCATTGGAATCATTATAATGTTTAATTTTAATATGAAAAACTTTTAATCTTTTGATCATTTTCTCTTTGAAACACCAATTTCTCGACCCATCTAGAAGTTTAATTTTAAATTAAAAATTTTCAATTATGTGATTGGAATTTGGAAAATGGATTCCATATTTTTAATAATCATAATTTATATTATATAAAATGGTTAACTTGTTTTTTATCAAACTAAACAGTAAAATCTATAAAATTAATTAGAGGAGTTAAGGTTGAAAATAGTTTATCGGCAGTTAAAATAAAAATATAACGGGTAAAATAACATAGAAATAAGTAAAAATATTATTTCATGGAAATATATTGACGTTATAACCTATAAGGTTCTATATTTATCCATTTTGGAGCCTTATTGAATGTGAAAAATAATAGCACAGTATATTCTTTTCAAAAATACCAACTGTGTCCTCTCCCCACTTATAAAAGGCCACCATTCTCCTCCTATCTTGAAACATCAAAAATAGTTTGTTTCAGCCAATAACTACCAAAATATATTTATTAAAACCATCCCCAAATTCATAGGTACTTTTTGAGATCTAAAATCCAATCTAGGAATTCTTTAGGTTAAACTTAACGAGGTTGTCTAAGGAAGAGGTAAAGTTTTAACTATGTGTTTTTGTTTTAATTATTATTCAAACTCATTAAAACATTATATAATTTTTATGATATAATAATAATAGTTTCTATGATATACTAAGATTTTATTATGATAACTACATATCCAATATGCTTATCCAACTTCTTTAAATGTGAAATTAAATTATCAATCATGTGTACGGAAGACTACTACCTCCCAATCCGATGATATTAATTTTTAATCACCACCTATCATGGATGGAAATAATGAAAGATTAAATATTTATATATATAATATTTATGATATTATTATAATTCTATAATTATTATATTACATATACCTTCTTTATTTCCATTCTGTGGGATTATGATAATGTCGCTCATGTGTACGGCTGACTACCACCCTGTGAAACATTGTTATTTATTCATGCTTTACATAGAAGGTAATAAATATGTGTTTAATGAAAATATTTTAAATTTATAACAAAAAAATTATTATATAATAGTAATATATTATTTATCATTCTTTTTATCAATTTTTCAAGAAAATGGAAACAACGTTCATGCACCTGTACAGTCTACCATCTCTATGAACGAGGTATTTCATTTTCTATATCTAACTTTTATGGATTATTATAAATACATATATAATGAACATATATGATATTTATATATCATTGTTAAAATTCTATACATTATGGAACTATTATTAAAGTAATAGGACAAAAAATAAAAAAATTAAAAAATACATGAAAACATAACGGTTATTGCCCGAAACATGAATTTAACATGTAATTGTTAATAAACTGGTAATAAAATATCATATATTAATCATATATGATATTATATATATAATTATTCTTTAGTAATATATCTATAATAAAATTATATTTTTTATAATTTTTTTTTGAATATTTACAAATGAAGCCGAGACTTAAGGTTAGAGATTTTTTTCTGAAATTACCTTCCTTGGGACATAAGATGTGTTACGAACCTATATTCTTTTATAAGGTGCATATACTGACCATTGAAATTTTATATCATGAATAAAATTCTTTTAATGATATTTAATGTTTCATTTGATGTTAATATTTAATTATTTTTTTGATTTAAAGGATACCAAAGTGGCAATGATTTCGTATTACAATATCATCATTTACCAGAATTGTTTATGATTATGTTTCCAAGGATAAAATATTATAGTACATATCAAAAGAAACTAATTAATTTTCATATCCTATGGTTATTTCATTTGAACACATGTTTTCTATTCCTTTTTACACTCTTTATATACTCAATATTTCAAAAGATTATTTTTAATAAAACACATCTTTATTTCTCTCTTCGATCAAAAACCATTTTTCTTCAAAGATAATGTTTTATAAAAATGTTTTAATTTTTTTTAAAATTCTACAAATGAAATATTAAATAAAATTTTACCCATGTTTGAATTTTTTGAAAATTTTATGCAAGTAATATTTCAAGTAATTTTCCAAACAAGGCCCATTTTTATTTTACCAAAAATGTGAAAGTAATATTTGTTTTAACATGTAAAGAATGTACAATATTTCCAGATATCATGGACACATAAAGTTTTAAATATTCCTTTATAAGTTTTCAACTTCATTTTAAAAGAAAATTATTTCTAAAATAATTTGAAATTTTTAGTTTTAAAAAGTGATTTTCAAGTAAAAGTTATTTTCCTCAAGAAATATTCCAAGTGATCTGTCAGAATCACTTACCATATAAAATGGAATAATTGGATGTCATTATAATTTAATAGGGATATTATCCAAAGATACCATTATTATGTATTAATTTTATGTTTTATGTTTATGATTACAGGATGTTTACAAAACCTATTTCTCTTACATGGGTTATACTATGATAAAATTCTTTTTAAACCCACATATTTTCCATGGTTTATGATTTGATGAAATGATGAAATGATTATGAAAACTATTTCTTTTAAACTAGTTATTTTATGATGTAATATTTATGAAACCCATTTCATTTCATGAGATCAAATATGATTAATTTCTTATGATCTTGTGGAAAAAATATATATGATTTTCATTATGTGATGAGTGGGTCCGATATCTCCCTCCAATGAAATGGGTAATGATTAATATCTCATGAGATAAAAAAGAGTGGAATAGAGAGTGAGAATAGTTTATTAAGGTAATCTATCCAATATAATAGTATTGGGAGGGATACTTTACTAAAATGATACTTTGGGGAGTGAACACATTCCACTATGATTGTCTTGGAATTGAGACTTTAACTACGATGGAAATTATTTTCTATTCTAAGTGTATACCAAAAATCTATGCCTTATAGTAATTTTATATTCTAATGTTCTATGTTATTTGATTACATTATGATTAATGTCATATTAACTTCCATGATTTATGAAATTACTCATGTTTATGATGTATGATACGCATGGATTGGTTTTCAAATGTTATTCTCATGTTCTCATAACCTTCTATTCATGATATGTTGATATCTCTTTTTTTACCCTTACTGTCATATGAGCTCACCCTTTCTAATATTTACCATCTCAAATTTATGATGAAAGGTATAACACCCCAAGGATTTATAAATAAATTTAATATTAAATGCACCAAACACTAAGTCTCTACAAAACAAAACTTTGTTATAACCTAGCTAGTAAACATAATTTTATACCTCTCTGATTTAAATTTCAAAAAGCTAACATACACGATTGCGTTTAGTAAGATATTTAGAGTCAGATAAGATCATCTTACATTTTTTGTGAATAGTAAATTACACATATGAATATTAACATACCTTTATGAATATTAATGTACCCTTATGAATAGTAACCTCAACCATGGATGTATAAATAAAATTTTGGCACATTATAGATGAAATAGAACATTTTATAAATTATTGATTAAATATTGATATTTTTGTAAGTGATAAATATTTAATAATAGTTTTAAATTAATAAATGTATTTAAAATTAATTTTCATAAATTTTTTTCTTAAATAAATATTTTTTCCAATTAATTTGGGATAATTTTATGAGGCCTTGGTTAATTTTTGAAAGTATTATAAAGTCAGTTTTAAATTTAAAATATTTATTTTTCAATTAATTAATGATTTTATGTAAAAATTAAATTTCACATATTTAGAAAATTATTTTAATAAAATGTAATTCATTTTTGGATTCTATATGTCAAAAAATGGTTATGGTGTATTTTTGGTATTTTTATAAAATACATCAAATTTAGGTGAATAGAAAAATATGATAATTTACGATAAATAAAAAATACACTATTTATTGAGTCATAGGTGATGTAAGGATGATGTAAGACTAGTTTGTTATAACTCACATGCATATATTACTATTATTGGTCACAATAATCAATACTATTTCTGGTCTTGAGAAAAATAAGACAATAATGATTAAGATATTCAAAAATTACTCCTCTCCTCCACTATAAACCCCCCCTCACTCCCTCTTCTCTTCACTCCTCTCAAGCATTGTTCCCAATCCAAATTCTACCCAAATATCTCCCTAATATCCTCCCCAATTTCCATCATCCCTTGGTCTCCTCAAATGACCAAATTTTCTCTCCTAAAGATGGTCTCAAGGAAGATTAATTCAAGAGGTAAATTCCTCTTTTCAATTCTTTTACTTACTTTTCAAGTTCCTTTGTTTTATTTTCTATCCTCACCTCTCCTCATACAAATTTTATGAAAAATCCAGTAACTTAAATTTAAATTAAATTTTTTATGATGATGGGATAAGTTATTATAATCTCTTTATTACCCTACTTTTATACTAGTAGTAAAAACACCATTTGAGATGTGTTAATTTATCACATTCAAGGATGATGAGTTTTGAATTTCTTTTACCATATTAAATTTTGGTCATGAAACCATTTTTATGATTGAACTAGAACATAATATATGAATTATGTCTTATTTAATGTTTTTTAATCTTTTTACACATGATATTAATTTATAAAAAAATGTGTTTGTTGTGATAAAAAACCACCAATTAACCAAAACAGCTCTCTTTAAAGTTTTATATAATGATTCATCTTCAATAAAAATAACCAAATGAATTTCATTACCATGTAATATTATGTTTGTTCACTAATAAAATAAAAATTCAAATCTGGACAACCATTCTCATCTTACATGTTTATCCATACATAAATATACGTAAACCGATCATGAAAACCAAGGAAGAAAACGCTCCCAAACGATGAAATTGAATATCTTAACCCATAAAAAAGGCCATGGATAAACCTAACAAGGTTATAATAAATAAATTACATGTATAATAGGTTATTGAATTATTAATTAATGAACTTAAATTTTATTATTCAGATCATTAATAGTAAGTGAGAAACACCTTCAGACTTTAGGTAAGGGTTTTCCACCCGAACCTCCATTTTCATTTGGGTTACTTTTGTTGTCTAATTACCGCAATGAAATTATTATGTATTATTATGTACTACTAATAAATTCTGTGTGAGTTTTATATATTTTTTTACCAACTATAATACTTCTTTATTTTATGGGGAGTTACACATTTTAAAAGGAACTTTCAAAAATTCTTCCCAAAATACAAGCCCGATTCAAGAATTTTTTTGAATTAATACCTATTTTCAAGAGCACTATATAATCTATTTTTAACAAACATTATTTTCTTAAAATAACTATTTTTATTATTATAAAGCTACCTCAAATCACTTTTGTTTTCACACAAATATTTTTCCAAAAGAACTCTTCTTTTCAAAGTAAAATAGGTTTTTATCTCAAGAATTACGCAATGATTTTATAAGAGTATTTTCAACCATTTCAACACTCTTATTGATTATTATGTTTAAATTGGGTTAACGTTTTATGATATGATCCTATATGTTTTGTTGAATGGTTTGTGATTTTTTTGACTGTGGATGTTCTATCTTTACACCATTCACCATATTACTCTGAATCGTTAGTGTTTATGTTTAATGATCGGGGAAAGTTATTTACATTTAATATATTGGTCTTAAATATGAATTTATATGTTTTTTATGTTATAAAAGTTCATATTTGGAGTACATTTGTCTTATTAATTGTTTTTTGGGTCTTGGTATATCCCCTCAGTGCATTGGTTGGTCTAATGAGACAAACTATGGTCTTAGCATGAGGCCTTGAAAAAATGGATATTTATGATTTTGGAATGAGGCCTTGAAGGTATGATTATGATGTCCCACATTATGAATTCCCTCTTTATGAAACTATTAATTGAAAGATCATGAGGTTATTTGACTAGTAGAATACCCATGATTATGCTTTATTATTGCATTATTTATTCAGCCCTTATTCCTGCCATAATGTGTTCAAGTTTATTTTAAAAGGCATGTGTTTTTAGTTATTCACCATAACTAATTTTTATGTTTACAATATCTTCCATTGTATTTCTTACCCATACTGAGCATTTAATCTCACCCCTTTATTATGTTTCATTTTCCTAGGACATAAAGGGGTATATTATGAATGACATGTTGGGATAACCTAGGAGTTATGGATGTTGTCAAAGGAATTACTATATTGGATTTCCTTTTAAGTTGTAATGTTGAACTTATGTATGTATTTTGTTTTACAAAATTACTAAACTATTTTTTACTTTTGGATACGAAATTCTTGTAATCATTCCAATGTAATGAATTAAGGCACCATCTTCGACCAATTGGGGCCAGGTATTTATAGTTGGTATCAAAGGAAGTTTAGTAGAAAACTTGGAAACTAGATTTAGAAAATGTAGACTAGGGAACAAAACCCAAAGATAGATTTTGAGGATAAACATTCAAGAAAATCCTAAAATTTTGGTATAGATTAGATTATGTAGATATTTCTATCAAATACATCCCTATTTGGATACTATAAGTGGATGTGGTTTTGATATAGATGTAGCTAGGAGTGGAAACTCTGACAAGGAGTTTCAGGCTTAACATGTGGTATCATATTACAAGACTATGGGCCCTACTGAGCACCTGGTTTGACACTCCTAGGGGATATATTTAGGATAATTTACATTTTATTTTCAAGACATAATGAAGGATTTAAATTCATTTTTTTCCTAAAATAAACCATTTTTATGATTATGAGATTATCTATGTATATGATTTCAATTTATGCTAAGTATTTTTCTAGTTGAGATTATAAATTATGATTCATAACCTAATGTAGTGGGTGCTTCATAAATGGTGAATAGTGTATGGAATGTAAACCACATGAATGAACATATTTCATATAGGGATTTTTCACCTATGCAGGAAAATGATGTTGGCTCTGGAGCTGTGACTGGTACTGAGCAACTTATGACTATAATTTTACAACTGACTTAGGATATGAACAATAACCTTACCCATATGGAGCATCCTGATCCACAATGTGGAGGAGAAATGTTAGAACAATTTATGCTAGAACAACCTCCACCATTCAACGTGAGTATAAACCTATTCGTAGAGAAGAAATGGATAAGTTCCATAGAGAAGATATTTCTCACCTTGGGATATAATGAAAGAGAGAAGGTTGTCATGGTGCTTTATCATCTACCGAGAGATGCAAATCATTTGTGGTCTTTAATTCAAAACAAAAAGGAGGAGGAAGAAATTGAAGAAATAGAATAGAGGGATTTTAAAGAAATATTATTTGAAAAATACTTCCCTCATGAACAACAAACAGATATGAAAAGGCAGTTTCTAAACCTGAGGCAAAAAGAGTATGAGAATGTTGCAAAGTATGAAGCCAATTTTACAAGGTTAGAAAGTCATGATGTAGACTATATACATAATATAAGGAGAAATATTGATCTATTATTTGATTTCCTAAAGCCATTCCTTAAATGGGCACTGGAATGCCAAACTTTCTCATCATACGAGGACATAGTCTCATGTGCTATCAAGATGGAAAAGGAGTTATCTATGTCTTTTTTACTTTAAAGGAAAGAAAGAGAAGAAGAGGTATTTTGAAAACTATAGAAAAGTAAATAAGGAAATGGGGAAGAATGGATGAGTTTACCTTCCAACCTATGATAATTGTGGGAAGATACACCCTGGTACTTTCTTGAAGGGTATGGGTATTTGTTGCAAGTGTAGAGAAGAATGCCACCTATCCCGTGATTGCAAGGGGAATAAAGAAGCTACCAACGTTCAATTATACAACTTCAAGGAGTGGGGAAATTTTTCATGTGAACATACTAAGCGTCAAGGAAACATTCCCCAAAGAAGGACAAGAAATTAAGAACAAGCTTATGCGATCACAACTACTAAGGTCGAAATTCCTAATGATGCGGTGGAAAGTACTTTAATCATTTCCCCGAACTTAGCCAATGCCTTATTTTATATTGGATTATCACATTATTTTATATATTCCTAGTTTTCCCTGAAAATTATACATTTCCTATTTAATTTAATAAAGGATATATCAATTAAAACTTCCAAGGGAAGTATCATTGCAACAAAAATGTGTCCATCAATCCCTCATATGACACATAAACATGCTTTAGTTGATGACCTTATCATCATACCCATGATTGAATTTGATATAATCATCAGTATGTATTTTATTTAAAATTATGATGTAAAAATATATTTCAAGAAGAAGGAGGTTACCGTTTTTAAGAATGATGTAGAATCCCTCATCTTTAGAGAAGAAACATCATCATCTGATTCTTATCAAGATCCACCCCTAGTAGCTCTACTTAATGAAATTATTGGCAAGGATGAGAAAAAAAATATTTATCGGAGGGGAAATAAATATTCAAATCAAGGATGTACCTATTGTGATAGAATATATTGATGTTTTTCTATAGGATTTTCCTGGGCATCATCCAAAGGAGGAAGTTGATTTCTCTGTTGATTTAATTCATGGTTCAAGGACTATATCAAAGACCCCTTATAGAATGGCCATTATGGAATTAGTATAACTAAATACAAAACTAGATGAATTTAGTGATAAAAAATTATTTTCTCTAGTGTTTCTCTATGGGGATCCCATGTTCTTTTTGTTAATAAGAAAGATGGATCTATGAGGGTTTTCATTGACTATAGGGAGATCAATGCTATAATAATGAAGAACAAGTATCCCCTACCTTGCATTGATGATTTATTTGATCAACTTCATGGAGATCAATATTTTTCTAAGATTGAACTTCGATCTAGATATCATTATTTGTGAGTGAGGAAGGAAGATATTCCAAAGAAAACATTTCAAACTAGGTATGGGAATTATGAGTTTATAGTAATGCCCTTTGGACTGACTAATTCACCCTATGTTTTCATGGATCTAATTAATAGAATATTCAAGGAATATATTGATGAAATTTTTGTGGTATTTATTGATGATATCTTGGTATAATCCAAAAGATATGAGGCTCATGAAAATCACTTGCGTAATATTATGAAGACTCTTAGAATAAATGAATTATTTTGGAAGTTTAGAAAGTGTGAATTTTTTCTTCAATTATATTTCCTTCTTGGAAACATTATTTCTAAGGATGGAATATCTTTTCGATCCTATGAAGGAAAAGGATGTTCAAGAATAGACTACTCCAACGAATGTAACCGAGGTATATAGTTTTATTGGTTTAGCTAGTTATTATCGGCATTTCGTTCATAACTTTGCTCAATTAGCCAACCCATTAACCAAGCTTACTCATAAATGGGTTAAGTTTGTATGAAAAAATAACATGAAGAATGTTTTGAAGAATTGAATAGAATATTAGTGAATACTATGATATTGACTCTACCATCAGGGAATGATTGATTCGTAATCTATAGTGATGCATCAAAGAAAGGACTTCACTGTGTCTTTATACAGAATGATAGAGTGATTGCCTATGCATCATGATAGCTAAAAATTCATGAACAAAACTATCCTACTCCTGATACTGAGTTAGAAGATGTAATATTTTCTCTGAAGATATGTAGATATTATCTCTATGGTGAAAAATGTGTGATATATACGGATCATAAGAGTTTGAAATATATCTTCTCATAGAAAGAACTCAATACGAGGAAACTAATATGTCTCTAACTACTCAAGGACTATGATTATTCCACACACTGGCACCCAGGAAAGGAAAATAAGGTAGCTAATTCATTGAGCAGGAAGGATCATGGAGTTCTCAACAAAATTAGGATCGACAAAGATCCTCTGTACATGGATCTAGTGAAGATGGATATGAGTATTATTAAAGAAGATGAAACATCACTAATTTTTCAAATGGTTTCCAAACCATATTTATTAGAAAGAATTAAATCTTCACAATCTAATGATGAGAGTCTTCAAAAGAAAATTAATGATGTGAATGATGAGAAGTTGCAAGACTTCTTAAATAAAGATGGAATTATGAAATTTGGGAAGAGGATTTATGTTCCAGCTATACCTGAGCTAAAAAAGAAGTTATTGGATGATGTATATAGTTTGAATTTTTCTATACATCCTGGTAGCACTAAGATGTATAAAATGATCCAAACTTTAGAATACATGTTGAGATGATGTTCACTTGATTTTCAAGGTATGTGGGATCATTATTTACCTTTTTTTGTAGTTTTCTTACAATAATAATTTCCATTCTAGAATTCAAATGGCACCATATGAAGCATTTTATGGAAAGAGATGTCGTACACCAACAAATTGGGATGAAGTTAGTGAAAGAAAACTTGTAGGGCCAGAGCTTGTAGAGGAAACAATAGTGAAGGTAAAGTATATTCAAACTCATATCAATGTAGTTCAAATAAGGAAAAATAGCTATGCTGATAATAAAAGGAAGGATTTGGAATTTGAAGTGGGAGATCATGTTTTCTTAAAAGTATCTTGGTGGAAGGGTGTTATAAGATTTGGGAAGAAAGGGAAACTGATCCCTAGGTATATTGGCCTTATGAAATTCTTAAGAGAGTTGGATCTGTGTATTATCGATTGGAAATGCCGCCTAGCCTAACTAAAGTACACAATCTATTCCATGTCTCATTTTTGCGAAATTACATGCCCAACCCAGTGCATGTCCTCACTTATGAAGGTATAGAATTGGAACCTGACTTATCTTATTCTGAATATCATATCTGAATTCTAGACACTAAAGAGCAGGTGCTGAGGAATCGATAACTTGACTGGTAAATATACTTTTTAAAAATCATAAGATCGAAATGTAACATGGAAGCCTGAGGAGCTTATGATTAAAACCTACCCAAATCTTTTTATAGGGTAACATTCAATGAATTTGGAGGATGAAATTTTTGTAAGTCAGGGAGAATGTCAAACCCCAAGGATTTATAAATAAATTTAATATTAAATTCATAAAGCAATGAGTCTCTACAAAACACTACTTTGTTATAACCTAGATAGTAAACTTAATTTCACGACATCTATGATTTGAATTTCGAAAAACTAACATACACGGTTGTATTCAGTAATATATTTAGAGTCTGATAAGATCAACTTACATTTTTGGTGAATAGTAATTTACCTATATGAATTGTAACATACCCTTATGAATAGTAATGTACCTTATGAATAACAACCTCACCCATATATGTATAAATAAAATTTATACACATTATAAATGAAGTAGAACATTTTATAAATTATTGACTAATTATTGGTATTTTTGTGAGTGATAAATATTTAATTAAAGTTTTAAATTAATAAATGGATTTAAAATTCATTTTCATAAAATATGTTCCAAAATAAATATATCTTTTTTCCAATGAATTTGGGATAATTTTATGAGGCCTTGGTTAATTTTTGAAAGTATTACAAAATTAGTTTTAAATTTAAAATCTGTATTTTTCAATTAAATAATGATTTAATTTAAAAATTTAATTTCACATATTTATATAATTATTTTGATAAAATTGAATTCTTTTTTAGATTATACATGTCAAAAAATTGTTATTGTGAATTTTTGGGATTTTTTTAAAATACTTCAAATTTAGGTGAGTAGTAAAATAAGATAATTTACGCTAAATACTAAATACATGATTCATTGAGTCATAGGTGATGTAAGGATGATGTAAGACCACTTTGTTTTAAATAATACACACATATTACTATTATTGGTAACATTAATCAATACTATTGTTGGTGTTGAGCAAAATAATAAAATAATGATTAAGATATTTAAAAATTACTCCTCTCCTCCACTATAAAACCCCCTTCACTCCCTCTTCTATTCAATCCTCTCAAGGCTTGTTCCTAGTACAAATTATGCCCAAATCTATCCCTAATATCCTCCCACACGTCTATCATCTCTTGGTCTCCTCAAAAGACCAAATACTCTCCCCTAAAGAGGCTCCCAAGGAAGATTAATTCAAGAGGTAAATTCCTCTTTTCAATTATTTTAATTTCTTTTCAAGTTCATTTGTTTATTTTCTATACTAACCTCTCATAATAAAAATGTTATAAAAACTTTAGTACCTTACATGTAATTTTTTTTATAATGATGGAATAAGTTATTATCATCTATCCTTTACCCTTATTTTATGCAAGTAGTAAAAACACCATCCAAGATGTGCTAATTTACCACATTCATGGATGATGGGTTTTAAATTTCTATTAAAATATTCAATTATGGCCATGAAACCATTTTTATGGTTGAAATATACCATAATATATGTAATATTTATTATTTAAGGTTATGGAATATTTTTTACACATGATATTAATTTATAAAGAAAAATGCATTCGTCATGATAAAAAACCTCCAATTAACCAAAACATATATCATAAATGATTTATATAATGATTCATATTCACTCTAAAGAACCAAATGAATTTCATAACCATGTGACGATAAAGGGGGGACGTTGAGGTGTGCCCGCATGGAACCCTAGGCGCAGCGCTCGCCCTTTGGGCAGTGGCGATGGCTGCCCCGTCTACCCCTGCCCCTCACTGGTGTTCTCCCCCTTCACTGATCCAGCCGGTCTCCCCAATTTCCCCCATATTTTCCTTAGCTCCAAAGTTCTTGGTCTCTATCCTGGTGCACCATCGCTTCCAATTTCTCTCCAGGAGTTCCCGGAGGCTTTGTCTCTCCACGGATTATCCCTCGTCTCCTGCTTTGGCAGCCACAGGCCGTCCCTCAATTGTTTCGACCGGTTTGTAAATAGAACCTGGTCCTTGAAGAACTGCGTGATGGTCAAGCTCTTGATTCCCCACCACTTTCTTCTTCGTCTCAGATGCACTGATGATCTGGATTCCGCGTGGTCCAAAGGTATGCATTCTTTTGATGGCTCTCTCTTCCTCCTTATCAAATGGAGTTATGAGTTCTTCTAGAATCATGATCCCCCCCCTCTATTGCGATTTAGGTAAGTCTACAAAACCTCCCTCTTTCCTTTCCAAATCTGGCTATTCTGCAAATGCTGGGAAACCTCATAGGGAGATTTCTTCCCTTCGATGAGCGGTCAAAACACCTTATTCCATCCGATTGCTCCACGGATTTGTGTGGAAGTGGATGTTTCAAAGCCTCTGGTGGATTCAGTTTGAATAGAGGTTGGTGAAGAACTCTGTTACCAGCAAACAGTGGCCATCGAAAACTAGTTTGACTATTGAAGTTCATGCTCTCGTCTGGGCCACATCCACCTTGAATGATGATTTTCTTGTAGCTCGGCTCCTAAGACTTTCTGTTCTTATGGTATTCCAGACCTTCCAAGCAGTGCCGTCCTCCCTCGGCTGGAGGCTCGACCTTTCCTCCCTGTATCTAAGGAGCGTGGTTTAGGGGCGTCTGTGGGGGGTTCCCACTTTTCTTCTGGTGATACTTCGACCACTCAGGATGCTATTTTCCCCATTATCCCCCTCTGAATTGGGTTCCTCCTATAGGTGGCATCATCAAGGGACCTATCAGTGCTAAGCCATAGTTTATTCATAAGGATCTAAGGGTCGAAGACATATTTACAAGGTTAAAAATTGATTTGGAAATTCCTACACTTTCAGTGCTGGTCCAGGGTGAGTCCGATTCTTTGGTGCCTCCTACCTTCACAGAGATAGTCAAGGACGGATTGTGGTCTCAGTAGGTGCATGTGCATCCTGCTTGTGTCAAGGATGGTGGATTTAAAGCCGATGGAGGGACACTTGTTGAGAGAAGCAACTCCCTTGAGCTGAAGGACCTCCAAGGTGCCTCTAATCATAGGGTTTTCATGTAGAGGACCAAGCCAAGAAAGATTTCTCCTAGTCTCACTTTCAGAAATCGATTTTACAGCCTCAGTTTTGATGGAGGGACTTCTAATTGTCCCTTAGATGTGAACCCAGATGGAGAAAGACAATCCTCAAATGACAATGTAGTTAGAGGGTGAGGTAAAGGCCCACACAGCCCAAGGAGGAAGAAAAAAAATAAGTAAAATAGGGACCTGGGGAGTTGTATTATTTCCAAGAATCAGAAATCAAAGGGACAAAAAGACTAATCTTACCTACCAAGACCTATGGATACTCGCTCAGCCAAAAATTCAGGTAATCCCAATGAACATAAGGCCCAATCAGTGGAAGGTGACATGGAGGGTTGCCTTTTTGGTGGGTACGGGTCCTCAGTAAAAGAATTTTATCAGCCTGAGGTTACCTCATATTCTTTGGTTCCTCTTCAAGGAGATGTAGCTATGATGGCCATGGATTAGTAGGGAGAGATTCCTTATCAGCTAGAGGTTGTTCGCCTTGTGAAGAAGGATACTCTACCTCTTGGGAAGCTGCAAGGGGCAGAGTCCCCTAATGATCCCCATCGACATGCCACATATCATAGTGGGGAGCTACTCATGCACTCGAGGGAAGAGATGCTGGAGGATGTTCTACAGATTAAGGCGATACAGGAAGATAGTGATGAAATTATGGGAAGATTGCTCCGTGTGGATACTTTGAGGGAGTAATGTGAGTGGATTGACAAGCAAGATCACATACTGATCATAATTTTCAATAAAGAGATGATTAACAAAGAGGAATACTTGAAATCTTGGGACTAGTTGGCATGCCATTTTAAAGACATTCTAAGTGATGATCCATACTATCAGGTAAGTTATCTAGCTTGGAAATTATTTAGGGAGATATATTCCAATCTACTTAAGCTTTGTTTGATAAGTCTGTTGTTTCCTTTACTGTTTGATCATATTTTGCTGTGTGGGTTCTCACTTTCCCTTAAAAGTGTTTCATAATAAAAAATTTACTTTGGAAATTTTATAACCATGTAATCTTATTTTTGTTCACTAATAACATACAAATTCAATTTTTTACAACCATTCCCATCTTACATGTTTATCTATACATAAATATAAGTAAACCGATCATGAAAACCAAGGAAGAAAATGCCCGCAAACAATGAAATTGAATCTCTTAACCCATCAAAAATTCCATTAATAAAGCTAATAAAGTTATAATAAATCAATTACATGTAGATTAGGTTATTTAATTATTAATTTATGAACCTAAATTTGATTATTCAGGTCATTAATATCTAGTGAGTAAAACCTTCAGACTTAAGGTAAGGGTTTTCCACCCGAACCTCCATTTTCATTCGGGTTACTTTTATTGTCTTCTTACCTCAATGAAATTATTATATATTATTATTAAATCCTCATAAATTATTTTTAAGTGTTCTATATATTTTTTCTAACTAGAATCCTTCTTTATTTTATAGGTAGTTACACGTTTTAAAAGGAACTTTAAAAAATTCTTCCCAAAATGCAAGCCCGATTCAATGGAATTTCTCAATTATTACTTATTTTCATGAGCACTCTATAATATATTTTTAACAACCATTATTTTCATAAAATAAATATTTTTATTACGATAAATCTACCTCAAATAACTTCTATTATTAAAAAAATATTTTTTCTAAATAACTATTCCTTTCAAAGTAAATGAGGTTTTTATCTCAAGAATTACACGATGATTTTATAAGAATATTTCCACCCTTTTCAACACTCTTGTAGATTATTATGTTTAAATTGGGTTAATTTTTTATGGTATTATACACTATTTTTTTAATTTTTATGATTAGTTTGACTGTGGATGTGATATCTTGACACCATTCACCATATTACTCAGAATGGTTAGTGTTTATGTTTAATGGTCATGGAAAGTTATTTAAATTTCATATGTTAGTCTTAAATAATAATTTATATGTTTTTTATGTTATCCCCATTCATATAAAGAATTTATTAGACTTATTAAGTGTCAGGTGGGGTCCGTTATAGTCCCTCAGTGCATCGGTTGGTTTAATGAGAAAAACTATGGTCTTGGCACAAGGCCTTGATAAAATGGATATTTATGGTCTTGGTATGAGGCCTTGACAGTATAGTTATAATTTATCAAATTATGCATTCCCTCATTATAAAAATAGTAGTTAAATGTTCATGAGGTTATTCGACTAGTATAATACCCATGATTATTCTATATTATGGCATTATTTATTTAAATCTTATTCCTCCCATAATGTATTCAAGTTTATTTTTAAAGGCATGTATTTTTAGTTATTCACCATGCCTAATGTTTAAGTTTATGATATCTTCCATTGTATTGTTTACCCTTACTGAGCATTTGAGATCACCCCTTTCTTATGTTTAATTTTCCCTAGATATGAAGTGGTATATTATGAATGACATGCAAGGATAACCTCAGAGTTATGGATGTCGTCAAAGGAATTTCTATATTGTACTACCTTTCATATTGCAATGTTGAACTTATGTACGTATCTGGATTTCCAAAACTACTAAACTATTCATTACTTCAGGATACAACTTTCTTGTAATCATGCCAATGTAATGAATTAAGGCACTGGCTCTGGGAAACTGGGGTTGGGTATTTACAAAATGTATTATGTATGATATTTTTAAGAAGGGTCCTAGTTATAAAGAACATAGTGGGATATTACCTAGCACACTTATAGGCCAATTTTTTATGTGTTCATGATTCCAAAGGTACTATACCTAAATGATTATAACATGGATCATTATTTTAATTAATGAATATTCTTCTGTTAAGTTTTAATATTTATGTATGAGAAGTTTTATTATTTATAGTCAATGGACCTAAAGTTTGGAAATAATTCATTTTTTGGTGTCTTTGGGTTGATAATGCTGAACCAATTCATTCCACACATGTTTTAAACATGTTATAGGTTTTTAGTGTTATGTTTTTAAATTTTAATGTTTTAATTTTAAACTAGGTAACTAGTTTTTATCCAAGTGATTTTACATTTTTTAACATATACAATATCACATATAACCATATATTGTTGTGATGGATATAAATTTAAAATATATTTAATCTAGTAAAATTTATGACTACTATAATATTGAATTTTAAATTAAAACATATAATGTGAAGAAAAACTGTTTTAGTAGACAAATTAAATTTTAAACATTTTGTATTCTTAATATTATTAAGTATTTGTTAACAATTAAATGATAGTTAATATATTAATTTATGTGTACATAAATCATAATAGATTCATTATTTAGAGGATTTCAATTTAATTGATTCAATAAAAATTCTTTGATATTAATAAAATAAGAATTTAAAAATAATTATTTCACTGTTACCATGGTAATCAAAATTAATTATAATAATCTAAATTTTACTGCTATAAGATTTCAAAAAATTTGAAGTTATATAAAAGTGAATGTATTTGGAAATTTTTTATTTTTAACCATTCACATAAATATTGATTATTTTAGAAAAATATAAAAAATATATCCTATGATACATTTTCTTCCAAGAATTAAGAAAATAATTTTCACTTTGTCAAATTTAAAATTTAAAATTTTTAAGTTGTTTTAAATATATACAATATAAATAGAATGAATTTTACTCAAAATAAAATTTTCAATATTAGGTCATATTAATTATTTACCTTTTAAAGGTAACAACTATTAATAGTTTAACATCTTAATGTTTACTATAGCTTTATTAAAAATTTATTCTTAATATTTTTTGATTTTTTTATGTTGTGTTTAGAGTGAAACACATTTTATATTAAACAATATATATTTTAAAGGATCTATAAACATGGGTCATTATAGTTAGTTATTTTTGGTCACAAGGTTCCACAAAATCTTGATGAAATATGATTCGGAGTGTAAACACACTTCATAAATATTAATAATTGGTGGAATAGGGTAGAATCAAAAAGAATAAACTCCCTTACTTTAAGACAGATTTGTTAACATTTTCCCCATCAAGTAATTACTAGATAATAGTTTATCTAGTGTCTATTTCATTATGCCTAATAACTCATGATCCTATGTGCATCAATATAATCAATCCTAGTTAGGTTTATCATTCCATTACATCAATCTCAAATCATTTTAATCAATCAATTAATTCAACCCAAAGTTCATGTTTCCCAACAATCTATTTTATTTCAAAAAATAACATCAAATAGTTTTCATTAAGAACTCATGCAATTAAAATCATTTCATTTCATTCCAAATTAGTATAAATTATCTTCAATTTATTTTAAAAAATCATCATCAAATTCAATATTCAAATCATTAATTCAATTGAATTTAACTTTTCCTAAAATAAAATCTTTATTTCAAAAGTAATTATCAAATGTATTTAATCACACACACTATGGAAACTCAAATTCATTTATCATGGGAATCAAATTTTACTGTGGTAATCAATATAAAATCCATTTCTAATTAAGAAATAAATAATGATTTCAAATTATAAGAATTTCCTTATGAAACCACATACGTTCAATATAATATAAAAAATCCATCAACTTGGGATCCACCAATGAAGATTAGATGGATATAAAGATGGAGAGATGATTCTAAAACCAAATTTCCTCATGTCATGATATGGATCCATCAAATGTTCTAACATACATCACTGTTAAAGTGGTAGAGAGAGTATGGGAAGATAATTCATGATGAAATTGAGATTTAACTTATCAAAAGAGGTCTAATACAATAAATGACAATGTGATCTATGGAGAAAAATATATTAGAAGTTCTAAATTCTCCACTAGATATACTAAAAAGTTCTTAATGTAAAAAGAAGTTTGTGGTATGGGGACTTTGATTTAAAATGGATATTTACCAATAAGTATTACAATACTACCATTCCATTTCTCTGCCACATCATTATCATCGTCTAGCCTCCGACTCTCACTATCTAGTCGGTTATGATAGAATGATTACCATTTAACTTGGGAACCCCATAGGTGAGCTGGTGGAACTCAGCATTGGGTTGTTAATCCTCATCTATAGGCTAGTGGGTTTTATATAGAAAAACCCCTTGGAAAACCTACCACCATATGTAAAGTGGCCCTCACTGGATAGTTGGTGTCCTCTTATAGCTATTCCATCTATAGTATAATGACCATTCTCGAGATAAACCCTGCAACCATCTCTTGGACTCTAGATCATGGATCCAAACCTTCTTCCTGACATCTCATCAGGATAAACCATAGAGAAACAAAAAATGATCTAGGATATCAACTAGAGATCAATGTTAAGAATAAGGAAAGCTATAATAAACCAAGGTTCATACCTAAAAATTGGTCCTGGGATGTTGGCTGAGTGGCCCGATAGGATCCTTACAAGTATAGGTGATACCATAGGGAGAGTTAAACATATTTAGAGTCATATGTGGAGATAATTAAGCACATTATTTTAAGGTTATGATGACTTTATCATGGGTGGATGCTTCCGGTTCAAGTTCATGGAAAATAGACCCATGTGGTGTCCTACTAGTGAACATTTACATTCCTATATTTTGTTAGGGAATAATCACAAATATTCATTTAACCACATTATTCATACTTGATGTGGGAAACTATCAATGGTGGAATACCTCCACCATCATGTGATAGGGCATGATAGTGGAAAATAGATACTAACATGGGAATATTCTTGATACCCATACATTCATAGCCATCATGCGCGGATGCACAAAAGGGGTGAAAGTGAAAGCGTAGAAGTTCTGATAGAATAATGAATAGTGGGAAGGAATTAAATAATGATTTACATATTAATCACCATATAAAGGGTAGATCCATGGGAGATGGATGAATACTGACCATATTGGTAACACATGTCCCAAAAAAGAATCATCAAGGGTAGGGTGAAAAAATTATAGATAGACTTTTGACCACATTTGAAACATGGGAATAATATTTTTTTATAGTAAGTCCTTCAATGTGTGGTCCCTAGATGGGAGGTGGACATATTTTTGTCATGAAATATCACTATAGTGGAGACCTTTAGGGCCTAGATAATGATGACAATATAAATTGGGGATGGTTCAAAGTGTGAAGGTGATAATGAATAGATGTTTAGGGAGATATAAACAAAATGAGTCTATGAGATCATTCATTTTAGAATATTTAATGGGTGTGTCTGTGGTGAGAGTTAAACCTGTTCTCAAGGGTGTTACCCAATGGGGGGTAGTGTTTAGGTTAGACTAAGGATACCCGATCCAAGATTATCTATGAATCCATTTTAATAGAAATAATGCTTCATGTAGTTTTATAATCAGATGTGGTAGGTCACCAACATTGGAAGGGAAAGTTATATTCAGTGGGGGATAAAGTATATTAAAATTTTGCATGCGATAGTGGAATGGACCACAAAATTTTATATCTAGAATAATGGGAATTAGTCATGAAGTTTAAAATTATATAGGGAGGATAAATTTTTATACAATTTAATTTCCCATGACAAGGCCATTTTCTAGAAATTTAGCATCATGAGACTAGGTGGTGGTGTCATAGCATTTATAAAAAGTACTTTTTGATGATCCTTTCTATGACAACCCTGCTTTTTATTACAACTTAAACATGCTTTATTACATAAAACTTCACTTGATACAACAAAGAAGATCGAGAGGTTTAGTGTCTTTGGGGATTAGGATCATTACATAAAAACTTTAAACTTGAAATACAACATCCTTATTGAAAACTTCCTTTACATGACCACTACATTCCTTCGTACTTAGCATTGCATGGGATAACCTGAGGACATGCATAAGAAAAGGGTGAGCTATAAAGCCCAGTAAGGGAGTACAAAATGAATAACATGAGGAGTAAAATACATGTTAGGAAATAGGCATATCAATAGAGCATAAGAGAGACATGAACATAAAGGCATGATAAAGCATGATAATCATAACATGGAAATGTGGCAACAACACTTAACATTGAATTAGCATGAGCCAATGCTCATTGCACATGGAGCATGAGTAAACCCTCATTGCACTTGAAGCACGAGTAAACCCTCGTTTCACTTGAATTAGCATGAGTCAACACTCATTGCACATGACGTATCATGATACTATACTTTACCCAATGCATTGGAGCGCTATCAGGGCACACCCTTCTTAAACATTTCATTTCATGCATAAGTGTGCCACATGGATCATAAAACATGGATTCATAAAACATAATAATTTATTCCACGATAAAGGAATGTGGAATTCATACATGAAGCTTTACAATCAATAAGTAAATGTGCATAAAGGTGAATACCCTTGATGGAGAAATGGGCATGGTATTCACTACACAATGATATTGGCTTAGAAAATCGGTGTGATTTCGGCAGCGTAACGGCGTGACATAAGAATTCATAAAAAAGGCTGATGAGAGAGAAAGGGGTTCCTCATCATATTTACATGTAATTGAAAGTAAGAAGGTCATATAGATACATGTCCCAACAATTGAAAAGGTATTTAGATTCATGATACAAAAGTATTGCTTGAATATAGAAGAGGAGAAAAAGGTTCCTTTTGGAATTTCGGCATAGTAACGGGTGTACATGGGAGGCATTTAATGAGAGAGAAAGGGGTCTCCCATCATTCAAAAAATAAGAGGGCAGTATGGGAGAGGTACGAAACCATACCCCAACATTCATAAATGAAATTAAAAGGGCAATACAACTTAAAGAAAATTGACAAAAATGAGAAAGGAAGAAAAACCCTTACTTAGAAGTGTGCTTCCAAAGCCTAGAGAGAGGCTTGTGAGAGGCTTCTTGGGAGCTTGGGGAACCTTGGGAGGATTCTAGAGAGAGTAGGGCAGAGGTTGGACGAACTTCAAGGGCTTTGAGTGAGGAGGAAGTGGGAGCTTGGGTGGGTTTATATAGGAAAGGTGAGAGAATTCTTTATTATTTAGGTTTGGGACCCCTTATATTAAAATAATCCAAACCACAAACCATCCCACGGTATTTGCCCATGGTTTCTGGAAAAGGAAAGATGAAAACAATATTTTACAAGGCCAAGGTCCGAACTTATTAAAAAATTAGGGTTGCTTATGTGGAGGTGAGTCACACTCCCATGGAAATTAATTTAAAAAGGCAAAGTGTTGAATAAGTCTTGAGGGCTCCATTAATGCTTTGAAAAGTGAGTCAAACAAACCCAAAACCTCATTATTTTAATGATAAAACACATATTGGCCGAACATAAGGATTATGGTATTTTATTACATCACCATTGGGTCATTATGATGTCATAAAACACATTATATATTTAAACGGTATTTAATTTTTACCCAAAAATTTGACTGTCTCAGAAAATTATGAAAAATTCACCGTTGGATAATTTCGACGTCCTGATTCCAAAAATAATATTTATTTTATCTAAATAATTTTCTAAATATGTGAATTTTCACTTTTAAAATAAAAACCGACATTTATAAAAAATTCACGGGTTTTGACAGAAATGGCTTTCAAAAAATTTTAATTGCATTCATAAAATTATAAGATCATTTATATTTAATAAAAATTAATTTAATATTAATAATAATATTTTATTAAAATATTATTTAATTCAAAAATCCTTTAATTTAATAAAATATAATTCTTAATTAAATAATAACTAAATACATCATTTGTACTTTAAAAACTAATTACAATGCATCAAAAATGACTAGAAATTATATTCATTATTATATACAAAAATAATGTACATGAACATGGTGCTACTTATTTGTTACATAATCCCTTAAAATAGTCGCATAAGACCTAAGGGTAAGGTGTGCGATGGTGACAGACTCTTGGGGTTGCTCGGATAAGATCGCTCGAGTGGTGATCTCTATCAACTTCCATTTTTCCCGTAGACGATCACGTTCGAGCTTGACTTGATGAAGCTCAGCTTGGGCTTGGTCAAGGGCATAGCCCAAAGACGCCACCTCCTTTCCGAGCTCCGACAAATGGGCTTCGTAAGGGGCAATTCTACTGGATGAGGCCATCGCTTCCTTTGTCTGAGTAGAAAATTGGTTCGTTAAAGCCTTATATTTAAACTACCCAGATGATCACTGTTCAACGACTATAAAAGTAACGGTCACAAATCTTAACGTAAAACTTAAAGAAGTTGACATCTTATAAAAACATTTTTCATAAAGATAAATTTAACTGGATCAAGAGGGATTTTCCATTAATGAAACTTTGGGTCGTTACAACATTCCCCCCTTAAGAAATTTCGCCCTCAAAATTTTCCTTTTCCCACACTAAAACAAATGTGGGTAACTTAGCTTCATCATATCCTCCGACTCCCAAGTTGCTTCTTCAAACTTGTGGTTTCTCCACAACAACTTGACGAGGGGCATTGTCTTATTTCGTAGAACTTTTTCTCTACGATCTAAGATCTTCACTGGTTGCTCCTCATAAGAAAGATCGTCTTCTAATTGTACCACCTCGGAAGAGAGTACATGTGAAGGGTCTGGTATGTACTTCCTTAAGAGGGATACATGGGAGACATCATGCACCTTGGCCATAGTAGGTGGAAGTGCTAGTCGATAGGCCACAGCCCCAACACGATCAAGAATCTCGAATGGGCCGATGTACCTTGGACTTAACTTCCCTTTCTTTCCAAACCTCATGACCTTCTTCCACGGAGGTATGCGTAAAAACACCATGTCTCCGACTTTAAACTCAAGGTCTCGTCGACGATTATCTGCATAACTCTTCTGTCGACTTTGGGCTGCCTTGATATGCTGCTGAATGGTTTTCACCTTCTCCACCATTTCTTCGACCATTTCTGGTCCAAGCAGCTTACGTTCACCGACCTCATCCTAACATGCCGGTGTTGTACACCTTTTCCCATACAGGGCTTCATATGGTGCCATTTGGATGCTCGATTGGAAACTATTATTATAAGAGAACTCAAATAGAGGAAGATGTTGATCCCATCCTCCTTTAAAGTCCATTGAGCACGCTCTCAACATATCCTCAAGTGTTTGGATAGTCCGCTCGGATTGGCCATCAGTTTGAGGATGATAGGCCGTACTGAAGTTCAGTTCAGTATTCAGAGCATGTTGAAGACTCTTCCAAAACTTAGAGGTAAATCTTGGATCTCGGTCAGACACAATAGATAGTGGTACTCCATGCAACCGTACCACTTCCCTGATATATATCCGTGCCAGTTGATCCAAAGAGAAATCCTCTCGAATAGCAATGAAGTGTGCAGTCTTTGTAAGACGATCCACAGTAACCCAGATTGCATTGTTTGGATGTCCTTGGAAGTCCAGTGACGAAGTCCATTATGATGTTCTCCCATTTCCATTCTGGTATGGGCAATGGTTGCATCATCCCCTTAGACTTCTGCCTTTCTGCCTTCACTTGCTGACACACCAGACACTTTGATGTATATTCAGCGATCTCCTTCTTCATATTATCCCACCAAAAGTTTTCTCGGAGATCTCGATACATCTTTGTGCTCCCTGGGTGAATAGAGAAATTTGAACTATGTGCATCATCCAAAAGTTCCTTCTTCAGCTCCGAACTTGGTGGGACACATAGTCTTTTCCCAAACCGCACAATTCCTTCTTCATTAACATTAAACTCTGAGGATTTTCCATTTTTGATAGCTTCCACTTTTTCTTGGATTCTCGCATCATCCTTTTGAGCATCCTTTAACCTTTCCAAAAGAGATGGTTGAGCAATCATTTGTGAAAGGATTGATGATGTTCCCTTCTTTATGATTCCCACGTCCATCTTCATCAAGTCTAAGAAGATTGGATCCTTCTCAATTCTCATCATTGATAGAATTTCTGGATCCTTTCTACTTAGGGCATCCGCCACCTTGTTCGCCTTCCCAGGGTGGTAATGTATTGAATAGTCATAATACTTTATGTGCTCTATCCATCTTCTCTGGCGCATATTAAGCTCTTTCTATGTGAATATATATTTAAGACTCTTGTGGTCAGTATATATCTCACATTTCTCTCCATAGAGATAATGCCGCCAGATTTTCAAGGCAAAGATCACCGCCGCCAACTCCAGATCATGCGTTGGATAGTTTCTCTCATGGATTTTCAACAGTCTTGAGGCATAGGATATCACTTTATCATTCTGCATCAGCACACATCCTAAGCCCTTCTTCGAAGCATCACTGAATACCACAAAAAGCTCCCCACTTGTGGGTAAAGTGAGCACAGGTGCAGTGATAAGCCTCCTTTTCAACTCCTTGAAGCTTTATTCGCATTCATCACTCCAAGAAAACTTTACTCCCTTTCGAGTTAGCTTGGTAAGAGGGTTGGACAATCGTGAGAAGTTTCTCACAAATCGTCGATAATATCCAGCTAACCCCAAGAAGCTACGGATATCAGTTACCGATGTTGGCCTCGGCTATCCCTCAATTGCATCTGTTTTGGAGGGGTCCACAGATATCCCATTGCTTGTGATGATATGGCCCAAGAATGAGACCTCCTTCAACCAGAACTCACACTTGCTGTACTTGGCATAGAGCTTCTCCTTGCGCAAAGTCTCCAGTACAGTTCTTAAATGCTCCTCATGGTCCTCCTTGGTTTTGGAGTATATTAGAATATCATCTATAAAGGCTACCACAAATTTATCTAGGTAATCTCTAAAGACTCTATTCATCAAGTCCATGAATATTGCTGGAGCATTGGTGAGTCCAAAAGGCATTACTATGAATTCATAGTGCCCGTACCATGTACGAAAAGCAGTCTTGGGGATATCTTCCTTATTCACCCTTACTTGATAATATCCCGACCGCAAGTCGACCTTGGAGAAGTATTGTGCTCCACGCAGCTGATCAAACAAGTCATCGATTCTTGGGAGAGGATACTTGTTCTTTATCGTGATTTTGTTAAGTTCACGATAATCGATGCAAAGCCGCATTGACCCATCCTTCTTCTTGACGAAGAGGACTGGTGCACCCCGTGGTGATGCACTTGGGCGTATAAACCCTTTATCCAGATTCTCCTGTAGTTGTTTCTTCAGTTCTTCAAGCTCAATCACCGCCATTCTATATGGAGTCTTGGATATTGGTAGCGCCCCAGGTATAAGTTCAATTGAGAACTCAACATCTCTTCTTGGAGGAAGACCAGGAAGTTCCTCGGGAAATACTTCAGCGAATTCCCTCACAATAGGCATTTCTTCAAGGGTGGTTTCTTCCTTGGACTCAATCATCTGAGCCAGATATGCGTGCTCATAAGGCAGTAATATCCATTCTTGAGATGATGGAGCTAAAGGAGATTCATCTTCCTCCTGACACTTGTAAAGAATCGGGGGTCGATTCTCCATATGGAGTGTGATTTCCCTCTCCCGACAATTTATGTTGGCTCTATATAAGGAAAGCCAATCCATGCCAAGAATTGCATCAAATTCCACCAAAGGGAGTATGAAGAGGTTCACCGGGAAATTCAATCCACAGATTATAACAGGGGAGGACTTATACTCATGGGATGCAATGATTGCCCCATTTGCCGTACTCACCGACATCTTTACTTCCAGGATTTGTGGTGGTGCAGGGATTGTTCTACTAAACTTTTGAGATATAAAAGAATGCGTAGAACCTGAATCAAAAAGTACGTTCGCTATTCTTGAATGAATAACTAGCGTACCTGTCACCACTTCGTTGTCGGGGTTCACTTCGGCAGAAGTGATGGCAAAAGCTCTTCCTTGCTGTCTTGGAGGTTGTTGATTGCCTCCGATAACCCTTGTATTAGGGCACTGATTCGCAAAATGACCCGGTTCTTTGCATTTGAAGCATTGAACAACGCGTTGAGGTTCGAACGGAGCGTTCCTCCCCTCCGTCGCAGCCGCGGGTCCTTCTTGCTGACAGTTAACAGCTAGGTGCCCTTCTCTTCCACACTTGAAGCATTTTCTTGTCCCCCTAAGGCAATTTCCAGGGTGCTTTTTTCCACACTTTTGGCAAGTGGGGTGCTGGAATTTCTTAGCGCCGTTGGATTTATCCATCAGACCACCAACATTGAAGTCCACCTTCCGCTTCTTGTCCCCATGATACCCCTGTGATTCTCCGATCTCCATTTCAACCTTGAGGACACATCGGACAATTTCCTCATAGCTGTCGAAGTCACGGATCGCTAATGCTTTCCGCAAGCTAGGCTTCAGCCCACCAAAGAAGCGGTCAACCTTGCATTCGGGGGTAACGACAAAGCCGGAAGCGTATCGTGCAAGCCTTGTGAAGTTTGCCTCGTACGCTCCCACAGATTCCTCATCTTTCTGCTTGAGGGAAAGGAAGTCCCTTTCCATCTTAAGACGGAGGGTGTGTGGAAAATATTTATCGAAAAACATCTTCCGGAATACCTTCCATTCCAAAGCCTCGATCTCCTCCTCAGGCTTCGTATTTTTGATCAACATCCACCATTGATCAGTTTCACCCTCCATACGATAAGCCGCCAGGAGAACCTTCTCTTTTTTAGAGCATTGGAGGATGGAGAATATCTTTTCAATGGAGTTGATCCATTGTTCAGCAATCGTGGGATCAGATGATCCACTAAAAGTAGGAGGCCTTTGTCTCATGAAGCTTTCAATAGCGAGTTGTTCTTTCTTAGGGGGGGTTGAACGTTCCTCTTGACCAGTGTTTCTATTCAAAACTTGAGTTAGCTGAGAGAGAAGCGTGACAAAGTTCGTGATTCCCGCTCCCATTGGATTGGGCATCTCATAAGTACAATCATCACACTGATCTTCACAACGGTTGTTAGCCCGAGTTCTCCTATTACCGGCCATTGGCTGGAATAAAAGGAAAGTTAGGGGTAACACATAAAGGGTAATCCAATGACAAAAGTTGATGACTTATAAATAAACTTTAATCTCTTTAACTAATGAGTCTATAGGATTCAATCCAGGCTTTTCATGATCTTCCTTCTAACATATATTCTTAGGGGCATTTTTCCCTTAATAAGGGTTCATACTAAGATTGTGAATTTATCAAAACATATCCCCCGGGAGTGTCGTAACCAAGAGTGCAGCAAGGCCCGTTGTCGTGCACCAGTTCCCGTTCGAGTCTAGCTCAAAGCGGTGTTTTCGGGTTTTACCCCTAGGATACATCTGTGCCAGAGCCGCCTCTACCTGCTCGTATCCAGACAGGGATGTATTTGTTTGATAAAACACTTACTTAGTATTTACCAAAACTTAGGGATGTTTTTATTATGCTTAGTCTTCTATCTAAGGCTTTACTAGGGTTTCCTAATCCCAAAAATAACTAAACCTATCCTCTGATACCAACTATGACAACCCTGCTTTTTATTACAACTTAAACATGCTTTATTACATAAAACTTCACTTGATACAACAAATAAGATCGAGAGGTTTAGTGTATTTGGGGCTTAGGATCATTACATAAAAACTTTAAACTTGAAATACAACATCCTTATTGAAAACTTCCTTTACATGACCACTACATTCCTTCGTACTTAGCATTGCATGGGATAACCTGAGGACATGCATAAGAAAAGGGTGAGCTATAAAGCCCAGTAAGGGAGTACAAAATGAATAACATGAGGAGTACAATACATGTTAGGAAATAGGCATATCAATAGAGCATAAGAGAGACATGAACATAAAGGCATGATAAAGCATGATAATCATAACATGGAAATGTGGCAACAACACTTAACATTGAATTAGCATGAGCCAAGGCTCATTGCACATGGAGCATGAGTAAACCCTCATTGAACTTGAAGCACGAGTAAACCCTCGTTGCACTTGAATTATCATGAGTCAACACTCATTGCACATGACGTATCATGATACTATACTTTACCCAATGCATTGGAGCACTATCAGGGCGCACCCTTCTTAAACATTTCATTTCATGCATAAGTGTGCCACATGGATCATAAAACATGGATTCATAAAACATAATCATTTATTCCACGATAAAGGAATGTGAAATTCATACATGAAACTTTAAAATCAATAAGTAAATGTGCATAAAGGTGGATACCCTTGATGGAGAAATGGGCATGGTATTCACTACACAATGATATTGGCTTAGAAAATCGGTGTGATTTCGGCAGCGTAACGGCGTGACATAAGAATTCATAAAAAAGGCTGATGAGAGAGAAAGGGGTTCCTCATCATATTTACATGTAATGGACAGTAAGAAGGTCATATAGATACATGTCCCAACAATTGAAAAGGAATTTAGATTCATGATACAAAAGTATTGCTTGAATATAGAAGAGGAGAAAAAGGTTCCTTTCGGAATTTCGGCATAGTAACGGGTGTACATGGGAGGCATTTAATGAGAGAGAAAGGGGTCTCCCATCATTCAAAAAATAAGAGGGCAGTATGGGAGAGGTGCGAAACCATACCCCAACATTCATAAATGAAATTAAAAGGGCAATACAACTTAAAGAAAATTGACAAAAATGAGAAAGGAAGAAAAACCCTTACTTGGAAGTGTGCTTCCAAAGCCTAGAGAGAGGATTGTGAGAGGCTTCTTGGGAGCTTGGGGCACCTTGGGAGGATTATAGAGAGAGTAGGGCAGAGGTTGGACGAACTTCAAGGGCTTTGAGTGAGGAGGAAGTGGGAGTTTGGGTGGGTTTATATAGGAAAGGTGAGAGAATTCTTTATTATTTAGGTTTGGGACCCCTTATATTAAAATAATCCAAACCACAAACCATCCCATGGTATTTGCCCATGGTTTCTGGAAAAGGAAATAGGAAAACAATATTTTACAAGGCCAAGGTCCTAACTTATTAAAAAATTAGGGTTGCTTATGTGGAGGTGAGTCACACTCCCATGGAAATTAATTTAAAAAGGCAAAGTGTTGAATAAGTCTTGAGGGCTCCATTAATGCTTTGAAAAGTGAGTCAAACAAACCCAAAACCTCATTATTTTAATGATAAAACACATATTGGCCGAACATAAGGATTATGGTATTTTATTACATCACCATTGGGTCATTATGATGTCATAAAACACATTATATATTTAAATGGTATTTAATTTTTACCCAAAAATTTGACTGTCTCAGAAAATTATGAAAAATTCACCGTTGGATAATTTCGACGTCCTGATTCCAAAAATAATATTTATTTTATCTAAATAATTTTCTAAATATGTGAATTTTCACTTTTAAAATAAAAACCGACATTTATAAAAAATTCACGGGTTTTGACAGAAATGGCTTTCAAAAATTTTTAATTGCATTCATAAAATTATAAGATAATTTATATTTAATAAAAATTAATTTAATATTAATAATAATATTTTATTAAAATATTATTTAATTCAAAAATCCTTTAATTTAATAAAATATAATTCTTAATTAAATAATAACTAAAAACATCATTTGTACTTTAAAAACTAATTACAATGCATCAAAAATGACTAGAAATTATATTCATTATTATATACAAAAATAATGTACATGAACATGGTGCTACTTATTTATTACATAACCCCTTAAAATAGACGCATAATACCTAAGGGTAAGGTGTGCGATGGTGACAGACTCTTGGGGTTGCTCGGATAACATCGCTCGAGTGGTGATCTCTATTAACTTCCATTTTTCCCGTAGACTTAAAGAAGTTGACATCTTATAAAAACATTTTTCATAAAGAAAAATTTAACTGGATCAAGAGGGATTTTCCATTAATGAAACTTTGGGTCGTTACAATTTCATTGGTGGGAGGTGTGATTTTATCCACATAAATGGTTATTAATAAGTATGCATCATTATATTAAATTTTATAAATGGTGAAAGGGTGCTCCAACTTGTGCTCCATATTTGGTGATTTTCTTCCTTGTATGATACGAGTCCTTAATTCATGCTCCAAGTCACTGAAAAACAATGAGTAGAGGAAGACAATTTTATTTAATTCTCTTTCTACATAGTTCAGATGAACTCTGGGGATATGTTGTGCATAAATCCTACTATCATTTGTGGATTCTAATTCATACAATTAAACCTTTTTTCTATTGTTCGATGGTTAATATTCATAAAAGTCCAAACAAAGGGATGGTAATTGAACATCTATGGGTATTACTACCTAAAAACCATATAGGTAGGAATATGGGGTTTTCATGGGTGGAATTCCATGTAATTTTCTAATATAACCATATATAATTATAGATATTTTTATCCTAGAACTGTTTTTGACCCACCAATATCTTCAGGATAATAGAGAGTGTTTTTCTAAAAGCATGATCTACTAGTTCACATGTGAATGGTAATGAGAGGTTTGATTAGAATGGATGATGTAGTTGAAACATAGTTTCATTAATTCTATAGTGTCAATGATGGTACCTTTTTTAGGAAGAATATATCTAGGAATATTGAATTAATGAGTGAATCAAGATTTTAAATTTTTTATCATAAACCATGTATTGGCCTCTTTTAGTGGGAAAACATATTCCAACTATGATAAAATGTCAATGGTAGTTAGGATGAACCGATACTGTCCAAATGTCATTAGAAGATATAATCCCACCATGAAAATCCACCATACAACAACAGGATAGGAGTACATAGTGGTGTGGAGGAAATCTAGTGGTAGATATATCACATTATAATGGATATATATTGCATGACACTCATTTTTAATTTAATTAAATCACAAAACATGGTTGGGAAAAGTACCCAAATCATCAAATCAGGTGGTAGTGCTTTAACCTGGTTTCATGGGTCCCAAAATACTTGGTGTAAAATTGTTGCTATAATTGAAGGACATCATTCCCTTGGATGAAATAGATTTGGATTCCATCAATGAAATATCTAGAGAGAACCTACACCAATTTGGGGCCTCCCAGAAGGGTAAAATTCACCAGATGTTGGAGAAATTTCTCATGCATAGATCAGTTTGATGAGAGAGTCCCATGTTATAGGTAATCGAAGAAACATGTCTTCATTTAGTTTTTTCATTATCTATAGGGGAATTCAGAAGCCCTTATGAGGAATTTTTTATGTTTAGTTTGCTCACTTGTTGGTCTTATTTTTTAGAAGTGAAAAATCCATTGATATTTTTTTGTTCCACATGAATGACCAAGTATTCATGGTTAAGATCCATAAGGAATACATCTAAGACTGCCATAGAATTTTATCGATCATTTTGAGACTATGAAAAATGAGTCACATTTTGATTGGAGGGGAATTGGGACATTATCTCATGTGTATACTCTTCTAAGGGAATATGTTCTTCCTTCCTAATTATGTAGTCATAATTTAGTAGCTTTATGAAATTATATGAGTCTCCCTTTACTTATAGTTGTGGAAAATTGATCTTGAGAACCAACTCAGGATCATTTATAAGGGTCTAGTACCTAGATTCATTATTGGTCCATCCTTATGATAGAAGGAACATGTACAACATGAGGGCATATGAAGGAGTGATGAATATAATCCCAATGATAACCCTTTTGAGTTTAGGGTCATTTATCCTTCTCCTAGTTGGACTCTAGATGGAACCATCAAAGTGAATCTTAAAACATGGAATTTACTAATTGATAAAGATTATGTATTCATCTAGGAAGTTGATATCTAAGGGCATATATTCATAGGTTAGATGTGAAAGATTAAAATCTATGATTGCGTGTCCATTTATAGTTTTTTGGTTGATTAACCGGATGTCGAACTACTATAGAATTATATCCCACCACACTAATATTCCATTTAGTATAGGGTATTTGAGGATGTAATTTAATGGATCAATGAAAAGTTCCACCATTTCTAAACCATAAAGAACAATGTGGGGAAACTATTTTTGATGGATGGATATCTAATATCTATATCAAGATGCTTGTGATTGAGGTAATAAAAAATATTACCCTTGAATTCATTATTTTTATAAGAAAATAGGTTATCAATGGATCATTATAGGTTAGTCAAAAAAATCACTAAGTTATTTCCTATAATAGGTGGCATTATAATTGGATGATTTATTAGATATCACTTGATTTCATAGAACTTTGCATGAAATTACTCATCCCACTAAAATGTGAAACCTTTATCCATGATCTCTTAAAAGGGATTACATTTTCTATCTAAGTTAGAAAAAGAATGTTTTGTGTATGTTAGATGGCCTTGGAGGCCTTGTAATTCCTATATATTATACAGAGAATGATTATAGATAATATAGATAATATTATATGGTATAGAATAAATGACTCTTTATATAACAGAAAAGATAAAGATCATCCCAGAGGTGACTTCAAATGCACACTTATAGGAATAATTTTCATGTGATAGGAATGGAGATTGTGAAACACTACCTTATGATCCATTATATGGTCTTGGAATTGGAGGGATTTGACTGGAAAATTGCCAAAATAGAACTCCAATTATTTCTTGGGGAGTATACCGAAGATAAGATATTGGGAACATTGATAATTTAATCCACCCTTATTCAAAAAAATTCTATCACTTGGTAATAGAATATTCTCTTTTGTGCCCTAAAATTTGTGGATTCTTCATTCTTGACAGCCATTCAGATTTGATTATACAAAAAATATCCATAAAAGTATGACTGATATTTGAAACTAATAGTTAAATCAATGAGTAAATTTTTCACTATGATTGTAAAATAATTCTTTTTTCAATGAATATTTATTTCCCACATGTCATTACATACTCTAATAACCTCATTCATCTTGTTTACTGGAAAAATTCTAACAAGTCACCAGTAGTACAAGACTTATATGAAATATGAATTTGATGTGTTTATCAAATTCGGCCTTGACCATGGAATCATGGGATGGATGAAATATCATGGGAGACTATTTAAATCCATGAAGGACAATGGGGTTTCCAAGGAATTGGAAAACAACTTGGTGATTTATCCCAAGAATTTACTTGTAGTTCCAGGTGAAGACATTTCAATATTGCTCCAAAAACACCATGTAGTGCCATTTTTCATCAAAATAAACGAATTCTCCAGTCAGTATTGGAATTAAATCTTTCTCAATTCCATGATTAACTTGGGTGAATCCATATAAGGTAGTGGGGACCCCTTCCACAATGGCTGGAGGAGCCTCAACCAAATCCCATTCATTACTGGAAACATGAGGATTAGAGGAAGATGATGACTGAAAACATACTTCATTAGTGGAGGAATCTACAATTATGAATTCCTACAATAATTTAATAGAGTCCATATAAATATTATTCAATTAATTGATCCTAAGAGGTTTTCAATGGATACACTTTTGATATTGAAACAATGACGGTGGGTTGACTTCCATTAGGTTAATACTTCCCTATAAAATACATAATGATCAAATGGGTTAGTATCCATGGGATATACCATCCTGTATGAAATGGGAATGGATATTTATAGACATATAAGGGCCTTTACCTCATCAAAATATGAGTTAATCTATGAGAACTTATTATTCTATGGGATAATGGAATGATTCACAGGGTTTGGTGTTGTTGGCTTTAGTTGATGGATTGGTATAATAATGTTATCCTTAAAATATACCCAAATTTCTATTTAGGTAACTATTAAGTAATTTGGAGAATTATTGTGCTCTACCTTATGGATCTAGTTCTACTTTACCTCCTTTATATGACACATGACATCAAGGTAATATGATTAACAAGATTTGAAGGAAAATAATTTTCTATATAGTACACCTAATCAAACATTGAGTGAGTACTTGAATCACTAATGATATGATGAGAATACCATTGTGTATAGCTGAAGTCAATGCATTCCCAGTAAGGAAATTTAGGAAGTGTACTTTGACATAAATGTAAACTCTGTGTTGACAACCAAGTCACTAAATTGGGTTTATAGTCAAATATTGTCAAGTGGTTTTTTCTTACTCTTATCATATCCATGAATGTCAAGTTGGATTATATTAGGTATGCCTTAGGGACACCTATCCTATGAAGTATTTTATTTATTATAAGGTTAATCTTGAAGCCGATGTTAACCAGAATGAGATATATTTCAACACCATTAAACTAGCCTAAGACAAAATGTGGTGGATGTACCCAAAAATTATAGAACCCTCATCCTCCTCAAAAAATTATATTATGGATATGTTCTCCCCCTGTTTGGACTATTCTACCTGATAAGCCTCATTGGATACTACCATAGTATCAAACTAGAGAGTTCTCTTCATGGAATTAATGAGGGACTTATGAAAATCCATAGATAGGAGAGCATAAAAAGTATTGATGGTCATTTTTATTAACAATAAATGTGATTTGGAACATCATATTTCCGATCATGGGGAATATTACTTCCCTATAAAGTTCTATATTTAGAAATAAGCATTTTTTGATATGTTCACTGAGGTGTTGGGGTATGACTGTTACTTGAAAATCCTAGGTATTGTTTATATGACCAAGGATGAGTGTTAGAGAGCTGTGATCAGGATTTTACCGACTGTGAATGAGTTCTATTTTATTATGGATGATTTATATGATCTATATATCCAGTGGGTTTTGGGGGTGTACCTGATGACGTGGTATGTGATAAATACACTTAATGATCCCTGACTTATAGTTGTTTTATTTTTTCAGAGTCATGTATTATATTTTTTGGGATTATAGATTGAGGATTGTTCTTGGTATCACGATTCATATACCACCCTTGATGAAATCATTCAGTGATTCTTGAATCCTTTGGGTTAAATGCTTCACCACATTATTCAGAATAGTGATCCACTATCCCAATGGTATTCAATAAAGAATAAATCTATTCTTAATCCATGGAATTCTCAACTAATGTATGGATTCTACATCCTTATACTTTTTCAAGGGTAATGAAATCACCAAGAGTGGAAACTAGTTTCATCACTGGTAGTGTATCATGATAGCTTTAGTGTTGTCAACACCGATTCTTTTGAGACATGGAAGATAATTATGTCAATCAATTAACTGTATAAGGCATTCCAACCATAGGGTATGTTAGTTTTTTTCAATTTATAATTGATAATTCTGTGGGTATGAGTGACCATCATATGATCCATCTAGTAATCAACCTTCTCTATCCTTTGACCAAGAACATACTACAGTTCTATAGAGTATTGGTCATCACCATCAAGGGTGGTAGAGACATATGTCACATATTTCATGAAATCCCCCAACATAATCTGAACGGGGTATAATTTTTCCTAGATATAGTATTTGAAGAAAAATAACTCATTTATGTTTTCCCAAAAATAATGTTATTTCAACAATAATTTATATGGTTTGTTTTCCTTGCTTCTTGAGGTCTACTTGCATCTTGAAACATCAAGTAGATATTTTATATGGAAAATATAAAGTAACCTAGGACCTATTCATATTTACAAGACTATATAATTTTCATTAATTTTTTAAAAGAAATATTGGGAACTTGGACCTAACATGGGTATTGAAAAACATTCTCAAAGCATGGTTTCACTTGTCAATGACTTATGAAGAGTTTCCTAAAGTCTGACTGGTTGACGGAACAAATTTTTCATAACAATTTTCATCTCTGGTATCATATTATTCTACACTATTACTGGAGGAGGTAATAGGAATGAAATCTACTTGGTTCATTAAAATTATTCCTCCAATCTTTTATCCCACTCAGTGAATACTTGAAATCCACATGAGCACTTCAAGAATATGAGGTTATAAACTAGCTCATCTTGAAAATTTTCCACACAGATAACAAATAAAAGTTATTATAAAATACTCACATATAGGGAACAAGTCAATCCCTTTAATTAGGAAAATAAATTAGTGACACTCTCATCATCCCTCTTCTTGCATTTGGAGGGGTTAGTGACATTGGTTTAATATAGGGTGGAGTATAATTGGTAGTGTAACTTCTTATAGAGATCTTCACAACTAGTGATGAACCCAGAGGCTAAATGACTATTAAAGAAAAAAGTAGGTCCCTTAATGGTCTATAAAAAAAATGTTTGGAAGCTTCCTATTACTTTGGAGTTGCCAACATCTTGCAACACCAGGAGGCGTAGTGCTCTAAATGTTTTATGGGTAACCTCTGCCATTGAACAAAGAAAAACATGGATTTACAAATTCTGTGAGTAGATGAGTGTGATATACCCATACTAAATATGAATTCCATTCTTCTCTGATTAAGAAATTATATGTTTCCAAGGCCTAAAGATGAGTGGTGAGAGTACCTATCTCTTTATTTGGGTGAAGACTGGTACTCATATATAACATAAATTACCTATTATCTCAAGAAGTGAAATGATCATGGTTATGTTTTGGGAAGTTATAATGATCAATTGAAATAAGGTTCATTGTGAATATCAGGACATGTCTCAATGGAGAAGAACAATCATCCTCCATCCAGATTAGGTATGTAGGAATTCCCTCCTTATCCCTCAATGGTTGGATGAGAAGGTTTGGTCATATGGGTTTCAATTTTAGGAATGATGTGATCCTTGTAATCATCCACCCTATGGGAAATATTTGATTATAAGTTTGGTGGTGAGCTTCCTATAACACTAAATCTCCTAATATGAAGAGTACATTACAGAAACCTTTTTAGTTCACTATGTTATCTCAGATTGGCTAACAGGTTTGACAATTCCCTTTCCCTTGTCATGATGTCAATGATTTAGTGACAACATCTATTTGGGACTCCTAGATTCTAATGTATCTCTATACTAATGAGTGTGGGAAACTATTATAAGGTCTACCTGGTGATGTGTCCGCTTAGGGTGAATTCTCATCATCATACTACTAGTGTAACACCCCAAGATTTTAAGTTATTTTACTTTTTAAATTTATCTTCTTCAATAGTGTACATTACACAAAAAACCGAGCTTAAAAAAATGATTAAATATTGTTGTGATAGATATCACCTAGCCGTTGGAATGGAAAGAATGAAAGATATTATGTAAATTAGAAAACATATAGTTTAAATAAAACTATAAAATGAATTATTTGGTTACCAATTTATTATAAATGAAAATAAAAATCAATTGAACATAAAAGATGTGTTTGTTTTTATAAAAAATATTTTTATGACCACAATGTTATTTTATATTAATAAATTGAATTAATAAATATTAATGAAATATATTAATTAAAATTATATGATAAATATTAAATAAAATGTTTTTAAATTCAACTAATATGTTTTATAGGCTTAATATAAGAATAAATTCCATTTTACTCATAAAAGACTATATTTTCTAAAGATAGTTTCACTGCCTTTTAATCACGCACTTGTTTTAAAACTAAAATTTTGAAACTTTTATAAATTATATTTAACTAAATAAAATTCATTTTTAAAATTGGAATGTAAAATTATCTTAGGTTGATTTTTTTTATTTTTCTGAAAATATTTATTTTCCTATGAATAGTGGGAAATTCTGATTTTTATAAACCCTTTATTTTCATTATATTTATAGTCTATTCATGATTTGAATAGTAAAATCACCCATGAAAGTGTAAATAAAATTTGGGTATATTATAAATGAAAATAGGTTATATTTATATCACGAAATAAGTAAATAAATATTTGAAAAAATGATAAATTAATTGTTGGTATTTTTATAAAGAGAAAATGTTTATTTAAAAATATAAAATTAATATAATTATTTAAAATAAAATTTATTTTCAAAAAATAGATTCATAAATTAATAATTAGCTGTATTATTATTATAATATAATTTTATGAGGCCTTAATTAATTTTTCAAAATGTCATAAAATCAATTATGATTTTAAAATCTATTCTTTAGAATAAATGATGATTTTATTTAAAAATTAAATTTATCATATTTAGAAAATTATTTTCATAAAATGGAGTCTATTTTTTTTACACATCAAAAAATTATTTGGGTGTATTTTTTGGATGTTTCTAAAATAGTTTAAATTTTGGGGAATAGTGAAATAAAATAATTTACAGTATTTTACATTATAAGTAAATAATTGAATTATTAAGTCATGGATGACATATGGATGTGGTAATAACACATTGGTTCTTACTTACATGCACTAATTACTATATTTATTCTCAAGGACCAACACTATTCATTATCTTGAGCCAAAATAATAAACAAATGAAATAAATAATCAAAAGACACCCCTCTCATCCACTATAAATACCACCTATCACCAACCCTTCTCCCCACACCTCCAAAGACTTTAGGATTGTAAAATTTATGCCCAATACCTCTCCTAAAACTCTCCACTATATTCTAGTCTTGATGGTCTCACCAAAAAGACCATTTCAAAGTTTCTTAAGGAAGTTCTCAAAGAGTGGAATTCAAGAGGTAAAATCCCCCTCCGTTCTTTTATTTTTCTTTCAATTTATTTTATTTTCTTATCATTTACATACCTACTATGTACAAACATGAATTATAAATATAGTATATTATATATACTATAATTTTATTATGTTAATGTAATATCCACCATCAATTCGTTTCTCTTCTCCTTTTGATTCTAAAAATGAAAACTGTGTGTGTGAGGTGTCGATTCACGACCTTCATGGATGATAATTTTAAATTTTCTAATACCTACTTCAAGTATGGTCATAAATCCATTTTTATGGTTAAAAAATATTGTAAAATTTACATTACAACTTGTTTAAATTTTTGGATTCATAAAATAAAAGTAGTACATGATGATTGAAAAAATGCCAAAATAATCCAAACAATTATCAATAAAATTTTATCAAATGAATCATCCTCATATCTGGAAAAAAATGATATATAAGATCTTAAAATCTTTTTAAATTTCATTAATAACATTAAATTTCAATTCTGGATAACTATTCTTATTTCACATGATCTTTTGTACATGTTTTCAAGTGAACCAATCATGAAAACCAAGAAACAAACATCCCCGAATGATGAAATTAAATATTATAACTCATCAAAAAGGCCATAAATGAACTTAATAAAATTATAATAAATTCAATAAAATTTTAAGAGGTTATTAATTAAATTATTAATTAATCTATGTTCCTTATCCAGGACATTAATTAAAAGTGCAGAACACTTTCAGATATAAGGTAAGGGTTTTCTCATCTCACTTTCATTTATGTGAGATATGCCTTATTCCCACTATTTCTTATGTACGGTGTATGTATATTGAAATTTTATGTATCATATAATTAATATATTTATCTTAATTTTTTTTAATGTTCTATTTTATGTTTATTAATTTTATGGATCATACAGCTTGACTGTTTCCAAATTGGTAAGGATTCTCCCTGAACTTCCATTTTTTCCTTCAGGTTACGCTTTAACTCTATTTACCCCAATGTAATTCTTAATTATACTAATGTAATACTTATAAATTATATTTTTATTTTACAAAAAATATTTAACTTTCTTAATTATTTTTTTATTTGACTAGGAAATTCATGTTTTATAAGGTTTCCTTTTTTAATTCCCCCCGATTAGAAATACTGATTAAAGGAAACTTCCGAATTTATTACCCATTTTCAATTACACTACATAATATGTTTTAAGCCATAAATATTTTTCTAAAATCAAATTATTTTTCATGAAAAACTATATAATTCATTTCTAGTTTTATTTAAACAATTTATCATTTTCCACTTTAAATACTCCTATATTTTTCTCTTAAACTGCACGAAAGTGGCCCATTTCTAAAGTTTCTTAAAAAATACTTTTACTATTTTTCACTTAAGTTGTAAATAATTTGTGACTAAAACATAATTTCATTGTAATTATATTTTATTTTTTAGGATATACATATTTATAATCTTATTTTTTGAAAAATACAAATGATTTTTACAAAAGAACTATTATTTGCAAAGTAAAAAGGGTATTTCTCTCAAGAATTAATTGATGATTTTATTAGAGTATTTTCATATATTTAAACACATTATATTAAATATTATGATTAATTATTATTGATATTTTATGATATCATCTAACATATTTTATTAAATGGTTTATGATAAGTTTGAATTTGGATGTGCTATCTTGATACCATTCCCCATATTACTCAGAATGGTTAGTGCCTATGTTTAATGATTAGGGAAAGTTATCTATATGTTGTTTATGTTTCACCCCATGAAATGAATTATACTTAGTAAGTGAGGTGTAGGTCCCACTCTATCCCCTTGATTCATCAGTAGGTCTCATGAGACAAAATAGATATGGATTTGGTCGGGGCCTTAACCATTTGTTTTCCTATGTCTTGGATGAGGTCTCAAACATATGTTTTAGATATCCAACATTATGAATTATATCATTATAATATTAGTAATTGATAATATATGTGATTATTCCACTAGTATAATATCCATGGTTAAGTTTCATTCTCATGTGATTTTTTATAGGGTATTGGTTATTTATATTTTATTCATGTCATAATATGCTCAAGATTATGTTTTAATGGCATGTGATTTTAGTTATCCACCTTGCATTATTATTTATGCTTATATTAGATTACACTGTATTACTTAACCTTACTAGAAATATGGAATCAAACCTTTCTTAGATTTTATTTTCCCCCAGGATGCGAAGATGTATATTATGAATGAATTGTTGGGATAATATAGGAGTTTATGGATGTTTCCAGTGGAGTTTCTATGATGATTTTCCTTTCAAGTTATAATGTAAATATTATTTTTGTATTTGGTTTTACAAATATAATAAACTATTAATCCCTTTGGGATGTGAATGATTGTTCTTGGAACTAATTTAATTAAATAAGGCATCGACTCTAGGCTACTGAAGTCAGGGTCTTTACAGTTGGTATTAGAGTAAGTTTATTTGAAACCTTAGAACTAGATTTGGGGGCATAAACCAAAGATATAATTTTAGGATAAACATAAAAGAACATCCAATAATTTGGTTAAGGTAGATATTATGTGGGTCTTCCTAGTAATACACCTCTATTTGGATATTACACATGGATGTAGTTTTGGTACATACATACCTAGGAGTAACATCTCCGACAAGGTGTGTCGGGATTGACTCGGCATAACCTAGTACATGAGAACATGACTTAATATACACATATTTTGACACTCTTTGGGGATATTATTAGGATAATTAACATTTTCTTTACAAACCATTATGAAATATTTAAAAGTAAATATATACCCAAAGAAACCATTTTTATTGTTATGAGATAAGTATGAATAAATTTTTAATTTGTGTTAAGTGTTTTTCTATTTTGAGATTATACATTATGATTCATAACTTAATTTAGTTTATTCCATTGTTTATAAATGTAACCTCCTAGAAGGAATGATAAACTCATCAATGAACATGATCTAAAGTGTAAGAATGATAATATGTTTTATGGTTTTATGCTAAAATTTATAACGGAACAAGTGTCACAAACATTCTTATCATATGGGTATATATTATCATTTGATATATAGATAGAGAAAGGACTCTCCAATTTTTATGACTTCTATAGGAAGAAAGAGAAGAGGAGGACAAAATAAAAAATTATGGATAAAGGGAATAAGGGAAAGTAGAATTTTCCCACATGTGATAATTGTAGAAAGAAAAACACTGGTAATTTCTTGAAGGGAATTAGAGTTTTCTATCATAGTGAAGATAAGGGCCACTAGGCTCATGATTGAAAATTAAAGAAATAATCCATCCATTGATTAAACTGTAAATATATGAATCACTATGAAAATCAATGTCTTAAGCGTCAAAATAATATACCCCAAAAGAGTATAATGGATCATGATCGAGATTTTTGCACAAACCCAAATAAAGAGGAATGATTATTATGCCAATGTTTGTGTAACGGTCTATGCCCTCTTGGTCCATTACTTTTCCAATTTTGGTTCTTAGAGGTGTTTAGAGGAGGATTAGAGGATTTTGGAGTAGTTTGGTTGATAAAAGATGGAATAAAGAGGATTACATATCATGTAACTAAATTAAATGATGTGTAATTTGGTTTTGCATCTTGTCTTGGAGGTTCCATGATGTGAATACATTTTACACACTATGAAATAAGGTTTCATGATGTGAAATAATTTGGGGTCTGAAAAAAAAATGAGAGGTGATGGGTTTTTTATTGAAAGTCAACTATGGGTCATTAAATGGCGTGAAAGGGTATTACATGTCATGTAATACCCCACCACTGTAACTTTTAAGTGTTTTTCCACCTGCTCAGGTTGTCAAACCCTATGGATTCAATGAACCTTCCTTGACCCCAAGTGACCCGGAGACCGCTCTTCGGCATTTTTAGGATTCCTTCATCAAGGAATGATTCATATATCTCCTTCTTCGATTTGTAGAAATAATTATATAATCTAAGGTGTGTTATTCCTCCATTATTGTAGTTTATTTTAGTTTGGTCTCTTCCCCCCGTTTCTTCTTTCCATGTGATGGAGGATGATCTCCCATGGTTCTAAATGTGATTCTCTTTAGTTTTTGTTGGTGTTGTGGTTCTGCGGCATCCTCAGTTGGATGCAGATCTTGCGGGAGAGGTGATTAGAGATCCATTGCATGGACCGTTCTTGTGCGAGGATCATTAAAACCATTTTGAAGTCGGTTTCCTTCATTTCTATTAAATTGTGCATCATGCAAGAGGGGTTCAATTTTTTTTACCTATGAATTTTTTTTGTTCTAGATTAATCAAAGATAAGAATTGTTTAATTGAAATTGAAAGGGGTAGATGGATTCATTTCTCATTCCCTTTCAGTTTTGATTTTATGATTATGATTTTGTGACTATACAGGCTAAATTCCCCCCTAAAAAATGTGATTGTTGGTGTATTTTATTGTTCTAGGTATGTGTGTTATGGTTGTTTCTTGATCAAAATTGTATGGTATCTCCTAAAAAATTAAAAACAACTAATAAAGTATATCTGACTAATGAATGGATACCCTAGGATCATACAGTTCTGTGATGACCCCTGAATTAAACAAGTGGAATTAAATAAGGGATGACTTTTTTAAATATATAATTGTGTTTTCCATGGTACACAGGGTGATGTGATGTGTGGGTTTTCTCTAGTTTGTACTGTATCTTGGTTGTGAGCCTGATTGTGTGTTGTGGGATGTATTGCGTGGATTAATGGAATCTCAGGTTGAGAGATTAATTGATTGTGGAATTCATGAGGAGTTTTGTGTAGCAGGGTTTTGAGATTTGTTGTGAAGTAATGTGTTATCAGTTGGGGTTGTGATTTGGGGACTGATTTTATTGGTATGTGGGCTAAGCAGGATGAGTTTGAAGAAGGTAAATAGTGATAAGTATGGGTAATTTGCCTAGAATTTCTCCATGAGTAACATACCGAAAGATTCACCCAGTATGTAGAGATCAATATATTTTATATCATGAATGGGTGTTAAATACAAAAGAAATGTGAAGTCCCTTTATTTTATCCGGGATCCTCACCTTATGAGAACCTTGTTTCATATTGTGTGTTGTGATTAGCGTTTTCCTAGTTAGTGATGGAAAAAATGATTGACTGATTAATAAAGAATCAAATGGTTTGGGTTAGTTTGGCTAATAGGATGTAAAATTTTAATTAGTTTGATTGGGAATGTGAATCTGGTTTCATGGATTTTTTCTGTGGTATTGTGCATTTAGAGGTAGCAGCAAAGTTGATGGTTTTGTGAGTTGGTGGTTTTCCTAAGAACCCATACGTTGGGTTTGAGTTTTTGGTATTATATATGCATATACTTGTATTTTACTCTTGATTTCTATATGCACCCACCGTATTTGAGAACTGTGTTCCCAACACCCCATCTTCATTGGAGAGGGTGTCTTTCCCAAACATCCCAATGGGAGGATGGATGGATGGCCACCCTATCTTCCCTGCTCCCTCTTCTAGGCAGCGATAACCCAGGATTCTTCGGGCATGTTGTGGTTTTCGAGGCCAAGGTGTGTCCAGGAGAGTTGTGCTTTCCCATGTTTCTTCAGGATGAGATGTGTTATGCTTTAATAGGTGTCTTTGGGATGTGATGTGGTTTGTGGAAAATGTGTCTATGGGCGGGATATGATGTGGTTTGTGGATCAGGTGTCTGTAGGTGTGATGTCATGTGGTTTGTGGCATATGTGTTTATAGGTAGGATGTTATGTGGTTTGTGAGGCCCAGGTGTGTATGGGTGGGTTGCGACATGGTACTTTCAGAGGAGGTAGGAGAATGAGGACATTTTACATTGGTAAAGAGTGGCTAATTAGTGGGAAATTAGTGCAGGGTACCCTATAATTGATGTTAATTATATTACATTACTTGAATTGTATTATTTGGTGTGTTCCTTGGTGAGGTTGGTATGGTTAGTATACTTGTTAGGTTCTCTTTGGTTTTGTTGTTTTCTCATAGTAAAATTAGTATGATTCTTTCACATATGCACGAGAGACTTTGGTTTTCCTACTGAGTATAGCTATATGCTCAATCTATGTATATAAAAATATTTTATGGTTTCTAGGAGGATTTAAAAGACTTTGCTTGACCTTACTAGTTCAATATTGGGATATTTGTTGTGTTGATTCTTAGATTTACTTTTGGTATTTACTTAGAGTCTTTCGTACTTGAAACAATTCTATTTTAAACCATGCATGTGAGATGATTTTTGGATTTATTTTATATATGTCTTGGAGTTGTTTTGTGGATGACCATTCTATCTCTCAATATTGTTAAAAAAGGGCAATTCCTCCCACAATGTGAGATATGTATACCTTTGGTGCTAGTCTCCAACCCGGTGCCTACTTAAGGCGGGAATCAAGGGTTATTATCTCCCTTTCTTCATTTCCAGCATAGGAGGGACATCTTTGGAAGGAGGGGATCATGAAAGAATGGTATGAAGGATTATGGTTGAGATATAGGATGGAGTTGGTTGTTAGACATAGTGAGAATTGCTTGGGTTGTTAGGGAAATAGTGTCAGGTGATCTTGGTGCATGACTTAGCCCAGGGAAGACCAGCTAGGACATGATATTTTAGGGCCCCCTATGATCCGATGCAAGGACTCTGAGCCTACTGAATGAACAAGTGAGGCAACGAAATTTTTAGGGTATCAACCCTAGAAAGGGTACATGTATCATAATGAATTGTGTTCTTGTTTTAATTGGGTTGTATTTGGAAAGTTAGAATGAATAAAAAACATGAGTTAAATGAGTTAAAATGAATCTTAAATAAAAATTCCATACTACTTGGGCTTATGAAATATTTGTTTACTTTTCAACTATGGATCCCAGTCATCTTCTACATGTGGCTCAGGTAGTATAGGTACAATAGGCTAATCCGATTTATCAAAGGAGGGTTAATCCGACAGAGGAAGATAATTAGTGGCAGAGAACATTGCATGATTTTTAGCGACAAGCTTTTGGAAGGTAGGAGGGTAGTGTTTCAGACATGGAGACAGTGAGTTGCCTTGAGGTGCATTAGATCACCTTCAGTTTGATCAGGACCCCAACAGAGTACTAGATTCCTTTGGTAGTTATCCAGATGCCGGGAGCTATGCATCAGTGGTGGATTCTGTATCTGGGGGAATAGAAAGAGGCAGATTCTTTGTGGTTCAACTTTGATAAGGAATTCCAGACAGAGTTCCTTTCCTCAACCATGAAGGCTTAAAAAAGGTTGGATATACTCTCCCTTTAGTGGGGAAGTATGTCAATATAAGAGATGTGGATTAAGTTAAAGGATCTACTTGGTTTTTCCCCATATCTCTTTCCATATGGGGAGTCTCATACGAGACGTCTTGAGGATACACTCTGTCCTTCTATCCAGTTTGTAGTTACTCCTTTTACGTTACCGACATACCTGGAGGTTCAAAAGAAGGAAGAGGTGATCGAGCAGATGAAATTGTGAGGGGGTATTACAAGAGAGGGATCCAACATAGTTCTTCAAGAGGTAGGGTTACCTGTGGTAGGTCTCAGGCGCTAGGACCTTCATGGTTTTGGCTATCAGGGAGTCAACCTCAACAATTCCTTTTTCAACCTTCTGGTCCTCATGCCCTTCCTTTGGGCTTAGGGCCAATGTGTTTATTTTATAGAGTTCAAGGCCATCTTCAAAACTCATGTCCAGCATCTATTTTGAGTTCAGTATGGAGCAGGTAGAGGCCAAGATTAGGATGTTCCTCATGTTTAGGGGCCTCAACCTAGGAATGGTCAGGGAGGAAGTCATTATTAGCGAGGCAAGGGATTCAGGCATGGTCAGTTTCATGTACCGAAGGCGGAAGTTCTATCGACGACCGAGATTGTTAGATGTACAATCATTTTTTTAGTACCATTTCTTGGGATTTGTTTGATTTAGGAGCTTCACACTCCTTTGTTTCACCTACTCTAGCCCAGGATTTGGGACTAGACATAGAGAGCCTTTCTATGCCCCTGGTGTTGAGTACGCCAGTCAGACGCCAGACCAATTTGTTTGATGTGTTTTGGGGATGTAGACTGATGATGGGACTACATCAGTCCTGTGGGGATCTCTTCTTGCTATAGATGAAACCATACGATGTCATCCTCTACATCTAATGGTTGTATTCCGTTCATGCTATTATCGACTATTTATAGAGGAGATTCATGTTTTTGATATGTAGAATAAAAACCTGTAGCTTTTATTGCAGAGCAGAGTTTTTAGATGGGCAGTCAACATGTTGAACATATTATTTACTTTTTGGATGAGATGTTAGTGGACTCGTTGGGCACTGAGATGGTGGAGGTTCCTAAGTTCATTAGGTAATTCATTGATGCTTTCCCTAAGGAGTTTGTGATGCTACCCCTCAATATGATGTTGATTTTGAGTTAGATTTGTAGCCTCATACTTATCCAATTTTGATGGATACTTATATAATGACACCTTCTAAGATATTAGAGATAAGGATTTAGATATAAGATTTGATGAACAAGGTTTTTATCCAAACCAGTGTGTCACCATGGGGTTCTCCGGTGTTGTTCTCCAAGAAGGAATATGGTAATCCGATGTTGTGTATAGACTACTAGAGGTTAAATCAAGTAATTCTCAAGAACCGTAAGCCTATTCCAAGGATATAAGATATTTTTGAACAATTAAGAGGGGTGATTTGGTTTTCCAAGACCGATATGTGGTCTGTATATCACTAGTTGAGGGTGAAGGAGGGTGATATCCTAAAGAATACCTTTATGTGCTGGTATAGGAACTTCAAGTTTTTAGTCATGTTGTTTGGTGTTATGAACACACCAGCCGTTTTCATGGGGATTATGAACTCTATGTTCCATGAGTTCCTAGATCAGTTTTTCATCATGTTCATCGATGATATCTTAATCTACTAGAAGTCAGAGGAGGATCATGACAAGCATCTCAGAACTGTATTGCAGGTTCTTCGACACCACCAGCTCTATGAAACGTTTCCAAGTGTATTTTCTAGAAATGATAGGTGAATTTACTTGGGAATGTGGTGTCTCAACAGGGTGTGATAGTAGACCCGTCAAATATTAAAGTGGGTTTTTTGGGAAGAACAAATGAATGTGGAAAAAGTTTGAAAATTTATCAGTCGTTTAGGCTATTATTGGAGGTTTGTACCCAATTTCTCTCAAGTTAAAACCCCGTTTATGGATTTAAATTATATGGATGAAGATTTTTTATGGAGTGAGTATTTTTAGGTAGCACTCATATACCTATAGGGGAAGTTGGTTAGTGCTCCAGTGTTTCGGTTTCCTGAAGAATGGGTGATGTTTAAGGTGTTTTGTGATGTTTCCCATCTAATCTTGGGATGATTCTTGATGTAGAAGTGAGAAGTGATCTCTTATAGGTCCATACAGTTATGTCCCCATGAGAATAAATATGCCACCCACGATCTGGGGATATCGATGGTTGTGTTTATTCTAATTTTTTTTCAGAACTACCTCATTGGGGAGGGTTTTGTAGTCTTCACAGATCATAAGTGTTTAAGGTATATCTTTTCCTAGTGATACATGAACTTGCGACAACGGAGGTTGATGGAGTTCCTTCAGGACTACAATTTTTAGATCTCCTACATTTCGAGAAATGGGTATATCATGGTTTATTCCTTAAGTAGGAAGTCATAGAATTAGGTTTTTTGGGAATCTACGAATACTTGTAGAGCGATGGAGGAGTTAATAGATTTTAATATGGATGTAGGAGTGGAAGGTGGTATAAGATGTTTTTTTCAGATGAAAGTGAAATCTTATCTAATGCGGAAGGTGGAAGAGACTAAGTGGGGGGACTCAGAGACATAGATGTTTCATAATCATGTTGTCCATGGTGTTGCTCTACTGGGATGGTTGGAGGATGGTCATAATCAGATGTTATTCTATGAGAACTTTTTTTTTTGTTTTGGTGGTGATGCCTGAGGGAGTTCTTAGTGAGTTTCATATCTCACCATTAGTGGTACACTGAGAAGTTTAGAAGATGTACCGTGGCTTGAGGACATAGTTTTGATGGTCTGGGGTGAAACTGGCAATGATAGAGTTTGTGGAAAAGTACTTGGTCCACCATCAGGTAAAAGTTGAGAACCATCTTCCTGGTGGTTTTTTGTAGCCCTTGAATGTTCTCAAGTTGAGGTGGGATGAAATCTCGATGGATTTTGTCACAAATATACCTAGAGTTCAGAGTGTATGTGATGCTATCTAGGTAATAGTGGATTAGACGATGAAATTATCGCACTTATTAGCGATCAAGGAGTTGAGCACAATGGATGCCTTGGAAAAAAGGTATCTGGATGAGGTGGTGTGGCTACATGGAGTTCTGAGATCCATTGTCTCAGATCAGAAAACATGCTTTACCTCATGAGTCTAGAGGGGATTTCAACATTATTTTGGCATCCAATTATACCTTAACACTACTTTACACCTCCTGAAAAATGGGCAAACAGAGCAGATTATCAAGATGTTGGAGGATATGTTGCAGGCATGCGTCTTGGACTTTGGCAGATCTTGGGTATGACACCTACCCTTTGTAGAGTTTTATTATATTAATAGCTATCACTATTACATTTAAATGGATCCATTTGAAACCTTTTATGAAAGAACATGTCATTCACCATTGTGTTGGACATCATTTAGGGAGAAAACTATTCTTATTCCTGAGGTAGGGCATAACATGACAGAGAAGGTTTAGTTGGTTTGTTAGATGATGATGGAATCACATGACCGACATATGTGATATACTGATCGCAGGAGGAGGGACTTGGAGGTTAAGGTTGGGAACCACCTGTTATTGAAGGTTTCTTCTTGACATGGGTAACAAATTTTTGGTAGAGGGAGTAATATTTCTCCTTGGTTTGTTATACCCTTTGAGGTGTCGGGGTGAGTTGATGAGGTGGCATATCAGTTGACATTTCTACTAAAATTGGATAAAATTGATGACGACTTCCATATCTCTCAGCTTCATTAGTGTATAAATGATGACTCCCATGTTCTTGAATAGGGAGATATAGATATCAAGGATGATGTGATGTTCATGGAGTGGATAGTAGAAATCGAGGATCATCAAGAGAAGGTGCTGTGTGGGCGGACCATTCTCTTGGTTCGTGTGTTGTGGAGGCATGGTGGTTAGGAGGATAGTACTTGGGAGGGAGAAACATAGATTCATTCCTAGTACCCCGAGTTGTTTTTAGTTTTACCTTTCTTTGTTTTGTTTGAAATGTAATGTTTAAACCTTGTTTTATAAGACCAACTATTTTTTCCTCTGGTTTGTGATGTGTGCGTGGTGTTATATGTGATAATATCCTTACATATAAAAAGGGGAGGACCTAATTCCTAATTGAGACACATTAATTGCGATGTGATTAAACCTAGATGGGAGAGTTTGTTCCATCCAAAGCGTATAGTATCATGACATGGAAGATGTGATTCCCCGATTCATGTGTTTGGGATAGTGCAACTACTTAGTTGTGCTGTGGTTGTGTGGAAGTTCGGTTGTATGTGAGGAGATCATTGAGAGGTATCTCGTGGGGTGGTTGTTCCTACCCCTTTTATTTTGGTTTTGGTTTTGGATTCTCAGGGGTGATAATCATTTGATAGGTATATAATGTAATGGTTTATGCCCTCCTGGTCCATTACTTTTCCAATTTTGGTTGTTGAAGGCGTTTAGAGGAGGCTCAGAGGAGTTTGGATAAGTATAGTTTCCAAAAGCTAGAAGAAAGAGGATTACACATCCTGTAAGTAAATTGAATAATGGGAAATATGGTTTCAAGACTTGTCTAGGAGGTTTCATGATGTGAAGATATTTTACATGCCATTAAAGAGGGTTTCATGATGTGAACTGTTTCAGGGTCTAAAAAAATAAAATAAATTGAGAGGAGATGGATTTTTTGGTGGAAGTCGACAGCCGGGAGTTACACAACGTGAAAGGTTATTACCCGTCATGTAATAACCCACTTCTATAACTTTTAAGTGTTTTTCCAGCTTCTCGGGTTGTCAAAACCTATGGCTTTAGTGATGCTTCCTTGATCCTAGGAGACCCGATGACCCCTCTTCAACATTTTTTGGATTCCTTCATAAATTATTGATGCCTATATCCCCTACTTCGATTCTTAGTGATCCATATTCAATATAAGGTGTTTTCTTTCTATGTTCTTGTGTTTCATTATGGTTTGGTCTCTTTTCCATCCCGTATCTTCTTTCCATGTGATATAGGATGATCTCCCATGATTCTAATTGCGATTCTATTCAGTTTTTGTTGGTGTGGTGGTGCCATGATATCCTCAGATGGATGAAGATCTTGCGGGAGAGGTGATCAGATATCTGTTGCATGACCTATTGCGGTGAGAGGATTATTTACACCCTTTTGAAGTAGGTTTTCCTTCATTTCTCTTAAATTGTGCACCATGAAATGAAATTAAAAGGGGTATAGTGATTATTTTTTCATTACCTTGCAGTTTTGATATTATGATTGTGATATTTTGACTATACAGGATAAAATACCTGCTAAAAATTGTGTCCGTTAGTGGATTTTCTTGGACTGGGTATGTGTGTTGTGGTTGTTTCTTGATCAAGTTAGTTTTTGGTATCACCTAAAAAATGGAAATTTGTTAATCAAGTATATACTTAGAATGAATGGATTCCTCAGGATCATATGATTCTGTGATAACCCCTAAATTAAACAAGTGGAATTAAATAAGGGATTTCTTGTTAAATATGGAATTGTGTTTTTCCTTGTTACATGGGGTGATGTGATGTATGAGCTTACTCTTGTTTGTACTATAGTTCTATTGTGAGTCTGGTTGTGTGCTGTTGGTTGTCTTGGGTGGTGTAATGGAATCTCAAGTTAAGAGATTGATGGATTATGGAATGGATGAGAAGTTTTGCACAATGAGGCTATGAGAATGGTTGTGTGGTAATGTGTTATTGGTTGGGGTTCTGATTTGGGGGTTTATTCTATGGGTACGTGACCTGAGCGGGATGAGTTCGAAGAAGGATAGTAGTGATTGGAAAGGGTAATTTTCCTAGAGTTTCTCCATGAGTAACACATAGAAAGATTCACCCCATATCTAGATATCGATATATATTATATCATGAATGGGTGTTAAATGTAGAGGAAATGTGAATTCCCTTTATTTTTTTAGGGATATTCACATTTTGAAAACCATTTTTCCTATTGTGTGTTGTGCTTAGTAGTTTCTTGGGTAGTGATGGAATAAATGAATGAATTATTAATAAATAATGGAATGGATTGTGTTGGTTCAGCTAATTGTATAGAAATGGTCAATTAATTTGTATGTGAATGTGAATTGGGTTTCGTGGCTTGCTATGTGGTATTGTGCATTTAGAGGTAGAAACAAAGTTGACAGTGTTGTGAGTTGAGGGTTTTCCTGAGAACCCATAGGTTAGGCTTGAGTTTTTGGTATCATATATTTATATAATTTTATTTTTCTTGTGATTTCTATATAAACCCCACCCTAGTTGAGCACTATATGTTGAACACCCCAATCATCATGGAGGAGGGAGTCTTTCCTAAACATCCTGGTGGGAGGATGGATGGATGACCACCCTCTATTCCCTACTCCCTCTTTCATGTAGAGATTGCCCAAGATTCTTCATAGAGGTTGTGGTATGTGAGGCCTAGGTTTGTATGGGTGAGTTGTGCTTTCCTAGGTATTTTTGGGATGAGATGTGTTATGATTTCCGAGGTGTCTTCAGAATATGACTTGGTTTGTGGCCTTGGTGTCTATGGGAAGGATGTGATGTGGTTTGTTGAACAGGTGTCTGTAGCCGGGATGTGATGTGGTTTATGGATCAAGTGTATTCAGACGTGATGTGATGTGGTTTTTGAGGCATAGGTGCATGAGAGTGGGTTGTGATGTGGTACTTTCAGATGATGTAGGAGTGAGAGGGTGTTTTCCATTTGGAAAGAGTGGCTAATCAGTGGGAAAGTGAAGTAAGGTACCCTATCATTGATGTGAATTATATTAAATTATTTTACTTGTATTATTTGGTGAGCGTTACGTGGTGAGGATGTGATGGTTAGTATACCTATAAGGTGCTATTTAGTTCTATTATTTTCTTAAAAAAGAATTGATATACTTCTTTCACATATACATGAGAGACTTTGGTTTTGATACTGAGTATAATTGTATTCTCACCCTATGCATATAAAAATATTTTCAGGCTTCCAGGTGGATTCTGGGGACTATGCCGGACCTTACTAGTTTGGGCTTGGGATAATTGTTTTGTCACTTGTTATCTTTAATTTTGGTGTTTACTTAGAGAATTTGGTGCTTGTAACATTTCTATTTTAAAACTTGCATGTGGTGTGGTTTTTGTATTTCTTTTATATCTTTCATGGATTTTTTTGTGGATGACCCATAATATCTCCCGATACTGCTTCAAAAAAAGGGTAACACCTCCCATATTGTGAGATTTGTATACCTTTGGTGCTATTCAACAACCTGCGACCTACTAGAGGTGAGAAATGGTGGTTATTATTTCCCTTTGTTCATTGCCATCCCAGGAGGGGAATATTTACAGGGAGGGGGTCATGACATTTTGGATTCATGAATTCTGTTATTTGAGTATTTTTTCAACAATGTTCAGGTTATAGGAATCCTAAGATATATAAGGATTGTGTTGTAGTACTTCTTCTTTAAGGAATTGTAAGCATGTGATGATTAGTACCTGTAATCAAGAAGAGTAATTATGTTATAACTTAATCTTATTGAAAGAACATGACCTGAGAAAGATAAAAATAAATATGTGCTTGATGTTCAGATAATAATAAATAGATATTTATAGGATAGTATTGGTGACCATAAAGTTGGTCAGTGATATGATGGTTTATGTTATGCTACAATTATTACATGTTTGGATTTAAAGACATTATTTAATAACCTAAGATTATAACCATGAAAACATGCAAGTTTCATAAAGGTTTAAAGGATATTAAGGTATTCATATTTTGTTTTTGTGAAAATAAGAGCTACATTATTTGGGGAATCTTATGTGAAGTTGATTTTGGAAATTTAGTGACCTCCCTTCTAAATTTTTGGTCTTTGACTTTGGACCGAAATATTTTTGTCGAGTCTTAAGTTTAACTACTTATGGAATGGATTAATGATATTATTGATTAAGATTAAAGTTTGATTTATCATATTAGATAAATTATGATCACCATCTTGGTTTCATTAAACATTTAAAGGCAAAAGGAATTACTTTCAAATTATATGATTCATAAAAGTGCTTCCGGCAAAATAAATCATCTCTAATATCCATCTTTATATTTAAGAAATGAAGTGGAGATAGATCAAAGAACAACCAAAGGATGATATTATGAAATGGAAAGCAATCAAGTAATTTAATTTTCTCAAGTGATTTTATGGATAGTAAAAGAAACCCTCAAATTTAATAAAAGGATATTTGAACAAAAACATCATCCATTTACATTTCCTTATGAGAAATCAATGGCCATTTAACTGATAAAAAATTTATGATTTTGTGATGGTAGAATTTAGAACAAATATGTTTTCTATAACTCTCCATAAGAACTTGATAGTTAGATTTCTCTTCCTTATCCATATTTTCATGAATGTTATCATATTGTGGAATATTATTTTTGTGGCGGCCTTCATATATTTTTTACCTCTTTTTAAGAGGTAGTTTTATTAAACTTTTTTACGAAGTGGGATATCAAAAAATAAATTTTCAAGTATAAAAATTTATTGAAGTGAAAATTTAAATTTCAAGGATTCAATTTATTGAAATAGGGGAGAATTTAACACCCCGATATTTTATGGTATGTCACTTTTTAAATTTATATTCTTTGATAGTGTACATTACACAGAACACTGAGATTAAAAAAATGATTAAATATTATTATGATAGTTATCACCTAGCTGTTGGAATGGTGGGAATGAAATATATTATGTAAATTATTAAAATATAGTTTAAAAAAATTTATAAAATTAATTATTTGGTTACCAATTAATTAGAAATAAAAATAAAAATCAATTGAACATAAGAGACATGATTTTTTATAATGAACTATTTTTATTACCATAGTGGTATTTTATATTAATAAATTGAATTAATAACTATTAGTGAAAGATATTAATGAAATTAATATATTACATATTAAATATAATGTGTTTAAATTCAATTAATAAGTTTGGTAGGCTTAATATAAGAATAAATCAAATTTTATGCATAAAATACTATATTTTCTAATGATAGTTTTGCTGCCTTTTAATGGTGCATTTGTTTTTAACTAAATTTTAAATCTTTTATAATTTCTATTGAGAAAAATAAATTTAATTTTTAAAATGGAAATTTAAAAATTATCTTAGGGTGAAATTTTGGTATTTTTAGGAAAATATTTATTTTCCAGTGAATAGTGAAAAATCCTGTTTTTTATAAAACATTCAATTTAATTATATTAATTGTATATTTATTATTTGAATAGTAACAACACCTATTAGAGTATAAATAAATTTTTTATATCTTATAAATGAAAATATGATATATTTATATCATGGGATACGAAAATAAATATTTTTAAAAATGATAAATTAATTGTTGGTATTTTTATAAAGCAAAAACGTTTATTTACAATTTTATAATTAATATAGTAATTTGAAAGAAAATTTTTTTTTAAAAAATTTACTCATAAAAAATGTTTAGTTTTATCATGATTATAAGATAATTTTATGAGACCATAATTAATTTTTCAAAATGTCATAAAATTAGTTATAATTTTAAAATCTGTATTTTTCGAATAAATGAAGATTTTATTTAAAAATTAAATATATCATATTTAGAAAATTATTTTCATAAAATAGAGTCCATTTTTTAATTCTAAACATTGAAAAATGGTTAGAATTATTTTTTGGGATTTTTCTAAAATATTTTAAAATTTAGTGAATTGTAAAATACAGTAATTTACGGTATTTAACATTGTAAGTAAATAAATGAATTATTGAGTCATCAATGATGTATGGATGAGGTAAGAAAACATTGGTTCAAACTCACATTCAATAGTTACTGTATTTATTCACAATAACCATCACTATTTATAGTCTTGATCCAAAATAATAAACAAATGAATTAAATATTAAAAAAAGACCCCTCTCCTCCAATATAAATACCACCCTTACCACCCCTTCTCCTAACACCTAAAAGGAATTGAATTTTTCCAAATTTCTACTCAATATCTCTCCAAAATATCTCCCCCATGTTTTGGTCTTAATGTTCTCACCCAAAATACCATTTCAAAGTTGCTTAAGGAAGTTCTCAAGGAGCGGAATTCAAGAGGTAAAATACCCTTTCATTATTTTCTTTTTCTTTCATCTTATTTTTATTTCCTTATCCTTTCTTTAACTCATGTATCTAAATTTTCATGGTAAATTCAGTATATAATAATACTTTAATGTTATAATTTTAATGGAATATCCACCATCAATTCTTTTCTCTTCCCTTTTTTTCTAAAAATGAAAATGTCATCCGTGAGGTTTCAATTCACCACCTTCATGAACAATGATTTTTCATTTTATAATACCAACTTAAAGGATTTTAATAAAAAAAATTTATGGTTTAAAGAGATTTTAAAATTTATATTATAACTTATTTACATTTCTATAACTAGTATATATACATAATATTAATTCATAAAACAAAACTAGCCTCTGATGGTCGAAAAAGCCCCAAAATAATCTAAATGGTTATCATTAACGTTTTATCTAACAAATCATCCTTATATATGAAAAAATGATATATAAGACCATTAAATATATTTTAATTAATTAATAACATATAATTTCAATTTTGGGTAACTATTCCCATTTCACATGATCTTTTGTACATGTATACAAGTGAACCAAACATGAAAACCAAGAAAAGAACACCCCTGTATGACGAAATTGAATCTTACAACTCATCCAAAAGGCCATAAATGTACTTAAATTATAATACGTCAAATAAATGTTAAATATATTATGAATTAAATTATTAATGAATATAATTTTATTATCCATGACATTTATTACAAGTGAAGAACACTTTCAGACATAAGGTAAGGGTTTTCTCATCCACTTTCATTTCTATAAGATATGCCTTATTCATCACTATATATTTTGCTTGGTGTATATATAATAATAATTTTTGTATCATATCATTAATTTATTTATCTTCATGGTATTAAATGTTCTATTTTATATTCATTAATTTTAGTGGGCATAAAATTTTACTGCTTTCAAATTAGTAAGGAATCTCCCAGAACTTCCATTTTTTCCTTCTCATTATTCCTTCCCTCACTTTACCATAATGTAATTTTTAATCATCCTTATGTACTCATCCTAAATTATGTGTGTATATTCCAAACATATTTACTTTTCTCAATTATTATATATTAGATGGGGAAATACATGTTTTATAAAATTTCTTTTTTTCCTCCCCATAAGCAAGCTCGATTAAAGAGAACTTCCCAATTTTTTTCCATTTTTCAGTGCACTACATAATTTGTTTTAATCAACCAATGTTTTTCTAAAATTACTATTTTTATCATGAAAAACTATATGATTTCATTTTTTTAAGTAAATAATCAATCCTGTTTCTTCTTTAAAGACTCTTATATTTTCTATTAAACCGCACAGAAGTGACCCATTGCTAAAGTTTCCTAAAAAATATTTTTACTTGTTTTCACTTTAGTTGGAAATTATTTGTTACTCAAAAATAATTTCGTTTTCAATCCATTTTATTTTTTGGGATATAAATATTTACAATTTGATTTTATGAAAAAATACAAACGATTTTTCCAAAATAATTATTCTTTACAAAGTAAAAGGACATTTCTCTCAAGAATTCCTCATTGATTTTATTGGTGTATTTTTTTTCTATTTCAACTCCCTATGTTAAATCTTATTATTAATTGGGATTTATCTTTTATTACATAATATATCATATTTTATTAAATTATTTATGATTTGTTTGACTTTGGTTGTGCTATCTTGATACCATTCACTATAAAACTCAGCATGGTTAGTGATTATGTTTACTGATTGGGGAAATTTATATATATGTTGATTAAGATTCACCCCATTCATATGAGAAATTTATTGGATTTAGTAAGTGATGGGTGGGGCCCTCTATAACCCCTAAATTCATCGGTAGGTCTCATGAGACAAAAAGATACGGATTTGGCTGAGGCATTAAACATTTATTTTCAGATGTCTTTGCCGAGACCTCGAGGATATATTTTAGATGTCTAGCATTATGAATTCCATAATTATTAAATTAGTAATTGATAATCCATGTGATTATTTGACTAGTATAATATCCATGGTTAAGTTTTATTCTCATGTGACAATTTGAAAGTGTATTATTTTTTATCTTTTATTCCTTCTAAATATGCTCAAGATTATGTTTTAATGGCTTGGGAATTTAGTTATTCCCCTTACTTTATTGTTTATGTTTATATTAGTTTAAAATGTATTAATTACCCTTATTGATCATTTGAGATCACCCATTATGTTTTATTTTTCACCAGGATGAGAAGATGTATATTATTAATGAATTGTAGGGATAATATAAGAGTTTATAGATGTTTCCAATGAAGTTTCTATGTTGTTTTTTCCTTTCAAGTTGTCATGTAAAACTTATGTTTGTATTTGGTTTTCTATATCTAATAAACTATTTAGTCCTTTGGGATGTGAATGCTTGTTCTTAGTACCATTGTAATTAAATAAGGCACTGGATTTAGGCTATTGAGTTTGGGGTCTTTACACCCATAATCATGATTATTATCCCTAATTATTTATAGGGTTGAACATGATGAGTGTTATAATGGAAGCAGTTAAAGAGGAATCATCATCATGAATATTTGGGATAACTTGATAGGATTACTGTCATGCATGAGAGAACTAAACTGGAGGGTTACGCACACCCCTGGGGTAGGATCTACACATGTGGGGATGCCTCTTCTATGAAAAACCAAATCACATAGAGTATTATGATTCATTTGAACTAAAAACAATGGTGTTGCCCATATTAGTTAACAAATTGAGTCCCCAGTAGAACTGTAATGTCATCCCTCTAGTTTTTCTCTTGATTGTGAAAGTATAATGGCTATATATGTGCTCCCATCACTATTTTTCTAAGAGGGGAACCTCCTAGGTTGTGTTAAAATGGTAAAAAGCTCCACAACATAATCTATGAGTTTTAAAAAACTAAAGGGAATGATCCATGACTCTGGGTTTTCCACAAAATTTGACCCTTTATCTCTATATCGACTCTAATTTTAGGGGGGATTTTTGGCTTTTTAAAATTTCATCTGGGACCTTACAATGTGTGATTTTCCTAGGTATTAGAGAAAAACAATCCCAATGGACCACTATAGAACCAATGGGGTGGTTTCACAAAACATTCATCATTTGTGTGAAAACCATGAGTTTTCCATGAAGCTCACTAGGATGATAAATGGACGTCAAATAGAATAGTTCTATGACCATCCTTCATCATAAAATTCCTAGATGTTGCATAACCTAGAGTTGTGCGACACTATCTAAAAAATTTATAGAACCCCTTACATTTCATGATACCATATCCATGTCAAATTACATGGATTTATTGGCATGAAACAATACCCAAGTGGAAAAAATATCTATAAATAGAACTTTACCCAAACCCATTTTTGGGAAAATACCTCTAGCATTTAAAGAGTCATACTCTCATTAATAAATTCCCCTCTTTCTATATTTCATTCAATGAAATAATCAAATAGATTATACTAGGTATAAATATTTAATGATAATCCTCAAATAGGCCTATAACTAACTTAGTTTATGTTATAGATGACCTCATAAAACTTTCCTTAAAAAATATTTGAGTTCAAAAAATATGATAATATTTCAATAAACTCTATGATTTTCATGACCTAATTTTTTTATCACAACTATGACTCTAGTAACTGTATCCCATCTTTTTTATAGAGACTATAGTTTTCTAAACACTACTAAATCACACAACTCTAATGTTATAAGACTCACCCTCTAGGTCCTTGACTTAATGCCTCTTTTAACCAAACATAGGTACACACAATTTAAGTTATCATGGGATGTTTACCCATTAAAAACTATTTTATCATTTTATAAGTAATTCAAATGACTAGAATCATCAACCCTTTTAACCAAGACCTTTTCTACAAGCACAAGTTGGGTGGCCCCATTGCATTCTACACCTAAGAATATGCACCCTCGTATCAAGGCCCATAAATGTTTCTTAAAATGATTATTTTTTATTCCATACTCTATTTAAAAAATTTGTATAGTGAATATGTAAGCTCTAATAGTGGTATCATCAACGGGATATAAATATAATTCCACATGGTGAGTGCATATGGGATCCCCATATATTTCTCACCATAAATCCTTTCTGGGACTCAAAAAATTCATGTGTAATCCTCAACAACATCTAAGATGGAAGACTTTAAACTAAAAGGAAAAATGTACATGAGATCTTACCTAACCATCATAAATCATGTGATCCAGTGGAAAAATCTAAAATGCCAACTAGGTAAAATATGTCGGACTAAAGCTCAATCATGAACTCAGGTGGAGACTCATGGTCACCCATGTTTCTTAATTTTTTTCTTATAGCATTGACCAAATATCATTCCCTTTAGGGTCAAATATATAGGATGTGCATGGGATATAAAACATAAGATAATGAAGATATGTTCATTGGGAGGGTGAGATAATTTCACCATCGAATAACAATGAGCACATGTGAATTAAGGCTTCAAGGGACGAATGATAGTTTACATAGTCTCACCTTTAGGAAAGAATATGCAAATGGGCCAAAGAAAGGGAATATAGAAATCACTACATATATCATGAAATTGAAATTAGGCTATATGTAGTTCTATAATATAACATGGTAGGTGAACAACTTTTAAAGTAAGGGTTATCCTCTTAGGTGACGATTATGAGCTGATTTTGTATTTTAAAACTTCATATAGGAAGACACCAACAATGTGGATTAAGGTCATGTATCTTGGATCATGTGGAAATGAGGCTGTTGGTTGAGTAATAGAATACCTCACATGAATAAAAGGACCAATGTGTATCCATTTTCATCCTAAGAAAAATAAAAAATGTAGCGAATCTCATGAATGAGTCTATGAAAGAAGTTATAATTGTCACTATTTATCACTTTCCTAGGAGTCATGTCACATGTGGTTCAAGAAGGCAATGTGGTTTGAGCCCAACAAAGGAAGGGAAGGTCCTCCCAAGTGATGTTTGGGACAACATTCATTTTAGAGTCATGTTACGGGGACATAAACCTTGCAATTTAACATCTTGTGAAAATAATGTTGGATAAATAGCTTAACTTAATATGATGGTGATAAATAATGGGAAAATGGGTGAAGGGTTTTATCTAAATATATCCTAAACTAGCAGGTTTAGTGAGTATAACATATTTCTTTGTGGTGAATGATGATGAGTCTCATAGGTTTCATTCATTTTCCATTTGTTCTATTTCTTTTTATCAAGCCAATTGAAAAAATTTGTGAGAAAAGTTATGGTTTTTATCCCTGATTCCATTTTATATTTTTCAACCAAACAAGAATTTAGGCATCCTTCCTCAAGTAGTTTAGGGTCATTCTAGTCATAATACTAGTGGAATGAAGTTTGATGCCATAGAATTTCGACCAAATTTGACTATAGTTCAAATTCACATATCTTTGACATAAAAGGTAGGTGAAATAATCTTTATGGAGATGGATATAGGAAAATGTATGCGAACAATGGGTTTTAAGGCTAGTATAGATTGTCTAGAAGAAGGGAAGAGTTTAGTTTATGGTCATGAATCTTAGAATGTGGAACATAGTTATAATATTGTATGGGTTGGACCATGGTCATGATGAAGGGTCTTGCATGGTGTCAAAGGTGACATAATCTCGGTGTGAATGGAGGTAAAGAGAATAATAGTTCCACAAAACATCCCCTTGGATAGGGTGTAAACAATTTAATATCCTTAAAATTAAATAGTCTCATTTGAGTGTCAAACTCTCTGAGGGTCATCCAGAAGAAGTGAAGTTCCAAAGCATAGCGGGAGGATGAGAAAATTGTGGTAGATCCTCACATTGGACATCAAATAATTCCTACCCATCACATGGATTTTGAATTAATCCACCTGTAGTTCTAGAATGTGGTGTGGTAGGTGTCCATCACCGAAAATATGGGTTATCTTTCAAGTGTAAACTATAGTTGTTGTGGAGTTTCCTTTCATGCAATGGTGAATCTACAAATTATTTTAAATTAATGTGTCTAGTATAAAAAATTGAAACATTAGACTTGATATCTCTAAAGTTAATACAAACCCAATGTGAATGGAGGTCTATGTGGTAGGGCACTTCACAAACACGCATTTCTTTTACAATGATGTACTCTTCATGGTGGTATGGTGCATGGACCAAATATAGAAAAATTAAGGTCATAAGTCTTGGTCCAAAGCTAATGTAGTATATTTATTTTCATAAATCAGGGAATATAGGGGTGATACAGCCTATCAAGATAAAGAATATTATAAACAATGTTTTGTGTATGGATGAGGGGACCAAAAATGTCTTCATTGGGGTAGGATATTCCAAAAGTATAGGATAACACATCTTTGGTCATAAGCAGTACCACTTCATGCATTTTTTATAATCACAATTGTTGGAAAATATGGAGGCTTCCTTTAATTTATGGTCATAGATCATAGAAACATATGGTTTCATCCTTGAGTATATTTACATTCCTCTATAATATTGGAGATTACCCACCAATATTACTAAGACCACATGATTCACTATCAACATGGGAAACAATTAGTAGTGGGAGACCTCAAATTTCATATGAGAGCACATGATATGAGAAAATAGAAGTTGGATCTGGAAGGTTATTGTGACATCATCATGCAAAGGAAATGTCACGAACCAGACCAGGTCATCATCCGACCTGGCACCCGACCCGGTCTGGGACAAGGCCCGAAGGGCGTTCCGGATCCCCACAGGTTGACACAAGTTCCCGGGTATCAAAACATTACATGGGAATGATTTACCCGAAATAAAAGATAAAAACATGGCTTAAAAGACCATGACACTCAGAAAACATGGCTTAGAAGGTCACGACCCTCAGAAAAGCATATGTTTAGTTAGTGTTGCAATCGTCAGTCCTGCCAGTGAAATCAGGTCGAGTCACCTCCAGAATACTAACCCACTAGTCTAGTCCACCCTCCTAGTTACCCAGGGTTCCCCTTGTGCTCAATCAAGTTTTTTATTCACAGAGTATATTGATTTCTCATATCACAAACCAAACAAGACATTACACACAAAAGAAACCACTTGCATACCCAAAAAACATTTCAAAAACACACGCACACAAAAATACCTTACCAAAATATATTTTTCATTACTTAATAATTTGACAAATCCCCATTTGACAACACTCAAAGAAGAACATAAACCATTCGCACAACATAGAAAACATTATTTAAATAACACAACAAGGACCCACACAAATAAACATACCCAATTACAAGTCCGAATTTCATTTCATACCACTTTCTTTACAAGTTATCCTTAAAACTAGTTTCACACCACTTATAAAACACCACAAAGTGACAAAAAGAGGGTTTACACAAAAAACATGTATTATTTTACATAAACATACAACTTTAAAAACAAATTCATCTTCAACTCTTCCAAAACACTACTTTCTCATCATCTAGATAAATCAATAAATCATTTAAACTATTTATTAAATCATTTTTTAAATAAATAAATAAATAAAGAAGAATTTACGCCAAAAACCATTTGATTCCATATAGGAATGTCACATTAAAACCAAGTGCACAACATAATCATACCAACCATGTTTTCCACTACTAAAACAATTTTCAATTCAATTTCAAAGATTAACAACAAGTTTGACACGCCAAGGGAACACACTTTTTATTAGAAAAATCATTTCCAACACACTCTGCCTTTGATATACTCTAATAAATAATTACAAAAATTGATGAAAATTATTTCTCACCATCCAAACAACCCTCAGAACACATTCTAGAGACATTACATCAAGGCACACACATAAAACACAGCCAATCCCTATATTAAAAATCCAATTCCAACCGTTAAACAGACAAAACATTTCAAAACATCAAAAACACCACACAATAAAACCAAAGAATGCATGGATAAATTTAAAAAAACATATTAAGTTTATCTAATGAGGTTATGGCATGGAAACACCTACATCAGGAGGAGAAAACCCATGAGTTTGATGCGAATATTTAACTGCACTTCAAGAAAATAACATAGAATCCTAATCAAGAAGATTAAATCCAAATGAACCAAAACAAAAACCCCTAAACACAACCATACCCATTGGTGAACCACAACCCCAAATAAAAAGAGGAAAAACCCTATGTTATAGGAGAGGTTTACCAGGTGGGAAAAACGTGCGCCGAAGGAGGAGACCGTGGGCTAGTTCACCGGACAAAGCAAAGGCCGGCTAGCAAGGCATCGAAGGCGTGCACACAAGAAGGGCCACTATAGTTAAGGTGCAGCACAAGCTGATAGGTAGGGAGATGGAATAAAGAAGTATGGGGGAGCACTGGAAGGGAGCTGCATCGGAACATGGGTGCACTGATAGGGGGCTTCACGCTGGCTATAGATCTGCCATGAGGGAAGAGGGGAGGTCGGTCCACCAGGGGGGTGCGAGTAGAACCGAGGGAGGGGGGCCTTCGATGGGGAAGAAAAGAATGGGGGGGAAGCTAGGTCTTGATGCAAGGTGAAAGAAAATATATAATGAAAAAAAGAATAAGAGAAAACTAAAAGAAAACTAAAAACAAAACTAAGGAGAGTGGGGGGGCTAGGTCGCGACGGGAAAAGGGGGTAAGGGGAGGAGGCGCAACCCTAATGGAAAGAAAAAAAAATAAAAAAACAAAAAACAAACAAACATGATAAATAGAAAAGAAAAAGATAATAAAAATAATAATAATATAACTAATAAACTAAAGCAAAAGTATTCATAATAAATAAAATAACTTAATCCTCGTCAATAATATTTATATTAATAATAATACTCAGTAATAATTATTAATACCCTCAAATAATAATAATATTATTTTTGTAATTAAAGTAATTTATTAAAGTTTATTCAACTTCTAATTTTAATTTTATTTCTATCTCATTATTTATTATTATTTCATTATCCCATTATTAATCATTTTTAAAGCAGTGCAGACCATGTTGTCTCAAAACCATGCCCTGCATGTGCATCCATTGACGCAAAACCCAAAACACTCATAATAATAATAATAATAATAATAATTATAAACTAAAATATGAATAATGATGATAATAATAATAATAATAATAGAAATAATAATAAAACTCAATTGATGGTACTAAAATAAAAATAAAAAGTTGAATCTATAATAATAATAATAATAATAATGTCCCTGAATAACATTGTTATTATTATTATAAAAAAAACTCTTATTTTATTTGATTTTTTTCATCACACTATTAATTTTATTTCTTTATTATTAATCCATTTTATTTAATTAATTTACCATCGAGTAGAGAATTAAATGGAATGGGTGAGGTCTCACGGTGACCGAGGTGAGGCCGCGTGCCTTTGAGCATGGTGCGCTGGACACAATCAAGGGAAAAAAATTCATTTTTTAAAAAAGAACTCAGAAATTTTAAGTCGACCTCGACCCGAACAACCCGATTCCCAATAAAGATAATAAAATAAATAATTTAAAAATGGTAGGTGTGAAAATTCTCCCCACCATAAAGCTTCCATCCCTAGAAATCCAAAACTAGGGTTGAGACTCATAGAAGAAACTGATACCCCACCAAGGTTCAAAGAGGATCTCTATGAAAACAAGAGGAAAGAGGCGAACACATCGTGCTCAGAGAAGGTGACTAAAATGACAAACTCAAGAAGCTCCTAAAATGAATTTCTGATATATGTTTCCTGCCCCAAAGAGCTATAACACCTCCAGTTGACTGATCAAATCAAGGAACCCTCACACCCATCGAAACCAACTTCACAAGCCAAACATCTCAAGAACTATTAAACGAAAACCAAACCATTTGGCTAGAATGAACAAACAAGGTCAAACCACATCCAAGGAACACTCTTATCATTTATCACCAATCCATCCTTAGAAACCGAACCAAAAGGTCAACATATGGGAGCCCGAGGGGCTCCCCACTATCAAGAACCAACCAACACCCAATACGAGGATGGAAAACCGACATGGGGAGGTCTGAGCAGACTCCCCACCATTATGAATACGACCAACACTGATTCACTCCAGAGACATTTAAGTGAGACCTATCACATGTCTCCCCACCATTAGAGCTGACAAAAGATACAAAAACTTTAAAATTTTTCCGACAGTGACCAAGCTCCCCACTACAAGGGGCGGGGAGGGCTGGACCCAACTGCCGGGCATCAAAACCACAGCCGGAGAAGGACCAACATCTCCAAATCCCTGGATAAGCATTATTTAAATTTGAGACTGATTTACCTAACAGACCCCATAAGGACCACTAAAAGCGATTACATTGGGTGGGACGCAACCAACAGGACTTTGAGGTAACAAGACGGTCATGCCTCCACATAGTTATAGAATCCTTACACACCCAGACGAGTTATTTGTAATAGAATATCTACAAGAAATGATTTAATCTATTTTGACTTTCAACACCGATGACTGAAATAAAGTCTGGGTCCCATACACATTCTGGGTTCTTGTCCACGTGCGAGCTTTAATCCGAGGCCTATGGCTGAATTCCTGATGTTTGAAGCATCTCCTGCCTCTTAGTTAGGCATTGAAGACTTTGGAATGGATATTCTCCTTTTGTTTTTACACGCAACCACACCACAACTGAGACAACACCATCAGACACGACACACTACGACATCCATCCACTCCCTCACGACATGTCCACCAGAACAAGGTTTTAGATGACACAGATGCATCACCTCCTCACATTAACCATGAAACCTAATAAGGAAATACACACGACAACCACTCCCACTTGAATAGAAAAAATTAAAACTCCCCAAGAGAAGGAAACACTCCTATGAAAATAGGGATTCTCGGAGGGTTCTACGAAGTCCATATTTTCTCATCAAGAAAACTCACAATGCAATACATCACCAAACATGGCCGTTGTGGCTGATGAAAGAACTTCAAGCCTTTTATGGCATTGATCAGCACCAATAATTCTGAACTACCTTCACCCTTTCCCGCTGGAATTCATTTAAACATTTCTAGGTGGGATTCAAATACAACAGTGTCAAACTTCATACCTAACGAGTCAAACAACTCAAAGAGACCAAAGCTCCCTTTAACTCCTCTCATGTCTATCATCCCACTATGAGAGGATTAACTTAACCGAAAAGGATAAGGGACAAACTTAGCATTCTCAATAAAAATGGAGAGTCCTCAGTTTAATCAACTGGAGGGTCGACCAACAGTTAATTACCCGTAGCTACACTACAATCGCATGTTAATTCTTTATGGGGGGCGTGCACTAGTCAAGAAAGAAAACCATGGACCCAATAAAACTGGTATAATGGCCAAGACATACCACAAGCAAACACTAAATGTGCCGGGGGAACCACTGTAAGAGCTTCCCGAAGCACTTTTCAAAAGAATTATCAAACCACACGCTTGAATACAAACTTACAAATAAGAATTAAAACTTAGGACACAAATCATTCATAAAGGATCCTCATCTCAAAATGCCTCACATATGAAATTTCCAAATCATAAGGACACACCACAAAATCACCGGTTGTTAACACACTGAATTCTCATTTAACAAGACTTTTTGAAAATAAGGAAAGATGGTGGGTTGCAAAAACACTAATGGTGTCCCATGGGCCTCACACATGCATGTTCTCATGCCACACCGGTACCCACCTCATATCCATCCAGGAATTCATCCACTCATGCCATTGAACATTCCTCTTTTCACATACACTAATGCATGTGGCTGCCCATGAGAACACCAAGAATCAAAATCGAACCCTTCAAATTTTTTAAAACCAAACATTCTCCCACAATTTTCAAACCTTTCACATAATTTTATTTTTAAAGAACTTCAATTAAAAACATTTTTCAAGACCAAATAATTTTTACTTAAAAACAATATTTCCATGAATCTAAAACCAAGAGATGAAGAATAATGCAAGAGGGAACTAGTGATAGTGGGTGACTGAGACATATGGTTGGCGGCCATACACCAATCACTCCACTGCCACAGAGGGTATTCTAGGACATCATCCCCAACTCCACATGGCTTTCTAGCCCCTACGATCTCACTAGGACCACTAACCCTTCTCCCTTTTCATTTCCCCTAGACAAGATTAATTGCAAGGACCAAAGACTCAGACCAACCTCAACTTACTTGGGTCACTCGAGTCCCGCCATGAGGTGTGCTAGCCAGGCACCTTGCTTGTAGCTAGAATGTCGAGTTCCTACAACCTTAACTCCTATCTACCATGACTCTATCCCAAAAGAACACAACCCAAAAGAGAAAACCTGCTCTGATACCATTTTTTCACGAACCAGACTGGGTCGGCATCCGACCCGGTGCCCGACCCGGTCCGCGATAAGGCCCAAAGGGCATTCCTGATCCCCACAGGCTTGCACAAGTGCCCGGGTATCAAAACATTACATGGGAATGATTTACCCTAAATAAAAGACACAAACACAACTAAAAAGATAAACAAACTGAAACTAGAGACAGACAACCAAACACACCTTAAAACTATAAACAAGTTTAGAGTTTACAATTCAAATAAAACCCAATGTGAACAACAACAAGGATAGAGAAATAAAACTCTATTACCAACCTTCAAGTGACATGAGAAGCCACATCCCCAAGATACCAACACCAACCTGCACACGAATACCAACAGCATCGAGAACCACTACCACTAAGCAGGATGTCTCAACCTGGAATACAGAAAAAACAAGGTCTGCATACACCCAAAGGTGTATGTAGGGTGTGATCCAAGATCCCAGTAGGACGTCACCCAATAAAAAGGTTCCACACCACAACATCAAAAAGATAATTTAACATGCTTATTTAAAACCATACTTTTAAAACGCTTTTATGGAAAACATTTAAAAACCTAAAGTGAGAAGGGAAGAGTACTGAAAGAAAAAAAACCATTTCACAATAATACTTTAAAATGGAATGGAAATATTTATAAAGAACATGCATGAACTCAAGTGGTCCTCTGTATGCTGATGGAAGGCACCACATCATGAATAGTAGAGCACTACGGGTAAATCCTCTAAGGTTTATCTAGCATGAGTGGGACCCTAGAACCTCCTGTCTTGGTGAAACATGGCTTAGAAACCATAACCCTTAGAAAATGTGGCTTAGAAGGCCACGACCCTCAGAAAACGTGTCTTAGAAGGCCATGATCCTCAGAAAATCATATGTTTTGTTAGTGTTGCAATCGTCAGTCCTGCGAGTGAAACCAGGTCGAGTCACCTCCGGAACACTAGTCCACTAGTCTAGTCCACCCTCCTAGCTACCCGGGGTAATCCTTGTGCTCAATCAAGTTTTGCATTCATAGAGTATATTTATTTCTCATATCACAAACCAAACAAGACATTACACACAAAAGAAACCACTTGCATACCCAAACAACATTTCAAACACACACACACACACCAAAATACCTTACCAAAATATATTTGTCATTACTTAATCATTTCACGAATCCCCATTTGGCAACACTCAAAGAAGAACATAAACCATTCACACAACTTAGAAAACATTATTTAAATAACACAACAAGGACCGACATAAATAAATATACCCAATTACAAGTAGGAATGCCATTTCAGACCACTTGCTTAATAAGTTATCCTTAAAACTAGTTTTACACCACTTATAAAACACTACCAAGCGACGCAAAGAGGGTTTACACAAAAAAAAGTATTATTTCACATAAAAATACTACTTTAAAAACAAACACATATTCAACTCTTCCAAAACACTACTTTCACTTCATCTAGACAAATCAATAAATCATTTATACTATTTATTAAATCATTTTTTAAATAAATTAATAAATAAAGAAGACTTTACGCCAAAAACCATTTGATTCCATATAGGAATGTCACATTAAAACCAAGTGCACAAAAAAATCATACCAACAATGTTTTCCACTGATCAAATAGTTTCAATTAAATTTCAAAGATGAACAATAAGTTTGACATGACAAGGAAACACACTTTTTATTAGAAATCTCATTTACAACACACTCTGCCTTTGATATACTTTAATAAATCATTACAAAAATTGATAAAAATGATTTTTCACCATCCAAACAACCCTTAGAACACATTATAGAGACATTAAATCAAGGCACACACAAAAAACATGACCAATCCATATATTACCAATCCAATTCCAACCGTTAAACACACAAAACATTTCAAAACATCACACACACTACAAAATAAAACCAAATAATGAATTGATAAATTTAAACAAATATATTAAGTTGATATAATGAGGTTATGGAATGGAAAAACCTATGTCAGGAGGAGAAAAACCGTGAGTTTGATGAGAATATTCAATCACAGCTCAATAAATTAACACAGAATCCTAATCAATAAGATTAAATCCAAATGAACCAAAATTAAAACCCCTAAACACAGCCATACCCGTTGGTGAACCACAACCCCAAATAAAAGTAAGGAAAACCCTAGGTTATAGTAGAGGTTTACCTGGTGGGAAATACGTGCGCCGAAGGAGGAGACTGTGGGGTAGTTCACCGGACAAAGCAATGGATGGCCAGCAAGGCGTTGAAGGCATGCGCGCAAGAAGGGCCACTATAGTGGAGGTGCAGTGCGAGCTGATAGGTAGGGAGAGTGCAGCGAGAAGTATGGGGTAGAACTGGAAGGGAGCCGCATTGGAATAGGGGTGCGCCGGTAGGGGGGCTTAACACCGGCTAGGTCTCCGCCAGAAGGGAAGAGAGGAGGTCGGTCCACTAGGGGGGTGCGAGCAGAACCGAGGGAGGGGGGCCTTCAAAGGGGAAGAAAAAAACAGGGGGGCTAGGTCTCGACGCAAGGAGAAAAAAAATAGATAATGAAAAAAAAGAATAAATGAAAACTAAAAAAACTAAAAACAAAACTAAGGAGAGTGGGAGGCCGAGGTTGCGACTGGAAAAGGGGGTAAGGGGAGGAGGCACAACCCTAATGGGAAGAAAATAAAAAGAACAAATAAAAAAAACAAGATAAAAAAAAGAAAAATATAATAAAAATAATAATAATATAACTAATAAACTAAAGAAAAAGTAATAATAATAAATAAAATAACTTAATCATCATCAATAATATTTATAATAATAATAAGACTCAATAAAAATTATTAATATCCTCAAATAATAATAAAATTATTATTGTAATTAAAGCAATTTATTAAAGTTTATTCAATTTCTAATTTTCATTTTATTTCTATATCATTATTCATTATTATTTCAACATCCCATTATTAATCATTTTGAATGCGGGGTAGACCGCACGGTCTCAAAACCATGCCCTTCCCATGCGTCCGGTAGCGCAAAACCCAAAACACTCATAATAATAATAATAATAATTATAAACTAAAATATGAAAAATGATGAGAATAATAATGATAATAAAAATAATAATAAAACTCAATTGATGGTACTAAAATAAAATAAAAAGTTGTATCTATTATGATAATAATAATAATAATAATAATGTCCCTAAATAACATTATTATTATTATTATAAAAAAACTCTTATTTTATTTGATTTTTTATTTCATCACACTATTAATTTTATTTCTTTATTATTAATCCATTTTATTTAATTAGTTGACCATAGAGAAGGACATGAAATGGACCAGGAGAGGTATCAAAACAACCCAGGGGAGGCCGCACGCCTTCGACCAGGGTGCGCTGGACACAGTCAAGGCCAAAACATTCATTTTTTTAAAAAGAACTCAGAAATTTTAAGTTGACCTCGACCCGAACTACCTGATGCCCAATAAAAATAATAAAATATATAATCTAAAAATGAAGGGTGTGACAGTAAACATGTACACATGCTTTTAATGGGTGAAATAGATTGTTTTGAAGTTCTTACAAGACAAAGAACTCTATAAAGGATGTAAATCATGACTTTTGATATCTGAAAAATTGAATGATGGTAACTAATATGTGATGGATGACTTCTTACCAAATTCCAAACATGGGTCCAACAATTACATTAGTATGGAAGGGTTGAGAAAAACCTTAATTGACCATAGAACATGTTTGAAACATAGCATTCATAATTTTTTCTAGAAGTAATTCAAGGCATGTTCATTGGATGGGAGGTGAACCAATTTTTGTCATTCATTGATACCATAGGGGAGCCTGTTCAGTCTTGTAGGATGATGAGGATCCAATTAAATAATTCCTTGAAGTTTTATGGAAGTAATAAAGGGATATTAATAGATAGTTCAACACCCTTGGGATTGGTGACCATGCATTTGATATTACTATAGAGAGAGTTAAACCGTTTCTCAAGGGGATAACCTAACGTGAGTCATTTTCTAGGATGAACCTCAGATTTTAGATCCAATTTTTCATACTTATTACATGAAATGGTAATAAATCCATACATTGTTCTATAATATGGTTTTATAGGAGACTGGCATTAGAAGGGAAGGTCCATATAGGTGAGGTCCATAACATCTAAATATTTTACATCATGTTATGGGGATGTGGAATATATTGTCCAACATCTTGTTATGGGGCCATTGCACATGTTTTTCAACAACATATAATGAGGATGTAGTGTCATACAGTTTAACATACTATGACATGGATGTTTTCCTATAGTTCAACATTATAAGACATTGATGTGGTGCGGTAATGGGGATGGAATGTTTTATTTTAGGAACCTTACATTTTTGGGAGGTGTGATTCTCTCTCAATTTGTGGTTATTAGTGGGTGCACAATATTGAAGTAAACCATATGAATGATTAATTGGACCTCCAACTTGGGAACTTACTTTGGAAATTTACATCTTGGTATCTTTGGTATCTATAACTCCTATACCATTTTAACCTAAAGTAAAGTGCATAGGAATACCTTTTTATTATAATTCTACAATGTTGTGAGAAACTTCAATTTTTTGCAATGTTTGGAGCCTACACACATTGAGGGCCTCTAATTTAGAGAAAAAACCATGCCTCTATTTTCTAGTGCTTTATGATCATAAAAAACCGTACATAGTGATGATAACCAATACTCTATGGGCAATACTACCACCATCCCATACACCATGGAATATAGGGTGTTTTGGGTGGAATTTTGGTTCATCATCTGATATTCTCATAGTGCATCTGATTGGTTTTTTATCACTATTTCTATTTTAACCCAAAATTTTATGAAGGATATTAGAGATATTTTTGTTCAGGAACATAATCTTTATATTCTTATATAGATGGTATTTGGAGGTATATCTAGACATGATAATTTATTTGGTGTATAACTTATTAAATTATCCATCTTGAATGTTGGTATCATTGATTCTGAGAATAATGTGAGATATCGAAAAAATATGAATGATGTGGGATTTTAGAAATTTGATCATATATTAGATATTGAACTCATTTAGGGGGAATAATTATTCTAAATTTTATTAAAATTTAGTGGTAGTGAGTTTAACATCGAGACATTTTATGAAATATTTCTTTTCAAATAGATTTATTATTTTCGATAGATTTCATTACACACAACACTAAGTTTTAATAAACCACAATACACTATTAATATTATTATTTAAACATGACCGTTATAACCTAGAAATTAAATTTTTAAGTATGAATAGGAATAAACACATTTTTAAAATAATTTATAATGGTTTTATATAAGTAAAAACATAGTGATAAATAAGTACATAATTTTTAGTGAAGTCTTTATATTTATTGAAAATATATTTATTCTCAAAAAATGATTTCCATTTCATTTTATGAAAAATAATAAAATTAATTTCTTAAAATTTTAGAAAATTTAATTTTCAAAATTATATTCATTTTATGATCAAAATATAAAATTTATCTTATGGTGAATTTTTTATAATCTTTTGAAAAGATAAATTTTTCAACGAATAGTAAAAAATATTGATTTTTATTAAAAATTTCTTTATGTTTAATGAATTTAAAAGTTAAATTATATTTTATAAGGGTTTTAAAATTAAAATTAGCTCAATTAAATTATTATTAATCAAATTTAGGTTATTATAATCAATTTCATGATGAAGTTTTATATAATTTTTTTATCCTTTTGAAAATAGTTTCTTTGCAAAACCGCTTTGGCATCATGTCGGTGGGATTAGTTTTAAATTAAATTATGAAACTTATGTTAATTGAATTTGGTAAAATAAATTACGTATTTTGATTCATAATAATGAATATTATATAATATGGTGAACTTAATTATTGTTCATAATTTATAGTGAAAAGAGTAAAAAATAGTTTCTACCGTTATGGTTGAAACATGTTTACTAGGGGGTTAAACGAAAGATAGTGATAATTTTACCAATTAAACGTGTAAAAATTCTATTTTATGGACATAATTAAACCTTATACTATAAAAAATTATAATAAATGTTCATTTGTAAGAATATTTCTTGGAAATTACTTTATAATTTTGGAATCTTTAGGGGAATTTCAAACTAGTTTCTAAGTGGATTCCTTACCCTGTATATAAAAGGGCATCTCTTATTATCTTCTCTATACACTCCCTGATCATTTTGTATTGAACATTACCTAACCAAATATATTATTTTATCATATAAACACGTACTAGAGGCATTATTTTTATTATTAAACCCTCTTATAAAGGCTTTAGGTACAAACATAAAGAGGTTCTCTGAAGAATAGGTATTGTTCAAAATCAGGTGTTTTTTGTTTTATTTCTTCTTCCAAATTTTTAAAAAAATTTCAATTATGATGATATAATAACATAATTATTTCTCCTAAACTAATATATTATTATTTTCATTGAATAAAATATATCCATCCCTACTTCAATTAAATGGAAAAAAATTCTTGATCATGTGTACGACAAACTACCACCTCATGAACCATTGTAATTCATTTTCCAGCACCACATCTCAAGGATAGATATATTTATTAATTTAATCTTTTTATTTGATTTTAATTAAATAATTATACTTATGGAGTTATAATATCACAATAAACTTCTTTCCTTCCAATCTATTTAAAGACAATAATGTCACTTGGGTGTACGTGTAGACTACTTCCTGCATGGAGAGATATGATACATTTTTAATTTTATTTTGATATGGATACAAATAAGGATGAATTTAATGAATATATATGAAATAAAAATTATTTTATAAAGGTGAGTTACTGTTTACCTTTCTTTCATTTCATCCTTTGAGAAAATGGGAACAATTTTTATGCGTATGTACAACTTACCATCTCTATGAATAGTGTATTTCATTTTTCTATCTCCAAATTTTATGGATGACACTAATAATGTATATAATAAATGTATAATATATTTATATCATTATTAACATTATTTATATGATGTAACCATAATTAATGTAAAATTATTAAAACTTCCTCACTTAAACGTACTTGAAAAATGAAGTAGTTATCACCTAGAATAACGATTTTATCCCATAATTTGTAATAAATGGGCGACAAAAGGTTATAAGGAAATCATATACAATATAAAAAATATAATTATTTTTCTATAAATTATTCTTAATAAAAATATATTTATTATACATGAGTTTTGAATGTGTGTGGAAAAATTCGAGACTTGTGAGAATGGATTTTTGTCTCAAATTGTTTTCTTTGGGACATATGTTGTGTTATGCACCTATATTCTTTAATGAGTTGTATATAAATCCCCGTTGAAATTTTATATTATAAATTTCATTATTCATATAAAATTTAATGTTTGATTTTACATTATTATTTCATTGGTCTTATGATTCTAATGTTACCAATGCATGTAGGGGATTTTCGGCTCCCTTTTATTTCCATTTGACACATCCCCTATTAACCAAATATTTCTTATGTGTGGTGTATATAATTCCCATGAATGTAATTTATGATTCTTCTCGTGAAAATTATTGTATATTAATATCTATATATATTTTGTTATTTCATGGGGCTTATAATCCAAAATGTAGAAAATCAATAAAGGTTTTATATTACAATCTCATTGTTTATCAGGTTTATTTATGATTAAATTTGCTATTGTAGGAACCCAGTTCTTCCTTTGAGGTATGGGTTTCCTTTTTTTGAGTTGTTTTTGACAAAATATGGGAAAACTGGGTAATTACTGGAATTATACTATCACATGGCCTGACATTGGGTTACATGCTGTGTAATCCCAAGTAGACACCGTGTACTATCTAGCCATGTAAGGGGTATACATGGTGTGTAGGGATTTTAGTTGGGGATCTGATGACCAAACCATGTGCATGATGTGTACTGCCTAGTACATGATGTGTATTCATGTCGGCAAGACTTGGAATGTAGGTCGGTGAAATTTGACCATATTTGGAATAGTAAAAAAGCTACATGACTTGTAGTCCCAAGTACACACCGTGCACTTTGTAAATTTTTCTTAAAATGGGAAGTAGCCTCATTTTTCATCATCAGATAGAACCTTTTCTTTTGGGTTTGCAAACCAATCAGTCAAGACTTTATTTTTCCCCTTATTCTTCATCTTAAGTCCGATTTGAACATCATCATATCCATTAGAACCCCAATGGTAAGAACTTGATTCCTCTTAAGGCATTCTTCATGATTTTGTTTCTCGACCAAATTATAGGAGTTTTAACATTTATTCTCATTGTGTAGATATACCTTGTTCTAGAACTAATTATAGGTTGGTACTGGATGAAGATTATGGTATGAGTATGAGGTATGTTGTATATACTTCATTTTGTGTTTTCACAGGCATTTGGGGGTTGCGGCTTTTAGCACAATGGTGGGTTTTTGAGTGGAACCATATTATTTCATTTTAATTTAATTGCGATACCATGTGGGATGCTATTGGGTATTCCATTACCTATTATTCTCGAGCAAGGCCGGACAAGAGCCCGTTTCTCATCGGGTTATTTTCTTCAGGGGTGATAAAGTGGTTCTAAAAGAATTATATTGATTTATATTGGTATGTTTAAATTGTTTAATCTTACTTAAGCATGTTAGAGGAATTCAAGAACTTAGTTCTACTATATGATGGCTGGTAGTTAGTGCAACTCAACTGTTTAAATTGAATTTCCCTTTTTACAAGTATTTTAATGTGATTATATATATATAATGGTTGGGATTACATATGATGATGCTCTTGATATTTTGGCAGGTTTGGACTGAGGTTGGGTGGCATGGACATCAGAATTGGGTGATGTTGATCATAGGTTGGGTGAGGCCTAGATTTGATTGGGTGGTTTTGGACTTGGGATTGGGTGTCATGGATTTCAGTTTGAGGTAGTGTGATTGTCAGGTTTGGCATGGCATGTGATACTTAGATTGTGTGACCACCATATTTGAGCAACATGGTCGTAGGGACACAAGGTGTGAGAGATGGTGTGTCTTGAGTTCTTATTTTTGTGATTTTTACTCACCCGTGATGAAAAAAAGACTATTGAGTTAGGTGCACATAGGTTTACAATGTGATGAGGTGGTTTTGACCATTCTCATGGGTAGAGGCCCCTAATAGTTTTAATTTAGTTAGAATTGGTTTGGGGGTTCTTAACATAGGAAGCCACGTGGAAAGTGAGGAGCCTTTGGTTGGTAGTAATGAGGATATCGAGTTATGTGATTAAGGGAAGTAAAATTTGTTCATACGGTTATTTATTTGAGGAAAGGCATCGATGTTCCTCCAGTTATTAATTGAGGATAGACATTGCTGTTCATATTGTTGTCATGCTATGGTTTGAGGGGAACTTTGGAGTAGGGTTTCATGGGTTTGGTTTATTTTTGCTTGGGAATGCCTTCAGGATGTTAGTACTTGAGACACACGGTATCAGGAGGCACATAGTGCCGGGTTATATGATTGAAGTGGAACCTAAGGGTTCAAATGAGCTTTGTGACTGCATGGGTAGCTTGGGCCATGGGTCGAGGACTCTCTTTGGTTCTGAGATTACGACGTTGGCTGAAGTAGGTGACAATACCTGGTGGCTGCTGAGCACCAGTGGAGTTTGTGTTATTTATTGCATCATGCTATTTACTTTACATGATATGCATGTATTTTTAAACACTTATACTAGGTACACACCATTGGGTGGTATCCTATTGAGATTTGTCTCACCCCTATATGGGCCCTTTGGGATGCATGTATACTTTATGGATTTACGCATAGGTAAAGGATCAGCCTCAAGAGATGGATTATAGTACTATTGGCATGATGATTGTTATGGAACTTGAGGTTATTCCTAGATATAGTTTTACTTGCATTTAGATTTCATTCCTGTATCATCACTCTTATTATTATTATGTAGCTACAATGGTTAGCCATGGGCACCCTTTGTGTATTGACATGTATGACCTACTATGGATGCATGATTAGTTTGTTTCTGTGGTAGTTACAAGTGGTGTTTAGTAGGTTGTTTTGTTTACTTTCCATTGTAGTTGTTTCTATATTTCTTCCACTATTTATTGATGTTGAATACGATTCCTCTCTATGAGTCTTGTTCGAGTCTATTGAGTCATTTATTTTCGATTGCATGTTATGATATTATTCTCAGACCAGTACATTTTCCTATTTTCATAGGGTATATCCTCCCAAATATACCTTATTACACCCTCACTACTAGTTGACAAACTTTGGCATGTGGGGAGGTTCGCCTAAGGTTAGTGAAACCTGGATTGTTTAGCAATGTTCAGGCGGCTGTTCGGGTCAGAACGTTACAAATTGGTATCATAGGGAAAACTCTTTTGCCTCTTTTCTTGGTTTACTATTTTGGGATATGATAGACTGGAGATAGGTTATAATTAGAACTTGATTTCTAGCTTATGCTTGGGTGCCTATAGCCCCATGTATTAGGAATAGACTAAGTTGCCTTGGGTGAGAGTTACTATTTTTCTTTTTCTTAGATTACAGTTTATATGGTTTCTACCTTGGTGGCTCACTTGGTATGTGATGTTATTGGTTGTGATTTGTGACCCTTAACCTGGTGTGGTATGGGGGGAATTGGACCTTGGACAAGTAAGGTAAGACGTGGTTTCTTGTCTTTTGATAGGCACATTTTTAGGGTATTTCAATTTCATATATGCATGTATTCCTTGTGAAGTGATAAAACCACGTGAATAATATCAAATGCCAAGATTTATATGATTTTGAAATTTTAAAAGGTGAAATGACTAATAACATTTTTTGTTTTATGAAATGTGATTTTCCATGCTTTAGATATTTTTATAATTGTATGTGGAAGGGTATTTGGGCCTGGCTCTTATACGAGAAGTCATGTTTTATGGTTGAGGTGATGTGGATTATTAGGTTTGTGTGACTCAGTCGTCGGTTTGAGGAAATGATGGTTGTCAGGATAGGCGTGGCCCTAAGTAATTTTGATAATTAGCTCTATTAATGGTGAGTAATGAGGCCATGAGGTTAGGATTCCATGGGAAATGGTTGAAATGGGGAGAGTAAGGGTAGTTGTTATATGCTACCTTTTTACTACTTTTCTTATCTGTTTTGAATATATTGTGATATATATGGGATGTCTGACCATTTATGGTACCCAATAGGTTATTTTTAGATGGATTAATGGAACGTCAGGTGGGTGATAGTAGAGTTCCATGGGAGCATGATTAGGTTCAGACCCCTGAGGTTTAGGTAAAGCATGAATCACAAGTACAAGCTTACATACAAGATTGGATTCAGGATCTAGTGCAGGCAGGGTAGCTGTTAATTTTTTCAGTGTTAAAGCTATGGCTCAATGAGCATCTCCAATCTTGTTTGGTACATGTTTTACAGGGGATATAGAGTGGTGATTAGTGAACGAAGCCCTCTATGGATTACCTTTCTCAGGAGTTCCATTCGTGACACACACTACTTTTTTAGGGTGAGGGTGGTCCACAGGCAGTTGATAAATAGATAGAGAACATACAGATGATCTTCGACCAACTCGAGATGCCTCCAGGGCAGTGGGTCAATCTAGTGACATACATGCTTAGAGGATCGGCAAAGCACTGGTGGGATGTGCAGGTTCAGGCTTGCAGACATGAAGAACTGGACCGGAAGGACTTCAAGGACATATTCTTCAAGACTTTTTCCCAGAGACATTGAGGGTAGGGAGAGCTCGAGATTTCTTGAGCATTCATGAGGGTGACATGTCAATAATGAACTATGCAACTACTTTTATCGATCTATCTCACTTTTCACTAAGTATGGTAACCAATGACACCTTGAGGGTGAGAAGCATCAAAGATGGATTATGACATGGCATTCAGATGTAGGTGGACATCTTTAGGTTGGCCTCATTCTCAAGGGTGGTAAATATGGCGTTTATAGCTGAGTGAAGCCTGAGAGACAGTTCTCACTTGGTCTGAGAAATAGCTTCAGGTGATGGTTTAGATGCTAGGAAATGTGGTCGGTATGAGTTCCAACAGGGCGGTTAGGGCAAGGAATAAGCAAAACGACCACATAATAGTTCAATAGTGGTTTGCATTCAGTGTGGGTAGCTAGGGCGTGTCGGGACTTAGTGCGATAGGCCTACAAAGGAGTGTCAGGTATGTGGACAGGTTGGGCATCTCGAGTGGTTTTGCAGGAAGCCTTCTCAGATAGGTGACGATCAAGGACCAGGAAACACTATGCTGTCTAGAGTTGGTTCAGGTTTGGTACCAAGTGAGGGTAGCTGTTGTTTAGCTGCACGTGGAGGATGTGTTAGAGACAGTGAGACCCCTCTATGGGGTCAGTTTCCGGTGACTTTTACAGCATCGTAGGGAGGATAGGCTTTTGGTAGCCATGTTTTATGCCAGGTGCACATTGTGGTGGTTCTAGAGGTTGAGAAGGATGGTGAGCCAATGACGGTCATAGGTATGCCACAGTCATGGCTATTATTTTATTTTTCTTCTTTTAGCATGTTCTATTAAGTCATGTCTATTTTGATTTCATGAGATGCACATGATATATATGGATTGAATAGACTCTGGTCAGTAGGTTGGTACCATCTCAAGTGTCTGATTATTTATATATATGTATGTATGTATGTATGTATGAGGTGCTTGGCATTAGGATAATCATTGGATGCAGGTTACTTGAGGTGCTTAGGCATCGGGGCATCCACAGGATGCGGGTTACTTGAGGTTTCTTGGGCATCAAGGCATAAAGGATATGGGTTTTGATTGAGCTGTGAGGAACCATGTTGGTTTGAGCATCCATGGGATGTAGGACCTCATTGTTCCATGGGTGCCATGCACTCGAGGCAGACACCGATGTGGTGCGGGATGTGATTGGGTGTCAGAAGCGACCCGTGAGCATGTGATGAGTTACAACGATGAAGTTAAATCACAAGAGGACCTTGGGTTTGAGAAATAGGTCAATGGTACTTTGTTTTATTTGATCTTTGGGATTGAGTTATCCTGTAATGTTCTTCACCACCCTTGGAAGTGAAATTTGGGGACGAATTGATTAAAGAGGGGAAGTTTTTAAGAACCCAGTTCTTCCTTTGAGGTACAAGTTTCTTTTATTTTCGATTTTTTTGAGAAAATAGGGGAAAGTACTGGGAAAGTACTGGAATTAGACCATCACATGGACTTACATTGGGTTACATGCTACGTAATACCAAGTACATTCCGTGTACTCTCTAGCCATGTGAGGGGTATAAATGGCATATAGGGATGTCGGTAGGGGATTAGAGGACCAAACCATGTACACACCATGTACTGCCTAGTACACACCATATAGTCATGTCGGGAAGACTTGGAAAGTAGGTTGGTGAATTTCAGCCATCTTTAGAACAGTAAAAGAACCTAAATGACATGTAATCCCAAGTACACACCGTGTAATTTCTAATTTTTTCTTAAAATGGAAAGTAGCCTCATGTTGTGTTAGTGGATAGAACCTTATCACCTAGGTTTGCAAACCAGTCAACCAAGACTTCATTTTGCTCCCGATTCTTTGTCTTAAGTCGAATTCAAATATCATCAAATCCATTGGAACCCCACCTGTAAGATCTTGATTTCTCTTGATCCATTCTCAATGATTTCATTTATCAACCAAGTTATAGGAGTTTCATCATTTATGCTTATTGTGTAGATCTACCTTGTTCTAGAGTGAATTAGAGGCTGGCACTGGACGAGGATTATCGATGAGTATGAGGTAGGTGGTGCATACTTTGTTTTGTGTTTTCACAGACATTTGGGGGTTGCGGCTTTTAGATCAATATTGGGTTTTTGAGAAAAACCCTATTATTGCATTTTAATTTGATTGTGATATCATGTGGGATGTCATTGGGTATTACCTTACTAGTTATGATTGACCAAGGCTAGGTGAGAGGCCGTTTCTCATCAGGTTATTTTGGTTGGGGGTACTAAGATGGTTTTAAATGAATTATCTTGATTTATATTGGTATGTTTAAATTTTTTAAGCTTGCTTAAGATTCTGAGAGACATTCAAGAACCCAATGCTGCTATGTGATGGCTGGTAGTTAGTGCAACTCAACTGTCAAAATTGAATTTCCTATTAACAAGTATTTTAATGTGATTATATATATGTAATTATTGGGATTACATATTATGATTCTATTGATATTGTGGCAGTCTTGGCTTGAGGTTGGATGACATGGCCATCAAAATTGGGTGTTGTTGATCACAGGTTGGGTGAGGCCTAGATTCACTTGGTTGGTTTTCACCTCATGATTGGGCATTATGGATGTTGGTTTGAGATAGTGTGACTGTTAGGTTAATCATGGCCTGTGATACATTGGTGGAATGACCATAAAATTTGAGCGACATGGTCACAGGGACACGGGGTGTTAGAGATGGTGTGTCGTAGGTTCTTATTTTGATGATTACCACTACCCCTTGATGGCCAAAAACTTCTTGAGTCATGTGCACACTGGTTGACTCCATGATGAGGTGGTTTTGAACAATCTCATGGGAAGAGGCCTCCGATAGTTTCAGTTTCAGTTGTGTTGGTTTGAGGGAACCTTCCATAGGAAGCCACATAGAAGGTGATGAGGCTTCAGTTGGTAGCGATGAGGCTACCAGGTTATGTGATTGAGGGAAGACATCACTGTTCCTCTGGTTATTTATTTGAGGATATAAATCACTATTCCTTGAGTTATTAATTGAATATAGACATCACTATTTATCTGGTTGTCATGCCATGGGCAGATGTGAGCTTTCGAGCAGGGGTCCATGGGACCGGGTTACTTCTATTTAGGCATACCTTCTGGATGTCAGTACTTGAGACATGCGATGTCAGGTGGAAGATGGTGTTATGTTATATGATTGTGGGGGAACTTGAGGGTTCATGTGGGCTTTGTGACTAAAGGGGAACCTTGTGCCATGGGCCAAGGACTCTCTTTGCTTATGAGATTCCAATGTTGGCTGAAGCAGGTGACACTCCCGAGTGGCTGCTGAGCACCAGTGGAGGTTGTGTTTATTTATTACATCATAATGTTTACTTTAATTGAGATGCATGTCTGCTTAAACACTTATACTAGGTACACACCATAAGGTGATATCCTATTTAGATTCATCTCACTCCCTACATGGGACCTCCGAGATGCATGTAGACTTTATGGTCTTACGTATAAGTAAAGGATGAGCCTCAGGTACTATTTCTACGAAGATTGGTATGGAACTTGAGGTCATGCCTATATGAAGTTTTAGTTCCCTTTATCTTTCATTCCTATATCAACATTATTATTATTATTATTATTATGTAGCTACAATGGTTAGCCATGGGCTCCCTTTGTGTATTGACACGTATGACCTGCTATGGATGCATGCTTAGTTTTTTTCAGTGGTAATTACAAGTGGTTTTTATCATGATTTTTTTTAATTTCTTCTATGGTTGTTTCTATATTTATTCCATTGTTTATTGATATTTAATATTTTTCTGCTCTGTGGGTCTGGTTCGAGTCTCCTGAGTCATTTATTTTCCACTACACGTTATGGTATTATGCTTCAACCAGTACATTTTCCTATTCTCAGAGGGTATAACCTTCCCACTATACCTAATTACACCCTCTATACTAGTCAAGAGCCTTTGGCATTTGGTTAGGTGTGCCTAAGTTTAGTGACACACCATCCCATTTAGCGATGTTTGGGTTGGGAAGTTACACCTATGATGAAATATTATGATTTATATTTTAATAAACTAATTAAATTTATTCCACCCTATTTATTTATTTAGAATACATTATTTCATTTAATTTTCCTATATTTATGTAATAAATATTCCAAAATATTGTTTTTAGTAAAGTTGATGTTATTTCTCTATTCGGTCGATAATAATTTTTCATCCATGTCTTTGTTTTCTACAGTTTTTTTTTGTGAATTATTTTACTATCCTAAATTTATTTTTTAAGGTTATTTTTACCCCTGTTTGACTATTTAGAAAATTATTTATCAGGAATATCCTTATAAATATCTAAAATGAGTTACTTTTGAATGTTTACTGAAATTATTAAAGGGATATATTTATTTAACATGTATGGAATGAATGGTATTTTCTACCATCATGACTGATCAATGATTTGAAACATCCCATAAAAGTTTCTAAGATTATTTTAAATGATTGTTTTTAATTAAAATTCATATTTTTTAGCTTTTCATGATTTGATTTCAAAACTGAAAGTATATTTCCCTAAATAATGTTTTAATGGAATTTTTATGAAATTTTCATTTATCAATGATAACAACTTTTGATGTTACATATGTTTTACTAGGTATATTATCCAATGGTTCCATGCTTATTCTTTTTGTAGACGGTTTATGATTATGGTGAATAGGTTTTATGAATCCATACCCTTTTCCATGTCTTATATGAATTTATGAAATGTTTATGAAACCCATTTTTTTCGTGGGTTTTGATGAAATGAATTTTTTATGATCTTTTGGAACAAATTTTAATGATTCTCATTATGTGATGAGTGGACATAATATTTTAGATCCCTCTAATGAATTTTTTAATGTTGGGAAACTCTTTTGTTAATTATGTTATGCCTGAACCTAATTTCATGTTCAAAATGTTTTGTATGGAATGAGCTTCATGTTCTTAAGGTTTTGTGTCGATGTGGGTTTAAGTTCATAAGGTTATGTGTGCATATAGTTTCATGTACATTTGGTTATGGGTGGAACTAGTTTCATGTATATAAGGTTATTCATGGACCTGTATCGAAGTACATATGTTTATGAGAGGGCGTATCATAATTTCGTTAACATAATGAGTGAATATGTTTCAATTTATACATGGTAAAAACGCTGTAATCATATGTTTTCCACATTATTATGTCTATATTATGATACAATGGATTATTTTATTTGGTTATATTTTGATTAATGTCTTATTAACTTCAATACATTATTCCATGAATCATTATTATGATCATTGTAATGTATGGTATGGTTCTAAAATGTTATGATCAAGTTTTCATACCCTTATTCTCATGTTAGGCCTATGTGATCATTTATATATCCCTTATTCACCCTTACTGAGGATATAAACTCTCCATTATCTTATGTTTCTTTTCTGTAGATTATGAAAAAATGTTTTAAGTAGGGTATGTATAGGAAGAGTACTTTATTGAAGATCATTATAGGATATGTTGAGGATATTTCAATAAATAAAAATATTGAGTATGTAGTCTGAAAACACACTAAACATTTATAGTATTTATTGGTATATTTGATATAAGTATTGAATAATAAAGTAAAATGATGTAATAATTATGTATGAAAGTTGGTGGTCACTATAGTTCTTATTATAGGAATGGTTTAGTTAACATTTGGAAACTAATAGAGAAAAAATTTGCGAAAACCCTTGGTATATGTCTAATGAAATTATAGGAAAATACACTGTAATTTTGGTGAAGGATAAAGAGAGTGGTTTCTAAGAAATTATATCCATATATGGATTCTACAATTATATATAGATCTGGAATAGTTTTACCCAAGGGCAATAACTCTGAAGAGAGAGCATTGGGATATGACTCGATCATTACTTAGTTAATGAAAATGGGCCTTGTGGTACACCTAGTTTAACACTCCTAAAGGAAATGCCTTAGAAATTAATGTACTCTTTATGAACCATCATAAAATATTTCAAAAAATGATGACCATGAATAAACAAGGATAAACTTAAATGTTTCATATACTAAAAATAAGGTATACTAATTTATAATTCATATAAATGATTTTTCTTGATTATATAATTTCCCACTCTGACTATTTTTTCTCACACTATGATTTTTTCTTTTATTAAATTACTTGAAATTAAAGGAATCATGCAAATTATGAGTGTAACCCTGATTGAAATGAACATCCTCATGAGAAAAAAATATATTATAATCTTGAATGTAATATTTTGTGACTATTCTCACTCTATTCTCTCATGTTATATGGGGTAAAATGTGTATTTTAAAACTTCTGAATTTATCAAGGAAATAGAAGAATTTCATTGAATATTTTATGAGACAATGTAAACCCTCCTTTTATTGGACATCTGATCCACTAGTTCCTATGTAATAGTTTAATATATTGGAGAAGATATTTTTTTTTGTTTTTTAGTGCTCAAACCAAGAAAAGGTTATCCTAGTCATTTTTCATTTGGAAGGTAAAGAAGATCAATATTTGAATCTTATTAAAAATATGAGGAAAGATAATGAAAATAAAATCCATATAATTTATTGAGGTTAAGGGATTATTTTTCATTAATTATATACCTCATAAACTATGTATAAAAATTGAGAAGGAATTTTTTGATATTATGCAAAAGGATAATGAATCAATTCGCACTTATGGGGAACATTTTATAAGACTTACAAGGAATGATTTAGGTATAATATACCCTAAAATAAAAATAGAATTATTATTTAGTGGTATGAAATAATGTATGTTAATGGAATTTGACTTAATGGACATTGTATCTATAAATAAGTCATTATATGTGTACTGAAAGTGGAAATATAAGATGAAAACCCTCAAGGTTCTAGTAATAAGAAAATAAAGATGAAATTTCATAGAATCTATTGCTGTATATAAACTGGTTAGAAGAAAACGTTTCAACCTCTGACATTCCAAAAGTGTGTGAAGGATCACTTAGGATAATGCCTAAAAGTAACATGAAAATGTTTCATGTGTGGGAAGCCTATACATTAAGTTAAAGTATTTAAAAGTGATGTGAAGAGGCCATTCAATGTAATAAATATAGAGAGAGATCAACATAAGACACCACTCATAGTTCATGGCTATAAATGAAAATAGTTTTATAATTTTGAAAATAAATGACATAATCCATGGATGAATGAGGATAATAATCTATAATAACTTTTGAAGTAAAATATTAGAGGGAAATATTATGTAACCACAATATTTGAAGTGAATCATGATAGTTAGGGAAGAATTATCCTCTAATTTAGTAAAATTTGATTTGATTTTGAGAACTGATTATCTCTTTATACATAGATTCAATATGAATTTTTTAAAAAAGGAAATCATACTTGATATTCTGAATCAACCTATTATTTTCTCGAAACACCAATTAAAATATTTTAGGTTATGATAAGTTTTATTTATAAAATAAATGTATAATTATTTTTTTTAAAAATATTTTATTTTATGTTAGAAAATGATAATGGTATTTAAAATTTGGATTTGGAAAATATCATTAGAAAGGATGAATAAATTTCCATCATTTTCTAGATCATATGATGCATTAAAAGTTAATTTTAATGAATTAGGCATGAAAAATGTCATCAAGAATATTCATTTAATGGAGTAAGAGATGAAGTGAAGATTGATCAAAACACAACTAACGGATTACATTGTGATTATTAATTGGAATGAAATTATGTAAGAATATCCTCTTGTAAGAAATCCTCACCTATAGGAAAATGGTCATTAAATAAAACTATTATGCTTTGGAATTCATTTTTGATGAATGAATTGTCTTCTCAGTCATCATAGATTTATCGCTTTGTTTTCATTCAATTTAATTATACCAAGCTCTCCATCTCTCTATATTTTTAGTTGGGTAGTATTTTTTTTCCATGTCCATATTTTTTTGAGTCAAAATCCTTTTTTGATTTTCTATTCCTTTTGTTTTGGAAATCACAAACTCATTTTTAAATATAAAATTTGCAATAATTTTATGTCCAAAGGACTTTAAAAAAGTTTTCATAGAAAACATATACTCTACCATACTTTTAAATAGTATTAAAGTATTTAAAAATTTATATTAAAATTATCATAATGAGCAAGACTTTGATCATGATCAGATTCACCATACCAAATAAGATTTAATACTTTCTATATTGTATTCTTACTGACAAAAGTTTTAGTCGTATTTGAAATTAGATACTATATCATCGAATTTATACTAATTAAGAAAATTTAACGACAATCTATAGGTAAATCCATTGGATTTACTTCTATTTTTAATCCTGAATACAGAAAACTATTTTATCATATTAGAAAATTTTACTCTTAAAAATTAAACTATAAAACATGATATGATGTATTATATTATATATGTTAATCAAAATGATTTCATGATTTTAGTTATAATATTACCATTGTAGTTCTAGGTGTATAGGTCCTCCCAAAAATCTTAGAGAAAATCCAACCGTTGGAGATCAAGGTGACCATTAGAAAAAATGGCTATATATACTAGGTAATTTTATAATTTCAACAATGGTGTGACATTTGATACTGTGAGAGAACCCGAGAGATTTTTCTATTGTGTGATATCTCGGAATTTTACAAAAGTGAACTACTTGTTCCTTGTCCTTGTAATCTTAGAGTTCATTTTTCTTTGTGTGACTCTGATTGTAGTGAGTACAATCAAGGACTTCCAAGACATGGAAGATAGAATCTAATAAGCTCGATTGAGGGATTGTGGGTATATCAAGACAGAATATGAACCATTGGATAAAGGTTTATATAATATGAAGTCAAAGGATTCAATCAACTTCTTGATCAAGGGCTTCCAGGGATGGAAAGACAGAAGCCGATCAACATATCAAGGGCTTACACTAGTGTGGGTAAGATAGAATTTATTGAATGTATAAATCAAAGTACCTTTATACAAGGTTAATAGAATACATTTTCTTTGGGTTAAAATAATTCTATTAAATTGTTTTACTTGTTTCTTTACAAGTATTTCATTTTTCCTATGCAAATTAATAGAAAGTGATATTTGGTATTTATCTTTCTATTTGTACTTCTTTTATCATAATAGATTTAATTATGATTCATTTGTTTCAATGTGAATATGATTCTATATGCTTTAAGATAGGATTATTATTTTTATTACTCTTATTTCTCATAACCATTGTGATTACAATTATTACTATTCTTACTATGATTAAATCATTTTCTTCTATGAATACAATTAAATTATAATTACAACCATTAGATTACATATCCGAATCATATTGATTATGATATTATTCTCATCAGAACCTTAAACCTAGTTCAATTATAGTTTTAATATAAAAGATATTTTTTAACACGATTTGTTTAATTCTATTAAAGAAAGTTTTTCTTAAGGTTAAAAATAAAAGTTTTTAAACATAAAATTCACTACCTATTGTATTTTTTCATGTACATATACATTTCGATTCAAAAATTTTCACTTCAAAAAAATGTTCTTCTATTTGGAAGCCAAGTTAGGTGTCATTCTAAAAGGCCTTCATAATCTTATTCCCTTATTTTCAAGAGAATGTCTTATTGACCCTTTTTACAAAGTGGGTTTTCTAAAAAGGAATTTTAAAATGTGAGACCCATATATAACAAGTTAAAATTGTGAGGATATAATTAATTATGAGGGGGGATTTAACACCCTGAGATTTTATAAATTATTATTCAAAATTAGCATTAATTTAATCTATATCTTGGGTAAAATTCAACACTAAGTTTTAACGAACCACAATATACTATTAATATTATTATTTAAACATGAATTTTATAATCTAGCCATTAAATTTGATGGTACGAATAGAAACAACAACATATTTATAAGTAATTATAATTGATTTTTTATAAATAAAACATATTTATAAATAAGTACTTAATTTTTTTAAAGTCATTATATACTTCCAAATTTCATTTCTTCTCAAAAAATTAATTTCATTTCTTTTTATGAAGTGATAATATTTTTTTTAAAATTTTAATTTTTTTTCAGGAAAAATTAAATTAAATTTTGTAATATACATGTTCAAATTATCTTATGGTGAATTGGTAATATTTTTACAAAAATATTAATTTTGCAATGAATAGTGAATGATCTTTATTTTAATTAAAAACTATCCATTCATTTAATCTATTTACCAATACCATTATATTTTAATATAGTTATATGTGTATCGTTTGTTAAAATATATTATTCTTAATCCAATTTAAGTCATTAAAATCAATTAAATATTGAATTTTGATATAAAATTTTAGTATAGTTATGAAAACCTTTTCTTTGGAAAACCACTTTTTTATCATGTATGTGGGTTTAGTTTAAAGTTATATTATTCCAATAACGTGAATTTAATTTATAAAAAATGATTCCATATTTATAATAATCGTACTAAATATTATATATTATTTTCAATTTTTTTGGGTTATAATGAATAAAGGAAATGATAAAAATTAATTACCCTAGCTAATATTAAAATGGGTTTATTGGGAGGGGGGATAAACCAAAAGATAACAACATATTTTCTAATAAAAATTTAAAAATACTATTAGAAGGCCATATGTTAACATTATACTATCAAAATTTAGATTATATGGTCATTTTAAAATATTTTTATTGGGAATGAATTTATCATTTTGGATACTTTTGGGAAATTTCCATGGGGTTTCCAAGTTGGTTTCTTTCCTCATTGATAAATTGACATCCCCTCTCATATCCTATCCATACTACAATATCTTGTTATTTTAGCTAATAACAGCCCAAATACATTCCCTAATTAACTTCCCATGTCCTACTGGCCTTAGTTTTATCATGAAACCCTCATAATATAGAATTATGTATAAAGTTAAAGAGGTTTTCTAAAGAAGATGTATAGTTCTTAATCATGAATTTCCATTTTATTTACTATTCATCAACATTCCAATATTGTTAAATTATGTTGATATAATAACATAGGTAGATCAAATATACTAATATGTTATTATATTAAGGGAATTACCTATACCCATCTCTTCCTTTATCAAATGGAATATCAATCCATTGATCATTTGTACGACATACTACTGCTTCACTAACCGATGCAATTCATTTTCGACCACCGCCTCTCACAGATGAATATAATGATGAATTTAACATATTTATATAATATATATTACATAATTACACTTATGGAGTTATATTATAACCTCTTCCATCCTTTCTGCTAATTTACTGGAAAATGATAACGTTGCCTGTGTATACATGTGAAATACCACCTCTATGAAGTGATGTGATATGTTTTTCAATTTATTTTTTCATAAATTGTAATAGGGATATATTTAATGAATATAAGTGATATAAAATATATTATTGAATCATTAATTATTAATTTACTTTCTTTTTATTCATCCATCAATAAAATGGAAACATCTTTCATGCATACATATGGCTTACCATCTCCATGAATAGTTAAATTCATTTTCCAAACAACATAATTTATTGATGATAGTAAAAATTCAAATAATGTTTATATATTATACTTATATCATGATTAAAATTCTAGAGATTATGAAACCATAATCCTAGTATAAGGTTCTAAACTACAAAACACAAATGTTTTTGAAAAGTGATGCTCTTATCACTTATAATAGTGACTTTGAAAATGAATTATTAATAAATAGCCGATACAAGGTTATAATAAAATCATATACAATATGGTATATAAGAATATAGTTCTATAATTTATTTATAATAATCCTATATTTATAATATATGTAGTTTGAATGTGTATGAATAAAGTCAGTACATTAACTAAGGGATTTTTATCTCTAATTGTCTACTTTGGGAGATATGTTATGTTATGAACCTGTTTTCATTTATGAGGTGTATATACAACTCCATTTCATGTAATATCATGAATTTAATTATTCTCATGATATATAATGTTTTATTTAATGTTAAACTTTCATGGGGACTACAATTAAAAATTTACCAAAGAATACAGGAGACTTTCGTCTCACTTTTAATTCCATGGGTCATATGCCATATTCACCTCTTGTTTATTTCATATGGTTTATGAAATTTTAGTTTATTAATTCGATTATTATTCTAATTAAAATTTTTGGATATATATATATATATATTCATCTATGTTTCTTTATTTCAAGGGGGATTTTGATCTAAAAGTTACCAAAGTGGTAAAAGGTTTATGTTACAATATCATTATTTATTTGGATTTTTTTGAATAAGTTTCGAATATGATATATTTTGATATAACTCTAAATCAAATCATTAATTTTATTATACCCTTTTTATTTATTGATATACATTATTTCCTTTCACTTTTCTCTATTTACGTACTCAAGAGTCTAAAATAATATTTTTAAGGAAAAACAAATTTATTTATCTCTTTGGTCAAAAATCCTTTTTCATCCATGTCCTTGTTTTATAAAAATGTTTTAAAGAAAGTTTTTAATATGATAAAATGATTGTTAAATTAATATTACTATTGTTTGAATTTTTACAAAAATAGTTTGAGTGGAACATTTTTGATGTTTTGAAAAATTCATTACTTTTGACTTTGTACTAAAAATGTGAAAGGAGTATTTTTTTAATGTAAACAGAAGGAATAGTATTTTCTACCATAATGAATAATCAATGAAATAAATCTTAAATTAAATGTTTCCAAGTTTATTTTCACAGAAAATTATTTCTTTAATATGTCATAATTTTTTATATTTTAAAGAAGTGATTTCAAAATGGAAAGGATATTTTCTTCAAGAATGATTCAATGATATTTTTATGAAATTTACATTAGTCAATGACAAAAAACTTTTAAATTTATTATATTTTTATAGGTATATGATCTAATGGTTCCATCCTTATTCTTTATTTGGATAGACTATAATTATTGTGAAAATATATTTATGTATACACCCTATTTTCCACAAATTATATGCATTAATGAAATGTTTATGAAACCCATTTTTTTTCATGGGTTTTGGTATGATTAATGTGTTATGATATTGTGGGAAACATAAGAATGATTTTAATTTTGTGATACATGAGCCTGAAATTATGTATCACTCTAATTAATTGGGTAAATATGGATAAATCATGAGTTATTTACATTTTATGTGAACCTGATTTCATGTTCCCAATGTTTTTTGGACCTAGTTTCATGCCCATAAGTTCATGTTAGAACTAGTTCAATGTCCAAAAGGTTATGTGTGGACATGGTTTCACATCTATAAGGATATGCATGGACATAATTTTATATCCATAATTTAATGAAGGGAACTCATTTCATGTCCATATGTTGTTGCAAGGGCCTGAGTTTATTTCCTTAACACATTGAGTGAACTTGATTATATTTATACATATTCAGAATTTTATAAGTTTATGTTTCACCATATTCCGATGTTTATGTTATGATCTCATAGAATATATTCTTTGGTTCCTTTATGATTCATGTATTTTGTTCTTCCAAGATTTATTCCATATCTCAAGATTATAATCATTATTATGTAAGTTATGGTTTTCAAATGTTAATATAATGTTATAATAACCTTATGGTCCTATTTTTCCTATGTGATAATTGAAATCACCCTTGTTTACCCTTAATGAGCGTATAATTCCACTCCTTTACTATGTTTACTTTCCCTTAGGTTATAGAGGGATTATTTAAGGGGGTATATCTAATAAAATTACAATTTGGAAGATATTTATTAGAGGTGGTGAAGATTTTTCAAGAAATAAGAAGATTGAGTATCTTGTCTTAAAATAAACTAAACCATTATAGTCCTCAAGCATTTATTTCTTTATAAGTATTGAATATTTATCTAACAATATATAATATTTATGTATGAAAAGTGTGGGCCACTATAATAAGGATGAACCTACACTATTGATATGTTGTCAATGTATGGTTTCCCAACTTGTTAAGGCCCAATGCTGCAAAGGGATTGATGTATTTGGTTGACTATATGAACATTGGTGTATGATACCTTAAGATGGTATGGATCTTACACCCATGATACTTTAAGGTAAACTCAATGTAGTCATGAAACATGGTGTGGAAAAAGTACCCAAATCATTGTATTTGGTGGGAGAGCATTAACACTACATTATGGGATTCATAAGACCCAATTTCTAATTTTTGAAGGACTTAAGGGACCTAATTACATTGGATGAAATGGAGGATTTTTTTGAATCCATGTCTATGGAGAACCTGCTTCATGTTAGGGTCATTATAGAGAGTAAAAGTTTCCACTAACCAGTGGATTTATTAACACTCATCTTGGTTCAATTGGAGAGTCCCATACTAGAGGTACACGAGGAATAGAGTCATCCATTTAGTTGATTCATCAACCACATGGGAATTCAGAATCCCTTATGAGGAGTTGATAGTGGCTAATAGGTTCACATGTTGGTATTATTCATATAAAATGATGAGGGAAATTACTTTATGATTCACCACATGAAAGATTATATATTCTTTCTTGGATTCTATTAGGGGTGTGTTTAGGATTGTAAAAGAATCTTCTCAATAATTATGAGATTACGGAATATGATCCACCTTCTTCTTGGAGCGAGATTGGTCCATCATATCATGAGTATGCTCAAGTCAGGGGATATGTTATTTTTTCTTACTGATTTAATACTTATTGACCTGTTTGATGAAAATATCTATGTTTGCCTTCATATTGAGAAGTAGAACCTATATATCGAGAGCAACATCATAACTGGTGATATGGTCCTAGTGTTTATCTTTATTATTGGTACACCATTTCAGCCAAATGAATGAGTATTACATCAAGGAATGTGTAAGGAAGATGAAGATAATACAAATTCCTACCCTATTGAGTTTAGAGTCATTGAGTCTTCTCCCAGTCAAGATATATGAGGCACTATATAAGTGCATCCTCAAACATGGAACATCTTGAGAAACATAGAGTATGGATTTATCTGAGGAGTTTAAATCTAAGGGAAGCTCCCTAGATTTCAGATGTACAGCTATGAAATATTCCAATGAATGTCCCTTGATAAAATTTTATTGGATGAATCTATTGTTGAATTACTGCATAATTATTTCTGACCATGATAATAGTCTAGCTAGCATTGGAATATTGAGGATGTATTTTAAGGTATCGACAGGAGATACCAATTATATCTTATAATGCTACATGTATTACCACTATTTCTAACCCAAAACGACCAAGGTGATGAAGCTTTTATCAATGAGAGAATATATTTTCTCTATATTGAGAATCATGCAAATAAGGTCATATATAATATTATTCATACCTTCATTATTCATCTTGGAAAAGAGGGATCTAAAGTATCATTCTAAGGTGGTCAGATAATGGAATATAGAATCCTTTGATTGGGTGGCATCAGAACTAGAGTATATAGTAGACACTAATTTATATCATCAAACATGGCCTGAAATTTCTCATCCCAATGAAATGTGACATCTTTATCATGAGTTTTAAAAATGGATTAATTTTTCTATCCAGGTTTGAGAAAAAAACATCATATGTACAATAGATATCCATAGAGCCCAAAAATTCTAAACGTTTTCTTAGAGGTGGATTTTGGAAGAGATAATTCATCTTCTCTAGGATAATCATGATTTATTTTTACTTGACAAGAAAGTTGAGGATCTTTGATGAGGTAAACCTAAATGATAAAATTATGTTGTTCATTTTTAGGAGAAAAAAGTGGATAAGGTCAAATGGTTTCTCAATACCCTTGATATAATTTAGGAAATGATGGGATTTTACTAATAAATAATCCATATAACACTCCACCAGTGTCTCAAGGAGTGACTTGAAGATATAATGCATGAAACACATATAAGTGGCTCATATATTCTTTGAACCAAATTCATTCACCTGTTAATATAAGGTTCCTTGAATTTAGGGACTTCTTCATCCTTGGAGTCTATCCAGATTTGATTATTCATAGAATACTAGTCCATAAAGGAAAAATCCTAGAAATAGACCATTGAATCATAGACTAATTCTATCCCTAGAGTGGGAAAATCATCCATTTGGAAAAGGAGATTGAGGTCCTGAATACCAATGTAAATAATAATCTCATAATTCACCTTCCTTACTGGGTTATTTTTGTCCAACCACTAAGAGTATTAGACTTACTTGATATTTTTCAATGATGCACTTATCATATTTTTCCTAGACCATGATCTATAGAAAGGATGCACCATCCTAGGATCCTATTTCATCCAATGGGGACAATAAGAAGGAAAACACTGTGTACAATAACCAGGGACTAAGACCTTGAATTTCCTTATAGTTCTAAGTGAAGAAATCATATTGTTTCTTCTAGAACACCACATATTAATTATGTTACTTTAAATAAATTACGATACTAATTTTTGTTTTCCTTTGATATTATTCACTAAAATGATTAACGAGGGTCAATTCCGAGATAGTGGTAGAAGACCCATCCCTAATGGAAGGATGATACTCATCTAAATCCTCTGTATCATTGAAAACATGAGGATGAAATAAAGAGACAAATTATCACTTATTTTTATAGGGTAACAATTTGGATATATGTATTATTCCCTTGATACTTTAGAGAACACAAAAATAGAAGAAAACGAACTATTCTTGAGTGGTTTTTGATGGTGTGGGAGACTTTTGAAATTAAAACATTTATTCAAGGTTTAATTCCATTGGGTTAATCCTACCCTCTAAGGTATATGATGTTGTTGAGGGTTGGTATTTATAGGATGGACTGCTCGAAAAACAATGGGCATGGATCATTTGTTACACACAATTGACTTCCCCACCTAGGAATACGACATAGTATACGAGAATTTTATATTCTTGGGGTTGATGAAATGATTCCATAGGCCTAGGTTTTTTTGGCTATGATGGGTATATTTGTATGATGCAAATGTACTTCAAATCCAATAATAGATCCACGGAAGAGTCTATTAGGTAAATTAGAATATTTACACACTCCACCTTATCGGTTTGGAGTTTTATTCCCATATTTTTTTAATATCACTAATTAAGATATTGATATTCATAGGATTTGAAGGGTCACTACTACAAAATAGGCCTTAAAATATTCTAGAAATTTATTTTATCATCCCTATAAAATCAAATAATACTCAAGAAAGATTAAAATACCTCTCCTTTTATTAGTTCCAAAAACGCACTGATAAAGGGGTCCCTTATTGGCACTAAAAAAGTTTTGATAAAAGAACTATTTATCAGTGCTTTTTTAGTGCCACTAAATGCTCCATTTATCAACGCTTACAAAAGGGATGATAAAGGGGTTTATCAATGATTATAGAAGTGGTGATAAAGTGAAACTTTATAATCACTTTTAAAAGCACTGAAAAATGTGTTCTTTATCAATGATTTTAAAAGTTCTAATAAATGTGTCCATTTTCAGTGCTTTTAAAAGTGCTGATAAAGGTCCAAACTATACTGTGTCGGAACAACACACTATTAAACTAGTGCAGTATGATGTAACAAAACACCACATCACCAGAAACATACTATATATCAACAGAAATAGTCCCAATACAAAATTTAAATGAAATGAAATTTACAACACAAATATGAGAAACAATCACTATATTATTGGCATTGAAAACATTGGTTTATACAATTACATAAATACACATTATTTCATACATTGAAAAACTTCAATGTTTTTTTATCTTTTAATCCTGACCCCAAATCATGCTATTGTTGAACAAACCATTTCATGACCCCATCCCCACAAGATGTACCCTTCCTAGGAAGGCAATGTGAGAAGGGAGATAATGACCCCCGAGTCCCACCTCCAGTAGGCCCCGGGTTGGCGACTGGCCCCAAGGATATTGTAAACACACATATGGGAGGCATTACCCTCTAAGAGAACACATGCGAAAGAGAGAGATAATATAAACACCAACCAACTCCAACTCAGACTGAAATATAAATGAAAATCCCCTATGCACATATGTAATGTCATGAAAAACTTCTACAACTGGAAGGGGAAAACTGCAAGTACCCAAAAGAATGTAAAAACAGTAACAACCACAATCTCGAACAGCTCCTACAACCCCAACCTAGTAGAAAGCAGATTGATCACCAACCTACTCCAAGGGACCTGGAAAATAGTTTATATATACATAGGGTGAGTATAAAATTATACTCATTAGGATACTCCCCAGAGCCTCTTCTGAAAAAGTAAAGAAAGCATGCTAAAGAATAATGAAAAACAAGTGGAACTAACTCATTACCTAAATAGGTATACTAAGTTCCTAGCCACACCATGGCTACTCTCACTAAGTAATGCAAACAAGAGTATATAATATAATAAAGATTATCAAGGGTACCCTGCCAGTACTTCCCCACAAGTTTTCCGATTTCCCAATGTCGCACGTCCTAAGAATATCTCTCCAAAAGGCTTTCCCATAGACACCTAGCCGAAGCACCACTATATGAACCTCATGCAACAAAACCACCACATCCACACAAGAAAGTAACCAGGTAGTTTCTGAGAGCCACCACATCTCGTATAACGTATATCATACATCGAGTATTATACCTCAAGCCATTACAACCCATACACCAAGTAAGGATCCTGAAGCCACCATAGAATATACACATTACACCTATAATAGTACATAGGATACGATATCCAAAATATATGTGTGTGATTAAACCCAAGCCATTATAGCCCTCTACACACATATATGGGGAAAACTAACCACTGTGCCAACCATCTCAAGTAACTACCAAGAGAAGAGAGCAGGGCCAAAGGGGGTAGTCAGCCATTCATCCTCCCACTGTAATGTTGGGGAAAACACCCCCCAGGGATCAGAAAGCCCGGGGTATCAGTTGACTTAATTGACAGGGTGGAGTAGCGTATAGAAACACAAAAAATACAGAATACACTATATCTCACAACCACACTAATTGAATAACCTAGTCTTAGACTCAACTGCAGCTAATGTCTCTCAGACTCCCTAATACCACTTCTAAGACTAGGTATCCTATAAGCACACAATGATATAAAGAGCTTTATTGCCTTACTTCATTCCCTTTTTGTCAGTTCCACTTTACATTAATTAATTCTTTAATCATTAATTAACCATTAATAATTCCACATTAAATTTCATTAGCATCACACCCAAAGTCCACTGTCCCTTTAAAATTGTAACCTCAATATTTCATTCCAGCAAGCTCCAACCCCATGGGTTAACATAATTTATTCAATTATTTATTTATAGAATAACTTTCCCATATTCCCAGGCATTCTAGAAAAACATTCTATGCTACTCAACACAAGGAGGCTCAACATGGTGAGTAGATAACTACCCGTAGAGTCTTTTCCACCTATATCAAGAGCGTAGACCCTTCCTCCCTTGAGAATCTAGACACGGAAAGCACATGGCATACCCCGCACGTCTTCGCCCCTTTCGGAAGAAGGGTAAGAAAAACTAGATGCCTTGATCAGTGGGGATTTTAAAGCAGATAAACAACTAATAATAATCAGTAAGAATCCAAAAATTCACATCCAACCCATTTCATCAACCCTGTTGTCCACCCCAACACCCACATGTATAACCCGATGCATCTCACCACTCTAGGAATCAACTGCCACCACAACCAATAGGCCTCCATGCCCCCACACATCACAACAGCCATCTAGGATCACACCACAACACAAGCAGCAGAAAAAAAAACATCATATCAAATGGGCTCTTGGCCCTTAAACAAGCAAGAGGGTAACTTATAACCCTACAAGGAATTATCTTTTATCAAACAATCAAGTCTTTAATCCATCATGCATTAACCAGTTTATTATTCATAGGTTTTAAATTTGGGAAATCTAATAAGTAAGATATCACAAATAATTAAACATGATTACTACACCAATTTGATTAACATCAAATAAAACAACATCAATAGGATTCATTCACATGCCTCTTTATCTTTAGCCAAGAGATTATCAATTAATTATAGATTTGTGTTCTTTTCCAATTTGCATCAAGAATGAAAAGCTAAACAAGAAAGATTTTATATCACACTATCTATAAAAACAAAATGCAATATCATACGATCGATATTAATTTATTTATTGCGTTCTAATATTTATTATGTCAATTCTGTTGTGATCCAGTGGGATATAACATGCTAACTGTATAGTTGCACATAAAAGAAAAGAGAAGCAATAGATCCCCTTCCTCAAACACTTCTTGACATTATTTATATGAAAAATGGGGGTTCAAAACCCATTAGGCGCAGGCACTGTAGCAGTACTATAGTGGTACTGTAGCAGCGGTGACACTGTTCATCAGTGGGTACTGTAGTGGTGGCGGTACTGTGCAGTACTGTAGCAGGTGGGTTACTATTCACAGAATGTGAATTAGGCCAAAAATTTTGGCCTACGGGCTATGTAATGAGATACAAGCCCACTGGGCCTTCAAGCTATGTAATGGGTTTCCCTCTACCCAGTTAAAACTGGTCTTTGCTTTGATTTAATAATAAAAATGAGGCTTCGACCCCAACCTTAAAAAAAACAAGCCACACAACATTTTACATTATCCTCTCCTGTGACAATTGTATCCACCTGAGGATGCAGAGACACCACCACATCAGCCAACAACCAAGAAAATCCCATTAGAAACATGGGGTTTAAATTCAATAAAAAGGGAAAGGAGAAAGAAGAAGATGAACCCAAAATAATGAAGATAGATCAAACCTTATATTAAAGACTGATCAATATTACGTGGTTTCATCAAAACAAAGCAAAAAAAATCTTAGGAGGAATTTTTGATTTCACAACTCCTACGAGAAGGAATGGGATATTCGATCATCTCACACCCGAGAACAAGGAGGAAAAACTAGGGAGGAAGATATCTCATCCCTTTAGAAGATTTAACGGAGCAATGGTTTAAGATATGATGGGTTTCCATTAAAAGCAGATTGGATTAAACCACACAGTTTGACCATGTAAAAACATCCCGAGCCTTAGGAGAAATTAATATAGGATTTACGGCCTTTGAATCAGCCTTAGATTCCATAAAACAAGGCATTAAATGCATTTTACGTCAATTGAAACATTAAAGGGGCGAAACTGTAGGAAGCTAGAAACACTGTTCATGAACTCGAAATTTGACCAATGAAAAACACTATTCACGAACCTCATCATTGGAAGCTCACCTTTCTAGAAACACTGTTCATGAACCTCACCGTTGTAACCTCACTATTGGAACCTCACCATTCTGGAAACACTATTCATGAACTCAAAATTTGGCAAACGAAAAAGGCCACTGTTGTAACCTCACCATTCTAGAAACACTGTTCATGAACCTCACCTTTGGAACCTCACCGTTCTAGAAACACTGTTCATGAACCTCAACATTGGAATGTCATCATTGGAACCTCACTGTTCTGGAAACAGTATTCATGAACTCAAAATTTGGAAAAGGAAAAAGGTCACTGTTGGAACCTCACCATTCTGGAAACACTATTCATGAACTCAAAAATTGGCAAAGGAAAAAGGTCACCGTTGGAACCTCACCGTTCTAGAAACACTATTCATGATCTCAAAATTTGGAAAAGGAAAAAGGTCACTGTTGGAACCTCACTGTTCTGGAAACACTGTTCATGAACTCAAAATTTGGAAAAGGAGAAAGGTCACTGTTGGAACCTTACCATCGAAACCTCACCATTGCACTATTCACAAAAGGTTACCAATGACACTGTTCACAGAAGGTCACCGATGTCACTGTTCACATAAGGTCATCATTGCACTGTTGACATAAGGTTTTCAATGACACTATTCACAGAAGGTCTTTGATGACACTATTTATATGAGGTGACCAATGTCAGTGTTTACATAAGGTCACCATTGAACTGTTCACATAAGGTTATCGATGACAATGTTCATAGAAGGTTACCAATGCACTGTTCACAATGGTCTACCGTTGGAACTGTTCACTGATGGAACAGTGCAAAAGACTGAAAATTTAGAAAAGTGTTGGGGATAAGTCACCTTGACCTTCCAAAACACCTCATACACGTGATTTTTACAGGGTAATGAACCAAAGAGGTTCAAGCCATTACATCAGATACCTCTCAAAACATTATCATCTTTGAGAATTGAAAACCCACCTAAAGGGATAATGAAACGGGGTATGAACTACCACCCATCGAGATACCTCTCAAAAGAGAGCAAGCCACAAGAAGCGAGAAAAGAATAAATATTATGAACATGAAATTTCTATAACCAGAAAGGATACATCGATACATGAAAAGAGTTACACATAAAAAACTCTAGGTATTGAGCACGTATCTATGACTCACTTTCACAGGTACTCTTCTCCTTGCCACCGTGTCTCCATAAGACACGAACCAAGGGGATAGAATGCCCACACAAAACCTTCTCTTTGTGATCTTGGATCTCCACAGGTTGCTCCTCAAAGGTCACGTCATCATCAACATCAATCTCTCTCCAATAGATGACATGAGATTCATCATGAAGATAACGACAGAGCTATGATACATGGAAAACGTCATGTATCCAACTCATTTGCGGGGGGAGTGCTACTCGATACGCCACAACTCCAACATGAGCTAACACCTCAAAAGGCCCAACAAACTGAGGAGAAAGCTTACTCCCACGACCAAACCTTCACTTCCCACAACGGGGAGTCACCTTAAGAAACACATGATCCCCAACATCAAACTCTAAGCATCTCCTCCTTTGATCCGCATATGATTTCTGATGATCTTGCACTGTCTTCTTCCTCTCACGAATTACCTAAACCATCTCTATTATATTCTTCACTAGTTTTGGTCCGAGAATTACTGAATCTCTGACCCTAGTCCAGCACAACGGAGAACGAAAAGGTCGGACATACAAGGCTTCAAATGGAATCATATCGATGGTGGAGTGAAAAATATTATTGCAAGCAAACTCCACCAAGGGTAATTGCCTCATCCACAAACCTCCAAAATCCAGGACACAAGATCATAAGATGTCCTCAAGAGTCTAGATGGTTCGCTCTGTCTGGCCATCCATTTGAGGATGAAATATAGTGCTAAGGCACTGTTGAGAACCAAAGGCATTCTGGAGACCTCTCCACTCCCTAGAGGTAAAACAAGGATCTCGATCAGAAATGATAATCCTTGGGACTCCATGAAGTCTCACCACATCCTCCAGATACTGCCTCAACAAAACTTCCATTGAGATTGACTCCTGGATTGCTATAAAGTGGGTCTATTTTGTTAAATGATCCACTACCACCCAAATTGTATCAAGTCCTCCCTGAGCTCGAGGTAAACCGGTAAAAAAGTCTATTGATATGTCATCCCACTTCCATTGATGAACATCTAATGGCTGGAGCATACCACCTAGAACACGGTGTTTGGACCTCACCTTCCGACAGACCAGACATCGAGACACAAACTTCATAACTGCACACTTCAGCCCAGGCCAACAAAACTGGCTCCTTAAGTCTCAGTACATCTTCTTCACGCCAGGATGAACCACTAATGGAGAACTATGGAACTCTATGAAAACTATCTCGCACATCATCAAAGGAATTAAAATCCTTCCATGACACAACACTTGGTGTTGTTCATCCTCAGACCAACCATCATGGGTCTTTCCATAAACAACTCGGTCTCTCTAGACATCCACCTCTAGATCCCCCAACTGGGACTCTTCCTCCTTCTACACCAGAGATGACTGCACCATCATCTGAAAAAGACAACCTCTTCCTCCCAACTTCTCCCATACCAAGATGTAATGCTGAATGTTCTTCCATTACTCTCTAGGAGTCACCAGATTCACGTACTGCATCACTACGTGACTTTTAACTCAGCACATCAGCTACAACATTCCATTTACTAGGCGTATACAATATTTTGAAGTCATATTCCTATAAGAACTCCATCCACCGACGCTGTCATAAGTTCAGGTCACATTGGGAGAATACATACCTCAGGATCTTATGATCGGTGAAAAACACAAAGCGCTCACTAATGAGTAAATGTCTCCAAAACTTCAGAGAAAACACCATGACAACCTCTTTAAGATAATGGGTGGCATAGTTACATTCATGAGGATGAAACTGCCGAGACCCATAAGAAAAAACTGATCTTTGCTGCATTAAAAGGAAACCTAACCCCAAATGTAAAGCATCATAGAAACCATCAAACTGAATTCCCTCTATTGGAAGAAAAAGAACTAGAGAACTTACTAACTTCTCCTTTAGATACTCAAAATCTGCCTGACAATAATCAGTCCATATGAACACCTGATCCTTCCTGGTCAAAGTTGTCAGAGGAGTCACAAATTGATAGTAATCGATTACGAACCTCCGGTAGTATCCTTTGAGACCAAGGAAACTTCGAACCTTTGACATAGTCTTGGGGGCTGCCCAAGACACAACTGCTTATATATTTTAGGGATTCATAGATACTCCCTACTGGGAGACCACATGACCCTAGAAATGGACTTATCGATCCCAAAAATCACACTTCGATAACTTCCCAAATAGCTGATGCTGAAGAAGAACTCCTAAAATAGCGTGTTGATGCTTTGCATTCTATTTTTTAGATGTGCAGTACACAAGGATGTCATAAATGAAAACTACAAAGAACTTGTACAGGAACTCATGGAATATAGCATTCATCAATCCCATGAACACAGTTGGAGAATTTGTTACATCGAATGGCATTACAATGAAATAATAATACCCATGACAAAAACAGAAAGCAGTCTTTGGGATATCCTCATCCTTCACACGCATCTGATGATATACTAACCGCAAGTTGATTATTGAGAACCAACTTTATCCCTTTAGTTGATCAAATAAATCATTAATCCATGGAAGAGGATAACAATTCTTTATTTTCACTTTGTTCAAGTGACGATAATCGACACACAACCCCAAAATGTCATCAACATTATTCACGAACAAAACTGGTGCACCCCACAGTGACACACTCGACTGAACAAAACTCCACTGTAACAGACCATAAAGCTACATACGTAGATCTCATAACCTAGAAATGACCATCCTATATGGAGAAATAGAGATATGAGATGATCATGGTTATAGCTCGATCCCAAAATAAATCTCTCGTCAAGGGGGTAATGCTTCAAACTCTTCTAGAAAGACATCAGGGTACTCTTCTAAGAACCTAGGGAATTCCAATAGTTGAACCTCTAAATAACTCAACATTATCTCAGCCATCATGGATGATAAGGACGGAACACACCTATGCCCCATATGAGGGTCTTGCTCGCCAACGAACACCACTGGCTCTCCATCCGCATCAAAGAACACAACCATCCTCCTGAAGTAATCCACGATATCCTGCACTAAATACAACCAATCCATGCCAAGGATGAAATCATATGGTTGTATTTATAAACATAGGAAATCTCTACAAGAGCGGTGCTGCCCCAACACTAGCTCACATTCTCTACATACTTCAAACAAGTCAGCTCAGCCTCCAACATGCATAGTCAACACTAAGGGCACTGGAAGCCTCTCTATCTCATGTCCCAAAGCATGGGAAATGGTAGGTAATATGAAGGAGTGTTTCTGCCTTGAATCAAACAAGGCATTCACCAAGGTAGAAACAAGAAAAGGGTACCTCAAATGACATTTGGATCGCTTAGAGCTGGCAACTCTAAAGCATGAAGCTAACCACGAGCTCCTCCACGACCTCTTTGACCTTGATGACAACCACCACCATGGATGTGCTCTGCTCTCTGAGAAGGGGGAGTGTCACGAGGCTATCCTCTTCTTTCCCTATCTACCCTCTACAGATTTAAAGTTGGTGCAACGTACTACTGCTGCCTCTACTAGAACTGCCTCAACGAAGGAACCTGGAGTGGAAAACCTGGTGCACGATGACTACTCTGAAAGATCAGGCACTCTCACTTCTAATGAACTTGACAACCACAAGAAAAATAGGCACCTGATCCCTTGGTATAAGCATGAGAGCCGCTGCCTCTGGAGAAATGAGATGTGGAGGGATGGGACCTACCCCTGGTTGAACATAAACTCTTCTGCCCTAAAAATTGGGAACCCCAGACAACAACATTTCTTTGTGAGGAATCATGAAGACTCACATATCATGATGATTCGATTCTATCCAATGTCCTCTCAATGACCTTTTCCCTCACCAGCACCTCAAGATATGTCTTCAGCATAAATGGGGTGACTTAGTGCTGGATCTCTGGATGCAAAGCCTCCACGAAATGCCTTGCCCTGGCCTCCTCATCTAGAAACAGGTCCGAAGCATATCGTTAAGGGATCCAAAAATTGAATCCAAACTCTCCCACATTGGAACTCCCCTATCTAAGGGTAAGAATCCCCTAGCGACTGGATTCCTTCACTATTGAGGAAATAAACTCGAATCTAAAATTTTCTCCGAACTCCTCCCATGATATCAATGACTCATCGCAATCCCTGAGGAATAAGAACCGCCACTGCCTCACTACTCCATGCATCATCATCATAAAAAAGGAAACCTAGAGCTCCTTCTGAGCACGGATCGAACTGAAGCCTATCTTGACCTCCTCTAACCAGTCTTCCGTGACTGTATGTGAAACAGAGCCCTCGTACGTCTGCAGACTTTGCCGCTGAAACTCTCGATGTGTCCTCCTCCAAGTGTCATCGTCATCAACCTCTACCCGGTGTCGATCTGCTGGAATAACCTGCTGGACGTCTTCTATGCGATCCTGATGAGGACATCGACCTGGAGGCATAACTGAAAAATATAAAATATTTAGAGCTCCTAAACCTAGAATATGGAAGACTCGTCATTGAATAATTAATTTTTTTCTTTTATTCATTTTAGGTTAACCGATCCCAAGGTCTACCCATTAAAACACAAGCACAAATAAGAATGATGCACGATCCTTTCCTAGGTCTCTACCCTAAAACTAGTATCACCTCGTTTAATAGCCATTGTAAACTTAAAGGTCCGTACATCAGATCATAGGGGTCCTTAAACGACTTTTTCTGAGCTAGTATCTAGAGTTTACATCACTTTCTAAACTTAAATGACACTGTTTCCCTACCAACCCATGCAACCTCACCTGTTCCTAACTCCAAACTCCATCCTATCCCTCAAACTCCCTTTGATACCACTTTGTCATGACCCCCTCCCCACAAGGTGTACCCCTCCTATGTTGTCAATGTGAGAAGGGTGATAGTGACCCCCTAGTCCCGCTTCCATTAGACCTCGGGTTGGCGACTAGCACCGAGGGTATAGTAAACACACATATGGGAGGCATTACCCTCTAAGAGAACACATGCGAAAGAGAGAGATAAGATAGAAACCAACAAACTCCAAATCAGATTGAAGTATAAATGAAAAACCCAAGTGCACATATGTAATGTCATGCCAAACTACTACAACGAGAAGGGGAAAACTGCAAGTACCCAAAATAAAGTAAAAACAGAAGCAACCACTAGCCTGAATAGCTCCTGCAACCCCAAGCTAGTTGAAACCAACTTGACCTCCAACCTACTCCATGTGACCGAATTAAAAGTTTATATATATACATAGGGTGAGTATAACAGTATACTCAGTAAGATCCTCCTCAGAGCATCTCTTGCAAAATTTAAAAAGCATGCTAAAGAACAGTAAAGAACAAGTGAAACTAACTCATTGCCTAAACAGGTATACTAAGTTCCCAACCTCACCATGGATACTCTCACAAAGTAACACATACAAGAGTATATAATATAATAAAGATTATCAAGGGTACCCCACTACTACTTCCCTAGTGGTTTTCCGCTTTTCCCCAACGTCGCACGTCCTAAGCATCTCTCTCCAAAATGGTTTGCCCACAGACCCCTGGGTGAAGCACCACAATATGCACCCCGTGCAACAAAACCACCACATCCATGAAAGAAAGTAACCTGGTAGTTTTAGGGAGCCACCACAGCTCATATAATGTGTATCATATGTCAGGTATTATACCTCAAGACATTACAGCCCATACAATGAGTAAGGATTCTCAAACCATCACAGCCTATACACATTACACCTATAGTATTCCATAGGATACTATATCCAGAATATATGTGCGTGAATAACCAAAAGCCATTATAGCCCTCTACACACATATATAGGTAAAACTAACCACTGTTCCTACCACATAAGTAACTACAAAGAGAAGAGAGTGGGACCAAAGGGGGTAGTCAGCCATCCATCCTCCCACCAGAATGTCAGTGAAAACACCCCCAGGGCTCAGAATCCCCGGGGTGTCAGTTACCCTAGCTGACAATGTAGAGTAGTGTATAGAAACACAAAAAGTACAGAATACACTATATCTCACAACCACACTATGGGAATATTCTAATATTAGACTCAACTGTAGCTAGCGTCTCTCAGATTCCTGGATTCCACTTCTTAGACTAGGTATCCTATAAGCACACAACCATTTAAAGAACTTTATTGCCTTACTTCATTCCCTTTTTATCAGTTCCATTTTACGTTAATTAATTCTTTAAACATTAATTAACCATTAACAATCCCAAATTAAATTTCATTAGCATCACAACCAAAGTCCACTATCCCTTTAAAATTCTAACCTCAAACTTTCATTATTACAAGCTCCAACCCCATGGGTTAACATAATTTATTCAATTATTTATTTACAACATTACTTTCACATATTCCAAGGAATTCTATAAAAACATTCTATGCTACTAAACATAAGGGGACTCAACACGGTGAGTAGATAAGTACTAGTCAAGTCTTTGCTTCCTATCGCAAGAGCGTAGACCCATCCTCCATTGAGAATCTAGACACGAAAAGCACGTGGCACACCCCACACGTCTTCTCCCCTTTCAGAAGAAGGGTAAGAAAGACCAGCTACCTTGAGCAGTGGGGAATGTAAAGAAGAGAAATAACTAATAAGAATTAGTAAAAATCTAAACATTCACATCCAACCCATTTCGTCATCCCTGGTGTCCTCCGCAATACCCACATATATAACCCGATGCATCTTTCCACTCTAGGCTTCAACTGCTACCACATAAAATAGGACTCCATGCCCCCACATATCACAACAACCATCTAGGCTCACACCACAACACAAGCAGTAGGAAAAAAAACATAATATCAAATAGGATCTTGTCCCTTAAACAAGCAAGAGGATAACTCACAACCCTACAAGGAATTATATTTTATCAAAAAACCAGTTATTTAATCCATCTTGGATTAACCAATTTATTATTCGTAGGATCAAAATTCGAGAAACCTAATCAAAAAGCTATCAAAAATAATTAAACATGTTTACTGTACCAATTTGATTAACATCAAATTACAACAACATCAATCAGATTCATTCACTTGCCTCTTTATCTTCAGCTAAGTGATTATGAATTAATTCCGTCTTTATGTTATTTACTAATTTACATCAAGAATGAAAATCTAAACAATGAAGATTTGATATCAAAATATCTAGAAAAACTGGAGGCAATATCATATGATTGATATCAACTTATTTATCGGGCTTAAATATTTATTATGTCAATTCCATTGTGATCCAGTGGGATATAACATGCTAACTCTGTAGTTGCACATAAAAGAAAAGAGAAGCAACAGATCCCCTACCTCAAACAGTTCTTGACGTTCTTTATACGATAATGAGCCACCCAACGGGTTACGATCTCATCCCCTATGACAACTTTATCCACCTGCAGATACAGAGACACCACCACATTGTCCAACACCCAAGAAAATACCATTAAGAACATGGGGGTAGAATTCAGTAAAAAGGGAAAGGAGAAAGGAGGAGATTAACCCGAAATAATGAAGATAGATCATACCTTATTCGCATACTGATATATATTGCTTGGTTACATCAAAACAAAGCAGAACAAATCCTAGTAAGAAAGTTTGATTGCAAAACTCCTATGGGAAGGAATGGGATGTTTGAGCGTCTCACACCCGAGAACAAGGAGGAAAAACTAGAGAGGAAGATATCTCATCCCGTTAGAAGATTTTATGGAGTAGTGGTTTAAGATACGTTGGGTTTTCCATTATAAGCAGATTATATTAAACCACATGGTTTGACCAAGTAAAAACATCCCGAGCCTTAGGAGAAATTAATATTGGAGTTAAGACCTTTGAATCATCCTTAGAGTCCTTAAAACAAGGCTTTAAATGCTTTTTACTTCAAAGGAAATGTTATATGGGAAAAACTATAAAAAGATGGAAACACTGTTCACGAACACAATATTTGGAAAAGAAAAACACTGTTCATAAACCTCACCATTAGAACCTCACCATTGGAGCCTCATTGTTCTGGAAACAGTGTTTATGAAACTCACCATTGAAACCTCACCGTTCTGGAAACATTGTTCATGAAAACAAAATTTGGAAAATGAAAAAGGTTACCATTGAAACCTCACCGTTCTGGAAACATTATTCATGAAATCAAAATTTGGAAAAGGAAAAAGGTCACCGTTGGAACCTCACCATTTTAAAATCACTGTTCATGAACTCAAAATTTGGTAAAGGAAAAAGATCACCATTGGAATCTCACTGTTCTGAAAACACTGTTCATGAACTCAAAATTTGGAAAAGAAAAATGGACACCGTTGGAACCTAACCATTCTGGAAACACTGTTCATGAACTCAAAATTTGGAAAAAGAAAAAGGTCACCATTGGAACCACATTGTTGGAACCTCACCGTTATACTATTCATAGAAGGTTACTGATGACACCATTCATAGAAGGTCACCAATGAAACTGTTGACATAAGGTCCCTGATGTCACTGCGCACATAAGGTCACCATTGCATTGTTCACATATGGTTACAGATGACACTGTTCACAGAAGGTCACCGATGAAACTGTTCACATAAGGTCACTGATGTCACTGTTCACATAAGGTTACTAATGTCACTGTTCACATAAGGTCACCATTTCACTGTTTACATAAGGTTACCAATGACACTACTCACAGAAGGTCACCAATGACACTGTTTATATAAGGTCACTGATGTCACTGTTCACATAAGGTCACCGTTTCACTGTTCACATAAGGTTACCGATGTAACTGTTCACAGAAGGTTACTGATGTACTATTCACAATGGTCTACTATTGGAACTGTTCACCGATGGAACTGTTCACAAAAATGGAAATTTGGAAAAGTGTTGTGGATAAGTTACCTTGACCTCCTGAAACATCTCATACACTTGATTTTCACAAAGGAATAGACCAGAGAGGTCTATTCCATTACAAAACATTCTTGATAAACCAAAATAATGAACTTTATTAAGAAAAAAATAATTATGTTAGTAATAATATAAATAAATGAATTAACATAAAGTGTTAATTTTACTAAAATTGATTCCATTTTTAAATAAAAGTATGCACTCTGAGTCATACCATTCAATCCGTGGGTTAGATTGTGGTGATGATGATTCCTACATGTGTGAAATGACTTTTGGATCATTTTTTTGAGGTATCCAAACAATTAAAATCCATTTTCTCAGTTTTGAGTACGTCTATTTTCATTTTCAATAAAATGTCATTTTAAACTAGAAACACACACTTTGGATCATTATGATCTAATCATGTATCAATTTTATGTGAAAACAATTCATACACATAAAAAATGACTTATTAATCAATTTTCTAAATTATCAACAAAATATGAGTGTATTTGATAGGTTTTTAGTTATTGACACTTTTTGAACATAAATATCGATTTTCAAATGATTACGAACACTTTTAGTCATAATAGGCACCTCATGTTTCAGATTGAGGTGCAGAAAATCCCTACAAATAAAAAATTACGTATGGATCATTTTTTGTAAAGTACAATAGAAATGTTTTTTCTTGGTTTTGAGTAGGTCAGTTTTCCATTTTACTAAAATTGATTCCAATTTTAAATAAAAGTAAGCACTTTGAGTCATACCTGTCACACTGTGGGTTAGATTTAGGTGAGACTGATTCCTAAACATCTAAAATGGAATATGGATCATTTTACTAAAATATAAAAACAATACAAATGAATTTTCTCAGTTTTGAGTACGTCTCTTGTATTATTTACTAAAATGTCATTTTAAACTGCAAACACACACTTTGACTCATTCCTACCACATCGTATATCACTTTGATGTGAAACTGATTCCTATATGTCAAAAGGGCATATGAATCATTTTTTTTAAAATTATCATGAAAATTAGAGCCTGATTGGTTGGTTTTCAGTGAGTGACACATTTTAAACTAAATTATTGATTTTAAACTAGTAAAAGTCAGTTTTAGTCATACTGTGCACGTAACGTATCAGATTGAGGTGTAGCTGATCTCTACACATAAAAAATGACTTGTGGATTATTTTTTGGCTATTAAAACACTATGAATAATTTTTTCAATTTTGAGTAGGTCAGTTGTCCATTTTACTAAAATTGATGCCAATTTTAAATAAAAGTACGCACTTTGAGTCATACTAGTCACACCATGGGTTATATTGAGGTGCGTTTGATTCCTACACTTCTCAAATGAATTATAAATCATTTTACTAAATTATCAAAACAATATAAATGAATTTTATTGGTTTTGAGTACATCTATTGTCTTTTTTACTAAAATATCATTTTAAATTGGAAACATGCACTTTGACTCATTTCAACCACATGTTGTATTGGTTTGATGTGAAATATATTTCTACACATCAAAAATGACCTATAAATCATTATAATTAATTAAAAAGAAAATCCAAGTGCATTTGATTGGTTTTTAGTGAGTGACACTTTTGGAACTAAAATGTCAATTTTAAACTAATAACAGACACATTCAGTCATACCAGGCACATCATGTATTAGATTAATATACAGCTCATACCTGCACATCAAAAATATATTATGGGTCATTTTCATAAAGTATCAAAACAATAAGAATGTGTTTTCTTGGTTTTGTGTAGGTCATTTGTCCATTTTACTAAAATTGATTCCAATTTTAAATAAAAGTATTCACTTTGAGTCATACTGAAAACTCCATGGGTCAGATTGAGGTGCAACTTATTTCTACAGATCTACAATGACTTATGGAATATTTTCCTAAAGTATAAAAACAATATGAATTCATTTTATCAGTTTTGAGTATGCTTGTTTTCTTTTTTACTAAAATATCATTTTAAAATAGAAACACAAACATTGACACATTTCAACCACATCATGTATTGGTTTGATATGAAAATGATTTCTACATGTAAAAAATGAATCATGAATCATTTTCCTAAATTATTAAGAAAATCTGAGCATGTTTAATTAGTTTTTAGTGAGTGAAACTTTTTGAATTAAAATTTCAATTTTAAACTGATAATAGACACATTTATTCATTTTAGTCACATTGTGTATCATATTGAGGTAAAGATGATTCATTCACATAAAAAAAATGACTCATGGATTATTTTATTAAACTATAAAAACAATCTTAATGTGTTTTCTTGTTTTGATTATACAAGTTGTCTATTTTTCTAAAATTATTGTCAATTTTAAATAGAAAGAGTACTTTGAGTCATACTGGTCACACAATGTGATATATTAAGGGGAGGTTTATTCATACACATCCCAAAGTCTCAAAAAAATCCCAACTATCAATGTTACTATGATATCCATTGAATTTATTTATCGAACTATTAACATTGCATGAGCATCTTCGAGCAAACCACCCCTGATCAGAAACAAAATTCACCTATATAAGAAAACAATTATTACATGAGTAATTCTAGGAAGAAATAAATTAAACATAAATATGAAATAATAAAAAAATTCTATAGATAATGATTTTACGATAGAAACATCAAGATTACCATGTTGACTGAGCAGTGGTGGGAACTTGAAGGAAAGTAATAAATGTCAACATTGCAGGGGTGAAAGGTTTTGAGGGAGAAGAAGTATGTAAATGTATTGGTGCACAAAGGAATAAAATATGGAAAAATCACCCCAACTCGAACAAAATAATTCACTTATATATTGAAACAATTATTATGTGAGTAATAATAAAAAGAAATAAATTAAACAAAAATATGAAACAATGCATTAATTATATGGCAACAATTTTACTGTGAAAATATAAATATTACATCTATGATTGAGAAAAGGCAATGTCGTTACTTTTCCTGTAAAGGTAGTGGAGGGAACTTGAATAAAATTGATTAATGTAACACTATAGGGGTGAAAAGATTTTAAGGGAGAATTAATCTGTGAATTTTTTGGTTCCAAATGTCATGAAAGATGGATAGACCACCCCAACTCGAACAAATGAATCCGCCTATATAAGAAAAATATTATTATGTGAGTAATAATTAAAATAAATAAATTAAACATAAATATGAAACAGTAAATTAATTCTATGGATAATTATTTAATTTGAAAAAATCAATTTTACCTCTTAGATTGAGCAGAGGAAATGTTGTTTCTCTTTCTACAAAGGTAGTGAAGGGAACTTGAAGGAAAGTGATAAATGAAACACTGCTATGGTGAAAATTTTTGGAGGGAGAATAAGTTTGTGGGTGTTTTGGTATAGAAAGAATTAAAGATAAACATACCACCCTAAATCAGACAAAATAATCTACCTATATAAGAAAAAAATTATTATGTGTGTAAAACTAAAAAGAAATAAATTAAACATAAATATGAAACAATATATTTATTCTATGGAAAATGATTTTACTATGAAAATATCAAGATTATATATCTGATTGAGTAGAGACAACATCATTGATAAACCTATAAATGCATGATATATGGATAAGAATATTCTAAAATAAATGAACTCTTCAAGGAATAATGAAAATTAAATTAGCATTCCATTATATAATTTTTCGGTTAAATAGAGAAATTATATCGTAACATTACCTTTACATCTTTCTAAAGGGGTTATTTTTTTTATATTTTGTTATTATGAGGGATGGTTAAAATCATCATGTGCAGAAGACATTGGGGATGACTCTCATGTAACAAATTGCAATAATAAATATTTTTTTGACGCACATAAAGTATTTATTAATTCCGTTAAACAAATTAAAATATAATATAGGCAATTAAGGAGTAATAAGAAACCCAAATATTATAAACATGAATAATAAACTCTCATTTAATCAACTAGAATCTCATATATGTGGATAATAATCAGATATTCCTAGGGGTGGAACCAATACATGAAGACCTAAAATGATGAATACCTAAAAATAATTTATAATATGTGTAATTTTATAAATTTCATTCTATTTTTTGGAATAAGTGACATAGAAACATAAGGAATTATTACATTTAAAATTAATGATATATCAAATATTTGAAATCAACTCAAGACTCTTGGGATGTCATATCACCACACCGACCCATCGCAAGGATTATAGGGGGTTTTTCGAATTAGATCCATCCATATGAAGGATTATAGGGAGGCAATCTAATACACATGGACCCATCCTTGATATTCTTTGAAGGTCCATAAAGAAGTTGGCATAAAGCAATAATACACATCAATAAAATATATCACAAACAAGGATGAAAAACACACCAACCCTTGAAACATCTATCCGATACACATTTAAACACACACACAAACACACAAACACACACACATATATATAAAATGGAATTTATAATAAATATAATTGTAAATAAAATGCACATTTAAACCTAGTTTTGAATGAAAATAAATTTAATTCCTTCCTAATTTGGAAATCCAGAACCAATTTTTTTGAATAAATAATTATGAAATCACGGTTACATTATAAGTTCTGAAAACACATTTAAATAAATAAATAAATTTATATATTTACATACATTAATATATTTATATTTATATATATATATCTATATATGTATATATATCTTTATAAAATAAACTTAAACTGATAAAAATATATGCTACCCTTACAAAAGAATATCACAATATAGTAAAATAAATACAACCCCATAAAAAGTTTTAAAATATAGATCCATTGAAAATAAATAAATATGGTATCACCCTTAATAATATTTCTCTCAAAATAAAACAATATAATTTTTAGAAAATGATTTTTAAAAGAAAAACCCTTTCACCAGAATATTAAAAAAGAATTTAAATAAATAAATTCCTTAAAATGAATTGCATAAAATCATCTTCTGTTGCTACTTCACATCATCACTAGACTGAGAACTATATTGATAAATCAATTTGGTTGTTTGTTTAAAGTTTTTATATAAAAAACTTATACAATTTATACAGTGGAATTAATATTTATTTAATTGGTTTATTTGCAAACCATAGGTGATTCTATAAGAATTAAAAACATTGAAATAATTAAGCTTGAAAAGCAAGCTGAGGTATAGATGTAGACAAAGGATCAAAATAATTCAAAATAAAAATGTTAAAAGACCAAAATAGGATATCCAAATAAATAGTCTAGTAAAAAACATGTCATAAACAAAAGCAAAAAAGTATACAAAGACCAAAGAACAAATAATTGATGACATCATCGAAGAAGAATTGAAAAAAATGAAATGAATAATATATAAAGATATGAAATTTTATGTGCATGCATGTTAAAAATGAATGAAATTGAATTAGTTAAAAATAAGTACACTAACAATATTGAAAAGTGGATAATAGTTTTGTGTGTATTCATTGTATATAAAAATGCGTTAATTAAGTATATATGAAATCAATACAACACACATTTTATCTATGTTAAATTGAAGAATCAAATGACATTGAATTATATATCCATTACTCTATGCAATTAGTCAATATTTTTAATTCATATTATTTTTTAATTATAAATCATTATTTTATAAATATATGACTATTTAATGTATAATGCAGAAATATTTTTATAATATATAAATCATATTTATATACATTAAAATATATCTATATATTTAATATATACTATTTATTAACATTATCAATAATCATCTAGTTAATAAAATGTTTAATTTTTTTGTCAATTTACTTATTTTTTATTTTAATTTGTTTAATTTTCATTTTACATATATCTATATATTTAATACATACTATTAATATTTATTAGTATTTATAATTTATATATAGTTTAATCAATTTATTTATTTTTATAAATAATGATTTAATTAATAAATTTTTTCCCTTTTTATAATAAACTCATTATTTATTTATTTATTTATTTTATTTATTTAGACCTTTATCAGTACTAAAAAAATGTTGATGAAGGACTCCTTTATGAGAGATAAAAATATAATGATGACAAAGTTTACCATTTACCAGTGCTAAAAATAATTCACTAATAAAGGGCAACCTTTATCATCTCTAAAAATAATGCACTGATAAAGGTTACCCTTTATTGGAGCTAAAAATAAAATGCTGATAAAGGGTACCCTTTATCAGCACTGAAAATTAAGCACTAATAAAGGTACCCTTTTTGTGAACTTAAAATAAAGCACTGATAAAGGGTTAAATTTATTAGATCTATCTTTAGCACTAATGAAGATTCCATTTATTAGCACTTTTTATAGCTCTGATAAACATCAACGCTTTTAAACATCTGTTTTGTTGTAGTAGGTGTTTCTTCTCCATGGAGAATCCTAAAACAACCTTTAAGGGAGTACTGAAGGAAAAAAATATATTATGATGAGACCTCCATGTGTAGGTGAAGCCATACCCTTCCCAAAAATGGAATTGTATGCAGTGTCCTATGAGACAACCATGAACATTGTGTTGGTAATCAAGTTAATAAATAGGGTTTCTAGATAAATCATTCCACATGGTTTTTGTTATCCCTTATAATATATCTATATTTTTAGGTATGATAGGGTAAGTTTCACCTCAAAGAGACATATCCTGTCATGTGTTTGTGATAGGATGAGGATGATCTTGAAGCTAGTGTTGACTGAACTGTGATAGATTTCCATTCTAGTAAACTTGACTAAGATATAAAGGGGGAGGGTGTTCCCAAGAATGATTGAACCATCATCCTCATAGAAAAAAGATATGATGTCTTAACACTTTTCCTATTCGAATTCATCAATACAATAGTCCTTAGTGTCTGCAACATCAATTTTAAGTTAAAGATTGCTTTTTACGGCCACATTGAGGGCCTCTTACAAAACCTTTGATAGGTATTGTGTATTATAGATTGAGTGTCACATCAAAATATATTGGAGAAGTGATTTATTCCATCTTATTTATATAAATAGGGCATATTAATTCTTTTTAATGGCCTCTCATTAAAAGGATGTGTGGCAAGTTCTCTTGGCTTACCCTTTGGGGACTGACTATTGCATACTAAGAATCTCTATTGGTTTGATGACCTAGACTAATAATTATGAAGTTGTGTTTGGGACATGATTGGAAATTGTTGAGTGCTAAGATACTATGGATGTCTCATATGATAATCCATCCTAGCAGGTTTTGGGGTTGTGTATGATGAAGTTACCTATGTGGAATGAACCTACTAATTCCTAAGTAAGACTTATTGTCTAGTTTTTATAGCATGAAGCATATTTCTTAGGGACACAACTTGAGAATTATTCTGGGTATCTTGATACCTTCCATTACATTGATTACTTCAGAAATATGTGACTAAATTGTTAGGGTGATATACTTCACCACTAGGTCCTGTACAATATTTTAACAGCCAAATGGGATTTACTGAATCATAAATCTACTATTTTTAGTGAAAATAATCCTATAATAGTAAAAATTTACTGCCTTCATGAAATTACGGAGGTATAAAATCACTAAGATTGCATAAAATGGTTTTGACACTAGTTTTGGATGTTGATTTATTTAGCATTTTCGACTCCAATTCTTCCAATACATGGGAGAAAATGATGTTGACTGGGTAACTAGAGGAGGTGTGGAAACTATAGGTGTTAAAGGTTTATTGAACCAAGAATGAATAAATATATGGGCTTGAGAGATTGACTTACAAGACATACAATAGTCAAATATGAACTTCATTTAACAAGAAACCTACTATCATTTTCCAGAGTCATCATCAACACCATAAATAGTGGAAAACACATTTATCAACTACACCGGGATATCACCCAACTCAACTAGAACACAATATACATGGTCTTGTTTATATTCATTATAGGCAAAGTGTTCTTTGATATCATTCCCAAGGATCCTTATTTAAGGAAAATAATCATCACGATTTGTTAGCCAAACCTCTTGGGGTTTCCTAGATTCTAGAAAAATCAAAGGGTTCTTTTACAAGGAATATATAAAGTAATCTGAGACCTATTAATCCTTGATGGTGTACACCTTGTTATTTATTTATATAAAGAAAAATATAGGAATGTTTCTTTATTCTAGGTCTAGATAAACATTATCAAATAGAGTCTTCACATAGTTAAGTCTATTATTTGGAGGCTCCTAATGTCAAACTAGATTAGAGGCCCCAATTCTCCCAGTGGTAGCCATATTTACTATTACAGGCTTCCCCATTAAACCTAGAGGAGGTAATGGAAATGGATATTACTTATTCTATAAAAATAATTTTTATAATCACTATGCCATATAATTAAATTTACTAATTCTAACTATATAAATTTGGATGATGATGGTTGGAACACAGTCATCTCGAATGGTTTCCAAACACATCCCCAACAACTACTCCTTATAAACTAGCTCATCTAGGGAATAAACTAGTCCCTTACATTAGGAAATTAATCCACTAAAATGATCATCATTCCTCAGTTTTCATTTTAAGAGATTCGTGACACTGGTTCTATGAAAGGTATAACTACACTAGTTATGGAACTTCCTATGGTATTATTCCTAGCTAGTGATGGGACTCAGGGCCTAGTAGCTATACCAAATAAGGTATAGATATTACAAGTTATAGAAAAATCACTAAATATTAATGGCTTCCTATTTCTCTAGATATCCTAGTATCATTCCACAATGATATGTAAAGTGGACCAAATGTTGTTTCGGGTCACCAGTTTCATTAAACTTGGAAAAGACTGGGTCATTGTAGAATTTTGGTGTTTGATCATGATCTACCTATCCAAGAAACATCTTGCCTTCAATCTGGATCAAGGCTCCCTAAATTTTTAAGGACTCAAGATAAGATATGAGAGTATCTACCACATAATCAGGGTGAAAATTGGTATTAATATTTTCTTTTCACATCCTATGATTTTGAGAGGTAGAGGGACTGGGGTTCATAGGTTTTATGTCACACTAATCAACTGGGGTAGAAGATTCAGAGTACACCAGGTCATGTCTCAGTCGAGTAGAGTCATGTGACTCTATCTTGATTAGGGATGTGGTATCACCTCCCTCATCCCTAGATGGTTGGACTAGAATTATTAACTATGGGGGTTTTATGGGGAAAGAAATAGGATCCCTTCATACATCCTCATGCTCTAAGTGCTATTCAGTGAGATGTTTGGAAGTGTGCCTATTATAAGTATCATGATCCTAGAGTACAATGAAAATTTTGGTATTTGTTTAGATCCATATGCAGATTTTGATGGGTGAATGAGTTCGGTGTTTTCCTAACCCTTGTCATGATTTTGATGAGTAGGTGTCAAAACTTATATGGGTCTCATGATAACCCTTGTTAGTCTCTATTGATGAGTGTGGGAACCTATCATAAGGTTTTAATTACATTATGTCTCCCCTAGGGGTGGATTCTATGACTCATAATCCCCTTATCCATTCTAGGGTCCCATATCATTTAGAGAGTTTACCTTGATGTATTTTACAATTGTAACAGATGAAGAGGTATCTTCCCTAGCAATGTGAAGATAATCATTTTCATTCTGATTTTGACATGGGAGAGGACTAGTTCATAGGGTAGTGTACTACGTCTAGATCGTAATATGAAGATGGAGGGATGGAACTTCCATGAGTTTCCAAAGAATACAGAGTATCCAAATACATTTCATTGAAATATCTTGTGTTACCCATATGAGTTAGGGTGTTAAGGTATCAAGAGGACTCCAATGTCAACATTCTGGAACTAATGTTGAGTATGAATGTATTGTGGCCATAAATTTGTCCCCTAACCATTTTTATAGTTAGGGGACCTCTTTGGATACATGAACATAAAATAGTGTTTAGAGACCTAAGAAATGAGTTTCATAATGCAATGGGAAAAGATATAGGAGTGAACATTTTCCTCTGTAGTTCATAGTCCCCCTAATCAGCTCAAAATTTGAGGGGTGATTGGAATTAGTTGGCACAAAAAATTTAATATGGGTCCTTGAAACTTGAGATATCCCTAGAGAATAGAGAAAACCTATCCCCATAGACCATTAAAAAACTAAAGATCTATTTTCTTGGAAGATTATACATTTTCATGTAAGCCACATGTTTTTAGTGTAACACACATTAATGAGAAAGGAATTGTCAAATAATATATTTATGTGGCCAACCTTCAGCCACAAGGGACTTGAAATCATGCAACCCATATTTGTATTAAAGTGTCTCAAATGGTTCAGAAGGACCTATCATGAATATAGAGACCCATAATTTTTATACATAGATATTAAATCATGTTGGATGAATATTCATTACTTTACATAGACACACACATAAGGATAGTAATAGTTTATTGGATTTGGAAACATGGAAACATAAACACTATTCTATAAGTAAACTATATCATATCCCACAATGTTATTCATAACTATCATACTTCTTATAAATATCATACATAATACATATCTTTATAACCCAAGGAAGAGAAAATTAATAAAGAGTGAGCTCAGATGCTCGGTAAGGGTAAACAAGGAAGATACATAATAATAACACAAGTATAAGTTTATGAGAACATTAGAATAACATTTTAAAATAATACTATACATAACAATGATCATAATATTGAATAATGACATAAATATTTTCATTTCATAAGACATGAATCATAAGGAACTAAAAGAAAATGAGCCATGAGAGAATAAAATTGGTTTGTGATAATAAATTTTTGGCATACACATAAGCATAGAAAATCATATCTATATTATTCAATGAAAACATCCAAAGATATCCTAGAGGAAAATTCATTTACTAAATCACGTTTAGTCCCCATTCAAGCCCTTTTTTTGAACCAGGTTCACTCCCCCTTCTGTCCCAAGCTTATTGAAAAGGGTTTACTCCCTATTCTATCCCTGGCTTTCTGAACCAAGTTCAATCCTCATTCTATTCATGTCTGTCTCATGATATATATATATATATATATATATTTAAAAAATTCATTAGAAGGATATATAAGTCCCACCCATCACAGAACTAAAACCATATTTATGTGCGTCACAAGATCATAAAAATTAATTACATTATAACCCATAAAATCAATTTTTTATCATAAAAATTTCAACACATCATAACCTATGGAAGATAGATAGGTTTCATAATAATTTAATCATATCTTAACTAGGGAAAATAAATATATTTAATAATAATTTTATCATGGTATATCCCAGGGAAGAGAAATAGGATCAAGAAACATCATTATATAAAATCAGAATGCATTCAATGTATGAATATGAATAGTAACCCTAGATCATATCCTTAGTACGATATATGTAACACCGACAGATGTCATCTTAGAGGAAATATAATTTTTAAAGACCGTTTAAAACATTTCTTAAGGAAAAAATCTTTTTCACATTGAGAAAATATTTTTAAAACATAAAAAATTTTAAAAATATTTTTTTTTGAAAATAAACTTTAAAACAACTAAAGGAACCATTGATATAATGTTTTTTCGTGGCTTATAAATTATTTTCATGTGTACATGTATTAATGAATATTCCTCTCACATTTTTGGTCAAATCCAAATGTGCATTGTTTTGGAAAACAACATAATGATTCATTTTATTTTTTAAAAAGTGAAACATTTATAAAAATGTCTTTTATAAATCATAAGAGTGTAATAAAAAAATTGGAAACATTTTTACAAAATATGGTTTTGGATGAAAATATATTTCCGACTGAGATGATAAATAAAGTTGGATTATCTTAAAAATATTTTCTTAATGTTTTTGATCACAAATGAATAAAAAATGGTACCATTACTTGAGGATATAATAAATAAACATATAGAATAAAATTTATGAGAATAATTTATATTTATATCAGGATATCTCATCGTTGGAGAGTTAATCATAAATAATCCTGATAAATAATAAAATTTTAACATAAAACGCTTACCATTTTGGTAACCTTAAATAATAAGCCCTATGAAAGGGTTAAATAAAATAAAACTTTAAACTATACCAATGAAAATTAAATTTATTATATTACATATAAAATGGGATGTATATATATCTCATTAAAGAATATAGTTGCATAACATAACGTACGTCTCAAAGAAGGCTAATTGAGAAAAGAATCCCTTACTAATTTGGTAACTAATAAACCATAAACTCTTTGAAAGATAGATCCTCAAATGTATATGTAAATAATTTTTTATGTATATTCATCATAAAATAAATTTATATGAATTTTAAACACTACATAAATGAAATATGTTGTGAATATGGAACGTGTCTTTCAGAAATGAAAAATGAGACAAAAATTCTATTACTTTAAGTCTTGAATTCCATCGTACTCATTGAAAACTACTTTAAAAAAATAAAATTTTGTTAAAAATATATTTCCAAATCATATTCATATATATTATACCATATATTATTTTATTGTGACATTTTATTTTCCATTTGTTAAAGATACCAAGTTAAAGTTAAATTTCAGGTAATAAATGATTTGTTTTTCATATATGTTTTCATTTGATATTTTTTTGGTAATTTTTATTTTATCATGGTTATATAATTTAAAAAATGGTAAAAATGATATAAATATAATATATATTCATTATATATGTATTTATAGTAATCCATAAAATTTAAATATTGAAAATGGAACACACCATTCATGGAGACGGTAGGTCTTACATATGCATGAACATTGTTTCTAATTTCTTGTCGGATTGAAAGAAAGAAAAAAAATCTATATATTATAATTAAATAATAATATTTATTTAATATATATAAGATATTTTTATTAAAATAATCCTTAATATATTCGATGAAAATCATTAATGAATCACATCACTTTGCGAGGTGGTAGTCTGCCGTACACATGATAGACGTTATCGTATTCCCCAAAAACGGTAAGAATGAAGGTATTTGAGATATAGAAATTAAAGAATAACAATAACATCCTTATTATAATAATTATAATATATAAACTATAAAAACATAATCATTTACAACTGTGAGAGATGTTAATGGAAAAAACGAACAACATCAGTTCTTGAGGGGGTAGTTTTCCTTACACATGAACAATCATTTCGTAACACATTTGATGGAGGTGGAGATGGTTATAGATAATTAACTTAACATAAACACATATAATTATATTTAATAAAATGGGGTTATTACATATTAATGATATAAATATAATTTTAGGGGATGGAGAAAAGAATAAGATAAAAATGCTCATTGATGAATGTTGCCGCTTCTTTAGGCATCCACCATAGGTTGGCACAAAAATCATTTGTCGGAAGGAATCATGTACAAAATAAATATTATAAGATGAGTGGATGTAAGTTTTTAATTTATTTTATTAGGTATTGGCTGATAAAAATTGTGTTAGTGGTGTGAATAAGAGTGTAGAGGGGATGACCATTTATAATTGGGGGATGGGACACACTTAGTATTTTTTAAAAGAAATGAGTGCGCCCAAGTTTTTCATGTAAAAATGGTAAAAATAAGAACATTATCAAAACATAAAGGTTTAATGGTATAAATATTTCCATAAAATAGTTTTTAGAAGAATTTTATAGGTTATTTTTACCCTTATATTTTTCATTTAACCTCTCATGAAACCCATTTTTACCTTACCCGTGATAATTAATTATTACTGCATTCACTAAACATTCTGGTAAAAAATTAAGTTGAAATTACAAGAAATTATAAATTATTATGTTTTAAAATATAAAATATATTTTTCCAAATTCATTTCACTTAAGTGGAAAATATAATTTAAAATTAATCCCTTAGAGGCAGTGAGAAAATGAGTTTTTAAAGAGAAATGTTTAAAAGTTTATGGAGTTTTTATATCATAATTCAATTTGAAATTGATTAAAATCACATAAAATGGATTATTGGATGTATAATTAGAGAAATTTAACATCAAAAACAAATAAAAATATAATTTATCATTATAAATAATTGAAATGAAATTGAATTTTTTTTATTATAATTCATTATTTTTCACTATTCATCCAAAAAATGAAACATCTTTGAAAAATCACAAAAAATCACCATAAGATAATTTTTACATCCTTAGTTCAAAAATTATATTTATTTTTTAAAATATATATTTCTATAAATTTTAAAAACTTAATTTTATTAATTTTTTCAAAAAGACATAAAAAGAAGTTTTTGAGGAAATAGTAATTTTGAAACATATAACGACTTTACCGAAAATTATGTATTTTATTATGTATATATCTTATTTATATAAAACCATAATACTTATTATTTAAATGTTTTTATTAATATTTATATCACTATATTTAATGGCTATGGTATATCAGTCATGTTTATGTAACCATAGTAATAATATATCGTGGTTTTGTTAAAACTCAGGGTTGTGTGTAACTCATGCTATGCTAGTGTTGCATGTAGTGAAAGATTAACTAGGTGTTTTGTATAATTAATGCTTAAATTGGTTCTGTGTGTAGCACGTGACATCAAATAAAATTAATTTAATCAAAAAATTAATTTATAAAAACTCAAGGTGTTAAATTCTACCCCCTAAAATTGAATTTCACCCTCGAAATACATCATCACGATACAAAAAATTGAGGATACTTTTGCCTCATAATTTTCTTAAGTTCTCATATATCTTCCTCAAATTTTTGGTTTTGACAAAAAAATTTAATAAGGTGAGTGGTATTATTTCATAGAACTTTCTATATAGGATCCAGAATCTTCATCAGTTAATCTTTGTTAGAATGATTTTGCTTTAGTGGGATGAACACTCAATTTAGTACATGTGAATGGTCAGGCATGTACTTCCATATGAGAGATACATAGAACACATCATGGAATTTATAGAGGTTCAATGGAATCACCAAGTGATTGGATACCATCCCAATACAATCAATAATTTTAAAGGGATTGATATACCTAGTTCTTAGTTTCCCTTTCTCCCAAAATATCATTAGATTCTTCCATTGAAAAAATCATAGAAACACTTTTTCAGTAATTTCAAAATTTAGATCATGTTGATGATTTTCTACATAACTTTTCTATTGAATATAAGCTACCTTGATGTATCTAAAAATGGATTTATCCTTATATTCAAATTACTTATCTATCTCATGTCCCAATATATTTATTTCACCAAATTAATTCAAGTATGTTGGATCCATATATTTATTTATAGAGAGGGCTTCATTAGGAGCCATCTGAATTCCTGAGTGAAATTTATCATCATAAGATAATTAAACTAGTGGAAGGTGTTAATCCCAACCACCTTTGAATTCCAAATAATATTATATCAACATATCATCTAGGATTTGATTTTTTTTTCAAACTGACCATCTATCTGTGTATGATACATAATGTTGAAACTCAACTTCACATCAAGAGTTTCCTAGAGACTTTTCCAAAACTTTGACATAAAACTCAAATCTTGATTTGATAAAATGGAATGTGGTACTCCATAAATCCTTACCACTTTCTGAATATATATCCTAGTTTGATGATATAGAGATAATTCATCTCTAATAGTGATGAAATGTGATGAATTTTTAAGGAAATCGACTACAACCAATATAACATTATTCCCTATAGACATTTTGAAGAGTCTAATTAAAAAATTGATGGTGATGTTTTCCCATATCCATTTTAGTATCAGTAATCGATTTAATACACAATTAGAAATTTTTATTTTATCCTTAACTTGTTGTAATATTATGCACCAAGATACAAACTTTATGATATCACTCTTCATTTCATCCCACCAATAGTATTATTTCAAATCCCTTTACATCTTCATACTTATATGATGAATGGATATTGAATAACTTTGAGTTTCCTTAAGAAACTAATTCTTAAATTATAGTATGGACTGAAGACATACGCGGTTCCCAAACCTTATCATTTCATCCTGGTCAAGGTGAAACTCAAAAAACTTTCTAACTTTTATTTGCAACTCTATATATTCCTTCTGTGCCTCTTTAATCTTCACTTCGATAGACTGTTGAACATTAAATTGAGAAAGATACAATTTCCCCATTTCTTTCTTATTTCTAAATCCATCCTATTCAAATATATAAATATTTTATATTTTTTGATCCTCATCATGGATAAACTAGCATGATTCTTTTGACTCAAAGCAACTTACACCATTTTTGCTTAACTATGGTGGTAATGTATCGGGAAGTCATAATATTTAATAAGCTCTAAACATATTCTATTGAGTATGTTCAACTGATTATTTTTTAGTATATATTTTAAAATTTATTGATCATTAAATATATTACACTATTCTCTATAAATACAGTGCTTCCATATTTTAATGAAAAATTTACCACTGTTAGCTTCAAATCATGAGTTGGGTAATGTTTCTTAGGAATCCTCAATTATCACGAGGAATAATTTTTAAATATTTCATTATACACATGAAAACATACGAATCCCTTATTGGATAATATCCAGATAAACCAAAGAAACTATGGATCTCTGTCATCATCGTTGTTATGGGCTAACAATCAATAGCCTCCATTTTGATGGATCTACTGATACACCCTCCCTTGATATTATGGGACCCATAATTGAATAATTTTTGATTTAAAATTCACCCATTTTAAAATTTTCCTACAGTTTATACTTCCCTAGGGTTTTTATTTTAATTCCCTAACCCCAATTACCCAGATTCAGTGAATTATTACATAACATTGGCATGATACAAGGAATCATGTCTTGAAAGACCAATCAATTTAGTAGCCTTGGAAGTATTAGATACATTAATAAGTTTTAAATTAAATCCTAAAATAAAAAAATCAACAACATTTTGTCCCCTTTTGAACACACTTATGTCCTTAACCTATCCCTGCAGGTCAGCCATAAAATACTTCTTCACATCCTAGGAAAAAATAAAACATATAAAGGGGTGATCTCATATGCTCAGTAAGGATGACAATATAGAGGAAAATTTCATAAATAAGCATAAACATTTAAGGCAATGTATTAGACTAAAATAAAATCCTTTTAAAGAAACAATTATGCATAATATAGCAAAGATAAAATCAAATAATTCCATTTACTTATTCACACATATATTCTACTAGTCGTATAATCACATGCAATATCAATAGCCACTTTCAAAATGATGAAATACATAATGCCAGACTTCATAACCACGTAGTCAAGGACTTGTGCCAAGAATATAAATAAGATTTTATCAAGACCTTGTTCCAAGACCCTAGTTTGTCTCATGAGACCTACTGATGCATCGAGGAGTTATAGAGAGCTCCACCCATCACTTACTAAGTCCAATGCATTTCTCATATTAAAAGGTTTAATGATAACATAAACATTCATATTAAAACTAGCATACAAAATGTCAATAATTTATCCATAAACCATGAATGGTATAAAAATAACACATCCACAGTCAAACATATAACAAAACCCACAATACAATATAGAATATTTTTATCATAATAAATCAACTTCAAAAGGATTAAAATCTATCAAAAGAATGTTGACATAGATGAAATAAATTTTTTTTAGAGAAATATCTCATTCTATTTTGAAATAATTTAAAAGTAATATAACTATAAAAGAAAACATTTATTTTTAAAATATTCTTATAATCTTGTAAAGGAAGCTTCGACGATGTTATAGTGGCAGAAAATAGCTGTACTCACCGTATAAGTAAAAAAACATTCTTACCTTAATTTTGTCGAAAAGGTTATAAATTACCTTGTTTAGAAAACAACAAAAAGATTACTTTCAAAACATATAAGGTCAAATAAGGGTATAAATTACTTTAACCCATTTTCTAGTAAATAGTAAAATTTTCTTTAAATACATTTTCAAGAAAACATGAATGTGGATGATAAAGAGGTCCTAGTAGATACTTACATAAAAAAAATCTCGGATAATAAAGAGATTGGGGAATTAACCATTACCTTGTACTTTTTCTAAGTCAAGGTTACGTTAACCTCCTATATAATAGTTAAATAATTGTTATTAAATTAAACAAGAACTATATACATAAATATGATATCATATATGATCCTCTAATATTGCATTGTTTATAATATTTTAGTAGTATCATCGTTTCGGGTGTTAACTGATCCATTTTACTTTATATGCTCAGTTATGTAAGCCATGTTTATTATGGATGAGATGTATTTTTTTATATCCACAATGATATTAAGTTCTTAGACAATATTTTTAATCATAAAATTAAAACTATTCTTGAATGATTATGATGGGGAATGAATCTCATCGCGTTCATGGAGACGGTAATCCTTACATACGCACGAGTGATAATATCATTATATTGATGGTTAAATTGTATGTAATTGGATGGTATACCATATATAAAGAATAATTAACATGTTATATTTATTATTTACATCAGTTATACACATTATTATACCCATCCCAATAATTAAGTGTTTTAATAACAAACTACACCAAAACGTGGAGACGGTAAGCCATACGTACACATGTATGGTGACTTTGTAATTAATATGATGGATGGAATAATAAATATTGTTTTACAATTTTAATAACTTAATAGTATATAGAATATACTGGAGTTATTATTTTAGAATTGAAACAACAAAGAAAGAGGAAGTGGAAGAAGAAAATAATTTGGAAGAGGGGATGAAATATATACCTCTTCTTCAGGTTCTTTCTTTTGATTTGAAAAAATGGGCTCATTATGTTGGATTTATGATAAAATAATGCCTTTAGGTTGAAATTAGGATAGTTTAGAGGATATTTGGTCAGTTTTTGGCCGATACAAGAGGCTTTGGAGGTGTGAAATTAAGAAAAGGGGAAGTGGCCTTTTATAAAATAGGTGAGGGTCACTTTAGGAAACGCTTGAAATATTATTTTATAATAAATAATTTTTGGTTTATGATGGATAAAAAATGAATTATTTTGGGTATAAGGTAGGGATGTATCAAAAACCTCAAAAAAATAGGTTTTAGATAGGTTTTGTTCACCATATTTACCTTATCTTTTAGATTTAACTCTTAGTTAAATAGTTTAACATTTACCATGTCTCTTTGTATATTTATATTATATGGTTAATAAACATGCTATAACAAACCAAGTGAACCCCATGTGGTTAATTATTAATATATATATCCTTATCTTAATCCTTTGGTTGAACCTTATATTTTTAGGAATATTATATCAATTAATAATATAGTATTTGTTTTAAAAACTCAATTATGTCAATTTTGACACTATTTAGTATTTGGTTTTTGTGAAAATCATAACATCACGATTAATTCAAAAAAAAAATATTTATTCAACCCTAACATGTCATAGTAACCTAGAAAATTAGTTTAATTCATCAAATGTCTCAAATTACATTTATTTGGATATTTATAATATCAATTATTTTAATCTTTCATTAATAAGGTAATTACTGCATCATCATTGTGTCAAAAATAAAATAAATTATTTAATTTATAAAAATTATAAATAAAATAAAATTATGTAGAAAATATTTTTATCTTTCTAATTAATATTTATAGTAGTATTTATCTTATGTATAATGCTATATGAAAAATGGTTTAGTTATTATACTTTGAATTTAATTCTTTTAACTCTTCTTTTTATAAAATAATAATAAATGTCCTAATATAATCCAAGTGGGCCAAATAGGATCATATTTTATTTATAAGGTTGTTTTTGGTCGAATTATACTTATCCAATAGAATTAGGATATGTGTTAGGGTAATTATGATATCATTTTTACCCTTAATTACCCTATTTACTTTTAACTGTGGTAAATAAAAGTCAAAAGTTACTTTTCACCAAAAATTATTTTCATATTATTGAACCACATTTTACTTATTGATATTAACCATGCATATCAGATTTTTGAAATTCAACTCACAGAAGCGGTAAAATTCTGTTTTATGCAAATTTTCAAATGCTCTTAGGATGTGGGTAAAAGACGGTAAAAAGTTTAATAAAATTTTTATATATCTAAACTTATTATAAAATGACTCCAATGAATTAAATTGAACTTATATAGGTATTATGTATCTATTTTTACCTAAAATAAAATAAAATAAATAATTATTTAAATAAAAAGTCAGTTTTAACCAATAATGCAATGTTTTTCATTATTCATCAAAAATTGAAAGTTTTAGAAAAATACCAAAAATTTATCCTAAGATAATTTTTATATTCTAAATTCAAAAATTAAGACCATTTTGAAAATTAAAATGTATAAAATTTCAAAACGTGGGTATTACTATTCATAACGGTTAGTTTTATTGGTCGCTGTGTGTTAGAATCTCAAAGTTGTGTACAATGAAAGCTATTGCATTATTCAAAGGGAAACGTACCGTGGAAGCTTGGGGTGTTACATTTATTGTAATTTTCAATTAGTATTCATTTTATTCCTTTCTCTTTGAGTAGATAAGAATATCATTTATAAATACTTCCACAAATTGATCAAGGTAATATCTAAAGACTCTACTAATTATATACATGATGATATATGTGGAATTTTAAATACTAAATAGAACCACTATATATTTATAGTGTCTATATATTGTATGGAATAATTTCTTGGATATATCCTTCTTCTTGACCCTAAATTGATAATATCTTGAATGAAGGTCAATCTTGGAAATGTGTTGAGCTCTGAACAATTAATAAAAAGAGTCATAAATATTGGGCAGAGGATACTTGTTCTTAATTATGTTATTGTTTAACACTTGATAATAAAATAAAAGTTGCATTGATCCATCATTCTTTTTCACAGAATAACAGGTTCATCCCAAGGTGAAACACCTAACTGAATGAATCCCTTGTCAACATTTTCCTAGGGTTTCTTCTTTAATTACTACAACTCAATTGGGACCATTCTATAGGAAGATATAGAAATTGGTGTAGAATTAGGTATGAGTTCTATTGAGAACTGAAATTCAAGATTCTTTGGAAGGTTAAGAGACTCTTCTAGAAAAACGTAAACAAATTAATGAAAAAAATCATATCATTGATGTCAAGTTTCACCCCATCCATTTGATATCGACAAACCTTATGAATGGAAATTATAACCCATACAGAGGATTTCATCTCCATAATAAGTTCATACTTATCATCACATTGATATATGATCATATGTTGGTTTGAAATATCAAATGTGATTTCCCTTATTCAAAAATTGATGTGGGATTTATGAGGAGAAAACCAATCCATGACTAATATGACATCAAATTCCACGAGAGAAAGAATGAAAAGATTTATAGAAAGAATATTTCAATAAAAAAACATGATAGAAATCATAAAATTTAGATAAAATCATCATACCGTTTGTGATTTTCACTACTAATTCCACATATAATAATTTTGGTGGTAACTTTATACCCTTATAAAATTCATTAGATAAGAAAGAATTAGTTGATGTAGAGTCAAATAAGACAGTATTAGTTCTAGAGTGAATAGTAAGTACACCTTTCCCCACCTCCTTATCATACCCGTCATCAATAATAGTGACCATATGATATTTCTACTTATCCCTCATCTTAAGAGGATACTAATATTGATAATCATTATTAACCCTCAGGTTTTGGAATTGGTTTTCATAATTATCATTCTTCTTACACTCTAAGCATTGAAACATGGGAGGTACATTATATGTATCTTTTTCTCTATTATCATTGTTATCTAACTTCTTTCCATTAAATCAAAATTTAGATTCATGATGTCTATCCCATAAAATCGTAAAACATTTTCTAGTCCCCCAAATACACTTTAGTCTATACTTATTACCAAAAATTTATCATAAAATAAAGATAATCTTCTTATCTCAATGGTTTTCTGATTTTCCTTTGAATTACATTTTTTTAATTCTTATCAAAACCAATATATTGATACATAACTCTTACCTCCATTTCCACCTTGATAGAACATCGATCAATCTCTTTATAATTACCAATTTCGATTTTAGATAGTTCCCTTAAGATATTTTGGTTTTAAGACACAAAATAATTAGTCAACCTTCGTTTCAGGTTGGATGATAGATATCAAATCATACTATGAAGGTCTTATAAAATTTCCATCATAGGTACCAAAATATTCTTAATACCTTTTATTTAGCTTAATGAAATCATTTTCAATCTTCGTATGGAGAATATGAGGAATGTACATATTGAAAAAAATGTTATTAAAATCATCATAATTCATAGAGTCAATTTAATCATGTTTCCTTTTATTATTTATAAGAGTCCAACATTGACCCACTTTACCTTCCAAATAATAGAATTCAAAAATTATTTTTTCATGTTCATAACGATAGAGAATGTAAAATATTTTTATATTGGTACTGATCAATTTTTTAACAAATATTGGATCAGAATACCCACTAAAATTAGGTGGACATTTACTTACTATGGACTCAAGATAATGTTGTCCCCTCCTTTGTTCATCTGTAAGTCCATGCTGATTCATATCATGATAAAGTTGTGTGAGAATATTAACAAGGCTCTTTATTCCAGATCCCATATAATTCAGTCTCTTTAGAGGAAATTCATTGCATTGTCTTTCACACTCAACATTAACGTTTTTCCTTCGGGTTCCATTAATTTACAAATACTAAAAAGCCTAATATAAGATACAATATTCATAATGGAGAACCACATAATCATTAAAAACGCTTATAGGATGTAAAAATCATGAAATATTCTTATTTAATAAATGTTACATTAGGTTTATACTAGGTTTTTCAGAGTCAAATTATATTTGAATCCTTTATGATGGTTCATAAATATTTTTTAAATTTCTAAAGCATATACCTGGGGAGTATCAAACCATATGTGAAGAAAGGCCCTTCTTTTTGTAAACCAGTTCCCAATAGAGTATAACTCTATACATTTTTTTTTCAGTTTTTTTACCTATAGTTACATCTGTCTCAGATACACATCCACTTGTATTATCTTGAAGGGGATGTATTTCTGGCAAACCACTCTCTATATTCTTTACTGAAATTACATGAAAATTTCCTATAATTTTTCTCCTCCTAATGCTTATCATTAGTTATGTCCTTAGGGATATCACTAAGGTTTTATCAACATAGTTTCCAAAGGTTAACTAAAACTATCCTCCGATACTAACTACATTGAACCATTCTTATCATAAATAGATATTATATCATTTTTATGAATATTTATTACATTAAACAAAAATAGGCTTAAGGACCCTAATAATTTAGAGCCTTTGGAAACATGGAAACATAAATACTAGTCCATAAGTGAGCTACATCATCTCCCTCTATATTCTTTAGAACTAGAACAATTCTTAGGCATATTATACGTAATATATATCTTCATAACATGGGGAAAGGTAAGTTAATAAAGTGTGAGATTGGATGATCAGTAAGGTTAAACAAAGGATATATATAATCATAAAATCATTATAAGGGTATGAGAACATGATAATAACATTTGAAAAGTATAAACTTCATATTAAATATCAAGATTTTGAGTCATGGAAAAAATCATGGCAGTTTATAAGACATGAATCTTAATGAAATCAAAGAACACCAGCCATGGGAGAATAACATTGGCCTAAGAAATGGAATTTTTGGAATATAGAAAATCATAGAGAATCATTCCCATATTATTCAAGGCTCACTACCAAGGCTATCATAACATAAAAATTCCTTTACTAAACCAGTTTCACTCCATGTTCAAGTCCTTTCTTAATAAACTGGGTTCACTACCCATTTCATCCCTATCTTATTATACAAGGTATACTCCCCATCTTATCCTTGACTTACTAAACCTAGTTTACTTCCCATTATAGTCCTTTATATATCATTAGATATAAATCACTTCCCAATGAATTGGAGAGAGACATAGGTCCCACCCTGCACATAATGAAATCCATTTTTATATGTTCCAGAAGATCATGAAAATTCATTATATAATAGCACATTGAATGAAATGGATATCATAAACATTTCATTACATAATAACCTATGTAAAAGTAACAATTTTCATAATAATTTCATCACATCACAACCCAAGAAAAGTAGTATGTTTCATAAGCATTTTATCATAGTGTAACCTTGGGAAGAGAAAAATGTTTTATAAAGAACATTCCATCAAAACATAAAACATTCAAAGAAAAAATATGAATTGTATCCTTGGATAATATTCCTAGTAAGACATTGGTAACACCAATAGATGTCATATTATATGGAAAATAGTTTTCAAAGATCATTTAAGACATTTATTAAGAAAAATATCCATTATAATTTTAAAAATTCTTTTTGAAATAAAAAACATTTTGAAAATATTTTTCTTTGAAAATAACCTAGAAAAAATATAAAATAATATTTTAAGAAATGATTGGTCCTGATATCAAAAATTTAGTTTATTAAATACACAAAAAATTTAAGATTAGTTTATAATTTTTGGTCGAAGTCAAAAATAATTTTTTTTCAAAATGACATGAATATTCCTTTAGAAAAATTCCAAACATGGGTAAAACTATATTTTTAAAAACATAATATAGAAATAATTTTTATTAAGCATGATTTTGGAAGAAAATAGATTTCTGATCAAAGAGAGAAATAATGTTGTGTTTTCTTAAAAATATTTCTTAATTATCTTGAGTACCAAAGAGTGGGAAATGGTACCATTACATGATGATATCATGAGTAACCATAGGAAAAGAAAATTCATGAAAATTATTGAGTGGTGGATCATGAGATATCAATATTGGTTACTTAATCACAAATAATCTCAATAAATGATGAAATTATGACATAAAAAACTTACCATTTTAGTAACCTTGAATCATACACCCCATGTAATATACCAATCTTCCATGATGTGCTTCTTTTTAATAATTCATTAGCTTGCACTGCACGTAACACTGAGTTCGAGCACACCATGACTTGCTGTTTAAGAAGTAGTTATGAATAGAACTAACCAAAATTTGAATTTTATATATTCTATGTAATTTTAATATTAATCTAATTTTTTTATTAGACATTATGTAAGAACAAATCCAGTTTTTTGAATAAAAAAATTATTATTCAAAAATGTTGTTTTACAACCTTTTAATGAAGAACCCATTTTAAACCCAATATTTGACACTTTTATATATTAAATTTAAAAACATAAACTTATTATTTGAAATAGGGACATCAAAATTTAGTTTTCTTAATTTTTTTTTGTATTTATGATAACTTGTATATTTTTTTGAATACTCAAAAATACAAACTTTTAATTGAAAACAACTTTTTGAATCGAAAAAATGTGTAGTGTTAAATTTTACATTTGAATGGTTTTAAATTATAATTAGATTATATTTTTAGAATTTAATATAATGTTCATCATTTGAATTATTTTTACTTTAAAATTATATATAAACACGTGTTAGTTTTTTGATGGTTTTTACTTTTGAAAAACCCATTTTTTTTGTTTTGACAATAGGAATTAATTTTAAATTAATTACTGCACTTTATGTATTTTTAATTTTGAAAAATGGATTCCATATTTGGAATAAGTGGGTCTAAATTATGTTAATATGTTTCTTTTATTTTTTGACATTATGAACAGTAACTTTAGTAATTTTTTTATTACCACAGTTAAGGGTAAATCATGTAATTAATGGTAAATATAATAATATAAAATTACCTTAACACCTAAAAAAATCCTATTGGATGAATAAATTTTAACTTTATCATATATGGTTTGAAGTGGATTATCTGAATAGCCACTTTCCCATGAATATGACATTAATACTTTTAAAAACCATGAATGTGACAAAATGTCACACTCTCATTTTATATAAGTATATTAATTTTAATATAGAGATAACGAGTAGATAAGATCTACTATATGTAATCTATAAAAAAATTATCTAATTACCTACATAATATAAATTTATTTATAATTTTTAGAAATTAAGTAATTACTATTAAGAATGATACAACAATGACACATAAATTATTTTATTATTAGAAATATCAAATAAATGATTTTAAAAATATTAAAATAAATATAATTTAAATTAATTAAGGTGATACATGAATTTTATAGGTGAATATGATATTTTAGGAGTATATTACATTTATTTTTAATGTTGTATTCTATGTGGATTTTATTGAAAATCAAATAAATGAATAGTATCAAAATTGAGACTATTGATATTTTATAAAATAGCATTTTGTTAAATTATTTAAAAAACATAAAAATATTTAAAAATTACAAAGTGGTAATTATAAGTTCTAAAATTTCATAAAATATCCATTTATTCTCAATTGAAACCATATAAGTAAATATTTATAACAATTTAATATTTAGAATGCTATTACCACAATTAAAAATAAAATAGATTAAATAAGGATAAATCAAAATGATAAGGTTCAAAATAAAAGAAAAATATGTGTAAATTTTATTGGTTGTAAGGATTTCGACCCATACTCATCTTATATTATAAATTATTCACTTTGGAGCATTTTTTATTTAAAAATTAATTTATATTAATTAAATAGTTTTGGTACTTCCAAAGGTGCCCTTCCCTCTTTTATGAAAGGGAACCTTTCCTTCTCTTTTAATCACACCTCTAAATCCTTTTTTTCAGCCAAAATATACCTATTTTTTCCCCAGATTCCCTAAATACATCCTAGAGGCCATATATTGGGTAGAAATTCATCGTAATGAATCCTTTTGTAAAAATTAAAAGGAGACACCCAAAAAAGAGGTAATTGTTTTATCACCTATTTTAAAGTACTTTTCTTCTTCTACTTACTATTTCTTTGTTGTTTCCATATAAAAATAATAAATCTAGTATAATAAATATAGTGATATTATATTATAATTATGGGAAAACCTTATACCCCCTTTTATCCATCCTACGAATAACAATATCCCTATGCGTGCGTGCGTACGACCTATCATCTCCACACCATGGTGAAATTTTTTATTCAAAAATACCTTATTTAGATGGGTATAATGATGCTAAGAATGGATATAAATAATTAATATAAAATTAGAATGATTATTTATAATTAATATACCATTCAATTCAATACCATCTAACGATCAAGTGAATGATATCATCGCTCGTGCGTACATGTGACCTACCATATCCACGACACGATGAGGTTTATTCACCATGTTAACCATTCATGAATGATTATAAAATTTATATTATGATTAAAAATAATAATTATGAAATTAATATCTTTCTGTATATGTGTAAAATACATCCTATTCATAAAAAACATGATTTACACAAAAATACCAGAATGGTAAAATAAAGCAGTTAACAACTCAAACAATGGTAATACTAAAATATTATTAACAAAATGATAAAAAAGGGTCATATATGATATCATAAATATGTATATGGTTCTTATTTAACCTAATAACAAACATTAAACCATTATATTGAGGTTTAAAACACCCTCTACTAATGGAAAGTACAAGGTAAGTTTTAAGTACACTATATCTTTATTATCCGAGATTGCATATACGCAAGTATCCACTGGAAAATCTTTATCATCCATTTCCATGTTTCATAAAAAATATATGTTAAAATATTTTTAATATTTATCTAAATTTTTTTAAAGTTGTTTATAACCATTTTTTACTTTTTTATAATTTTTTGGAAGGGAACCTCTCAGTCATTTTCCAAACGAGGTACTTTATATGCTTTTCAACAAGTTATAGAAAGAATGCTTCTTTAACTTATATGGTGCGAGTGATAATTTTACATCATCATGTAGCATTACCATTTTGAAGCTCCCCTTACAAGATTACATTGTTATTTTCAAAAGAAATGTTTTATTTTATAATTGTGTGAATTTTAAATAATTTAAAGTAAAAAATGATATTTCTTTCAAAGAGTTTTAATGGATTTATTAAATTATTTTCATCTATGTCAACATAATTTATTATATTTTATGCTTATTTTATGGTTGAATTATTATGATAAAATCATCAATATTATATTGAATGGTTTATGATATATTTGAATGTGGATGTTCTATGTTTATACCATTCTTGGTTTATGGTTAAAGAATTAACATTTCATATTCTAGGTTTAATACAAATGTTTATGTTATATTTCACCCTTTTCATAAAAATAATGCATTGGACTTAGTTAGTGATGAGCGGGGCTCTCTATAGCCCCTCGATGCATCAGTAGGTCTGATAAGACAAACTAGTGTTTGGCAAAAGACCTTGATGATATGGTAATAGTTTTGGAATGAGGACTTGAAGATATGGTTATAATGTCCAACATTATGCGTTACCCCATTATGAGATTAGTTATTAATTTTATATGTGATTATTCAACTATTATAATATCCATGTAAATGTTTAAATGAAATTATTTGGCTTATTTTTTCCATATTTTACTAAAGATGAGGTTTTAAAACGTTTGTGTTTTTGTTTTATAACTTTCCTTAAAAGTTAATTATTATCTATGATAGCTTCCGCTTTATTGTTTATCCTTACTGAGAATCTGAGCTCACCCCTTATGTTTCATTTTCACTGGGATGTGAAGAAATATATTTTTATTCACCTGTAGGGAAAGTCTAAGGGATATTAGGGTTTTCAAAAGGGGTAATATTTTGTTTTTTTCCTTTCAGGATGTAATGTAAAACTTATGTTTGTACTTAGTTTTTCTAAGGCTACTGAACCGACTAGACCTTTGAAATTTGATTTTATTATGATCATGATAATGTAGTAAAATAATGCACTAACTATGAGCTTCCGGGGTCAGGGAATTACAGTTGGTATCAGAGGAAGTTTAGTACAAACCTTGGAACCTATATTTAGAAAACAACCTTGATTAAGGAACATTACCCTAAAATAGACTTTGAGGATAAGTATAAAATAACATCCTAGAATTTTGGTAATATAGAGATTATGTGGGTATTCCTTTCCAATAAATCCCTGTATGGATATTACAAGTGAATGTGGTTCTAGCACAGATGTACCTAGGGGTGAAATCTCTGACATGGTATTTCGAGATTGATTAGTATAAAAGATTAAAAAATAGTATAAATAACTATAAATAATAGAAATAATTATAAATTTCTAGAAAAGAGTATTTTACTACCTTCTCTTTTTTGGATAGTGTTTATCTTATATTTAATTATACTAAATAAATAATTATATCATAATTTTTAGAAAAATATGGAATGAGGAAGTCGAAAATAGTCATTATTAGATGACTGTGCTTGGATAACTCATCACAAGAATCTAAATGGTTATGGATTAAATCTTATATATATTGAGGATGTTCAAGATTTTTTATCATTTGCATCATCAAAACCAATTTTTTTTCAGAAGAGACAATTAAGCATCCTTATAAAAAATTGTATTCTTAGGATGTATGACACATTTGAAAACATTAGAGGTCATTTTTGAATTTTTTTTTCAATGAGATTCTGTTTTTTTGGTATCAACATGGTGAACATAGTTCTGGAGGAGATATTAATAATTTGGTTCCAGATCCAAAATAGTTTCAAAATTTAGAACATGATGTGGTAGGTCCGTCCTTTCAACAAACTGAAACTGAGGATGATATTTATTTAACTCCAAAGTTGGAACCATCTCTTTTATATGAGTTTTTGAGGTCTGCTAAGGATTCCTTATATCGTGGTTTCAAGATAAGAAAGTTTGAAGGAGTTTCCAAATTAATGGACATTAAATCAGATAATGTAATTTCAAATAATTGTTTTTATTAGATATTATCTTTGTTAAAAACACTAATACTTGAAAAAAATGTGTTGCCTGCAAATTTCTATGAGAACAAGAGGCTGGTTCATAATCTGGTTTTGGTTATCATAAGATTCATGTATCTTCAAATGAATGCATCTTATATTATGGAAGAAATGAGTTGTTGGATAGTTTTTATATATGTGGACAATCAAGGTATAAATAATCTCAACAAGAGAATCCTAGATTTGTTCCTATAAAACAATCAAGATATTTCTCACTTACACTTAGATTGGAGCATTTATTTATGTCTCAAAACACAACATCATTGATGTCATTACACAAAACCAACATTTAAACTAGTAAAAGATTAAATCATCCCTCTCATTGAGATTCATGGAAACATTTTGACCAAATAAATCCATCATTTTCTTTAGAATCCTGAAACATATGAATGGATCTTTATACTGATTGTTTATATCCATATGGTTCTTGCAGTAGTCAGTATTCATGTCGTCCTATCTTTATAACTCCTTATAATTTACCTCCATGGTTGTTGATGAAGGATGCATATATCTTTTTGACCATATTAAGTCCACGTCATCCAAAAAATAATATTGATGTTTAATTTAAACCATTGATTGATGATTTTAATTGACTATAGAGTAATGGTGTCAGTATATATAATGTTGCTGCAAAACAAAACTTTGTACTGAATACTGCATTGATATGGACAATTAGTGACTTCCCAACATATGTCATGTTATCTGTATGGAGTAAACATGGCCCAAAATCATGTCCATACTATATGAGAGATAAAAAAGTGTTTATGCTCGTCAATGTAAAAAAACCTTGGTTTTTCGACTGTTATCACATATTTTTTTTAATCGATCATCCTTTTCAAATAAACAGAGATCATTTTAGAAAAGGAAAATTTGAAAAAGATGGGCCTCCAACAAGGATCCTAGGTACAAAGTTAAAATCAATTGTCTCTTCATTACATCCCATCACATTTGGACTATTAATAAACCAACATAAAATGGATGAGTTTCAAAAAGAGCACAATTGGATAAAATAGAGAAGGTTTTGGTATTTTTCATATTGGTCTGATTTGTTAGTCCATCACATGTTGGATGTGATACATATTGAGAAGAACTATTTTGATAATTTATTTCATACAGTTTTGGATACACCAGGTAAGACCAAAGATAATATGAAGGCATGATTGGATCTTAACGAAATTTACAAGCAACTAGAACTCGAACTATTTGAAAATATCAAATCACAGAAGTTAATGAATCCAAAAGCAGCTTATACACTGTCCAAAGAGAGTCTCTTATTATTTTGTTAGTGGATTTAATATTAGAGACTTCTAGATGGTTATGCTTCCAATTTGGGATCATGTGTGAGAAATGGTCATATTATCAGATTGAAAAGTCACGACTGCCCTATTTTAATGGAAAGACTTATGCCAGTTTGATTGAGAGGTTTGTTAAATCCTATGATTTATGATGCGTTTACAAACATATCATATTTTTTCAAGACATTTGTGTGTCAACAATAGACTATGATTCCATAATCAAACAGTAAGAAGATATCATTTTAATTTTATGTAAACATGAAAAAATATTCCTTCCTACTTTGTTTGACTCAATGGAACATTTGATATTACATTTTTCTTATGAAACAAAATGTGGAGGTCCAATATAGTTATGATGGATGTAACCATTTGATATATGCATACAAAAATTGAAAAAAATATGTAACAAAGCATCAGTTAAAGTAAAAATTGCAAAAACTTATTTGTAAGAGAAATTTTCTTTTTTATGCTCTCATTACATTCAATATGAATATCCTTCAAAACAAAACCACATGAGCCGTAACATGGGAAATGTTGATGATAACATGGGGAATCAATTATCAGTTTTGAATTAACTGAAACTTGGCTTTGGTGGAGTTCATGAATGATGGATTTCAAATGAGGAACATCACAGAGCTCATACACATATTTTTCTCAACTATAAAGAAATTAAACCATTTGTACTATGAGTTCTCATATCACTTATTCTATAATTTTTATAACAATACATTAATTTTATTTTATTTGAAGGTTATATGAGAATCATATCAACAGATAGTTTCCATAAGTTACAACAACTTCTTTTGAATAATGTCATCAATTTGTTTTCCCTACTGGTTTCAAAAACTGGTAACATAATTTTTTTTTCATTTCATATATAAATAAATTTAATACTTGTTATAGTGATAATTGTTTTAAAACTTTTCAGTTATCTCATCATGCTGATAAAATTGATAATCGAGGGTCTATATTGAGTAACCCACCATAGAAATAGTTAAATATTTTATTGAATTTGTGGTGAATGTTTTTTTATTTCATACATTTGAATATGGGGAATAAAATAAATGAATAGTGGTGTTTTCTTGAGAGGATCTCAAAATAGAGAAACTGAAGTTTACTTTTATAGAATACTAGAAGAAGTCATTAAACTATGTTATTTGGGACAACATTACACATTGATATTTAAATGTTAGTGGTTGGATACCGAGAGAGTCTTGCGTGTTCATTCGATCCATGGAATCAATGATATTAAATATAAAAGTATTCTTGAAGTAAATGAACCATTTTACTGGTTTATTAGGAACAAAAAATTTATTATGAAATTTACGATGCTAATTTAAGGGAGTTGGGTGATTGGTGGAGAATAACAAAAAATAAATCTTGAGAGAATCAATTTAGTGAAAGTGAATGTGGTTCCACTAATGTGAAAAGAATTAAAATTTTTCAAGAGAGAGCTCTGAATCCAACTTTTTCATGAAGAGACATGAATATCATTGATAAAACCCCACATTTAAGGGCAGATGGTGATGATGATGTTAATGATGTTCCTACTAAATTTGAAATTACAAGATATGATTAAACTGAAACTAATATAGAAATTGATGATGCTGAAAAGGAAGATTAAGACAATTACATCTATAGCTATGAAGATGAGGATGAAGATGGACATTGACATAGTTAAATTTTGGTTATAATCATATATAATATATATCTATATATAATAGTTGTTTTCAGCTATTTTCTAACAACAATCATTTCATGTTTCAGATGGATGGGGATCTGTATCATTTGTTACAGGATGTTGATCAACATTTAGACGAGAAAGAGGTCTGATCAGCCAACCCTCAAACTTTTGGTGGTTCAGAGGGCACTCAGAGGGGGTGTGTTCTTGCCCGACTGATGATGTTCGACCCTATCGCCGAGCGACGCCCATATCTTGGGTTCAATATATGCACATAGAGGTATGTTTACCAATTTTATTTAGTTAGTTTTCATTAATTTATTGATATTATAATTTTTTAATTAATTTTTCTTTTTTCATAGCTTTATGCATATAGTTGTCGGACAGGGGAGCACTATATTGTGCAATTATTTTTCTGATGCCTGGGTGTCATGAGGTCAGATTCCCATTGATGTTCAGCAGTGTTTGTTCGAGCATTTGTAGAAACCTAAATAAATAATATTTATTTTGAAATTAATTTAATTAATAATTTTATATAATAGATTATTTGTAGGGTTTATGGTATCCCATTAAGGAGATCATGATAGAGGCTATTTAAAGCTATGACATGGAGTTATGCGTCCATATAGCACTCAGTTTTTGCAAAATCTGGCAAGGAAATCATTGGAGAAAGTAGGAGTGAAAGAGTTTGATGAGACATATCATGTCCACCGACCTGATTATATTTAATCTCAGTGTTGGGATGGATTATGTAGACACTGGCTGAGTAGGCAGTTTCAGAATAGATCATCAGTAGGTCAGAAAAATCTTGGGAGACAGGAGGTGACACATCGAGTTGGTAGTCATGCATTCAGTACGCATAGGGAGTATATGGTAAGTAATTTTTTTAAAAGTATATTATATAAATTTAAATGTAATTGGTTTATTTTATATTTATATAGGTAGTTACACAACCCAATATTATAGAGTTCGACATTCATAGGAGGATGTACAGTGATCAAGCCACTGGGGAGATTAAAGGTGCAGGACATCGTTAGATTTTGGTCAGTATAAGTTTTTTTGAGTTTTAAATTTAACTAAAAAAAATATTTTAACTAATTTAATTAAAGGAGTCATATTAGGCCGCGATATCTCAGACAGATGTTGAGAGTCAGGCCGAGACCGATGGTCAGACTAGTGCCCCTTGATTTGATGAGGCAATGTGGATGCAAACGACCTAGTATGGCTTTGAGAAAGGCTGAGTTATTGGTACCAGCTCTCGAGTGACCCTTAGGGATTTTTATGGAACCTATGTGATGTTGGCATTGAGCTCTAGAGGATCTCGCAGAGATTCAACACCATCTCATTCATATTATTAGGAGAAGCTACAAGCTTAGAGTGATATTATAGAGACTATACATAGGGAGTTGGATGGGATACGTCAGTGGTAGCAGTTGCAACAGGAATAGTTCCTACTATAGCAGCAGATGCATGATGAGATGTGTTGATGGGGGCAAGAGCATGAGTAAATGGAGTACATGCAATGTCTGACTCACAGTTTAGGGATAAAGTTCCCTCCACATCTCCTTTAGCTCTTCTAGACGACCCTCCCCCTAGTGATATATTTTTATTTTATGATGAAACACATGATAGTATTTTTTTTATAATATTAACTACTTAAAGCTTTAAATAGTGTGCATTTTTAATTGTCTCAAATATTACTATTTTTAATATTTTTTTATATTTTTATTATATTTATTATTTTATTAATTAATATATTTTTATATTTTTGTGAATACAAAAATTGTTGTTATATTACTAATATTATTATAATTTAATTAATATTAATAATAATATTCTTATATTAATTAATTATTTTATAATTAATTTTATTTTATGAATATTAATATTAATATTTTATTTATATTAATATTATATTATATTTATTATTTTCTAAATAATTTTATTCTATCAATATTAATATTATAATTTTATTTATATTAATATTATATTATTATTAATATTATATTATTTAATTTAATTTTTATTATTTCAACTATTTGCGACGTTCCCATCACAAAAGGTTATATATTTTTTTATATTTCTAAAAGTAATTGCGACGATCCATTGCAATTAGTAATTGTGATGGATCATCGTAAAAAAAGGGAAACTATTTACGACGGGTCGCTGGGCTATTGCAAATAGTTTCTTAAAAAATTCTCCAATTTTGTTTTTACGATGGTGCTATGACCCATCGCAAATAATAGGTTTTTTTCGGTGCTTCATAAAACGTAATATTTGTGACTCTATATTCTGCAATGGGTCATTTGCGATGGGGTCCAGTCGCAAAAGACTATTTGCGACAGGAACACTTCGCAAATGACCCATCACAATAATCCATTTTTGCAGTAGTGTATGCTTAGGATATTTCATATTCCCTTTAAAAAACACTATTATGGATTTATGATTAACTATGACCTAAAATAAATAATATTTATTATTATGGATTAGATATGCATAACATTTTTACATTATATTAAGCATTTTATTTTATTTTTTGGAATTATTTATTATGATTCACAACCCAATCTAGTATGTGTCATTGTTTAGAAATGGAACCTAGTGTAATGAATGTAAATTGTATTAATGCATGCAGAAAATGTGAGGATTTCCCTCCTATGCAAGATAATGATAGTGGAGTTGGTGACACAACTGGTGATAAACAACTTATAACTATACTAGGACAACCGACTTAGGTTATGAATAATAACCTTACCTGTATGGAGTAGCCCGATCCACAATATGGAGGATCAATGTTAGGCCACTTTATGTGACAACAACCTCCAACATTAAATGGGACTACAAAACCATTTGTAGTTGAGAAATGGGTAAGTTCTTTTGAGAAAATATTTATGATTTTGGGAAATAATGAAAGTGAAAAGGTTGTCATGGAAGTTTATCATCTCTTAAGAGATGCATATCAATAGTGGTCATTAATTCAAAACAAGAAAGAGGATGATAAAGTAGAAAATATAGAATGGAGGGATTTTAAATAACTCTTCCTTGAAAAATACTTCTCTCATGATCTACGAGTGGATATGGAGAGGCAATTTTTTAGTCTGATGGTGGAGGATTAGAATGTTTCAAACTATGAATCTAACTTCAAAAGGTTAGCAAGGAATGTTGTGGACTACATAAGCGACCCAAGAAGTAGGATTGATCGATTATTTGAAGGGTTAAGAAAATTTCTCAGATTGGCACCAGTCTCTCAACACTACTTATCGTACGAAGATATAGTCTCATGTTCTATAAAGATGGAAAAAAGTTGTTTAATTCTTATGAAATCAAAGTAAAGAAAGAAAAGAAGATAATGGTGAAGCAGGAGACAGATAAAAGAGAAAAATGAAAGAAATATTTTCCTTTATGTGATAATTTTGGGAATAAACCCCCTAGAACTTCCTTGAAAGGAATGAGAGTTTGTTACAAGTGTGGAGAAAAACGTCACTAGGCTCGTGACAATAAGGGAAATAAAGAAGCTATAAATTTTCAATACAATATTTGTAAATAGATGAGACATTATGAAAATAATTATACAAATCATCAAGGAAATACATATCATAAGAAGCAATTAAATCAGGGTTAAGCTTATATTGGTACTACATTTGAAGTGGAATGAGTAATTTATTTATGTTTTTGGATTCAAGAATTATATTACAATATTTTGGATTATATTGCAGTACTTATTTTTTAAGGATTTGGAAGCATGCATTATTTCATTAAATCTTTTAGATTATAAAGGTATTTTTCAATAATAGATACATTATATTGTTTTGGGAATCTGATGTTATAATTGATTTTGGAATTTTTGAGATATTTTTAGAATGTCAATTTGGAGAAAAGTATTTGGGAAAGGACTTTAGTTTGGAATGGATGAAGATGTACATTGGATAATATTTTTTATGTTAAAACATTTCTTAAAATTATTTCTAGAATGTTATAATAATATAGTTTTAGAAAAAGGAAAACCCACCGGTCGAGCAAAAACCCGTCAAATCAGACAAGGTTGAAATAATTGAACCCCCAACTAAAGTGAGATATGGATTTATCACCTACCATTGGCCGACAAGAATTCCCTTGTTAGTATAACATGGTTTTCCTTATTTAAAAGGTATAAATTTATATTTGGAACCTTATATAATTAAGATAAATAGAATATTTTAGAGTTTTATTATCTTTTGAAGAGAAAATGAGTTTATGAAAGGAATTAGTTAAAGAATGAAACTATACATGAAAACTAAGTATGCTTCCTTCTATTTATAGTCTATGAAGTAAATTAACTTTATAACACTACGAAAAGGATCATAAAACCAAAAAAAAATTCCTAGTAATTTCTTTTGTGATAAATCGAATAGTCCCTTGGTTCATCCCTGATTTATAGCTTTCTAGTTGTAAAATTTATCCTAATAATTTTCTCTATCAGTCTCTATCAGAACTTGATAGTTACATTTTTCTTTCATGTCCATGTTTTCTTACATTTAACCCCGACAAGTGTTATTTCTGGTAACCTTCATACTTCCCCTTCTTTATTTTAAAATAGAGGCCTCATTAATCCATTTTTCGATGTGGGATTTCAACAAAGATATTTTGAAACATCAAACACCTAGTTTTCAATCCCGAGTTTAAATTGTGAGGAAACAATTTGTTAAATTAGGGGAGAATGTAACACCCAAAGTTTCAATAATATGCTTCTTTTTAATAATTTAATAGCTTGTGTTGCATGCAACACTGAGTTCGAGTACACCACAACTAGCCATTTGAGAAGAAATAATGAATAGTATTAACCACATTTTTAATTTTATATATTCCATATAATTTTAATATTAATCTTATTTGTTTCTTAGACATTATATAATAATAAATTCCATGTTTCGAATAGAAAAAAAGTATTATTAAAAAATGCAGTTTTATAGCCTTTTAATGATGACCGCATTTTAAATACTATATTTTACACTTTTATATATATTAAATTTGACAAAATAAACTTATTTTTTGGAAGCGGGACATCAAAATTTAGTTTAAATATTTTTTTTGTGTTTTTCTGATAACTTTCATATTTTTTTGAATAGGGAAAAATAATAAAATTTAATTGTTTTTTTAATTGAAATAATTTATAGTGTTAAATTATAAATTTATATGGTTTTAAATTATAATTATATTATATTTTTATAATTTAATATAATTTAGTCCATTGGAATTGTTTTCACATTAAAATTTCAGATAAACACATGTTAATCATTTGATGGTTTTTACTTTTGAAAAACCTGTTTTCTTGTTTTGACAATGAGAATTAAGTTTAAATCAATTAATGAAAATTATGTGTTTTAAATTTTAAAAAATGGATTCCATATCTGGAATCAGTGGGTATAAATTATTTTAATAGGTTAATTTTATTTTTGGACATTATGAATAGTAACTACTAATTTTTTTTATTACTGCGGTTAAGGGTAAATAAGGTAATTAATTTTAAATACAATATTATAAAACTACCTTAACACCAGTAAAGATCCTATTGGATGAATAAATTTGACCTGTATAATCTATTTTTCAAAATGGAATCACTTAATGGCCACTTTCCAATGAAAATTACATTAATATTATTAAAATCAATGCATGTGACAAAATGTCATACTCTCATTTTATATAAGTATATTAATTTTAATATAGTGATAAATAGGGGATAAAATCAACTACAGGAAGTCTATGGAAATATAATAGAATTAACTACACCCTATAAATTTATTTACAATTTTTAAAGATTATATATTTACCATTAAGGATGACACAATAGTGATAAAAACATTATTTTATTAATAGAAATATCAAATAAATGATATTATAAATATTAAAACAAATATAATTTTAATTGATTAAGGTTATCCATGAATTTTATAGGTGACTATGACATTTTAGGAATGTATTAGTTTTTTTAAAAATTATATTTTTTGTGGAGTTTATTTAGAATCAACGAAATGAATATTGTCAAAATTGACACAATTGATATTTTATAAAAATAAAATTTTATTAAATTATTTAAAAATCATAAAAATATTTAAAAATTACAAAGTGATAATTATAAGGTCTAAAATTTCATAAAATATCCATTTATTTTCAATTTAAACCATATAATTAAATATTTATAACCGTTTAATATTTAGAATGGTATTACCAAAATTAAAATTAAATAGATTAAATAAGGATAAATCAAAATGATAAGGTTTAAAATAAAATAAAAACATGTCTAAATTTTACTGGTTGAGAGTATTTATACCCATAATCATATTATCTTATAAATTTTCCACTTTAGATCCATTTTTATTTAAAAATAAATTTATATTAATTTAATAGTTTTGGTTTTTCTGAAGGCCCCCTTCCCTCTATTATAAAAGGGAACCTCTCCTTGTCTTTTAAGGACACCTCTAAAGCCATTTGATCTGGACAAACTCTACCCATTTTCTCTCATAGATTATATCAATACATATTAGAGCCCATACATTGTAAATAAATCCATCTTAATTAGTCCTTTGGGACAAAAAGGTGACACTCGAAAAATAGGTAATTGTTTTTTCACCACTTTCAAAGTTATTTTATTATTATACTTATTCTTTCTATGTTGCTTATATATCGAAATCATAAATCTAGTATAATATATATACTAAGATGTTATTATAATTATGGTACATCCTTATACCTCCTTTTATCCATCCTATGAATAACAATATCACTATGCACACGTACGTACGACTAACCGTCTCCACGCCGCGATGGATTTTTTTATTCTAAAATAATTTATTTGGATGGGTATAATGATGATAATAATGGATATAAATAATAAATATAATACTATAATGATTATTTATAATTAATATAACATCCAATTCCATACCCTTTAACCATCAATTGAATGATACTGTCACTCATGCGTACGTACGACGAACCGTCTCCACGACGTGGTGAGATTCATTCTCCATGTTAACTATTCAATAATGATTATAAAATTTATATAATGTGTATAAATAATAATAATATATTATTGTGGATTTGACTAAAATACATCCTAATCATAAAAAACATTATTTACATGAAAAAAAAGAATGGGAAAATGAAGCAGTTAACACCCGAATCAATGGTAATACTGAAATATTATTAACAAAATGATAAAAGAGAGTCGTATATGATATCATAAATATGTATATGGTTATAGTATATTTTAATGACACACTTTAACCATTATAAAGTTGGTTAACACACCCTCAAATAGTGTAAAGTACAAGGTAAGGGTTAATTTGATAATCACTTTATTATTCGAGATTACCTGTACGTAAGTATCTACTAGGACATATTTATCTTCCATAACCATGTTTCCTCAAGAAATAAATCTTTAAATATTTTAAATATTTCTCTCCAATTGTTTAAAGTATTTTATTTCCATGTTTTACTTTTTATAAAATATTTTTAAAGTAATATTTTGATCGTTTTCCAAATGAGGTACTTGATGACCTTTTCGACAAGTTAGGGAAATAATGTTTTTTAACTTATATGACACGAGTGGATATTTTCCTCCATTACATAGCCTTACCATTTTTAATATTCCCTTACAATATTATAAAGTTATTTTAAACATAAATATTTTATTTTATAATTGTTTTACTTTTTAATGATTTAAAGTAAAAAAGGAATATTTCCCTCAAAGAGTTTTAATGGATTTATTAAATTATTTTCATCTATGTCAACATCCTTTATTGGATTTTATGCTTATTTGAGGTTTAATTATTATGATACAACCATCCAAATTATATTGAAGTATTTATGATATATTTTACTGTGTTTGTGCTATGTTTATACCATTCATGGTTCATAGTTAAATAATTTACATTTTTTATGCTATTTTAATATGAATGCTTATGTTATGTTTCACCCTTTTCAAAATATGAGTTCATTAGACTTAGTAAGTGATGGATGTGCCCACTATAGACCCTTGAATCATCAGTAGGTCTCATGAGACAAACTAGTGTCTTGGCACAAGGCTTTCACGATATGGTAATGTTCTTAGCATGGGGCCTTAACAGTATGGTTATGATGTCCGACATTATACATTTCCTCATCATGAGATTAATTATTTATTTGACATGTGACTATTTGACTAATATAATATCCATGTGAAAGTTTAAATGGAATTATTTTATTTATTCTTTCCACATTATACTTAATATGATTTTTTAAAAGACTTGTGTTTTAGTTTTATGTCTTTTTTTAAAGTTTATGCTTAACTATGATAGATTCTTCTATATTGTTTATCCTTACTGAGTATCTGAGATCACCACTTATGTCTCATTTTTCCCTTGGATGTGATGAAGTATATTTTTATTAACCTTTAAGGAAAGTCTAAGGAAGATGATAGTTTTTAAAGGGGGTAATATGTTTTTGTTTCATTTCAAGATGTAATCTAAAATTTATTTTTGTATCTAGTATTTATATGGATACTAAATAGATTGGTCTTTTGGGTATTTTATTTTCTTGTGGTCATGCCAATGTAATGAAATAATTCACCAAATCTGAGCTTCTGGGGTCAGGGCGATACACCATATGAAAGGATAAAATAAAATAAAAAATTAGAATATCACAAGGATAAATAAATTCATGATATTAACTATGAACTGGGATGTATATGTGACACATTAATTAATATAGGTGAATAAAATAACATATATCTCAAATAAGTAAAATCAAAACCAAAATCCTTTACCGATTTGGTAATTGTTGAACTGTAAACCCATGTAAGAGAGATCCTAAAAGGGATGTGTAAATACAAAAAACATAGAATCATCATAAAATATAATGATAGGTTTTATACACACCAGTTTTGATTTGTTATTTTTTTATGTCCTCTTAATTTCTTAATGGTACCATATTATCTATAATGATAGACATGATAAAAATATTAAATATATTTGGTATATATGTATTTAGAGTAATCCAGAATATTTAGAGATAGAAAATGAAATGCACTATTAATCGAGTAGGTAAGACATACATACAAATAAAGGCTATTTCCATTTTATTTCTTGATTGAAATAAAAAAGATAAATATTATATTTCATTGAATAATAATTTTTATGTAATATTATATATCATATACTATTATTAAACCTATCTTTAATAAATTCTATTTAAAGCATGAACAAATCACGTCGCTTCTTGAGGCCGTATTTTTCTATACACACGAACAACATTATCATATTCCCTCAAAATGGAAATCATGACACTATGTGTGATAGAAAAATTAAATAATTATAATAAAATAAAAAATATCATTTGTAAACTCTAAATCCATAATCATTTCCTACTGTGAGAGGTGGAAATGGAAAATAGAACAACATTGGCTCATGAGGTGGTTGTCCATTGTACACATGAATAGTGATTTCATAACCCATTTTATGGAAGTGGATATGGTTGTAGGTTTTGAAAATAAGATAAAAAAATCTAATTATATTGAAGATACTAAATTTATTATATAATCATGATATAAAAATTATTTAATGGGGTGGATAAATAAATAAAATAAAAGCGCTCGTTGATGAACATTACCTCTTCCTTGCGCATCCTCCTTAGATTTTCACTAAAAACATTCCTTGGTTGTATTTCTGTCCAAAATAAGGCTTCTAAAATTAGGGTATTTATGTTGTAAAGTTATATGGGTATTTATTTTATGAAACAAATAGTTTGAAAGTGTGAATAATAGATAAGAGTGGGTATCCTTTTATAATTGGGAGGAGAAGACTCCCTTGATATTTTTGAAAAGTAAAGAATACTCTCACATTTTGAATATGTCAAAAAGTCCAAATTAGACCATTATCAATCCTTAGAGGTGTTTTTTTTTCAAAATATGAGAATAAAATTTTATTTATTCAAGTTTATACTTCATTTTTACACTTAAAGTTTTAGTTTAAGCCCCGATGAACCCATTTATACCTTAACCACAATAATTAATTATTACTACATTCAATTTTCATTTTGGTAAAAAATTTAGTTGACATTATTATAAATTATAAATTATTATGATTATAAATATGTAATACGTTTTTCTAAATTAAGTTCACATATTTGACAAAATTTACATTAAAATTAATCCTAAAGATGTGATGAGAAAGCGTGTTTTTAATGAGAAAAGTTCAAAAGTTTATAATGTTTTTATATCATAATTTAACTTGAAATTGATTACAATGAACTAAATTGGAGTTATGGATGTATAATTGAACAAATTTAACCCTATAAAATTTTATCATCTAATTTAACACTATTAATAAATTAAACTAAAAATAAAATTTCAATTCAAATTCAGTATTTTTACTATTCATCAAAAATTGAGACTTCTCATAAAAAACCTAAAAATTTAACTAGTGAAAATTTCAAATTATGAATTAAAAAATTAATTTTATTTAATCAAATTCATTTTATGAAATTGTAAACGAAGTTAATTTTATTATTGTTCATAAAAATACATAAAAAGTAGTTTTTTGAGAAAATAATATTTTTGATACATATAAAAACTGTACCAAAGATTATGTGTTTTATTATAAATATATTTTTTATATTAAACCATTATAATTATTATTTAAAAATTAGGTATTACTATTCAAATCACTAAGTTTAATGGAAAGGTTATAATAGTCACATTTATAAAATAAAATTAAAAATATATTATGGTTTTGTTAAAACTCTATATTTTGTGTGATGAAAGTGGAGAAAGTGTTGTGTGAAGTGAAATATTTTCTTTTTGTTTCATAAAATGAAATAATAACTTGGTGTTTCATGTTTCATAATCTATCAATAAATTTTTTTATTAAAAAAATAATTTATAAAATCTCGAGGTGATACATTCCATGGGCTAACCCCATGTTTTCCTACATGGATGTATTTACTCGATACGACTCCCAATGAGGACAAAAGTACTATAAATATATCTTCACCCTTCCAACAACCACTTTTTTGGGGATATGCATTCACAATTTTAATATTTGAGCACTTATTCATGCAACCCTCTCTTTCAGTAACCCGCATAACTAAATATTTCTATAGATTATCATATGTGGATAATATGTATTAAAAACCTCACATAGGACCTAAAATCACATTGTGTTTTATTATAGATGATACCATGAAACTTACCTCAAATAACATTCATGTTCACATAAGACAAAACCATTTTCCATAACTCTATGATTCCAAAAACCCAGAATGTTTTATGAAACTATGCCAACACTATCCATTTTAAGCCTTTATGCTAGAGCCCATGATTTAAGAAACTCTAATAATTTTGGAAACTACATGATTTCAAAAAACAAACTCCGAGTCCTAGCCTTGATGAATCCTTTTTCTAAACATAGTTTACCGCAGGATGAGTTCTTGTATGACTTGTAAACATTCAAACCTAGTTTCTCTGTAGAAACCTCATTCACACAACTAGGATCATCAAAACTCATGCCCATTCAATTTTCTCCATGAATAGATAGGGATAACTCATTTCCTTTTTATATTATGCATTTGAACCCTCACATTGGGACCCCTACATGCTTCCTAAAATGGGATGTTTCCTTACATTCTACTTTCCAAAATCACTTGTGTAGTGGGTATATAAACACCAATTATTGCATCATGAAGGAAAACCAACATTTATTTCAATTGATGATATCATGTGTGATCGTATTATCTTTTTCTCTAGCCATTATCACCAGGACTCAAAATGTTCGCGTTTAATCCCAAACAATTTTCTATATGGAAGACATTAAATTACATAGAACAATATTTTTTAAAGATTACCAGGATGACCAAAAGTGTGTGAAATAATGAGGAAACAAAAATATCATTAAGGTGAATGTCATGGGAGTGATACTTGATCATGCTCCATATAGAAGATTGATGATCAACCAAGTTTCATAATCTAATAAAATATAATTTTTTAAATTGATAGTTCCTTTAGAGGTCATGAAACCAGGACTAGTAGGGGCCCTATAGATTGTGGTCACACAACTAATTATGTTGGAAAAAACAGAAGGGTTTACTATCTAGTTGCAGTGATCCCATGTGAATTTAGGACTAAAGGTGAAAATAATTGTGAAAACATTCTCACTATTCTCAAGGATTTTCCCCTAATATAGGTGGTCTAGGAATCAATACATATCCCATGAAAGGGTAGACAGTCCATACATAGTTCTAAGATACATCATAGAAGGAGATCAATCAAGAATGTAGTGGGTTTTTTTCTTACGTGAGGATGATGATATGATTATGTGGCTTAAAATTACATTCATGAAAACACCAGCTGTGCAGTTTACAGTCACGTAGTTAGGACTATGAGAATGTGAGGCTAATTACTGTGGTAAAGTTGACCTAAGATAAATAGAAGGACCCTATTGGATCCACTATTTTCTAGAAAAATGACACTAATATATAGAAGTACATTTATTGTGTCTTGAAAGATAGTTTGAGAACCGATATATATCTCATGCGAGGGAATTATTTTATAAAAGGTTCTAAAAGGTTGTGCGGTTGGATACCTATAATGGAAGGGGATAGCCTAACGAGTAAGGGTTCTGTCATCACACTTGGGGGTCATGATTTGGGGATAATGACCACACAATTTACCATATTTTAGAAAGGAAATTGGAAGCATTGTTTAATAATATATGGTGAATTTTAAATAGGGGAATAAGATTAATGTATTAGATCCTTATTTTTCCTGAACAAGTTGGGTTCATTGAGAACAAACATGCTATTGTTGAGTCCCAATGACGAGTCCTATAGTTTTCATACATTATATATTTATGATCGTGATTTTCCACAAGTGGTATGAGTGAAATAGTGATTGAAATACTAGATTTTCATTATAACTTAATTAAATGGTTTTAAATATATATTTATTTGTACCTATTGCCTCTAGAAGTTTTGGGTTGTACCAGTTGGATCAAAATAGTACTAAGGCTTATGGTCACACAAACACATCCAAATATGGATATGTATTAAAGTTACATAGATTAAATTTATAAGGATAAAGAGTACCAAAGGTATGTGTAGGAATTATATGAGTGTTTTTATAATGTGCTTCTGAGGAGTGATGATTGCATGTGTAGGTATTACACAAGTGTGCAACCCATTATGGTGAGAAAATCCCAAACTCATCGTATTAGAAATCATATGAAAGGTTTATTGTTTTCTTATCATGGGGTATATTTTATTTTTTACTCAAGGAATTATATTATTTTAACATAGGGTATTTATTGTTTAACATCATTAATTGAGGAATTTATACTACATAATTTAAGGGAAAGCATATAGGACATGTGGGGGGATATACACGTTTGGGTTACAGTTCATTTCTCCTCATATCGGGTCATGAGGGATTATCAATCCCTTGATGGGTTAGAGAATATTATTTCAATATACTCCTTAGGAGGAGGGCTATAGAGGATGCTTCGGAATAATATATATGTATATGGGGCTTGTTCACTAGGTTTACCAATACATTCATCCTTATGTTGTGTCATAAAAGAATCTCAACCAACTGGTGGGTTGGGGAATATGATTGGGTATTACACCTAAGGAAGAGACCCATGAGAAGGATACGGAGACATTGTTACTATCAAGAGGGGTGAAATGTTTTTTAGAACTTTGAATAATAAGAGGGGTTTACTAATTATCTCTATGAATGGAATAAAAATGAGTGTATTTTATTTTCACTTGACATGACACAACATACCATTTTGGACATGTGACATGGTCAAGAGTAGTTCCTTTTACGACTATGCAACCATAACATGATGAATTTTAATTTATTTTCATAGGATTAAAACACTTATAATATTTATTTTATTGTTTAATAATAGGGTCTGAGTATGTTTCCTCATGCTCATCACATTAATAATCTTATGCTCTACATGTAAGGCATTATATGCTCAATTTGTAGTTTAGACAAAAGCTTAATATCGTATTTTGAGGACTAGTAGGTGGATAATGCCTAGAAATGGATGGGTTGAGACTTATAAAGAAGTGTACCACTTTTTTTTAACATTGATTATGGTCTAGGTGAATAGATTTCAAGAATACCTTTAGGATCATTTTAACACAATATATTCCAAGAAAATGAGAGGTGTATCTTGAATCATAGAGTAGGGAATGAAATGAGATGAATATATCAACCTATGGTTTTTCAGGGAGCAAAGAAGATTATATCAACATATAACAGCCATAAATATTATGAAATATATTTTTTAAATAAATTTAATTTTTTCTATAGATTTCATTACATTCAATATTGATTTAAAATAAACAGGGATATACTATTAAAATATTATTACTTATTATTACTGTTATAACCATACCATTAAATTAGCGAGTATGAATTAGAAGAACTATAATATGAATTTTTTTCTTGCACATGAATAAAACATATTCACTGACTATCAATTGATTATAAATTAATAAAAAATCAATTGAAAGTAAAAGAAATGTTTTTATGAGAACCTTTTTTTATATACAGAATGCGTGTTTATCATAAGAAATTAAATTAATAATTATTAGTGAATATTTTTAATGAAATTTATATACTATATATTCAATCAAATTTTTTTCACTCATCTAACATTTTTTCCAGAACATGATAAAAATAAATCTAATTTTATGCTAAAAATTAGTTTCTTTCTAAAATATTTTTTCATCATGTTTTGTGTACTTATTTTAAAATTAATTTTATTTTAAAATTTTAGAAAAATAATTTGAAAAAATAAACAAAATTTTTCAAATCAGCATGAAAAATATATCTTATGGTGAATTTTTTATATGTTATTGAAAAGATAATTTTTTTGATGAAATGTAAAAAATACCAATTTTTATTGAAAAATTATTTTCTGTTTAAAGAATTTTAAAATTTAAATATAATTTTAAAATATTTTAAATGTTAAATTAGTTTAATAATATTATTATCGACACAATTTAGATCATTTTAAACAATTTTTGTTTCAATTTTATATAAATGTTCTTTATATTTCTGAAAATATTTTCATTGGAAAAACATTTTTTAATCACCTCTGCAATTTTAATTTTAAATTACATTTTGATAGTTATATGAATTGAATATGGAAAAGTTGAATTCATATTTGGAATACACATAATCAAAATCATATATTGAGATAAAAATAGTAAAAATTAATTACTGCTGATAAGGATAAAACATTTTTACTGGGGGGTTAGAAGAAAAAAAGGTTAAAATGACATACTTTTTTTTCAAAATCCTAATGGATAGAAATATTTTGACCAGAATTTGTATATGAATTGATAATGATCAATTTTAGGGTGTTTTAATGTGTATAACATTGGTATATGTTTTACTTTTCAAAAATTCCATGGGTGTCCTCTCATCCACTTATAAAAGGGAACCCCTCTCCACTTTTATACACATTTCCAATACCTTTTAGGTAAGCCAATCTGAACCCAAATCTTTTACTTACATTACCCCTAACATCCTATATGCCGTATCTTTTTTATTAATCCCTCATATGTAGTATTTTGGGGCAAATCTAATGAGGATTTCCAAAGAAGAGGAGGTGTGAACATGTATGAAGTATGTTGAGACTTGAGGTATGGGATTTCTAAGATCTCTTTAATTTTTCGAGGGAATAGATCATATTGACCACTCGGTTAAGTTTTTTAATGTATATACTTCCACTATTACTTGTAATATCGCAAATATCATTCTTTTCATGATATTTATTGTTTCTTTTTTTATGTTACTCTATAATTGGACTTACGATTCATATGATTAAAAAGTGGTAGAGAATTTTTGTATTATATTTATTTCTATGAAATACATGTGATATTCAACATAATTTTATTTTATGTGGTGCATATAATATTCATGAATATATTTTATAATGAATATTTTAGATTTTATGGGACATAAAAATGAAAATAAGGATTTTTTCTTTCACGAGGCTTAAGATTCAAAAGTTACCAAATTAGTAATGTTTTTTAATACAATCGCAATTTTTATCACAATTTGTAATTATTATACACCTCATGTTAAAATATTATGGCCTATCTTTCTTGTAACACATTAATTTTCTTCTCCTTTTTCAATTTCTAGAGATTCCATGTTTTCCAAAAATTTCTCTCTCTTTAAGAACTTAGGAGTTCAAAAGATGATTTTTAAGGGACAATTACTTAATTTATCTCTTCATATGGAAATATTTTACCTTCTTTGTTAATGTCTTCTAAAAATATTTTAATGAATTATTTTATAATTATAAAAATGTTTTTTGAATTCATTTTCTCATTTTTTTTTACTTTTTACAAAATTCCTTAAAAGTAATATTTTTATCATTTTCCAAAAGGAGGAACTTTTTACTATTTACAAAAACTATGAAGAAAATATTTTTTTTATCATTTATGAAATGCATGTTATTTTTCACCATCATGATAACTAAATAAAATAAAAAATACCTTACATGTTTCCAAAGTTATTATGAATACATTTTTTCATTAATATTTGGAAAATTTATAGGTTTTAATGAAGTGATTTAAAAATAAAAAATATATTTTTCTCAAGAATGATTTTGGGATTTTTTTGAAATTTTAATTTATCAATGACAACAAAATCTGGAGTTTCTTAGTTTTTACAAACGATATGATACAATGGTACCATGTTTATTATATCTCTGGATGGTTCCTAATTATTTTTATTTGATGTTTATAAAACCTAATTACTTTTCATGGGTTATAATAATATGGATTGATCAAAATTTTATGAAACTTAGTTTCTTTTCATGGTTTATGATTGTATGATATGATTAATTTTTAAAGAATTTGTGGAACAAATATATCACGAACCAAATCTGGTTGCCACCAATACCGGCATCAAAATCATCCCATGGAAAGGCCCGAAGGGCGTTACCTCTCCCCCCCCCCGGGCTTGAAAAAGTGCTAGTGTATCATTAATTTAGGTTTGGGAATGATTTACCTGAGTATGAAAGAATAAAACATTAAAAACAATCCATAATATAAACCTGAAATTTTAGAGCTAAACAAGTATTAAGAAAAAAACATTACTGAATAAATTGTTCTAAAGACAATAAAAGTGTTCCAAATACAAATAAATATAGTATCAAGAAATCCCCAAAGACTCCACACAACAAGGGGTCATCACCCACAAGCTGTCTCCACAACTCCGCACCAAGGATGAGAACTAACTCATGAACCGCCACGACCAAAAGCCTTTCCTTTAACTGAGTCAAACATAACCAAGTATACTTACACCCAATGGGTGTAAGTAGGGTGTGATTTTAAGCTCAATAAAATACCACCCATCGATTAAAAAGAGCATGCAATACAATGTTAAATAGCAATTAATTTTAATACGTAATGAAAAGAGGTGATAAATTATAAGAAATGAAACTTTCAATTGAAAATAGTTTTCAAGATAAAATTTTCAGAAAATTCTCACATTTAAATAGAAATATTAACTACTATAACTTACTTCCAAAAAACACCCCAAGATAAGGTAAAATAACTCAAATACAATGAGAAACAAAATTGGGAACACCCCTAGGCAATAGATAGTCTCGGGCCCCATGCACGTCGTACCTCGGTGTAAAGTAACCATCGTAAAATCAGTTCTCATGAACAAGCCACTAGTATGGAACATAACCATAACCTAGTGGTCCTAAATCACCATCCACATAGTTTAGTCAGAGTTTTAGTTATCCAGAATCTAAGTGAAACAGGGACAAAACCCATCTGGTCCACTAGTTGTACTAGTACACATATGCCCCACCTAGGTACCCAGGCTTCCCCCTTTGTGTTCAAACAATTTCAGCATTCAAAACATATCCATTTTAATGTAAAACACCACTAATGGTCACATAAACCCTGTATCGTAGATATCTCATTTTATACCACTTAAAACACACAACAAACACTTTGATTTTTAATGAAACAATTTCTCAAAATCTCGCATTATTTTGCACACAAAAACCCATTAAGAACCCCAATTGTTCACTATGTGAACACTTTTAAGTTACCAAAACAGTAAAGGTATCCCACTGCATTTCAATGGAAACAAAAAATCAATTTTAGGGCAGCCCCATGTTGAACAAGAAGTTATAACTCTGTAAAACATCCATTTTCACACAAAAGTGGCACCAAAACATCACTTTCCTTAAAAACAACATCAAAACCCATTTTTGCAACAAAAAGCACATGATATAAACATTATAAAAAGTATTTTAAGCCCTATTAAAGTTAAATAAAAACAAATAAGTATTTATAGGTAATACATTAATGAACCAATAAAAGTTTTATATGAAAACCCCCAATTTCACCAAAAAATGGCACATAAAATTCATTTTCTTTATAATTGAAAATAATTTTTTTACCAGTAACATTCAAATGAAATAGATATGTAAATACCATAAAAATGAAATATATTTCACAAATATTTCATACCAAAAGGAATATCCAACCAATTTAATGAAAACCCTTGAATCTCCGTGCGAAAATCAAATCGCACCATCGCCTTACCAAGAGAGACCTAGATAAAACCTAAAACCACATCAATTGACCAAGAAAACCTAAGGTTAAATTCTAGGTTAGAAACTATAGTTTATATACATTAGTAACCTTGAGAATAAGGGAAAAAACCTAAGTACAATGAATTAAACCATAAGAAAATTTAAAAAGAGTGAAATAGGCTCACTTACTTGAGGGATCTTGAAGAGTCTCCCCAAATACACTAGTATCTGTATTTTAAAACAGTCAAACATTAAATGGATGTTTGGATAAGGATGAGTGGGTTATTTAAAAACTATAATGGGGGGAAAATAGTAATAATTGAGAGAGTTAGGAAGGAATGAAGTTTCCTGTTCAATTCTGTTCGATTTGAGAAACCCTATAATGTTTTACACTAATTGGTGATGCACAAGAGCTCCAAAGAGGTGGTAAGGAGTCTAGAAGCCTGGATGGGTTCAATGGTCTTGGTTGAGACTTGTAATCACTGAAAAATATTTAAAATTAAATAAATTATTAATTAAACACATTTTGTTTTTAAAATTTGAAATGGGCCTTCGGGCTGGCCTAATTCCTTAAATTAAAACACCAAATACACTATTATTATTTATTACTAAAGGTTACAAATTATTATGGTTGTGTTAATAGGTCATGGGAGGCCATTTAGAAATTGTAATGGGTGAAAAATTATAAAAAATTAAAATGTTATAAAATAATTTTTTTTAAATCTGGAATTATGCTCACGGTTTGGCCCAATTCATGAAAACTCACCCATTCCTCCATAAAAGCTTGGGAAACCCCCAAAACAAAGCCTGAATGGAAAAATAAATGGAAAATATATTTAAAATATTTCATTTATATGTCAACATATGTCTTGTTTTAATTATGTGATAGGTGGTCCTAGAATTATATAACCCTCCAATGCATTGGGTAAATATTGATTACTCATGATTTAATAGGTTATTCTGGAACCTGACTTCATCTTCACAATGTTGTGTATGGACCTGGTTTCTTGTTCATGAGATTTTGTGTAAACCTAGTTTCATGTCCATAATGTTATTTGTAGACTAGGTTTTATTTATATATGGTTATGCATGGACCTAGTTTCATTTCCATAAGTTTATGTGAGGGATATATTTCATTTATTTAATGTAATAATTGAGCATGTATTTTTTTATACATGTTGAAAATGTTATATGCTTAAATTATTAAATATTACATTTTATATATTATGATATCATGGATTATATTAATTAGTATCCTCTATGATTCATGTCTTTTAAGCTACCAAGACTTATTCTAGGACTCTGGGTTATAATATCTATTATATATGGTATGGTTTAGAAATGTTAACATCATTTTCTCATACCCTTATATTCCTATTGTTACTATGTGATTAGTAATATCTCCATTTTCCCCTTAGTAAGAATATGATTTTTCACTTTCTTAGGTTTCATTTCATTATGTTGTAAATAAAGGATTAAAATAGGGTATATCTAAGGATACTATCTTTATAGGAGATTTTTCATACCATTCATGAAATAAAAAGATTGTGCATCTTGTCTACAAAGAAAATAAATATATACGGTCCTTAGTCTTGTAACTTTTAAATGTTTTTAATATTCTTATAAAAATATGTAATATTTATGTTTGAAAAATCTAGGCCTCTATAGTTGGTATAAGAGAAAAGGAAGGAGTCTAATCCTTGAGAACAATCACATGTAAGTGTTGGGAGAAGCATGACTCTCTGCCCAAGGTCTTTATAAGGAAAGGGCTGCCACTAGTGATGGTTGTAAGATCCTCGCCTTGGAGGTTTGGCTTACCATGGAGTTATATGATAGTTATAAATTATATCCCACGGGTAATAGATCTCTAACTCTATAGTTGGTATCAGAGTATGGTTTAATCAATATTTTCATATTTGGGTTAGAAGACTTTAGTGAGAAACCTATGGATAAGAAAACGTTTATGGTAATGTCAAAGTATTTTTTTTGAATAATAGAGAGAGTGGATTCTAAGAAATTGCATTCATTTCAGGATACGAAGAGTGGATGTGGCTTTGAAATAGTAATATCTAGCGGTAATATCTCCAAAAATGGCACATTAGGATTTGACTTGAGCGTTATCTAGTGCATGGCAATGGGCCTTACTGCTCGATAGGTTTGACACTTTTGGGGGATATTTTTTGGAAATTAAAAAACTATTTATGAACCATCATGAAGTATTGGAATATATGATTTCCATTAATGAACTAGGTTAAACCTAAGGTGTTATATATTTAACAAAGGTGTCGTCATTTAAAACTTATAGAAATGTTTTTTCATTCTTATGGGGTTTTCTACTATGATTATTATTTATCACTCTATAATTTTGGGTTTTATTAAATCACTGGATCTTAAATACTTCTGTGAAAAAATAATGCAGTGGACTATTCTGTGGAAATCCTAATGAGTAACAAAATGTCTTAGAGGCTAGTGTGAAATATTTTGTGACAATGCTCTACCAACCTTCTCAAGCAATACTTGGTAACATGGTTTTTGTCGAACTTCTAAATTTTCTGTGGAAGGAAAAATATTACATTTAATATTTTATCTAACAAATTCCTTGCACCATCCATGGGTCCTTTGATATACTATTTGTTGATAAATATACTAATTTGATGTAAAACACGTTTTTCATTCTTTAGTTATTAGTCCATGATTTTTTTCTTTCTATTTATCAATGGTAAGGTGAAGTAGATCAATGGTTGAATATTATTTGGAATGTATGAAAAGAGTAAGAAATGGACTCCCTGAAATATGATCATTTTAAAGTTATTCTCATTAGTAAGTACATCACTTGTATTTTATGTACAAAAAAATAGTGAATTTATTCATTTAACTTAAGTAGAAGTATAATGGATTCATTTTTACTGATTTGAAATTTTCTAAAAGACCTTACAATTTATGATTCTAGATTAATAATTATCAATGAAATAAAAATTGATTGATTCATTAGTGGTTTGAAACTATGACTTTGAAAGTAAAAAATAATAAGGATTTTTAATTCTGTAGATAAATCATTCGATGTTCACTCAAAGGGGAAATGGAGGCCAGAAACCCATATGGTTCTATTGAAAAGAAAAGGAATATAAAGTTTCATAGATGTACCATTTTAATATCACTTTGTGAGAATAAAAAGTTTAAAACATACACATGCCAAAAATTTGGGAAGGATAACTTAGGCGAATTCCTAAAAGGACATAGAGGATGTTTCAAGTGTTGGAAAACTGGCCATCGAGAAAAAGACTATAAAAGTAATATGATGAATCCTTTTATTGAATGAAATGAAGAGAGTGTTCAAGATAATATATCACCCAAAATTCAGTGATATATATTTATATATAATGTTTTTTGATTTATTTATATAAATTCCATAATCTATGGTCTAATAAGGACTATAATACACAACAACCTCTGAAATCAAAATAAAACTAGAAATTTTATATAATAACAAAAGTTGAAGTGATTCATTATAATTAGGACACACTTAGACTCCCCTATAGTTTTGGTAATTTATTATTGGAGTTTGTATGAAGGAGATGTATAAAAATCTTATTATTCATCCTTTATTGGATTTTGATATGATTCTTAGAATTGATTATCTCTATCTATATATATTTTGGAATTATTAAATAAAATTTGATATTTGAAATCAACCTATTATCATACATTAGTGCAAGGATGATCCCAATATACCAATAGAAAAGTACTTTTTTCCTATAATAGGATAAAATGTATGCAATACTGGGCGAATTATATTTTGAAAGCATATCTGATTTTATTATAACCTCAATTTGGAAATGATTTTGGTTTATACATCTTCGTAGGAGACTTTATGATTGATTAATATTATTTCATGATTATTTTTAATTTGATCCTAGAAGGATGTGAGATAAAATAATTCAAATATTTTTGATATAATTTCAGTCAAACATATTTTGGATGATCCTTAATATTAACTATTTATGTAATGAGTTAAGTTGTCCATTGCGTGTTTTTGTTGATGTTTTGGAACATAATTATTTCTATTTATCTATATTAGTTAACTTGTTCTAAACATTTAGGTTTTTGAAATTATTTAGATATGGGATGTATAATTTTTCATCCTTATATGTATATTATGATCCATTAAATCTTATTTTTCATGCTTTAGGAATGAAGAAATTCATATTGAATTTTCATTTCTCAAAGTAAGAGATGATGTGGAAATTTATTAAATCACAAACAAAGGATTAGATTATGGGTATGAAATGGAATAAAATTATTTAAATATATTTTCTTTTGAAAATTACCCAATATCATGAAAAGTACCTTGAAATAATAATATTTCCCTGTTACCTTTATTGATGGTATTTTTCTCACCACTTTGGTTTACGGTTTTGTGGTTTTTAACTTTCAAATTATCATTCACCTTGTTGAGATCAATGATTTATTAAAATCACTTCACATACATGTCAATATTTTCACATCCCATGAATATTATCCTATTTGAAAAAAAATTTATGTTCTTTTTATAAGACAATATTATTTTCTTTTCCCACTTTTTAAGAGGAATATTTATTGACCGCTTCTATAATTTTACACAATTTTTTTTTCAAATGTCAAACCCTTTATTACCTATCTCAAGACCCAATTACATGAACATTTTTTATTAAATATGTGTAGGATTGAAATACCCCATTATTTTATTTATTGTTTTTGAAAAAAATTAAATTTCAATGTTATGTTGTGTTACATGTAATACCGAGTTAAAATGAATCATGATATAATATTAAAATATTATTATTTAATGTGAAATTTATAACCAGGAAGTTAAATTGGAAGGTATGAATAGTAATAGATAAAAATGAAATTTATATAGTTTTAAAATATATAAAATAATTTTATTGGTTATCTATTTATTATAAATGAAAATAAAAATAATTTAAAAGTAGAAGAAATGTTTCTATGCAAACTATATTTTGAGCATAGTTTGTATTTTTATAAATAATTAAAAGTCATCTCTATTGGTGAATTTTTTTAAAAAATTTATATATTATATATTCAATAATTTTTTATTCATATAATTTTTTTTCTAGGAATAAGATAAGAATAAATCCTGTTTTTTTACTTAAGAAATATATTTTTTCTCTGAAAATCAGTTTCATTGAGTTTTGAACACTTATTTTAAAATTAATTTTTAAAAAATTAACATTTTTTTATTATAAAAAATAAGAATTATTTTTTAATGAGAATGTAAATATTATTTTAGAGCAATTTTTTTAGATTTTTCTGAAATGATTAATATTTCGATAAATAGTGAATGATAATAATTTTTATTGAAAATTGCCTTATGGTTTAATGAATTTATAATGTTTCATGTTATCTTAAAAGGGATTAAATGATAAAATATTTAATTTATATTATTATTAATCTAATTTATTTCATTTTAATTAATTCATGTCCATTTTTCATGTATTATATTTTTATACTTTTGAATGTTTTTTCATTGGAAAACCATTATTTTTCCGTGCTTGCAGGTTTAATTCTAATTTATATTCTACCACATCTATGAATTGAATTTAGAAAATTAGAGACAATATTTTTATTTATAATTATTTATATTATATAATACGCTCATCTTTATTTTTGAACATTATGAATAGTAAAAATAGTAAAAATTAATTATCATAGTTAAGGTTATTAATGGTTTACCGAAGGTTCAAAAAAATGATAATGGCTAATACGACCTAATAATATTTCTATTTCCTAATGAATGGATATATTTTAATCTTATATAATATAATTATCAATAATGATCCATTTTGTAGCCTTAGAGAATAATTAAAACATGGTTATGTCTATTTCATTTAAAAAATTACAACCATGTCCTCTCCCCCAATTATAAAAGGAACCCCCATCCTCTAGTATTAACACTACTAAAGCCTTTTAGTTCATCCAATACCTATAAAAAACTCATTCTTACTTCCCACATAACATACTAAATTCCATTTTAGACTAAAAAACTCTATTAAGAAATATTTTTATGTATTGTTAAAGTGGTTGTCCGATGAAGAGGAGGTTTGAACATGTAAGAAGGAATTTGAGAATTTAGGTTATGGATTTCAAGTCTCTATTTTATTTATGGAAGAGATATTCCATATTCACCACTCATTACTTTTATGTGGTGTATATACTTACCCTTTTACAGGTCATATCATGAATATCCTTTTTTCACCATATTTAATGATTCATTTGTTTTTATTCTTTTATGGGGCATATAAACCAATATTTTCCAAAGTGGTAGGGTTTTTTGTCATTTTAATTTATATGAGACACATTCAATATTTTCCACTTTTTTCTTTTATATTGTATATATAATATCCATGAATTAAATTTATAATGCTTCATATAGATTTTCTGTGATATACGATAACATATAAGGTTGTTTCTTTCATGGTTTTTATTATTCAAATGTTATCAAAGTGGTAAGGGTTTGATGATACGATCTCATTGTTTATCGAGATTGTCTTTGATTATGAATATAATATTTACATATTATGATCTATCTCTAATTAAACTCATAAAATTTATTTTCCACTAGATATCTATATAAAATCCATTTATTCGTTTCATTTTTCTCTCTTTAATATATTAAGAGACTAAAATAGTATATTTAAGAAAGAATAACTATATATATATTTTTGGATGAATATAATATCTCTTCTTAATATATGTTTTCAAAAAATGTTTTAAATCATGTTTTTACTATTCTAGATATATTAGTTAAATCCATTTTTACCATTGTTTGTATTTTCAAAAAATAATTTAAAATGAATCTTCTTGTCATTTTTCGAAATGATTTACTTTTGAATTTTTACCAAAAAAGTGGAAGGAATATTTGATTTAACATGTATATTATAAATGGTATTTTCCACCATATTAAACACTCTATAATTGGAAAAAACCCATACATGTTTTCAAAGTTATTTTAGATTAAAAAATTTATTTAATATTTGTAATTTTTTAGACATTATTGAAGTCATTTTAATTCAGAAATAATATTTTCCTTGGGAAAGACTTAATTATCTTTTAAGGGAATTTATTTTCATCAATAAAAAAACCATTGATTTTTTTTATATTTTAATGGAGATATAATGCAATGGTATCATACCTATTTTTTACTTGGATAGTTTACGATTATGTTGATGAGATGATTATGAAACCGATTTATTTTTCTTGGGTTATGCTATGATGGATTGATGAAATGGTTAAGAAACACTATTTCATTCCTTGGGTTATGATAGAATGTTGTTATGATATTTGATGAGTTTTTGGTACAAATATATATGGTTTTAATTATGTTATGTGTGGTCATGGGATATATATATAAATATCTAATAAATTGAGTATGTTTGGATAACTAATGAATTAAAAAGAGTATGCATGGACCTAATTTCATGATAAAAATTTTATTTTTAGATATGGTTTCATGTCCATAATGTTATGTGTGGACATAATTTAAGGTCTATAATGTTATGAGTTACCCCAGTTTCATGTACAAAAGGTTTTTTATGGACCTAGTTTCTTCTCCATACCTTTGTGTGAGGGAATTATTTCGTGTCCATAACTTAATGAGTTAACCTATTTATATTTATTCATAACCAAAATGTTATAAGATTTTGTTTTTTCCATATTTTTATGCACATGTTATGATCTCATGGATTATATTGATTAATGTAATTTTTGATACATGTATCATTAACTTCTATGTTTTATACCATGACTCAAGGTTATGATATTTGTTATGAAAGGTATGGTTTGAAAATTTTTATAACATGTTTCCATACCCATATGATCATGTTATGTTAAAGTGATTAATAATATCTCTTTTTCGTACACTTATATAGATTATGACCCCACCCTAACTTTTTTCCATTCCTTATGTCATGGTGAAAGGATTTATGTATGGTATGTTTAATGAGAATTTATTTATCAGATATGTTTAAAAATCATTCCTAAAATAACAATATTAGGTATTTATTTTCCAAATACAATAAAAATTTATGATCCTTAGAAATGTATTTGTGAAATGTTTTAAAAAATCATCTAAAATGATGTGATATTTATTTCTCAAAATCCTAGGTCACTATTAGAATCATGGTATTATATGGGGTTTATGTTGGTGTATGTAAATTCCATTACCTAAAATGGCTTTAACCCAACCTAAAAATTCCATGGTTCAATTCTATATTTTTCATGGGTGTAGGTGATAGTAACAAAGCCATAGAGCCTGAGGCCAATAATTGCATCCCAGAACAAAACTAGAGTAATGTTGTTGGTGTAAAAGCCACGTGGTATAGACAAATGGGTGTGAATCTAGAAAAATCTTTTTTAATGACTTGTACACTATATCATGAAATAGTGCAGTGTTTTGTGCCTTATTTCTTTGTGTCATGAAAATTTCAGTGTTGTGCGAAATGAAGTTTGTGCGAGGAATGGACTACAATCAAAATTTCTTGAAGAAATTGTGTGTCACAACATTATATTTTCATGAAAATATAGTTGGATAAAATTTTATACTTTGAGAAAAATTGAATTCTTTATATATTATGTTTCATTAAAACATCTGATGCAGAAGCCCATATTTTGAAGGACTTCATGAGGTGATTTTGGGCAGGTTTGGTCATTTAGTGTAGTATGAATCAAAAAGACATTTGTTTCATGATATGAGATATTTAATGTTGGATTCATAGTGTTCCTTATAAATAGTGACTATTTATGTTATATTTATTGGTATCTTGCCTATTTCACTCAACTTGTAAAGTTTCATGCAACATTGGTTGTGTCACACAACCATGGAGTTACATGAAAATACCTTCAATTTTCTGTATTTTTGGATCACATATGCGAGGAACTAGGAAATTTTATTAATTCATTCTCTAAAAATTTAGTTTCAGGAATTTGAAATATTTTCGCACAGTATTATAATCTTGGGAGAAATTCCAGCCTTCTCTCCAGAATCTCTTTTGGCTAAATTTTTTAAACATCTAATATGGGATGACTATAACATTTTATTCATATGTGTATTTGGCCTCCATGACTAGTAAGTTCAAAATAGTTAAATGAGAAACCCACACTTTGGAATATTTTATAATTAGTTACTTTCAACTTATATTTAAGCACCAATATTCATGGAAGACACTCATCTTCCACTATTAAGGTATAGATATCAAACGTTCACAAAAATGTCAATATTCAATAATAATAATTAACTATCCATTGATTAATTAATATTTAAACATATTCATTCCTAAGTTTAATTAATTTCAATTCTCAGTACATTGACACAATAATTTTATTCATATATTCAAGTATATCATCATCATCTATTACCATAAACAAAAAACTTTATTATTTATTTAATTAATATTTTTATTTCATATTTCCCTGATACATCCAGACTCATCATAATATATGTAAAATAGATATAAAATTTTCATGCATAAATGTAACACCCTAGGTAAATAAAGAATATGACATTTTTATATTTATCCATATTTGTGAATATAATATTAATATTACTTTAAATGGGATTCTATGCTCGATGGCGTACCCAATACGCAACAACGAGTTTCTTGGGAATCTTACGTTGCACTCTAATACTAAAATAACATTATTTTAAATAGTAGTTAACGCCTAGCCGTTGTAATGGTGGGAATGAACAGAACTAACTAAAAAATGATTATATATGTTTGTCAAATATTTTTACTCTTTACAATAAATTTTAGAGGATTAAAAATGTGAATGAATCCAATTTTAAGCGTAGACATTCTAATATTCTTTAAAAGGTCGATTAACCGCCTTTTGAAGGCGAACCTCTTTTAAATCCAATTTTTGAAAATTTTATGTGTTATATTTGAAAAAATAAAATTCTTATTTAGAATCAGGACATAAAAATTTATTTTGTGTAAATTTTTGGAATCTTTCCGATAAAGTTCATTTTTTAATGAATAGTGAAAAATGTTGTATTTTAATTCAAAACCAATTTTTAATATAATATATTTATATGATTAGATTATCTATTGAATTGGTTTTAAAGTGAAATTAGAATATATTTTTACCATTTAATCCAATAGTGGTCGTTGGAATTGATTTCACTTTGAAATTGGACTTAAACTAGTGTCAATCTTTTGATACTTATTGTTTCATAAAAACACGCTATTTGCTCTGACAACAGGAATTAATTAATAAATTAATTAATGCAACTTATATGTTTTGAATTTTGTAAAATAGACATCATTTTTGAATTCGGAATATCAAATATAGCTTAGGGTGAAGTTTTGGTTTTTTTCTGGAAAACTTCAATTTTTGATGAATAGTGAAACCACTAAGTGGTACTTAAGAAACTGATTTTTCGTTTAAATGAAATTTTACCACCTCTGTGTTTTGAATTTAAAAAATCCGACATACATGGTTGTCATTAATAAGTAAAATATGGTTCAATGGGATTAAAATAATTTTTTTGGTGAATAGTAACTTTTATGATTTTAATCGCGATTAGAGGTAATTAGTGTAGTTTAAGGTAAGAGTAATGTTTTAATAATATGAGACGAGCTTGAAACATTTCCTACCCTCATTGGATGTGTCATGGCCAACCAAGAAAACCCATGAGTCAACTTGGGGACCCCATGGAGCCACTTTTGGTTGGGAAATGACATAAATAACTTTTTATTTAATGTTAAAGTAAAAATGACACAAACATGAGATGTTTTACTAAAACAATTTTTACATGGGGTTATACAAGTAAGATTTTTACTATAAATATTCATTAGAAATCTAAAAAGATTTACTACATCATAGTATATTTTTTATAATTTTTAGACATTAAATAAATTATATTATTTAAGACATCATGATGATGTAGCGATTACCTCATTAATAAAGGATTTAAATAAAATAAAAAGATAATGTAAAATCTATGACCTACACATGTCCAAATCCTATTGGATGGGTATATTTATAACCCTTATCACCTTATACTCGAATTATATCAATGTGAGATCTTTTAAATCCAAAACGCATTTTAAAATAAAGGAACATTTCTTTACTTTCCAAGAGTGCCCCTCCTCTCCTCTTATAAAAGGCCCCCACCTCTACCTCCTTACCCACACTTCCAAAGCCTTTTTATTGGCCAAAACCTGACCATTTTGTATCTACACATCCCTATATAACTCTTTGAAGCCTCACGTTGGGAAGAAGTCTTCCCAAGGAAGCCTTTGAGCTCAAACCAAAGGGAGTTACCCGATTTCAAGGTAATGTCTTCACTTGAGTCCTTTTGGTTTATTTTGCTTCTCCAACCCTCTAAACTCTTTTTATTAATTTATTTTGTAACAACTATAGTATCTTAAATATAATATGATGTTGTTATAAGAATTATTAGAGGTACACTTACACCTTTGTCTAATGGTTAAAGAACATACGGTTTCTGTGGTTGGCGATTTTCTGCCTCACGAAACGATGATTGTTCAATATTCTTTTAACACCTTTAAAGGTGGCCATTATGATGTCACTGTATTTTATATATGATATATATGGTATTTATGTTTACTATATGCTTATTTACTTTATATTTAAAACATACCTTTATTCTTTTCATGTTCTGTATATGCGATAATTTCATATGAGGAAGTGCGGACTACCGCCCCCTCAAGTGATGTGACTCGTACATGAAATACATGGAATGTATAAAGAATGAAATTAATGAACATATGTGACATATATAACATAAAAATATTATACTAGAATATATATATATATATATATATATCATTTATTTTTAATTCCATTAATATGACAAAACAAATGAAAGTAGCGTTCATGCGTACGTACGACCTACCGTCTGCATGAACGGTGCTTTTGGTTTTTTATCTCCAAATGATATGGGATAGTATAAAATGAATATGTACTGGATATATATGATATTTTAATCATTAATACTATTCTGGAAATTATTTACTTATAACTACATGGGCAATCGTTTTTCAAACAAGTTCATTTTTGACTCATGTACCAAACATCGGCAAAAACGTCTGATATGAACTAACATTATTAAACAATTATTATAACATTATAATATGTGATATGAACTGAATAATAATCTTTAAAGGAGGTCCTTTGAAAACTATAAATTGAACAAAGTTTATTATTCAGGAATAAAAAGAAACGAACAAGACAAGTCGGACTTGAGGTAAGGGATCCTACTCCTCTCTTTCTTTTTAAGTACACTCTTTTATGTCATTCCTTTTAAAGCTCATATTTCTTGTTATTGGGATGATATTTTATATTAATCTTAATTTAAACTTTGTGTTAATATGATGATAGACACTATTCTCTCTCATCAATCCATTTTGGATGTTTTGAGTGGCGCCGTTAGGCTGCTGAATTTTCGTAAGAGATCTAACCTATCTCTTTATTTTTAAGTACTCTCCTTTATGTCACTTCTTTTAAGCTACTATTTGTTATGTTGGGGGATGTTATTTTATATTCCTATTTCTGTAAACTTTGTGTTAATATGATGAGATACCCTATTTTCTCTCATCAATCCATTTTGGAGGTTTTAAGTGGCGCCGTTAGGCAGCTGAGTTTTCGTAAGGGATTTTTCATATCACTTTTATTCCCGTGAGATTTATGCAACATTTGCCACAATTTCCTTTGAGTGTTGTATGTACTGCCCATTATTTTACTCATTGTGTAATATAATTTCATTTATGAGTATTTACATCAATGTTGTATTGTCCTTCTTTCACGAGGTGCATGTCTCAAAAGATACCCATGTCATTAAGGGAACCTTTCACCCTTCTATTTTTAAAAGACTTATTTTGTTATGTCTTTTAATTAAAATAATATTATGTTGGGATATGTTCTTCTATATCCTTATTGATGTAAATTTTATGTCCAAGTGATGAGATACCCTTTTTATCTCTCATCAACTCTTTTTCTGAATTTTGAAGTGACGCCGTTAGGCTGTCGAATTTTTTCAAGGGAAATTCTTAACCCAATTTTGATTCTATGGGATAAACTTGTACACCTTGAATATGTCGTTCTATGATTATGTGTGAATGTCCTCTAATTTTTTTACACTTAATACCCACTAATATTTCGTTTATTCATTTGTCACACATAATTATGTAACTGATTTATCCTTAATCCAAGGATACTGTCTTTGTATAGGACTTCGTCTCAATCTCCTTTCATTGAGGCATATTTTGTTTTATACACAACTTTCTTTTATACGGTGTATAAACCCCTTTTACTTATATGTTTATTCAAAAGGAATCTTTTTTATATTAAGCGTTTGCTAAATGAAAAAAGGGAATGTTTTTGTCATACGTATGCGGCGACAACAACTTCTCCGCCGCCGTGACCATTATTTGAGTTTCGGCTTCCTCTACAAACCATACCTTCTTTTTAAAAGAAAAAATAAATACCATGTTTTACTTTTCTTTTATTTTGGTATTTAAAATGGTTTTCATAATGTTTTTATATCAATGTGTTGTATTGATATCTTGTTATTGAAACATGGAAATGTTATGTTTCCTTTATGCATGTTTTATGTTATAAGATTATGTTTTGGTTTTGGGAATTGTTATGAAGACAGGTGGTTCCGTGATAAACTAATGGAGGGTGAGCCTGATATAGCTCTCCAATGCATTGGGTAACGTGAAGGAGTGAAACGTTAAGGTTTCTCTGAAGAGATTTAGGGAATATACTGTGATGGGTATTCCAAACATAACCAAGAGGGTTACTACCTACGTAAGAATGTTATGAATGCCTCAAGTTACCTTTATGTCTTATGATTTGTATGATTTATTCATGATTTTATGAGGTATGTTAAAGTGCTTATGTTTTATGAGTAAAGTATGATTTCATTGATTCTTATGTGTACATGTACTCATGTTTCCTTTCCATATTTTTATATCCCTTACTGAGCTTTTTATGCTCATCCCATGTTTTTTGAAATGTTTTTAACAGGTCAAGGGAAAGGTACATGATATGATGATAGTGTCAAGGAAGTGTCAAGAAAGAATCCATGTTTTATTTTAAATATGTTTCCATTGATGGGAAAAAATGAATACTATCCTTATGTAACCACTTTGTTTAAATGTGTAATGTAATGCATGTTTTATGATCTAATTCTCTAAAACTCTAAACCTGAAAAGATCCTCAATGTGTAATCTTGTATTAACTCAAGATGAAGTAAGGTATAAGGCTGGGGCATTATAGTTGGTATCAAAGGTCGATTTATACAACTTTAGGGATTAGGAGTTTTTGTTAGACACATGATTAGTCCCTATATCTATTATTTCAGTTAAATCCTTGTTTTATAACTTTTTTCAGGTCAAGTAAAGTCGGTTATGAATGGAAGGAGAAGGATCTCAAACGACATTCCTATCTATTCCTGATGACATGCTTGCAATAATTATTGCAAATTCATGTTTGGATGATTGTGAAACTTTTTCTAGAATACAACTCACTTGCAAGCAGTTGTTTGAGATATCACACACCTCCAGTATACCTCCTTATCATCGTGGATCATGGGCTGTTTTTAGATAAATACTATTTTCACAATATTCTCATATTTTCAAGAAAGGTAAATATTATCAAGTTATTTTCAAATATTTTACCTTATCATAAAAATTTGAAGCATATTATGATTTTAAAAATGGTGCTGAGGAAGGAGACCCTTATACAACCTATTTATATTTTCTTTTAAAATATAGTCTCTCAGCACATACTTATGGTATTTTAAAAGGACAAATAATAGAAAGTTTCAACTCAAATTCTGTCCGACTATTTTATAGAAATCATGTTTTGTCAGATGTTTTGGAATTATATGTCATACATGATTATTTTCCAAAACTGTTTTTCTGTGAACACCCATATGAACCATGTTGTACAAGGTGTTTTTGGATGGAGGAATTAGTTGATTTTGAAAGATCTCTAAATCATTGTTGTAATGCATGTGACTTCTACCTACGTGAGCAAGATGATGATGAAACTGAGTGGACACCATGATCAAGGTATGATGTTATTCATTTTGGGAATATTTTTTTTATCTTATGGTGGTGAAATAAGACTTCAAGAAATTAAGATGTTGAGATCGTAATGAATTTGGATGAAAATGAGAGTTATATATAAGGCCCCGGCCTTAAACCCTACTTAATCTTGATTTAATACAAGATTAGACATTGAGGTTCTTTTCAGGTTTAGAGTTTTATAGAATTAGATCATAAAACATGCATTACATTCCATATTTAAACAAAGTGGTTACATAAGGATAGTATTAATTTTTTCCCATCAACAGAAACATATTTAAAATAAAACATGGATTATTTCTTAACACTTTCTTGACACTATCATCATATCATGTACCTTTCCCTTGACCTGTGAAAAACATTTAAAAAAACTTGGGATGAGCATAAAAATATCAGTAAGGGATATAAAAATATGGAAAGGAAACATGAGTACATGTACACATAAGAATCAATGAAATCATAATTTACTGATAAAACATAAGCACTTTAACATACCTCGTCAAATCATGAATAAATCATAGAAACCATAACACATAAAGGTAACTTGAGGCATTCATAACATTCTTACGTAGGGAGTAACCCTCTTGGTTACGTTTGGAATACCCATCACAGAATATTCCCTAAATCTCTTCAGAGAAACCTTAATGTTTCACTCCTTCGTGTTAGCCAATGCATTGGGGAGCTATGTCGGGCTCACCCGCCCTTAGTTTATCACGGAACCACCCGTCTTCATAACAATGCCCAAGAACCATAACATAATCTTATCACATAAAACATGCATAAAGGAAACATAACATTTCCACCTTTCAATAACAAGATATCAATACAACACATTGATATAAAAAAATTATGAAAACCATTTTCAATACCAAAATAATAGAAAAGTAAAACATGGTATTTATTTTTTCTTTTAAAAAGAAGGTATGGTTTGTAGAGGAAGCCGAAACTCAAATAATGGTCACGGCAGTGGAGAAGTCATTGTCGCCGCATACGTATGACAAAAACATTCCCTTTTGTCATTTAGTAAACTCTTCGTATAAAAAAGATTCCTTTTGAATAAACGTAAAAGTCAAAGGGGTTTATACACCGTATAAAAGACAGTTGTGTATAAAACAAAATATGCCTCAATGAAAGGAGATTGAGACGAAGTCCCATACAAAGACGGTATCCTTGGATTAAGGATAAATCAGTTACATAATTATGTGTGACAAACGAATACACAAAATATCAGTGGGTATTAAGTGCAAAACAATCAGAGGACATTGAAACATAATCATATAATGACATATTCAAGGTGTACAAGTTTATCCCAAAAAATCAAAATTGGGTTAAGAATTTCCCTTGCAAAAATTCGACAGCCTAACGGCGTCACTTCAAAATTCAGAAAAAGAGTTGATGAGAGATAAAAAGGGTATCTCATCACTTGGACATAAAATTTACATCAATAAGGATATATAAGAACATATCCCAACATAATATTATGTGAATTAAAAGACATAACAAAATAAGACTTTTAAAAAGAGGAGGGTGAAAGGTTCCCTTAACGACATGGGTATCTTTCGAGACATGCACCACGTGAAAGAAGGACAATACAACATTGATGTAAATACTCAAAAATGAAAGTATATTACACAATGAGTAAAATAATGGGCAGTACATACACCACTCAAAGGAAGTTGTGGCAAATGTAGCATAAATATCACGGGAATAAAAGTGATGAAAAATCCCTTACGAAAACTCGACAGCCTAACGACGCCACTTAAAACTTCCAAAATGGATTAATGAGAGAAAATAGGGTCTCTCATCATATTAACACAAAGTTTATAGAAAGATGAATATAAAAGAACATCCCCCAACATAACAAAGAGGATCTTAAAAGAAGTGACATAATGGAGAGTACTTAAAAAGAAAGAGAGAGGTTAGATCTCTTATGAAAATTCGGCAGCCTAACGACGCCACTCAAAACTTCCAAAATGGATTGATGAGATAGAATAGGGTCTCTCATAATATTAACACAAAGTTTAGAGTAAGAGTAATATAAAAGAACATCCCAATAACAAGAAAGATGAGCTTTAAAAGGAATGACATAAAAGAGTGTACTTAAAAAGAAAGAGAGGAGTAGGATCCCTTACCTCATGTCCGACTTGTCTTGTTCGTTTATTAATATTCCTGAATAATAAACTTTGGTCAATTTATAGTTGCCTGAGGACCTACTTTAAAGATTATTATTCAGTTCATATCACATATTATAATGTTATAATAATTGTTTAATAATGTTAGTTCATATCAAACGTTTTTTCCGATGTTTGGTACATGAGTCAAAAATGAACTTGTTTGAAAAATGATTGCCCATGTAGTTATTAGTAAATAATTTCCAGAATATTATTAATGATTAAAATATCATATATATCTAGTACATATTCATTTTATACTTTTCCATATCATTTGGAGATAAAAAACCAAAAGCACCGTTCATGGAGACGGTAGGCCGTACGTACGCATGAACGCTACTTTCATTTGTTTTTTCATATTAATGAAATTAAAAATAAATGATATATATATATATATATATTATAATTCCAGTATAATATTTATATGTTATATTGGTCACATATGTTCATTAATTTCATTCTTTATACATTCCATGTGTTTCATGTACGAGTCACATCACTTGAGGGGGCAGTAGTCCGCACTTCCTCATATGAAATTATCGCATTTACACAATATGAAAAGAATAAAAGTATGTATTAAATATAAAATACATAAGCATATAGTAAACATAAATACCATATATATCATATAAATAATACAGTGACATCATAATGTCCACCTTTAAAGGTGTTTAAAGAATATTGAACAATCATCGTTTCGTGAGGCAGAAAGTCGCCAACCACAGAAACAATATGTTCTTTAACCATTACACGAAGGTGTGTGTATGTGTAGCTAGAATCCATCTTATAAAAACGTACTAGTATATTGATGTTACTGGAGTTGTTACAAAATAAATGAATAAAAAGAGTTTAGAGGGTTGGAGAAGCAGAATAAAACAAAAGGAGTCAAGTGAAGACATTACCTTGAAATCGGGTAACTCCCTTTGGTTTGAGCTCAAAGGATTTCTTGGGAAGCATTCTGCCCAAAGTGAGGCTTCAAAGAGTTATAGAGGGATGTGGAGATAGAAAATGGGCAGGGGTTGGTCGAGCCAAAGGCTTTGGAAGTGTGGGTAAGGAGGTAGAGGTGGGGGCCTTTTATAAGAGGAGAGGAGGGGCACTCTTGGAAAGTAAAGAAATGTTCCTTTATTTTAAAATGAGTTTAGGATTTAAAAGGACTCACATTGATATAATTCTATAATAAGGTGATAAGGGTTCTAAATATACCAATCCAATAGGTTTTGGACATGTGTAGGTCATAGATTTTACATTATCGTTTTATTTTATTTAAAACCTTTATTAATAAAGTAATCGCTGCATCATCATGATGTCATAAATAATATAATTTATTTAATGTCTAAAAATTATAAAAATTATACTATGATGTAGGAAATCGTTTGAGATTTCTAATTAATATTTATAGTAAAAAATATGACTTGTATAACCCCATGTAAAAATTGTTTTAGTAAAACATCTCATGTTTATGTCATTTTTACTTTAACATTAAATAAAAAGTTATTTATGTCATTTCCCTACCAAAAGTGGCTCCATGGGGTCCCCAAGTTGATCCATGGGTTGTATTGTTCGGACATGACACATCCAATAAGGGTAGGACATGTGTAAAGCTCGTCTCATATTATTAAAACATTATTCTTACCTTAAACTACACTAATTACCTCTAATCGCGATTAAAAACATAAAAGTTACAATTCACCAAAAAATATATTTTAATCCCATTGAACTACATTTTACTTATTAATGACAACCATTTATGTTGGATTTTTGAAATTCAAAACATAGAGGTGTTAAAATTTCATTTAAACGAAAAATCAGTTTCTTAAGTACCACTTAGTGGTTTCACTATTCATCAAAAATTGAAGTTTTCCAGAAAAAAACAAAAATTTCACCCTAAGCTATATTTGATATTACGAATTCAAAAATTATGTCTATTTTACAAAATTCAAAACAAATAATTTGAATTAATTAATTTAATAACTAATTCCCGCTGTTAGAGCAAATAGCGTGTTTTTATGAAACAATAAGTATCAAAAGATTGACACTAGTTTAAGTCCAGTTTCAATGTGAAATCAATTCCAACGAACACTATTGGATTAAATGGTAAAAATATATTATAATTTCACTTTAAAACCAATTCAAAAGATAATCGAATCATATAAATAAATTAGATTAAAAAGTGGTTTTGAATTAAAATACAACATTTTTCACTATTCATTAAAAAATGAACTTTATCAGAAAGATTCCAAAAATTTACACAAAGTAAATTTTGATGTCCCGATTCTAAAGAAGAATTTTATTTTGTCAAATATAACAAATGAAATTGTTAAAAATTGGATTTAAAAGAGGTTCGCCTTCAAAAGGCGGTTAATCGACCTTTTAAAGAATATTAGAATGTCTACGCTTAAAATTGGATTCATTCGCATTTTTAATCCTCTAACATGTATTGTAAAGAGTAAAAATATTTGACAAACATATATAATCATTTTTTAGTTAGTTCTGTTCATTCCTGCCATTACAATGGCTAGGCATTAACTACTATTTAAAATAATATTATTTTATTATTAGAGTGCAACGTAATATTCCCAAGAAACTCGTTGTTGTGTATTGGGTACGCCATCGAGCATAGCGTCCCATTTATAGTAATATTAATATTTTATTCACAAATATGGATAAATATAAAAATTTCATATTCTTTATTTACCTGGGATGTTACATCCTTCCTCCCTTTTGGGAATTGTGTCCTCGTAATTTTAAAATTGGGCTTGGAAACATCCTTGAAAGTCCCACATCGGAACAAGAGTCAGTAAAACAATCACTTTAAAATAAAGAAAGATAAGTATAGAGGTCACCCGAGTTAACCCATTCTAGGATTCCATGTAGGAAAACATGGACATGGAGGAGAAAACATAGGGTCATGTTCTGATGGAGAGTGATAGAAAACATGTTTAGGAGAATGTTAACCACAAGAAAATCACAAACTTGTGATGGGTTAAACGGTATTCGATTCCCCAGTAGGAAAAGTTAATAGACAACATTTTTGTTTTAAGTTACTTTTTATTGAGGAATTTATTCATAAGGAAACATAATCACTTATCATGTTGACTTTCAACTTTTATTATATTCCTTACACAAACTCCTATTTTCTTCAAAAGACGAGTATTTAGGAAGACTTGTTCACATTAAGAGTACTATAATCAACTTCTAGAGAATCAACTAATCCACAAAAGAGAACTATATACTTCCCATGTATTTAGACTTTAACCAAAACCAAAACCAAAAAGGTTAGTACAAGATCAGATAATCTAGAAAAGGATAACCATTTATAAAAATAAAATCTATTCTTAATCTCCAAAATTTGTCCAACAAAACCCAAAGTTCAACGAGGACCATTCGATAAACAATTTGTCCATAAAATTCTTCAAAGCAAACTAAACTAAGATTGCAACCCAAATATTTGAAGGATTTAGTCACATAGTCTTCCAAGTTAAATCATAACATTTATCTCCAAACAAAATCAGTTGCTCTTAATTTCTAGTATTGAAAAGTAATTAACCTAATCACATATCCTCCATGATAGGATAATAAATTTCTATAGATAACCCAAAATCAACTTACCATTAATTCATAAAATCATCTAACTAAAAAGAATCAGTCAAACTAACCAGGGACTTCACATAGTCCAGTGGTAGGTGATAAATACCAGTCATACTTTGGTTGTGGGTTCGATTCCCGCAGCTTTGTCCGACGAGACAGGTTGTCACATGGTCTGCGTGCTGTCCTTTTTATAAAACTCCAAAAATAACCCTAACATGTTGTAACCTCAATAGTTTCCTTATACTGTAACACCCCAGGTAAATAAAGAATATGAAATTTTTATATTTATCCATATTTGTGAATAAAATATTAATATTACTTTAAAGGGGATGCTATGCTCGATGGCGTACCCAATAAGCAACAACGAGTTTCTTGGGAATCTTACGTTGCACTCTAATAATAAAATAATATTATTTTAAATAGTAGTTAACGCCTAGCCATTGTAATGGTGGGAATGAACAGAACTAACTACAAAATGATTATATATGTTTGTCAAATATTTTTACTCTTTACAATAAATGTTAGAGTAATAAAAATGAGAATGAATCCAATTTTAAGCGTAGACATTCTAATATTCTTTAAAGGGTCGATTAACCGCCTTTTGAAGGCGAACCTCTTTTAAATCCAATTTTTGACAATTTTATGTGTTATATTTGGCAAAATAAAATTCTTATTTAGAATCGGGACATCAAAATTTACATTGTGTAAATTTTTGGAATCTTTCCGATAAAGTTCATTTTTTAATGAATAGTGAAAAATGTTGTATTTTAATTCAAAACCACTTTTTAATATAATTTATTTATATGATTAGATTAACTTTTGAATTGGTTTTAAAGTGAAATTAGAATATATTTTTACCATTTAATCCAATAGTGGTCGTTGGAATTGATTTCACTTTGAAATTGGACTTAAACTAGTGTCAATCTTTTGATACTTATTGTTTCATAAAAACATGCTATTTGCTCTGACAATGGGAATTAATTATTAAATTAATTAATGAAACTTATATGTTTTAAATTTTTTAAAATATACATCATTTTTGAATTCGGAATATCAAATATATCTTAGGGTGAAGTTTTGGTTTTTTTCTGGAAAACTTCAATTTTTGATGAATAGTGAAACCACTAAGTGGTGCTTAAGAAACTAATTTTTCGTTTAAATGAAAATTTACCACCTTTGTGTTTTGAATTTAAAAAATCCGACATACATGGTTGTCATTAATAAGTAAAATGTGGTTCAATGGGATTAAAATAATTTTTTGGTGAATAGTAACTTTTATTTTTTTAATCGCGATTAGAGGTAATTAGTGTAGTTTAAGGTAAGAATAATATTTTAAAAATATGAGATGAGCTTGACACATGTACTACCCTTATTGGATGTGTAATGGCCGACCAATACAACCCATGGGTCAACTTGGGGACCCCATGGAGCCACTCTTGGTTGGGAAATGACATAAATAACTTTTTTATTTAATGTTAAAGTAAAAATGACACAAACATGAGATGTTTTACTAAAACAATTTTTACATGGGGTAATACAAGTCATATTTTTTACTATAAATATTAATTAGAAATATAAAAATATTTCCTACATCATAGTATATTTTTTATAATTTTTATACATTAAATAAATTATATTATTTATGACATCATGATGATGCAGCGATTACCTCATTAATAAAGGATTTAAATAAAATAAAAAGATAATGTAAACTCAATGACCTACACATGTCCAAAACCTATTTTATGGGTATATTTCGAACCCTTATCACCTTATCCTTGAATTATGTCAATGTGAGACCTTTTAAATCCGAAACACATTTTAAAATAAAGGAATATTTCTTTACTTTCCATGAGTGCCCCTCCTCTCCTCTTATAAAAGCCCCCACCTCTACCTCCTTACCCACACTTCCAAAGCCTTTTTTCTAGGCCAAGACCTGCCCATTTTGCATCTCCACATCCCTCTATAACTCTTTGAAGCCTCACTTTGGGCAGAAGTCTTCCCAATGAAGCCTTTGAGCTCAAACCAAAGGGAGTTACCCGATTTCAAGGTAATGTCTTCACTTGAGTCCTTTTGTTTTATTTTGCTTCTCCAACCCTCTAAACTCTTTTTATTCATTTATTTTGTAACAAATACAGTATATTCAATATACTAGGATGTTGTTATAAGAAGTATTCGAGCTACACTTACACACACCTTCGTCTAATGGTTAAAGATCATACTATTTCTATGGTTGGCGATTTTCTGCCTCATGAAACGATGATTGTTCAATATTCTTTTAACTCCTTTAAAGGTGGCCATTATGATGTCACTACATTTTATATATGATATATATGGTATTTATGTTTACTATATTCTTCTGTATTTGATATTTAAAACATACCTTTATTCTTTTCATGTTGTGTAAATGCGATAATTTCATATGAGGAAGTGTGGACTACCGCCCCCTCAAGTGATGTGACTCGTACATGCAATACATGGAATGTATAAAGAATGAAATTAAAGAAAATATTTGACCTATATAACATATAAATATTATACTGGAATTATAATATATATATATATCATTTATTTTTAATTCCATTAATATGAAAAAACAAATGAAATTAGCGTTCATGCGTACGTACGGCCTACCGTCTCCATGAACGGTGATTTTGGATTTTTATCTCCAAATGATATGGAATTGTATAAAATGAATATGTACTGGATATATATTATATTTTAATCATTAATACTATTCTGGAAATTATTTACTTATAACTACATGGGCAATCATTTTTCAAACAAGTTTATTTTTGACTCATGTACCAAACATCGGCAAAAACGTCTGATATGAACTAACATTATTAAACAATTATTATAACATTATAATATGTGATATGAACTGAATAATAATCTTTAAAGGAGTTCCTTAGTCAAATATAAATTGACCAAAGTTTATTATTCAGGAATATAGAGAAATGAACAAGACAAGTCGGACTTGAGGTAAGGGATCCTACTCCTCTCTTTCTTTTTAAGTACACTCTTTTATGTCATTCCATTTAAAGTTCATATTTATTGTTATTGGGATGTTATTTTATATTAATATTACTGTAAAATTTGTGTTAATATGATGAGAGACCCTATTCTCTCTCATCAATCCATTTTGGAAGTTTTGAGTGGTGCCGTTATGCTGCCGAATTTTCGTAAGAGATCTAACCTCTCTCTTTCTTTTTAAGTACTCTCCTTTATTTCACTTCTTTTAAGCTCATCTTTGTTATGTTGGGGGATGTTCTTTTATATTACGCTTTCTGTAAACTTTGTGTTAATATGATGAGAGACCCTATATTCTCTCATCAATCCATTTTGGAAGTTTTATGCGGCGCCGTTAGGCTGCCGAGTTTTCGTAAGGGATTTTTCATATCACTTTTATTCCCGTGATATTTATGCTAGATTTGCCACAATTTCCTTTGAGTGGTGTATGTACTTCCCATTATTTTACTAATTGTGTAATATATTTTAATTTTTGAGTATTTACATCAACGTTGTATTGTCCTTTTTTCACGAGGTGCATGTCTCGAAAGATACCCATGTCCTTAAGGGAACCTTTCACCCTCCTCTTTTTAAAAGACTTATTTTGTTATGTCTTTTAATTCATATAATATTATGTTGGGATATGTTCTTCTATATCCTTATTGATGTAAATTTTATGTCCAAGTGATGAGATACCCTTTTTATCTCTCATCAACTCCTTTTCTGAATTTTGAAGTGACGCCATTAGGCTGTCAATTTTTTGCAAGGGAACTTCTTAACCCAATTTTGATTCTTTGGGATAAACTTGTTCACCTTGAATATGTCATTAAATGATTATGTGTGAATGTACTCTGATTGTTTTACACTTAATACCCACTTATATTTCATGTATTCGTTTGTCACACATAATTATGTAACTGATTTATCCTTAATCCAAGGATATTGTCTTTGTATGGGACTTCGTCTCAATATCCTTTCATTGAGGCATATTTTGTTTTATACACAACTTTATTTTATACGGTGTATAAACCCCTTTGACTTTTATGTTAATTCAAAAGGAATCTTTTTTATACGAAGCGTTTACTAAATGAAATAAGGGAATGTTTTTGTCATACGTATGTGGCGACAACGACTTCTCCGCTGCCGTGAACATTATTTGAGTTTTTCCTTCTTCTAGAAACCATACCTTATTTTTAAAAGAAAAAATAAATACCATGTTTTCATTTTCTTTTATTTTGGTATTGAAAATGGTTTTCATAATGTTTTTATATCAATGTGTTGTATTGATATCTTTCTATTGAAATGTGGAAATGTTATGTTTCCTTTATGCATGTTTTATGTGATAAGATTATGTTATGGTTCTTGGGAATTGTTATGAAGATGGGTGGTTCCGTGATAAACTAAGGGCGGGTGAGCCCGATATAGCTCTCCAATGCATTGGGTAACGCGAAGTAGTGAAATGTTAAGGTTTTTCCAAATAGATTTAGGGAATATACTGTGATGGGTATTCCAAACATAACAAAGAGGGTTACTCCCTACGTAAGAATGTTATGAATGCCTCAAGTTACCTTTATGTCTTATGATTTCTATGATTTATTCATTATTTGACGAGTTATGTTAAAGTTCTTATGTTTTATGAGTAAAGTATGATTTCATTGATTCTTATGTGTACATGTACTCATGTTTCCTTTCCATATTTTTATATCCCTTACTGAGCTTTTTATGATCATCCCAAGTGTTTTGAAATGTTTTTCACAGGTCAAGGGAAATGTACATGATATGATGATAGTGTCAAGGAAGTGTCAAGAAAGAATCCTTGTTTTATTTTAAATATGTTTCCGTTGATGGGAAAAAATGAATACTATCCTTATATAACCACTTTGTTTAAATGTGGAATGTAATGCATGTTTTATGATCTAATTATCTAAAACTCTAAACCTGAAAAGATCCTCAATGTGTAATCTTGTATTAACTCAAGATTAAGTAAGGTTTAAGGCTGGGGACTTATAATAAAAACCTGTATCATATAGTTATGGAGAAAAATATTCAATTATTCTGAATCTAAACCACTATATAACATCAAAATAATTTAATTGATTAGAAATGATAACTCTCAACTCTTTATAAATACCTTGGTATTATACCTAACACCATTCCACACAATGTATTCCATACCTTAAATACCAGCATACATAATCAATTTAAACCATGGTAATCTAGAAAAATATTTATCAAATATTATTAACACTCTAAGATATAATTAATTCACATCAAGGATCTAATTTTACTAGTTCATAAATTCATGGAATCAAAAGAAATTAAACAATAATCAAGTCAACAATGGACTTAACAGCTAGTCATGATAATTTTCAAAAGGATTAATTGGTGTTAAAACAAAGAGATATAGGATGAAACATCACAAAAAAATCGCTAAATATAATGGGATGATATAATTTTTAATCATACTCATCCTATATTTGAAATATATAATTTTGGTTTCACTTTAACATAAAAGTTATTTTATATTGATTTAATACTTTATATAGTTACAAGAGTGCCACTCTCCTCAATTATAAAATTCAACCTCCCCTCTTTTTTTCCTCAAAAAATTTTAGAACTCTTTTTTTGGTATTCCCTATCAAATTCTATTCAATAAATCTATTACCATGCCCAGATGTCCTTTTTACAACATGAAACCATCCTTGGAAGGATTTTGGTATAAACCTAAATAGGTTGTCAAAATAAGAGGTACATTTTTTGACCTAGCATTTCTTTTTTTGTATCTTAAACATTCTTAAAATATTATTCAAGCATGATGAGATAATAAAATCATTATATTTGATATATATATATATATTTGTTATTTTTTAAATGGAATAACCTATATCCATCTCATATTCCATAAAATGGGAAATGAAACCACCATTTCAGCAAATTGAAGACCACCCCCTTGCGAATTGATAATATTAATTTTCCATCACTACATCTCAGATATGGTTATAATGATGTATTAAATTTTTATATATGATATTAATGAAAAATTTATCATTATATAAATATAGTGTATCATCTACTTTCAAACCTTTCTGTCCATTGAAAGTTGATAAAAAAAATTCATGAATATGTGAAGATTACCCCCTCTGTGAAGTGATATGACACATTTCTCATGACCACATCACTTGGATACATTATATAAGTGTATTAAAAATAATAATATGATACATAATATATAATCATCATTATGGAAATACAAAACTATAATTAACTTCATGACATCATTATCTTTCAAAAATAGTATTAATGATCATCCGTACATTTGACCTACCATCTTTATAGTTGTAACATAATTAAACGTTCATTATTATCATTCATGGTTAATTTTAAATTACAATTAATTTATAATAAATGTAAAAAGCTATGTTTATTATTTTTTATACAATGGTTTAATGTTCTCTTTGACATAGTAAACCTGTCGTTGTCATTTTTGACATTGGAGACGAATATCTTCAAAACATCATACATGAACTTAATTAATTATATAATTTTATAATAAATGATAATATAAAAAATATAAATAATAATATTGTTGAAAAAGTTTAGTAATAAAGTAAATAATTAATATAATTTTTATTTATGTAAGATAATGATTGTATGTGATGATCCATACTCATAGTAAGGCACACTTTACATTAAAAACCTCGTTTCAAATGCTTTAAAGAATTATTTTCTAAAATGTTTTATTACATGTACATTTTAATAAAAAATATTTTATTGATGTATTTATATGGAAATTAATTAATTATCAAATAAATTTTATGTTACCTTTTAATTTTGATTGTAGGTTCTCAAAAAAATCTTTTTATGTGTATTGTATAAAATATTTTTTCTAAAAAAAATGAGTCTTTTATTTTAAAAAATTAAGAAACAACTACTTTACCTATATCCATAACAAATATTTTATATTGGGGGTTCATTAAATTATTTCAATTTATATTCAAATAAAAACCTTCGTTTCCTACTCTCTAGGTATTTTCAAAATGGTTTTAAATGGAATGGTTATTTCAATATCCAGAAATGCTTTTCATATTAGTGAAAATAATATTTTGGTGGAAATGAAAGATTTAATTGGTTATAATTATGTTTTAATTCTTGGGAATTGTTATGATGATAGGTGGTTTTGTTTTTGTCTAAATATGTTTGTTTCTAAAAGTATTCAAGGACTCGAGGTTCCGTTATAAACCATTGATAGATGAGCCCATTATAGCTACCAAATATACTGGGAAATGGGATGTAGTTTTAAGGTTAGGTTTCTCCTAATAGATTATTATAATTTTATTGGTAGGTTATTATATTTTTAATTAGTGTATAATAATTATATACAAATTTACCTATATGATTTCAATATTCTAGTTATATATTTTTATAGAAATCATATGATTTTGTTAGGTAACCTAATGATCATAAATTAATAGGGGTGTTTATACTAGTTCTTAAGGGTCAAATGTATAACTTTTGAAAAAAATTTATTAGTTATTACTGATTAAAAATAAACCATTATAAGTTTTATTTTTTTCCTTTAATATTTCTTATAAAATTTTATGAAATTATTTGGGTCGAGGTATTTATTTATTTAGTTATAAATATTTAATTGTTTTTTCACAATGTTATCTATGAATGTTTTTGGGTATAAGTACTCATAGAGTAATGGATTCTTTATTATGTCCCATAATGAGAATTTTTTATCATACAAAGTTTCAAATGCTTTTAATAGGGTTTTAAGGATGGGTATGGTCAAGTGTGAGGTCAAGATGAAAATTATGTGGATACGTCATGAAAATATATTTTTTTCATTTTATAAGTTTAATAGTGTGTAAAAAATTTGTACTGAGTGTTAGTTTCCACTTTGTAATGTATTAGTTTTATATATACGTGTTATGACATTGTTATCTGAAACTATAAATCATAAATATCCTCAAAATGATGGTTGAATCTATGCTGGAGTGAAAACAAATCTACCATAGAGAAATATCACATTAGTTTATCATTTTATGAGATAACACCATCCAAAAGTTAGTGGATATTCAGACAAAGTTGTGGATACAGGTTGTATTAATGTTCTGGAAAATATATTCAAAGTAATGGGTTTTTTAGATCATCAAAATCTGATGCTTGGTATATACTTTTTTTCTTGAAAAGCTGATAAATGGTGGTCAATGATTAAGAATAATAGAGAAATAGAAGAGATTGGCTCCTTGGAATGAGATAAATTTATGAAGATTTTCCTTTATAAGTATATTCTTAATTTTATTTGCATATTATGAAAATTAAATTCTTGGAATTAAAGAATAATTAGGAAGATTCAGTGACCATTTATGAATAAAACATCACCAGATTTGCAAAGTATACAAAAAATTTCATATGAGATATTAATAATAAAATTAATTATACTTTATTATGACTAAAGCCAAGATATAAAATTTAACTATCCATTCATGAATTTTAATGATATTAAAAATGTATTTATTATTATGAGAAGGTATAAATGGATTTCATTGACGATTAGGTGGTTTACTACAACAAACAGAAAAAGTTGTCAAGGTGGAAGATAGGTGGGGAGAATCCATCAAAGAAATATGATCATAAGAAAATAATATTTCATGCTTGTGATTGGCATGGTGAAAATAATAATAGGGAATATATTATGAATTTTTTTTTATCATTTTGATGTGATGTTTTTTGGAAAATTTCTTATGATGTAATGAAGATGATCCTAGCTGTGGTAAGACTAATTTGGATTAGAAATAAGTAAGTTATTTTAAATATTATAAGAATGGTCATTATTCATATATGTGTTCAAAGAATGACTCAAATGGTGTAAAGCGGTATAACTGCATGTATAATGGTGTATTGAAATCTTGTGAAATGACTTTGGTATATGTTAGGTTGTCAAAAAGGGTTAATTGGTTTATCACTTGTTTATTCAAATAATGAAAATATATTGTTTGATTTATCTTATTAATATTTATTCATTTCTAGTAAATATTATTATAAAATAAAAATTGATGTCATGAAATAATGTATTGAGTTTTTAGAAAAACACATGGGGTAGTATTTAGGCAATAAAAATTTATTAATACATTCATATTATCTTATGTGGAAGGGTATTACCTATAAACCTTGTTATATTTCCCATTATAGAATTTTATTTTTTTAGGTAGGAATTAGATTTCAGTTTATCATGATATATTATATTGAAGAGGAAAATATATTATTTTTAAAAATTATATTCCTTTTGTCTAGAATAATAAATTAATTTTATTGATAACATATCAAGAAACTATTAAATCTGTAAAATATGGAAATGGGGTTTATCATTCTCATATTTTTGAGGATAAGAGGACTGATTAGATTAAGGGTGCGTTGGTAGTAAAAGGATATCTAGTTTTTTTATTGATGTGTTACCTCATATTATACCTAACTGGGAAGATGTTTTTACTATTTACTTATTTCTAGATTCTAATTCAATTTTAGAACATCCATGTTGAATATCTCAAGTAGAACCTATGGAATTGAAAAAGAAGTTACGTGTTTTGATAAATTTTTATGTCATCCTAGAACTACACCACAAGGTGATCTTATTTTATTTTTTTAAAATAAAAGATACTCCCATGAGCCCTGAAATTGATAATAGATCATTGGATAAAATTGCTGTTAAGAATAAGTATCTATTTCCTCATATCGATGACATATTTGATCATCCACATGGAGTTTATATTTTTCAACGATTAAACTTTGGTTCAGGTACAATCATAAAAATGTGAAGGGGGATAAAATCCATAAAATATCATTTTGGACTAGGTATGGGAATAATTATAGGGTGGTTATTCACTTTCATGATAATAATTCTCTATCCGTATTCACGGATCTTATAAATAAGGGTTTCTAGGAATACCTGGTAAAATTTATGGGTTTGTATTGATGATATTTTGGTTTATTTTAAAAGTAATGGGGATCCATAAAAAATATGGATTATTCTATAAACCATAAAATAGGTGAAGTAGTAAATAGAATTTAGTAAATGTGATTTTTTGGTTACAGATGGTTTCATTCCTTGTACATATAATACACAAAGATGACATAACTAATTATTCCACTAAAACCATAGATGCTGGTTAATGGGAAAGTCCTAAAAATGTGACTTAAATTTATATTTCTCTTGGATTAACATTCTGTTACATAGATTTTATTAAATTTTTTTCCCAGTTATAAAATCCACTAAACAATTTAACATGGTAAAGAGTTATGTTTTTCTAGGTAAATGAATATGATGAGTGTTTCTAATAATTCAAAAACAAGATTAGTTAATGCTCTATTTATGGCCCTTCCATTCAAAAATAAGGATTTTTTTATCTACAGTGATGCTTCATTGAAGTGTCTAGGATTTGTTTTTATATAGAATGATTAGGTAATTTAGTATGCTTAACATCAATATAAACACAATTATGTAAATTATCCAACACATGACTTTGAATTGTCCACTATAGTGTTTTCTTTAGAAATTTTGATATAAAATTTAAAAGGAGTGAAGTGTGAAATATATACTAATTGTAAAAGATAAAAGTGTATCTTTTTTAAAAAATAATAGAACCTAGGATAGAGTATATAGATGGAATTGATAAAACAAAAAAACTATATAATTATTTATCACTCAGGAAAGGAAAATAGTGTAGCTAATTCTTTAAGATGGAAAGAAAATGAATTATTAAAAATTATATATTTAGAACAATATCCATTGGTTAATAACTTTATTATTATTATCTTACTAAATGGGAAAGTACATACTCCCTTTATTTTTTATCAAGTGATTGTATCATTTTCTTTTCCAAAAATGATTAAGTAATATTATATAAAGGATTTTTCTTTATAGGAAAATGTATAATTTGTTATGAAAGGTATGTTTTATGTATATAGTATTAGCATAGAAGGTTTTTTCATATTCAGAAATTAGTTATGTGTTTCATATGTAAACTTGTTAAAAAATGAACAATTGAGTTTGGTTTGTATCCCTCCAATTTCAATTCATCCTTGAATTAAAAAAATGTATGGAGTATTTTGGGAACATTTCTGGTTGGATGGAATGAAGGAAGATATTTTTGATTTTACTATAAAAACTTTGACTCATCAACCTGTAAAAGAAGAAAAAATTACTAACGGGGGTAATAAAATCTTTTCTAGCTAAATAATGAAAATGAGAGAATATATCAATGTATTTCATCATTATATTACCAAATATTACTCAAAGTAATAATATGATTTGGTTTATTGTTAATTATTTGACTAAATAATATTATTTTAATTCCATTTGAGATAATTTTTCACCAAATAAATTTAATCAAAATCATATTTTTGAGATAATTAGAATAAATAAAATCCATCTCTCTATTGTATCTGACCATGATTAAGGGTCTACATCTAAATTTTTCAAAGGCCTTATGAAGTCATTGGGAACTAAGTTAAATTTAAGTATATCTTTTCATACTTAATTTCAAAGATAGTAAAAGTTAATGATTCCAACTTTTTAGGTTACATTTAATGATTTTTAAATGATTATCAATAAATTTGTTCTGAAAATATATCATTTTGGAGTTTTCATATAATATTAATTTCCATTCCACTATACAGATGAAACCTTTTGAATAATTATATGGAAAGTGGTGTCAGAATCTATTATTTTGAGATATTGTCATTGAAATGAGGTTATTGGGTAAGAAATTATTGAGGATGTTAATAGGATTCAATAAAATATGAGTATATCTCATATCTGGTAGAAATGGTATTCAGATAACTAGTGGAAAGATCATTATTTTGAAGAAAGTGATCATGTTTTTCTTAAAGTATCTCCATAGAAATGTGGTATGAATTTTATTAGAAAAAATAAATTGAGTTCATGGTTCATTGAATTATATGAAATCATTGATAAATTTGGATTAACTACCTTCCAATTTTCTTTCCCTCTATGTTTATCTTAGGTAGATAAATTATTTAATGTTTTATTATTGGAAAAATACCTATTGAAAGAATATATTTCTTCGAGCCCTAAAGTAGTTTATTAGGAAGAGAATTATTCAGATGAAGAATAACATGTTCAAAATAATGACCAATAAGAATATGTGTTACAAAATAGGTGATTCAACATGTTTTGGATTTATTTAAATCCCATATTATTGAAGAGGAAACATGGGAACTAGAAAATGATATTAATTAAAAATATACCCACCTTTATAAGTAATGAATATAATTGTGAGGATATAATTTCTAGAGGGGTGTAAAAATATAAAGACCCAGGTAATATTAGAATAATTCATTTTAACGTCTTAATAATATTCATTAATAAGATTTTAGAGAGGAGTTGTATTCATTATAATAACATTATTTAATTATTCTATCAAAAGGAAAAAATAATTCTTTTTAACCAAATTTAGTTTTCATGAATTATATGGTCTTAGTTAAATTTATTTATAAATTATATTATTTTAATTATAGAAAATTAACATAATTTTTGAATTCATCTTGTTAATATAAAACTATGAATAGTTTTTGAGGAATTCTTAAGATGTTTTATTTTTTCAATGAATAGTTAAAAATAATGGTTTTTTTTATTAAAAATTATCTTTTAATTTAAAGTACATACTGGGTCACATTTTATTTTGAATTAGATTTAAAATGCAATTATTTTGTTTTGATTAAAAATAATCACATTAATTTCATTCTTATAGAATTTATACTTGATATTTGTATAAGAACATTATTATTTTTAAAGAGTCATCTTTTTAAAATAAATGTTTTTTATTACATTTTATGGGTTTAAATTAATTTTAAATTCCACATCTAATATAAAATAAGTTGAATAAAATATTTACTACAGTTGTAATGTGTATAATTATTTTTATTTAATAAATTTTATATAATTATTTTAGTGATTATGAAAGGTAGACTTAATAAATATTTTTTTCCGAAGTATAGTTAAATTGGTTAATTAAGGTTAAAAATATTACAATAAATCTTTTGAATCCCAATCAAACTTTCTTTATTTTACTAGATATTGTTTTTTATTGTGACCATAAATGGTTTGAACATGTGTCTTTTTGATGATTCTTTTCTTTGATAATGAACATAATATAATTTTTATTAATAAATAAAAACAAAATATTAATATATTTATTATAATATATCTAATTTTTGTTCATATGGATTAAAAAAGGTTTTGTTAGGCTCTAAGTGGTTATTTTAATTAAGAATTATTTTTTATAATTCTATTTTCTTTTTCAATTTTAGTAATGGAATAGTTTCTTTAAATACTTATGCAATGCTAATACAATGCATGTGAAACCATTTGAATAATCATGTAAATGATTTTTAAAACTCTAAAAGAAACTTTTTTTAGTGATTTATTACTTCCAAAAATTATATAAATATATATAACATATTAGGTATGTTTGAAATTTTTATATTCAAATTCCATTGTTCTCTTGATGAATTTAAAGTCAAATTATATTAATAGTTATAAAAATGAAATTATTGATTTTTATTATAAACAATATTTAATTAAATGATATAAATTTCATAAAAATATTATATTCAACCCATTGAATGATATATTGTTAAACATATCATCCATGGTCTATTTATAGGAATCCATTCTTTTTACAGTTACTTTTTTACCCCTATCTGGCACAAACCATTTGTATCGTGATAATTGTGAAAAAGGTCAATAGGGGTTCAAAACAAATAAAAAAGGGTGAAAACATCACCTAACCAAGTTACAATTTTATCAGACAATATTATTTTTCCTCATCCTTATTTTATATTTTAAATATATCAACTTATTTCCACTTCTCTTTGAAAATTAATTTATATAAATTTAATACTTTCAGCTATTCCAAGAGTTCCCCTATTCTCAATTATAAAATGGCACCACATATCCTCACTTCATAAAAATATTTTAAAACTCTATCAATCCAAGATATACCCAAATATATTACATGAATTCCTCATCACTAACAAAATTAAGTATATTGATCTAAGTATTTAGGAATAAACCTAAAAGGGGGTTTCTGAAGAAGTGGTAAGGTTCTTAACTGAGAATTTTAGTTTTATTTATTCTTCTTACTAATTAAAATATTAATCAACCATTTTGAAATAATATAAATAATATAATACGTATAATAATATTTTATTACATTTGTGGATTAAATTATATCTATCTCCTCATTCGTGAAATGAGAAACTAAACCATTATTTGTGTGTGTGTTGGATTATCACCTCACAAACTGATTTCAATTATTTTATTTTAAGGTCTCTCAAAGTCTATTATAATTGAATATTTAATATATATATATATGATATTAATTAAATATTTATAAACTTGTAAGTATAATATTTTTTTTTACTTTGTTACTTTTTCATTCCTTAAAAATAATAACATAATTTTTGTGTATATGTGCATTACCACCTTGATGATGCGATGTGATTATGTTTTCATGACCAAGTCCTATGGAAACTATATATAAGTATATTTAAATAAATTATATGATATTTATGATATAATAATCCCTAAAGAAATATAAAATTATACTTACCTCATTTCTATCACACTCTTTGAAAAATGGAAACATTACTCATACGTAGGTACGACTGGCTGTGTCAATGATTGTAATAGAATTTATTTTTTATAACTATCATTCAAGGTTTTTTTAAAGTATAATTAATTTATAAAAATGGTAATTATTTCATTTTTATTATTCCATAGATGATGGAATAACTAATAATTTTAACAAATTCAACCCACTGATGTTATTTTTGATAAATGAGTTGAATATCAAGAAAACATCCAATAAGAACATTGTTAACTACATAATAGTATATAAAATGACAATAAATAAAATAAATGGAATAATGAAAGTGAAAATATTTCTTAAAAACTTAAGATATTAATTTATATTTATTATTTAGGAATATAAATACCATAGATGAGGAGGTGGATTCGAGGTAAGGGACACTTTACCTTAATAATCTCATTTTAAATGTTTAAAATATTTATTTTCTAAATATTTTTATTAAATTTATATATTATTGAAATTATTATTTTTTATGTATTTATATGAACATGAATGTATTATAAAGTTTATTTTATATTACCTTTGAATTTATTTCAATGTGTTTTAAATGGATTATTTTTACATGTTTTATATAGAATGTGTTGATAAAAGGGAAAAATGAATGTTTAATTTAAAGATATATAATATTAATGGTTTTTCTCTCCACTATGTAAATTATTTGATATTTGGATTCCTTAACATGATTTCATGTATTCTTCAATGTAAACCTTATTTCTGTATTTTTTAGGTGTTTTCAAAAAGGGTTTTAAGTGGTATTTATATTTGGATATTTGAAAATATAATTCTTATTTGTGAAATGAATATTTTTATTGATATGAAAGATTTAGGGTGTTATCATTACGTTATGGTCCTTTTTTGTTATTTATAAGGGTTAGTGGTTATATTATAAATTAATTATGTGTGGTTTTGTTATAATCCAAGGATGGTTGGTTATGTTATATTACAATAATGGGTGAGCTAGATACATCTCTCTAATGAATTGGGTAAAGTAAAAGAGTTAATTGGATAGGTTTCACTTAATATATTATTAGAATTTAGTAGGCCAGTAATCCCACTTTTATGAGTGATATAAAAATTATATCCAAATGTACCTACATGATTTTCATATGGTTTCAGTGGGGTTTTACTAGAATACATTTATTTTAGATGGTAATCTAATGAGCATAGGTTCAAAGGGTAGTTTATGAAAATTCATTAGGGTGAAATGTATATGTTTTTGAAATTTTTTTGATGGTTTTTCAGTATTAAAAAGAAAACTGTATGCTTTTTTAGTTTTTCCTAAAATATTTATTATGAAATGTTTTCTAAATTAATTTGGTAGATATTTTAATTTCTTGGGTAACCAAACATTGTATTTTTTTCCCAAAGGATAATTTTGAAAATGATATATTTTTTATAAGTATTCATTGAATGGTGATTTCCTCTCTTTAATTTAATATTTCCCTTAAAGACATTTTTTCTCATCCCAAATTATTTTTTTCACACGGTTTTAAGGTTGAATAGGGGCAAGAAAGAGGTCAAGATGAAAATTGTCATGATATTTAATGAAATGAATAAATATTTTTAAATATTTCATATTTTGGGAAAATAGGTACTAAGTTGAAGTGTCCACTTTATAGTTTATTTTTTTAGGGTAAGAATCCCAACCTAATTATCTAAAAATCTATTCCATAAAAATCCTCCATATGCTAAGATTGAATTTTAGAATTAATAATCAAGATTATATAATGTTTAAGGATGGGTACTTATAATTTAAAATTTTCATGAATTATTTTACCAATATTACAACCATTTAAAATCATTTAATTTAATTGAGAAATCATTTTGAGCCACTAAACACCCCAAAATGACAAACGGAAGGCATATGGAAAATTCATGTCCATACATGTTCTTAAGGTTGATAGAGTGAGAAGGATTCCATCCCATGATACACCTCCCAATGATCTCTCTAACAAATTCCTGAACAAATAATTATGAGAAAAATTAAGAGAACATAACCTAAATATGTCTAAAAATATACACTTGGGGAATAAAAATATTATAAAAGTAAAATCATATATTTAAGGTTCTAAAAAGGGAAAATAATCAAAACTATCTAATAAATCACCATCCATTCAAAAATATTGTTCCAAATTAATGTCACAAAAATCATAAAAAGGATAGATAGATAGGGACACCAAGAAAAAAACAAGGAATACCAATATGTTATTATAGAAAATATAAGCACAACCATTAAAAACACCTTTATGAAACAATAAAGTTATTTAGATATTAATACTAATTAGCAGGGATCCCAACAATGGATATTAAAAAAAATCTAATTACATTCATAGGCATACAACTTTTAATAATTTCATAAATGTAATGAATTTTATCAGGTTTACTATTTGATTTATTTTTCTATCAAATAAATAGAATCACATATTAATTTTTTTATAACATTAAACACACTCCTTAGAGATTTTCACTATGTCTACTATATTACAAATCCAATCAGTTTGAAAAAATTAAAATGAAAACATTTAATCATTCAACATAATAAGTTTTCTCAGAAAATCCATTATTTAGAAATAATAAAGTTAATTTTTTAAAAAATACTTTTTAAAAAAAATTCATGTTAAAAAATAAGAATTATTTATTTAAGAAAATAAGTTTTCACAAAAAAAAATATTTTAACTGAGTCTCACTATGTATTAGAATATATCAACCCAAGGATATAATCAAATTACAACTAATTACATGTTAAGTGTTAATTTTCCAAAAACATTTCATTGTTATTTTATCAAATCAGGTAGTTTAATATATTATACAATTTAATACATTGTTCATCACAAAATCCAAATAATACACCCACTAATATAATCAATACATTACCATATTTCATTTTAGCCTAATTGATAGTTGTTTGAAATTAATGACATTCAAAGCATTGTTTCAAAATTTCCATATAAATTTCAATTTAGTTTAATTTTATTTATATCAATAGTACTAAATTAAATAATATCATATTCCTAAAAGAAAATAATATACTAAAACAATATCAACAGAGCTATCAAAATAATAGAAATGAAAGAACCTATCCATCACATGATGATTTTATCCACTTTGGGATGCCCTGACTCACAAACACCACTTTAAAACACATCAAAAAAATAACATATCTAGATGGGTGAATTCTCCCCCCTCTTCATATTTTTTTGTTTATATCTATTATTATCAGTATAATATAAATAAATTCTAAAATATAACCACATAACATTTCTAAAAAACCATTAATGGAGTTAAATACATAAATTACAACACACTATATATAACTCACTATATATATATATTAAATTGATCTAATAAAAATCATAAAATAAAAGAAATACGAAAAAATTTAGTATCCCATTCCACCCATGATAAATTCCATATTTCGGTACCTATGGGAAAAGATCAAGAGTAAAATGATGAAATATAAGTACCCATTCTTCTAAATCAAACAACATATTGATATAATCCTCATTAAATAAACACATAATGAAATTAAAAACATTCATACAAACTAAATTATTTCCATTGATACCATGGAGATGGAAATGAAAAACCATATTTGAATTATTTTTTATTCTAGAATAAATATTAACTATTTAAGTAGTATAAAAATGTGACCTTAAAGGATTCATTCATTGGGTTTCAATAGATCAATCATGGAGGATTTTTTATATTAATTTTAAAGGGACAAAAATTGAATAATTTTGAAAAATCTAATAATTCACTTTATGGGGATTACAAATTAGTTAGATTTTTATTAATTAACTCACATGTCTAGAAAAACATTAAAATTAGAACATGTAAATCCACTAACTTAGGGAAACCATCTCATACAGACAAGTCACCTTCATGGTTGATGAAATAAACTCAATTCGATACTGATAAAAAAATATTCCCCTAAAAAATAATCGTATTCTGATGATCCAAAATGGAAAAAATAAAACACTTCCTAGTCAACCCATGAAACCTCATCACATCCAAAGTTTAATATATTGAGATTCTAGAATATATTTTTAACAAATAAAAAGTATGATTTTGGTAGCTTGGTTTACACACAACCCACAAGTCTATAGGAACTAAAATTTTAAATAGTTATAACATAGACACCTAAATATTATTTTAGATTAGTAATAACCAGATAATGAAAAATATTTATAACTATTTTAAATAAAAAAAATGTAATGATTATTTCATAATAAATAAGTACTCAATTTCAAGCAAATTATTTTTATGTTTGGAAAATGTGTTTTCTTACAAAATGGTTTCTATTACATTTTAAACACAAAAAATTATTAATTAAATTTATATTATTTTTAGAAATTATATTTTATGAAATTAATATCAATTTTGAAATCGTAACATGTCAAGACGACCCCAGACTGCCCTAGAGCTAGTGCGGTTTCAATAAAACACGGTGTTTAAATTTTTTATATAAAATAATTGATGATAAATTACACATCATGTTTCACTAAATAGGATATTTTTGGTTTAGATTCTAGAAAACTAGATACAAATATTACAATCCTTCAAATCTGAAAGAGAAAAGAATATCTTCAAAACTACCACCAATCGTTGTAACTCAAATCTACTAAACCTGTAAAATTTAAGTTAAAATATAGGGTGAACATATGAATGCCCTGTAAGTGGTTTTTAAAATAAAATAATATTACAATTTAAACCTTTTAAAAAATTCTTTTAAAATTATTCATAATGCATTTTCTTATGGAAAGATTCAATACATTAAGCATAATATAACATTTTTTCCAAAAATTACAAGTGAACATTTCAAGGAATATTGACAGAGTTACAATGAAACATATTCCCCTTATAACCAGGCTTATACAAAATATAAGGTGTGCATCATATAAAACAAGAATTATTCTAACTATAATAAGTGTGACATTCTAAAGTGCAAGTATTGAATTTACAAATGAAAGTAATACACGATCAGAGTTGTGCATAAAAATGATAACTTCAATTTCGTTATTTAATAACTATAAATCATAAAATAGTGGATAAATCTATGAATGTATTATAAAAATTATTCCATAAGAACTTCTTCTAATACTCATAAGTACATTATCTTAACCAACAATATTCAACTAGTCAAATATCTACTTGGTTAATTAACCAGGAGTTATGAATTGACAAGCATGAAAATCAACCAGAAAACTTAGTAACACAATCAATACTATTTAAAACTTATGAAAATAAGTGTGTCATAAATATGTGTACCTTTGTACACACACATTTTTCATAGTCTATAAGACTTTTTAAATAAATTATGTGGGTAAGATAAACACCAACTTTCTTAACATAAAAATAATTCTCCTTTAAAATAGATTGAGTAAACTCTTTATGCAAAAAAATCAATTTATAATCATTGTGTGTGTATATATATAGGTGTGGAAAACACCACAAATTATTACTCATAGATTCTTCATAAATACCATATACACTAAAAACATCCGATAAGTCATTATTTGGAAAACTCAAAATTTATTTAGGATTTCATATAGTGTAATCCATTTATAAAAAAAGTGTATATAAAGGATTGCATTTTAAAAAAAAATTTAAATTGATTCTTGTAAGCCTTTCATATTTTAAAAAAATTAATTATTCATTCTTTTCAACCTTTGGAAAACCTTAATTAGATTTAGAACCATAGTATATATATTTATATATATCTATTTATACGTAATGTTTTTTAGGGTTTTGCACCATAATTGTAATGACAGTATATGATTTAAATATATTAAGAACATGATTTAAAAAAGGTGAATTTTTTTCAAAACATGATACAAAAAGAGAAGGTTTTTTTACTAAAAAAAACATATATATGTTTATGTATACATATATACATATAAATTCCCAAAACATTACAAGCCCTTTCCTGGTTTACAAGAAATTAAGAAAATCATTTAGAACTAAATTTCACCATTCCAAAACATATAAGAAACCAGTAGGTCTAATGATAAACCGAATATATATATACAAAAAATATATATATATATACAAATATATATATATATATATATACATCATAGAAAAGCAATACATAACTTGAGCTACAGCTGGTTCGAAAGAGAAGAAGAAGTCGAGAGGATCTTGATGTAGGCATTGGAAGGAAGAAAACCCCTAAGGTATGAGTGATAAACAAGTCATGTATATAAACCATATATAATAAATATTTAAGGAAACTTTCAATGAAAACTGAAGCTTCTAAGTTTAAAATAAGACCAAGTGTGTCTGGTCTTGTGGAAAGTGAAACAGAATAGGGGGCCACCTGGTGTCATAGGTGTTGAAAAAACTGAAGAGAAAGGCTGGAAGCTACTGGTGCAGTGCATGTGGGAGGAAGAAGAAGAAGGTGATGTGGAAAACAATGAACGTCTCTGATCAGCCGAGATGTGATTGGGAAGATGAGAAGGATTCAATGATTTAAAAACTGATGAATGACCATGATTAATGTGTTAGTTTAATCAGACGATTTCTAGCCACACAGTGTTTTAAAAAGGAAATAACAGATGATATTTGATCCTGACGGAATCAAACGACTAATAAAATACAGATGAAAAAACCGTGGCTACTTCGATGGTTGAACCGATTGAATGACTCAAATCTCGTGAGGTGAGATTTGATGACTTTGACATAGTTTCTGCTTAAAATGATCGTCCCACATCAAGACATGATGGGTTTCATAGTTTCTATATAAACCTAGAGCTCAGGGATTGGCCTAGAAATCCCCCTCCCCATCACCAATATTTCTCCATACTGGGTCTCTACAGGCGTGCTTCTACGCCCACCCCTTCCACTGTGATGCCCCACAAGGTGGTGCGTTTTGGCACCCATACACATGCACACCTATGCGTTTTAGGGCCTGACTATGCATAACTGCATAGACAACTTACCACGCACCATGTGAGCAACACCCTGGGCCGTTGGCCTTGGGGTTCTTTGAGATGCTCACCAAGGCCTTGAGTGTCTTGGCTTACTAGGTCTCTCTCTACTATGTGGGGTACTCACCCATTTTTTTTAGCAAAGTAAAAGTCATTTTTATTATACACAAGAATATAAATTTAATATGTTTATAAAAAAAGAATATAATTTCCCTATCATGGTTAACCAAAATCCTAAAACCAAAATTTTCATTAGTTTATAAACATCTGAGTTTGAAAACATCATGGTTAAAAAAATAATGGTTTAATGTATCATAAAATAAATCCCAACTAGTATTATATTTAAAATCCAAATGTAATTTTAATTAAAACTTTTTTTATTCATCCAAGGAAGAAAAAAGTTCAAGGTAATTTTTTAAAACATTAGAAAAATTTAAATACATAATTTACTAATTAAAGGTAAAATACTAAATACAACCATATTCATTAATTTCATTTTCCCAAAGTACAATTTCAAACTCAAAAATATTTTTCTTTTTTCTAAAACCAAGTAGTATCAAGTACATACTTATATTGGCATTTCTTTTAAAACATAAGGGTTATGATTCAAAATGATTTTAAACTTTCAATAATTATCCTTATAAATTATATAAAAAGAGTTTATTACAAATATGTTCGAATTTATAACTTAAATGTACACTTTAAACACTTGGAAAAATCATTATACCTAGACAATTTAAATTAAGCCACCTGAATACCCAATGACTATAAGGCCTTATAGCTGTTAGAGTCTCAATGGTCACCTAAAGTATTCAACGGTTAGAATACCTTTAAGGCATTATAAAAACATGATTAGGGTGTTCAAACTTCAAAATGACTTGACATAGATGGTTCTTATCATTCCTATGATGCTTTGAACAGTTTTTTTGGTTATGGTTATACTGATGTTCATCGTGACGGATCCAAAGGACCACAACTATTTTCTTGGGATTTTTGTTTTATTGGGTGGTCTCCCTATGATTTTAATAGGTCTCTTAGTAGGTATCCTAGGGTAGTAATACTCTTTTGGCTTTGTTGTAATGTAATCATTTGAATATTTAATTAAACAAAACATACCTTATTTTTATTTTGAAAACATTATTTGGATAGCATAGAAATTAAACGATGTAAAACCATACTATTTTATTATTACAAAAGAAAAAATTTCTTGGTGTCAAGTCACATAAAAATTAGACTTGTGTAAATTTATAGGATATTTTTAAAAAGATTTATTTTATAGTGAATAGAAAAAAATACCATTTGTTATGTAAAAAATATCCATTATTTTCACTTAAAAATCCCATTATGTGATGAGTTTGATCATAATGTAACTTAATTTTACATTAAATATAAATAATCTAATTAACTATATTAGACTCATCATTATGCTTTATTTTAGCATACATTTATTTTTTGGCATAAAAACACTTTTATTTAAAAAATAATTTTTTCCATGTAATGTGTTTTTATCATAGTAAATTAAATTATTCACTACTGATTAATAATTTTAATTAAATTTATAGAATTTATATTCAATCATATATTTTAACATTAATTTTTTACATGGGTGTGACTGTAAATAATATTTTTTGCATAATGATTCTTTTTTCTAAAAGGGATTTTAGTTGTAGGTTGCACACTTATTTAAAAATAAATCCCACCACTTAGTGAAATTTATTATGGTAAATTGGATTTTATTTTTTTAATCATAATAATTAGTGTAATCTAATTGGTTTATCATAATTTTTTGTCATAGTGAATAGTAAAAACTGTAAAACATTTACCACACTTAAGGTTAAAAATGTTTTTTTGAGGGGGTTAAATTAAGAAATAAAGGATATTATTCCACCCAGACCAGTATAATTATTAATTATTTACGATATTTAGTCATTATCATATAATTAATTATAATTCATGTCCATTTGGATATATATTCCCACGAATATGACTATACATAATTGAAATCTTTTATGAAGTTCCAAGTGTCTCCCTCCCCTCAGTTATAAAAGGGAACCTCTCCTTATCCTTTTTAAACAATATGAGTTTTTAAGATCACCCAATCCCTACTAAAAAGCTTTAAATAATCCATACCTTCATCTAATAGATTCTGGTCTTATCTTAAGACCAATTCTTCAATGCATAACGTGTAAGACAATGATAGTCTCTAAATGAGGATTTATAAATCTTAACCATCATCATTCAATTTTATTTATTCTTTCCCATTTTATAAAATTTTTTGTCAATAAAAATTAAAAAATATATTATCACAAATACAATAATATGTTATTAAGATTATTTTACAAACATTTACACCCATTCCCCCTTAAATGGGAAATAAAATTATCCAACATGCTTATATGTGGAATATATCCTCCACACAGCGATACCATACATTTTCCATAACCATGCCTCCGGGGTTTTTATACAGTTTTATTGAATGTATATTAATTAAATTTATAAAATAATTATTCTTCTATAATTATAATATCTTATCTATCTTTTTAAAATTGTATCCATTGGTAAATGATAACATCACCTGTGCGTATGTGTAGATTGCCACCTCCACAAACTTATGCGATTTGTTTATAATCTCCACATTACTAGGGTGGTAATAAGGATATATTTACTATAAGAATTTGATATTTATGACACAATAATGATTAATCAATGGTTATTTATAATTTACCATTGTTTTTTTCCATCCATCAAATTGTAGAAGCATCACTCTTGTGTACGTATGGATTACCATCTCCACAAAGTGATATGATTTATTTTTCAATACCAATTAATATGAATGGTTATAAGTATGTATATAATTAATATATATGATATTTAAATCATCATTAAAATTATAAATATTAAATAATCCTTGAAAATTTCCATGGAACATAAATTCAAAACCAAAACATAAATGAAAAAATGAATCAATTAACCCCTGAAAAGACAACATTAATAGAGAAATTTTAATGAATAACTCTAAAAAATTTATAAGTAGATAAAATATGATATTACTACTACAAATATGGTTAATTTATTGAAATAAAATAAATCAAAAATTATTATCCATGGGTTTATAGCCATTGAAAATCGTTTTAAATATAATGTAAGGTTTTTGTCTCTATTGTTCTACATTGAGACTTGTTTTAATGTTAGAAACTAATTTCTTATTTATTTGGTTTATATGATAAAAAATAATTTATTTTTGAATTTTACATTATTTTTTTAATGTAATTCAATAACGATATGATTTTTAATATTCCATTGACTTTAGTTTAAAAAATTACTAGTGTTTTAATGGTTCTCAATCTTGATTTTCTTTCATATGATCATGTTTGATGATAAAACCCTGTCTTTTTTCATGAGCCATATTTGACAAACCATTGATTTGAGATATCATGAATGTCCTTATGTTTATGTTATTTAAATATTATTATTTTTTCATTTATTTCATGAGGTTTATAATTCAAATTTTATATTTCTTTTAATAGTTTTAAGTTATAATCTCATTTTTAACTTGGAATGTTTATGGTTACATTTTTAATGATCAAATTATATGGTATATCACCCAAAATTTTATTTATTTTTATATAATGTATTTTTATGTAGATTTCATGTTTTCCTTTAATTTTTATCTCTTTATGTACTCAATATAATTAAAGAATGTTTTTGAAGAAAACCAATTTTTTTTCACTCTTTAGTCCAAAATATTTTTTTTCATGTCCACATTTTGTTTAACTTTTCTCACGAATTTATTTAATACACTCTAAAGAATAGTTAATATAAATTTTATCTATATTTTAATTTGTTTAAAAATTTTTAAGGAATTTTTCATATCATTTTCCTAATGTCATAGTTTTTACTTTTAACGAAAATGTTAATGGAATTTTGGTTTTATCATACACAACATGGACAGATTTCACTATTATCTTGAGTACTAATTTCATTGAATATTCCACAATATCTTTACCTGTTTTATTTAAAATAAAATTTTTCATTTAAAATTGTAGAAAAATTTAGATTTTATCTATTTTAGTTCAAAATGAGAAGTATATTTTACTGAAGAAATGTTCTAGTGATATTTTAATGGAATTTTTAACTATAATATTATCCATTTTTTTATTATGATTTAGTAGGGATAAAATCAAATGTTATAATCATTATTATTTATATGGATGGTTAATTATTATGACTGTAAAATGTTCATAATACCCATTTACTTTCATTTCTTATGATATGATTATATGATTAATTTCAAATGATCTTGTAGCACACATATGTATCGTTTTGACTATGTGATGGGTGGTTTCATTGTAAAACAAGAATAGGTTGTGAAATTATAAACCAGGATTAGGAGTGTCTATTATATACATCAAATGAATTCATTAATTATGATGGTTTTGAAAAACTTCTAATAGATGATAGAGTCAGTAAACTCTTATGGGAAAAAACTAACTAAATAGAATTTACTCCTAATATAATATTGGAAATGATAGGGTAGGAATTTCCATTAATCAGAGTTTTACACAATGATAGTATGTGGAGTGAATCTTGACTAATGAAGTGATTTTCTATTCTTATGTGAATACCTAAAATGTATGAATTATTCTTGTGTTATGTTATCAGAGATTCTGGTTTGTTTTTAATAGTTACAAAATCTATTTTCATATTTCCTTTGATTGAGAAATATTTAATTGATGATTCATGTTTAAATATATTTAATTGATTTTCTATGATTAAAAAATGTCTTGGTAATGTTCTCATATAGTTATTCATATTATATTATTCCTTATAATTAGTGATTGATATATTTTGGGTTGAAACGTACTGATAATCTGAGCATGCTCTTTATTACGTTTCCGTTCCCTAGATAATGAAAAACGGTTAAAATTAGTTATGTCTAAGAAGGGTTCATATTTTATGAACATGATTATAAATGAAGAAGATATTTTTTAAACTATATATATTTTTATTCATGTTTCTAAATACATTAAAAATATATGGTTTTATAAAGGAACATAATGATATGTAATGAATATTCTAATAATAATATGTAGTTTTTATGTAAGAAAAGTTGGTGTCACTATATTTTGTATTAGAGAAAAGATTAATAAATTTTGGAAAAAAATATGAGAAAACTTTATCAAGAACCAATTGGATAGACCCATTTATAAGGGAATATTTTATGTTATGTTAATGAAATGCGTGTGGCTTCCATAAGAAAATATGTCCCTATCAGGATGATACATGTGGAAGGGGTTTTAGTACATATTCTTATTGGGGTAATAACCCCAAGATTGTTTCTGGGTATATCTCTATCATAATTATATTTTATGGTGAATGAGATCTTACTATGCACTAGGTTTTTAATGGAAGCTTCAAAGATGTTATAACGGTAGAAAATAGCCACACTCACCGTATAAGTAAAAAAACTATTCTTACCTTAATTTTGTCAAAAAGTTCACAGAGTACCTTGTTTGGAAAACAATGAAAATATTCCTTTCAAAACATATAATGTAAAATAAAGGTACAAATGACTTTATCCCACTATCTATTCAATAGTTCAAATGTTTTGAAATACATTTTTAAGAAAACAATAATGTAGAAGATAAATAGGTCCCAATAGATACTTACGTAAAAACAACCTCGGATAATAAAGAGATTGTGGAATTAACCCCTACCTTGTACTTTTTCTTTGTCGAGGTTGTATTAATCTCTTGTATAATAGTTAAATAATTTTTATTAAATTATAAAAGAACTATATACAGAAATATGATATCACATATGATCCCCTAATATTGCTTTGTTTATAATATTTTAGTAGTATCATCGTTTCGACTGTTAACTAATCCGTTTTCCTTTATATGCTCAGTTACGTAAGCCATGTTTGTTATAGATAGGATGTATTTTTCTCATATCCAGAATGATATTAATTTCTCAGAAAATATTTTAATCATAAAATGAAAATTATTCTTGTATGATTATGATAGGGAATGAATCTCATCGCGTTCGTGGAGAAGGTAATCCATACGTACGCACGAGCGATAATATCATTATATTGATGGTGGAATGATATGTAATTGAATGATATATCATATATAAATAATCATTGACATGTTATATTTATTATTTAAATTAGTTACACTCATTATAATCCCCATCCAAATAATGAAGTGTTTGAATAACAAACTACACCACCACGTGGAGACGGTAAGACGTACTTATGCACCTATGGTGACTTTGTCATTCATATGATGGATAGAATAATGAATATGGTTGTACCATTTTAATGACATAACAGTATAGACAATATACTGGAGTTATTATTTTATAATTGAAAGAACAAAGAAAGAAGAAGTGGAAGATGAAAATAATTTTAAAGAGGTGATGAAATATTTACCTCTTCTTCATGATCTTCTTTTCTATTTGGTCAAAAGGGCTCCTTAGTTTGGCGTTCTGATAAATGTAATTAATCTAGGTTAAAGGAAGGATAGTCAAAAGGATATTTGGGCTGGGTATGGACGATCCAAAAGGCTTTAGAGGTGTGAAATTAAGATAAGGGGAAGTGGGATTTTATAAGAGAGGTGAGGGTCACATTATGAAAAGCTTGAAATATTATTTTATAATAAAATCATTTTCGGTTTCTAATGTCTCTAAAATGAATTATATTGAGGCTAAGTTGAGGATGGGTCAAAAACCTCTCAACTAATAGGTTTTAGATAGGTTTAGGTCACCATATTAACCTTATCATTTAGATTTAACTCTTAGTTAAATAGTTTGACCTTAACCATGTCTCTTTGTATTTTTATATTATATGGTTAATAAACTTACTATAACAAGCCAAGAGAACCCCCTGTGGTTCATTATTAATATATATATAACATTATTTAAGTCCTTTGTCTGAACCTTAGATTTTTAGGAATATTATATCAATTAATAATATATTATTTGTTTTAAAAACCCAATTATGTCAAGTTTGACAATATTTAGTATTAGGTTTTTCTGAAAATTATAACAACATGATTACTTCAAAAAAAATTATTTAATTAACCCTAACATGTCATATTGACCTATAAAATTAGTATAATTCATCAAAATTCTCAAATCACATTTATTTGGTTATTTATAATATCAATTATTTTAGTATTTCATTAATAATATAATTACTACATCATCATTGTGTCATAAATAAATTAAATATTTTAATGTATTAAAATTAAAAATAAAATAAAATTGTGTAGGAAATATTTTTATCTTTCTAATTAATATTTATAGTGGAATTTATCTTATGTATAACTCTATATTAAAAATAGTTTATTTATTAAACTTTGAATTTAACTCTTTTAACTCTTCTTTAAATAAAATAATAATAAATGTCCTAATCTATTACAAGTGGACCAAAGAGGATCATATTTTATTCATAAGGTTATTTGGTCGAATTATACTTATCCAATAGAATAAGGACATGTGTTAGGGTAATTATGATAGCATTTGTGCCTTTAATTACCCTATTTACTTTTAACCGTGGTAAATAAAAGTCAAAAGTTACTATTCAGCAAAAAATAGTTTCATCTTATTGAACCACATTTTACTTACTCATATCCACCATCTATCTTGGATTTTTGAAATTCAACTCACAGAAGTGGTAAAATTTTGTTTTATGCAAATTTTCAAATGCTCCTTGGAGGTGGGAAAAGATGGTTAAAAGTTCAATAAAATTTTTATATATCTAAACATGTTATAAAATGAATCCAATGAATTAAATTGAACTTATATAGGTATTATGTATCTATTTTGAGCTAAAATAAATTTAAATAAAACAAATAATTATTTAAATAAAAAGTCAGTTTTAACTAATAACATAGTGTTTTTTAGTACTAATCAAAAATTGAAAGTTTTCAAAAAAATACCAAAAATTCACCCTAAGCTAATTTCGATATTTCAAATTAAAAAATGAAGTTCATTTTTAAAATTAAAATTTATAAAAGTTCAAATAGTGGGTATTACTATTTATTATGACTAGTTTGATTGGTCGCGGTGTGTTAGAATCTCTATGTTGCGTACAATACAAGCTATTGCATTATTCAAAGAGAAACATACCATGGAAGCCTGAGGTGTTACATTAAATTTAATGTGACATAGATTGAAAAGAATGTGTTATGAATAAGTCTTTCTAAAAATTATCTTTAACAACTATGTAGTTTATCACTATGATTATTTTTTATCATAGTGTTTGTTTTAGTTTTAATTAGTGGAAGAAACTAGGTGGAATCATTTTAATGTTGACTATGACCGACAATGCCATTTTTATTTTCATTAGACAAATATTAAATTAGAAGATGTAATAAGAGATCATATAATTATTCCTAACAATATGTATTTAAAAATTAGTAATAAAATAAACATAGGTATGTTTCCAATTGATCCAAATAATATAGAAATACAGTTTTATGAAGCCCATGGAGGAAATAAGATTCAAATTCATACTTGTAGAGAATTTGGGAAGAATAATAGTCATACATATCTCAATAGAATGTAAAGAAGTTTTCTAAGTGGAAATTAATGACAAGGGTGATGTAATTGTTGAAAAAAATTAATATTTTTATTGAGGGGAAAAATGACATTCAAATGTGCCATTTATTTTCTAATGAATAATGTGTGAGAAACATGGACATTATCTTATCAAATTATATAATTCAAGGGATCACCGATAGGCCAATAGTGGATCTACGATATACCAATAATTTAAGTGAAATTATTGAAGTATTTTTGTATTGGTATTTAGGAATTATTTTTCAAATGTGTATTATAAATGATATTTTTGGTTAAAAGAATCATTAAAAATATAAGGATTGTTTAGAAATATTTTTTCTTAATGGATTTTTAGGAATATGTTAAATGGAATTGATAAACAAGAAACATTTTTCATCCGTAAGGTGGTAATTTTTTTTCTAAAATACAAGATTGAGGGATATTTATCCCTTAATATAATTATGAGTCTGATATTATAATTTTTATTTTGGATAAAGTGATTCTAACGACCCTGACTCCAGAAACCTGGAGCCCATGTCTACTTTATTACATGGGCATAAGATAAAAGTGATCACATCCTGAAGTACTGAATAGTATAGTAGTCGTGAAGTACCAGACAAGTACATGATACCCATTTTACATTGGTAGTAAAAATAAAACATAACACATGAATAAAGAAAATGATATGTATCCCAAAAACTCATTCAAATATTTCATCTACATATCCTAGGAAATGGAAGCATGATAAGACCGAGCTCAAATACTCATTAATATTTTCATATAGTGTAAGTTATCAAGAATAAGAAAATAATAATCAATATGGTAAGGTAAATAACTAAGCACATATTCCACTTATCCAATAACTTCAAAATCATATTTTGATAAGGAATAATGACTATTGAAAAGTAAATAACTAAAAAATTCCATTTAATCAATAAAATGAGAATGAAATGAAAAAAGTGATAATATCATTGTGAAAATATAATAAAAAATAATAATTTAATTCTAATTGAATAAAATTCTTAAATTCTGGATTCCATGATTTTAGGCATCATGATACATCTTCAATCAATTCCTTTCACAAGATAGTTTGAAAATATGGATAAAAACTAATCAGATTTGGAGAACTAATTTGTCTCATGATACTTTCCAATGCACTGAAGGTATTTATATAATATCACCCCCTCATATATAAATTTTAACTACATTCATCATACATTGAATGATCAATAAAATTCATGAATAATAAACACTATGATCAAATATCTATATTGAGTAAAGAATATAGATTTATCCACATTTTAGATATAATAAAATAACATTAAATTTAAAAACGATATGAAAAATTCATATAAAGTTTAAGTAATGACTATATCCATGATATAAATAATAATATTATTAAATATAAATGTAATTTCTAATGAAAAATGACCATAAGATAGTTATTGTATCAGGAGAATGATAACAACAACTAAATTAAACAAGAAGTGAGAGGTGACAATCGATTCATAAGGAATATAGTATTCTAAAATAAAATAAAATAAAAAATAAATAGGTATTCATGTTAAATACATATATGTGGTAGTATATACAACACATATAAGTGAATCAATTCTTATTAACAAATATATCCCAATGAAATGGAAATTGAGATAAAAAGCCTTACAATGATCATACCATTGAAGTGAGGATTAATAAATGGATTTTTTATGCATACCAAATGTGAATCCACATAATAAAATTTTAAATACAACATAAAATAATAGAATATATTAGACACATAACCTTAAAATATCAAATACAATATTTAATTAAAACAACCCAATGAAAATAAATCGAGTTATAAATTTTTTTACCACTTGGTAACCTTAACGTAATATCAAATTAGAATAAATAATTATAATTTAATCATAAATTACATTTATTATGAATTATTCAACATATTATATGAAATAGGGTAGTATATACACCAAAAAAAATGAAATTAGGTATATAACCTTAAAATACGCCTCAATGAAGGGAAATTGAGACAAGTCTCTTATATCACACTTTCATTAAGTTGAAAATTATTTTTCTTCATGAATAATGGTTTTTAGAATGTTTTTAATTAATAAAATGAATATAATATTATTTATAACATCATATGTGATTATATTAAGATTTTTACCATTTTTTATTAATAATATTTCATTATTTTTATTGTTTTGGGTGTTAATTGCCTTATTTTTTCATATGTGTTTCATCCCGAGTAGTTCGATTAATGTTTATATGATATAAATAAATAATTTACAGAATTATAATAGTGATTTAAATATCTTATTTACCTGGTTTATACATTTTGTAGCCATTCTTATAATGTTGGCATGTAAAATGAATCACATCACTTCGTAGAGACGTTATGATGTACGTACACACGAGCGATGATATCATTCCAATAATGGGTGAAAGGGTAAGTAATTGTGTGATATTTTAACTATATATAATTTATAGTATTTTATATATGTCACATATATTTGTTAAATTTATCCTTATTACCTTACATGTAATGAATAATAGAAAAATGAATCATATCGTTTCGTGAGACGACATTCCGCCGCAAGCATTAACGACTTTATCATATATTAAATGGAATGGAACATGAGAAGGTATATGTGATATTAAAATTATATAATTATAATAATATTATTAATATAATATAAATGTTTTAAATTAATCATTACATCTGTCCTTGATAGGTGGTGATGAGACATGATTTACATCAGTTGGTGAGTCAATAGTCCACCGTACACATGATCAGTGATTTCATTTCCGATTTGATAGAAGAGGATATAGATATAGTTAATTAAATTAACATAATAAAAAATATGTATATATAATATAAAAATGTTTTTATATAATAATTTTTAAATTATATTTTATGGAGGTGGAAGAAGAAACAAAATAAAAATGGTCTTTTAAGGATGTTACATCTTCTTCTGATAAATTCTTTAGGTTTGCACAAAAACCCTTATAGGATGGATTTATGATCAAAACATGGGATCTAGAATGTTGGGAGGTAAGTAAGGATTTTTGTTGGGATTGGATGAAACATATGTCTTAGTATGTGTGAATTGGGGAGGAGGGTGGGTGACTTTTTATAAGTGGGGGAGAAGAAACAAATGGATTTTTTGAATAAAATTAATTATGTGAACATTTTAATCCTGAGTAAATACAAACAAATGGGACATTATAACCCTTATAGGTGATAATATCTATAGGTGGACATAATTAGATTTTTAAAAGTTTTTGGGTCATTGTAACTCATATATTTTTAGTTTAACACCCTATTAAATTTGTTTTTACCAAAACTGTGAGGAATTATTTTTACTAGTTTTAAAATTCATAGAATTAAAAAGTCACATTGGAATTTTTATATAATATAAATTTTGATGATTCATACTATTTTATCTATTTTTTAAAATTTAATTCACATATATGTTATAATCTATTTTAGAATTATAACCGTAGAATCCCCAAGATTCCAAAGGGAAAATTTTCATTACTATATAACATTTTAAAATAAAAATTTAAAATGAAATTGATTCCACTAAGCTAAATTTTGTTATCTATAAAAAAATTTAACTAATTTTATATTAAAACCAAGTTTAAATATAATTTAACATTTAATATAATTTAAATTAAAATACATTTTTTAAAAAATCAGTATTTCCACTATTCATTGAAGAATGAAACATTTCAGAAAAATCCCAAACATTCCCTAAAATAAAATTTTTATATGATAATTTAAAAAATTAATTTAAATATTTATAATAAATTTAATCACTATTGTAAAAGTAATTTTAAATTATGCATACAAACGGTGACTAAACCTCATTTTAGAAAATGTAAAGTTTTTCAGAAAAAAATTATTCTTTATTCAAATTATTCTTATTTTGTTTATAATCATTAGAGAAATGTTATTTTCAGAATTTAGTTTGTCGTATTAATACCCACCATATAAATGGAAAGGTTATAATTTTCTTCTTTAAATAAAATCCTAATAGATTATTTTCATTAAAACCAGGTGTTGTGTGCAACACATGCTATCAATGATATTGGATTTATTTGAAAGAAAATAATGTAATGTCTCAGGGAATTAATGTGATGATTGATAATTATATAAAATTTAGATAGTATTATTATAATTGAATTTTATTATTGTTCTAATGTAGAAGTGACCATTGATGAATCCTATCACATTTTTATATTTATTAAATATATTGGATAGTATGTGATTTATTTAAAGAATAAGGATAGAGTAGTTTTTTTGGAAGATTATCTATTTCAAAATGGTTTGTGAGTGATATTGATTATTTCAAGAATTAATTATCTTATTTTAAGATAATATATGATCATCAGGTTATAATTTTTGTTATGTGAAATTATGAAATATATTATGTCATTTTTGGAGTAAAATTAAGTTGATTTTGATTTTTTTTGAAAATTTTATAAATTCATGGGTTTTGAATTTGGTTTGGGAAAATTTGGAGAATTATTAATGGTAAATATATGTTGAATGATATATTTTAAAACATGGGTATTATTATTGATGTTTTTGAGATTAACATAATACATCTTCTTATCAAGATTTATTTATATTTAATAACTTATGTTAACATTTTTTTGGGTTTATATTAAGAGAAAAATGGAATGAATATTGATTATTTTAAGTATATTATGATCAATTAAATGGTAATTTTATTTCCTCAAGCATGAAAAATTCATATTGTTTGAATATGGATGAGAAGTGACGAATATAATTAAAACATACAACCAAAGGATGAAATTTTATTTAAGATCTTGAATAAGTCAAGTAATTATGTTTCTTAAATTCGATGGTAAAATAATTACTAAACTATATGAAAAGTGATTATGAAAATTAAATTTTATTCATTTTTTATAATAGTTCTTAAGAAGTTCAAGGTATTTCACCCCTCAATGATTTATGGTTTTTTGGCCATTCTAATTATCATGAATATGTTATTTATCAATCTTTATTATTGTATAGACATTAAATTTCTCCTACATGTAAATAGGTTCACTTCTTACAAATGTTATTCTTATTTAGGAACCTAATTATGTGTTATTTCAGGTAACATTTTGGTTTCCCACATCCACATATAAATGGATTTTTTATTATCCCTATTAGAATTTTGGTTGTTAAAAAATACTTTTTCATTTATTGATCATTTTATTTTTGAGATAAAAATTGTGAGGGGAAAATTTATTCAATGGGAATAATGTAACAAAATAATACTTTAGAATTTTTTTACATTAAATAAAATTAAAGTGTTATGTCCAATTCTTACCACATAACCTCGAGTCCATTATAAAATATGATTCACAAAAAATTTCTAACAAATCCATCAGATATGTGGATATGAATATTAATAACAAAATAATGAAAAATATTTATAATGGTTTTCTATAGTGAAAATATATTTATTAATTCTTAATAAATAAGCACACAATTTTAACTAAAATCATTTTATACATAAAAAATGTGCTCGCATCAAAAATAGGTTTTATTGAATTTATCGGTAATGTAAATTATAATAAGTTTATTACATTTTTATAAATTTTATTTTATGAAATAATTATCAATTTTTAAATAATAATTTCTATATAAAATTATGTTGATTTTACTTTGTTTTTTTCTAGAAATAGTTTTTTAGGGAACGGTCAAATATATCAATTTTTTAAAATGTTATTTAATTTCAAGTGAATGTTCCCTTATGATATTAATTTTTTCTTAAAGTAAAATAATTATAATTTATTTTTTAAAGATTTATTTAATTATATAATAATAATCCTTATACTTTATTTTGGTATGAGTTTTTTTTTTGTTTTAAAAAACATTTTTCTGAAGACTGTTTTTATTTGCACAAAGTGTTTTTGTATTAATAAAAAAATTAATATTTATTAATTAATGGTTGTTATAAAATTTATATATTATATATTCAATTATATATTTTCACTTTCTTTATATTTTTTGCAAGTAATGTTATATATTCTAGTTATGTTGTACGCCTAAATTTTCTTTTTTCTAAAACTGGTTTTTATCGCTGGTTGTGAGCTTATTTAAAATTAAATTCTAAGATATAAAGAAATTGAATTTGTAAAAATAGATCCCATATTTGGATTCATCATATTAAATATAATCTTAAAGTATAAAATTAATTTTTAATCATAGTGAATAGTAAAAATATGTAAATTTTGTTAGAACGGTTATGGTAAAAAGGTTTACCAGGGGCTTAAATGAAAGAATTAGGGTAGGATTTCACCCAAAAAATTTCTAATTATTATTTTTGGAATATATTTAAAAGATATATTATCATAATATCAAATAAATGTCTATTTGGATCTACATTCACTTGAAATTTGACCTTATGTAATTAAAATTATTTAAGAAATTATATTGTGTCCCTAACCTCAATTATAAAAGATTAAACCACATTATCTCTAATTCAAACCATTTAACAATTATCACATCCAAGAACCACTCAAATAATTTCTATAATAATTCAATTCATCTTACATTTCATTTTATTCCCTAAAGTAAAATCCTTCATGGCTTGACGTCTAATCCAACAAAGGTCTCTAAAAGAACAGGTAACAATATTTACTAAGGTCCTTCTATTTTATTCCTTACTAAACCTTCTATAAAAATATTTTATCACTAAGAAAATATCAATAAAATATCACCAATATAAATATATGTTATTATCAGGATGTAAAAACCATTTTCCACACATATTCCATCAAATGTGAAATACAAGTATCCCCCATGCATACGTGTGGACTACCACCTCCACATAGAGATACAATTTATTTTCTATAACCATCATTCCGGGGTACTTATAAAGATGGATTTAATTTTTATTTATGATATTTTTAAAAAAATTATTCATATATATTTATAATATCTTATCTACCTTCTTACCATCTGATCCATTGATAATGATAACATCGCTTCAGTGTATGTGTCGACTACCACCTCTTGGAAGAAATGTGATATTTTTAGAAATTATAATTTACATGGATGCCAATAAGGATTGATTTAATAAATATATATATTTTTTGGTATTAGGAGGACTATTTAAAGGATAAATATAATTTAACTTTCATTCATTCAATCCATCAAAATGTGTAAACATTACTCTTATGTACCGTCCAATTACCTTGCCCACAAAGTGATGTATTTAATTTTATCTAACAACCACTGTATATAAATGCTAATAAATATGTATATAATTAATATATATTATATTTACATAATTATTAATATTATGTATATGGAAGAACCATTAAAGGAACATAATTTTCAAAACAAAGAAAAAAGAAAAATGATGCATTTAAACCAAAAAATGAAAACATTAATTAAGAATTGTTAATAAATTGTAGTTTAAATGTTATAAATAGATCATATAAGATATTATAGTTATATATATTATTATGTAAAAAGAAAATAATAAATCAAAATATATTATATAGCAGGTTTTAGTGCTTATGAATCAAGTTTGACATAGGGTAAAGGGTTCATCTCAATTTCTTTTCATTAAGACAAGTTTTAATATTAAGAACCAATTTATTATTTCTAGCATGTATATAATACCCAATATTTTATTTTTTTAAAATAAATTATTTATTTTAAAGAATTTATAGAACTATATTATTTTATATATTCCAGTTAATTTCATTTCATAGTTTAAAAAATTCTTAAGGGATCATTATTTGAAATTTTGTTTAATTTAATAATGTTTAATCTTGTACACATATCTTATTATGTGAGGTGTATATACTTCCCCAATGATATTTTTTACCATGAATATTAATTTATTCAATGTATTTAATATTTCATTCAATTTTATTTCCATCATGGAAGTTATGATTCAAACTTTACGACAATAGTATGAGTTTTATGATAAAATATCATTTTTGACCTGGATTGTTTATGATAAGATTAATAATGTTGAAATTACCTGACCTATCTCTCCCAAATATTTTTTATTTACCACTGATCGTGTTATTTTTGGAGATTAAATGTTTTACTTTAATTTTCCTCTCTTTATGTACTCGAGAGTCCGAAGGAATGTTTTAAAGAAAACTAATCTTATTTTTCTCTTCGAACAACAAATATTTAAACTATTCCCAAATTTTCTTTAAAATTTTATCAAGATGTTATATAATTTTATGTAAATATTATATAATAAAATTTATAATTATTTATTACTTTATTTACCATGTTTTAAAAGAAATTTTCATATCATTTTCCAAATGTGGTACTTTTTTACTTCTTACCAAATAAATTAAAAGAATTTTTTTAATACACAACACATGTAGGACTCTCCCAAAAATCATGAATACAATTTTACTTTATGATTAATTTATATGTTTCCAAATTTAATTTAAATGAAAATTGACTCCTTGATATTTTTTTTAAAATTTTAGATTTTATTTAAGTGATTTAAAAATGAAAATGATATTTTCCTCAAGAAAGTTTCCACTAATATTTTAATTGAATTTTGATATATGAAAAAATAAATTGATGTTTGATGTAATTTATTAGGGATTAAATCCAATGTTACAACCCTAATTCATTATTTCAATAGTTTATGATTATGATTATGATTTTTTATAAAACCTGTATCCTTTCCATAAGTTATGATATGATGGTGTGATTAATGATTTAAGACCATGTGAAAACAAAATTTATGATTTTAATTACATGGGATATGGTTCTTTTATAAATCTAAGAAATGGGGTTATATTGTTAACCAAGTTTGGGTGGGTATATTGTATCTATCAAATGAATTGGGTAACGATGATGGAGTTGGAATATAAGGACCCAACCTTATAACATTACATAATCTTGAATTAAATTAATAATTCTCATTGATTATATTTTCAAGTTTAGAGTTTTAGAGAATTAGGACATAACTATTACTTTACGTCTCAAAAAATTACAAAGTAGACACTTCAACTCAGTTTCCATTTTTTTTATAAAATAAATACTCTCAAAACAAAACATGTCTAGTTCTAAGTTTTTGATAGCATAACTTTTCCTTGATCCCATCCTTGACCCTATTCATCTTAAATTCCTGTGGAAAACATTTAAAATACTTGGTATAAGCATAAAAAGCTCAGTAAGGGTTATAAAATAAGGGAAGGAAACACTAACGCATCAATAAATACAAATCAATGAAACCATACTTTTCAATCATAACATACCTCATGAAATCATAAGATTTTGAATAACACATAGAAATCATAAATCATAAAGGTAACTTAGGGAATCCATATCATACCTACATTGTAGCTATCATAGCTACATAGAGAGTTATGTTGGAATACTCATCACGGTATATTCCTTAAATCTCTTAGGAGAAACATTAACGTTTACGTCCGTCACATTACCCAATGCATTAAAGAGATATCTCAGGCTCACCCGCCCTAGGTTTATCATAGAACCACCTGTATACATAAACAATTCCCAATAAACATAACATAATTATTACACATAAAACAAGCATTAAGTAAAGATAACATTTCCACATTCTAATCATAATATATCAATTCAAGACATTGAAAAACAATGCTTTATCAAACCATTTTTAAAACCATTTAAAAAAATTAAATAAAGAGATTTTTGGAATCAAAGTGTCCCATACCACTTTGAAAATTTTAAAGGAATTAAAATTTTAAAACATTAATGTACATATAAATAAATCATAAAAATCATTTTTAATACATGGAAATTAATTAGAAATATTTAGAAGAATAAATCATTAAAACATTTAAAATGATATATTAGTTAAAGTGTTTTTAACAAAATGAGGGACTCTTAAATACAAACAATTGAGTAATAACATCAATCAAAGATCATAATTTCATGATAATAGAGATATTCATGAAATAATATGTCAAAGGGCAGTATATAAACCATATAAAAGATAATTTGTGTATAACAATAAATAAGTTTCAATGGAAAGTAAATTGAGACAAAGTCCCTTACAATGATCATATCCTTAGATTAAAGACAAATCAATTACATAATTATATGTGAAAAATAATAATACACACAATATAAGTGGATATTAAGTGTAAAAAAATCATAGGAAATTTACACATATTCATATCATGACATAATCAAGAAGTGTAAGTTTAAGAAAAAGAATTGAAATTGGGTTAAGAAGTTTTCTTACAGAAATTCGACAGCCTAACGACATCAATTTAAAATTAATAAAATGAGTTGATGAGAAAAAAAGGTTATATAATAACTAGGAAATAAAATTTAAAACAATAAGTATATAAAAAAACATATCCAAACATAAGAAGATGTAAATTAAAATACATAACAAAAAGAAGTCTTTGACTAAAAGAGAAAGGTGAAAGGTTCCCTTACCGATTTGGTAACATACAAAACATACACCACATGAAAGAAGGATACTAAAATGAAGATATATATACCAATAAATGAATGTATATTACACAAAGAGTAAAATCATGGGAAGTATATACACCACACAAAATGAAATAGTGGCAAACATAACATGAATCACACGTGAATAAAAAGTGAGATGAAAACCTCTTACCACGTTGTAATCAATTGATTCGTAAGACTAAAAGTTAATAAACACCAAATGAATAATATAATACCATGAATATAAATAGAATCATTATAATTCATATTAAATATTATAAAAAATACACCACATGCAGTAAATAAGTGGTGAACAATGGAATTTTTATGATATTAAATATGAGATAAGAAATCCCTTACCTCGTGTCCGACTTGACTCGTTTGTTCCTTTTCTTCCTGAATTATAAACTTAAGTTAATTTATACATGATTAAGAAAATTTTTCAGGTTTATTTTTAATTTTATATCACTTATTACCATGTTATAATCATTATTCAATCATTTAAATTAATAGTGGTCGTTTTGTCGATATTTGGTACTTGAGTCAAAAATGTACTTGTTATATTTACAAGTTGTCCATGGGATCAAATGATAATTATCTCTAGAATGATATTAATGATTTAGATATCATATGTATCATATATATATATATATATACTATTTATATATATATGCATTTATAACAGTATATAACATTTGGAGATATGAAATGAAATGCACTGTTTATAGAGACGGTAAGACGTATGTACGCATGAACGCTACTTTCATTTCTATTTTATTTTTAATGGAATGAATAATTTATGATAAATGGGTATATTATAAATCCAGTATAATATCATAAATAATTTTTGGAAATCCATCCTTTATACATTCCATGTATGGCATGAACGAGTCATATCACTTTGAGGGGGAAGTAGTCCGCACTTCCTCAAATGAAATGATCGCGTTACCCATTATGTAAACCATAAAGGTATGATATAAATGAGACATAAAGAACAAATAAAAAGTATAAATATAATATATATCACATATAAATACAGTTCCATTTTAATGGTCACCATAATAGGTGGTGGGAGAAGATTGATCAATCATCATTTCGTGAGGCAATAGTTTGTTGTCCAAAAAAATAGTATGCTCTTTATCAATTTGATGGAGGTGTGTGTATGTTTAGTTATAATAATCCTCATAAAAAAAACCTAGTATATTGATGATACTGGTTCTGTTATAAAAGAAAGTAATAAAAAGAGTTTATGGGGTTGGAGAAGTAAAATAATACAAAATAACTTAAGAGAAGATGTTACCATTAAATCAGTTATCTCCCTTTGGTTTGAACCAATAGGTTTAATTGAATTTTCTTATGCCTAGGGTAAGGCATCTAGGAGGAAGATAGGGTTGTGGAGAGATTATTTAGGAATACTTTGAATGATCTAAGGGGCTTCATAGGCGTGAAGTATGGGTTAGAATTGGGGGCCTTTTATAGGGGGCTCTTAAGAAAAGTTTCAAAATATTATTTTGTTATAAACTTATCTTCATTTTAAAAAGATCAAAAACTCATTAAATTAAAAGATAAGATGACTCATATTATAAATAAAATCATTCAATAATAATTGGATAGGTTTTGGATATTTTTTTAATATTTATAATCTTATTTATTTAAATCATCCATTAATGAGGTAAACACTGCATCATTATTGTGTCATAAATAATTTTATTTATTTAATGTTTAAAAATTATAAAAAAATAAATTGATGTAAGAAATATTTCTATATTTGAAATTAATATTTATAGTTTAAGTGATAAATTATATAACCCTGTGTAAAAATTTATTTAGCAAAGGATATATGTTAATGTCATTTTTGTATTTACTTTAAATTAATTAATATAAAGTGTCATTATCAATCATAAGTGGCTCCATGGGGTCCCAAAATCGTCCCAATGATTCACAGGGTCAGAAATGTATTATAAAATAGGATCAGGACACATGTTAGGGTAATTTTATATTATTATAGTAATATTTTGTTACCCTTATTTACCATATTTATCCTTTAACCATGGTAAATAATTTTTTTACTGAAGTAAATTTTTATATTGTATAAAAATAAAAGTTACCTATTTACACAATTTGGACTCCCTGATTCCGAATATGGAATCAATTTTTAAAAATTTAAAACTCAGAAGTGGAATAAATTAATTTAAAAGTAATTCCTGCTGTTAAAACAAAAAGCGTGTTTTTAAGAAATAATAACTATGAAAATATTGACACTTATTTATGTCCAATTTCAAAGTGAAATTACTTTCAATGAACAACATTGGATTAAATGGTAAAAAAATAATATAATTACACTTTAAAGAAAATTATAAATATAATATAATCTTATAAATATATTATATTAAAATTTGGTTTTGAATTAAAATACAGTATTTTTCACTATTTATTAAAAAATGAATTTTATCAGAAAAATACCAAAAATTTACCCAAAGTAAAATTTGATGTCTTGATTATAAAGAAGAATTTTATTTTTTCAAATATAACATATAAAAGTGACTAAAACTAAATTTAAATAGGGTTCCCCATCAAAAGGCAGTAAATATACCTTTTAATGAATATTAAAGTATTTGTGGTTAAAATTAGATTCTTTATTATTTTAAGCCTATAAAATTTACTGGATAAATGTGAAAACACTTAAGAAATATGTTTAATCATAATATGGTTAGTTTCGTTCATTCCCACCAACAGAACGACTATTAATTAACTACCATTTTAAATAATAATATTATATTAATATTTTTCAGTATGAGCCAACATTGTGTGCAACATAAGATTTCAAAGAAACCCATTGTTGCGTATTGGGTATGCCATAGAACATATAATTCCCTATAAAGTAAAATTAATATTTAATTCACAATATTAATAAATATGAAAATTTTATATTCTTTATTTACCTAGGATGTTACATGGAAATATCCCAAGAGATGAAAAAGTTAATAATCTCATAGGAGAAAGTGAAGATAACTGGATGAAAGTTACTCCTAAAAGAATGATTTAAATAATTGGATATGCATTGAAAGTATGGGACTTTATCAATAATTAAAGTATTATGAGTGAACCTTGATAAGGAAAATTATTTAATATGATTATGGGAAGGAAAAAAACTTAGGCCTTATTCTTATGTTATGTTTTTCAGATCATGATTTATTATTAATGATTCCACACTCTATTTTATTATTTAGTTTTATTGAAAACCATATTCAATGATACATTTTTAAAGATCTTTAACTAATTGATTATGATTATTGTTTGTTTTGATCATGTTCTTATATCCATAAGTTTATAATGTTCTTACTAATGATCATTGATTGATATATCTTATATTCATCCTTACTAGGAATATGAGATATTCATTTCTTAAGTTTCTATTCCGCAGGATACAAAAAAAGTATTTAAGTATGATATATCTTAGAATCAATTTTTTTTGAAGAACGTAATGGGAAATTATGCATATATTTTGTGTTATAGGTTTTTATCCATGATTACGATGACACCAATCCTTAATGTTTCTAGTGTGGATCGTATTGATAAGTAATGATTATTCCTCTAATAAGATGTATTATTAATGTATTATAATTTTTGGAAAGTATAAAAAGAAACTCATTGATACTTCCAAGAATTAATCAAACTGATGGTTATCCATTTCTCCTTTAACCAAACAACTTTCCCATTATCGGAAAAAACCCCTCATACATCAGTTGGATCTTGCACTGAAACTCCCAGAGTTTTGTACTTCACATATATTTATTTTTTAATTTCACTCTAAAGTGATGCACTATCTCATCCTATTGAACATATTTATCATAAAATTGATGGAATTTTCTTCATGGATTCATTTTTTTGAAAAATTACTTCGTACGCCCTACCCTTTATATGAATTATTAATGTTAATTTAATTTAATTCAATAAACATAATTCATATTTTAAAAAATTAAATAATTGGTGAAAAAAATAACGATACACGATCCTTTCCTAGAATCTACCATAAAAGAAGCTTAAATCCACTTAACATATTCAATAAACATGAGGTTCCTTGTTTCAGATCATAGTTGTTAATAAAATACAATGTGTTAGCAAGTATCTATTATTTACATCATTTACTAATCCCAACTAATATTTTTCTCTAAAAACACATGCATCATCAAGAGTAAAAAACATACAAACATCATCCTATCTCTCAACCATGATTTGATATATCTTTTTCATAAAACCCTCCCCCATAGATATACTACCTAAGACAATAGTGATGTGAGGTAGAGAATTACTCCCTAAGCCTACCACCAATAAGCAATAGGTTTGTTACTAGCATTGAGGGTTTGAAATCTACCAAAATGGGAGGTATTTATCTCTTATATATTTTTAAATAAGATATAAGATGAATATCAACTAATAGTCTCTATAAAAGTAAAATAACTATTATGATACATATTATGCCAAATACATGAATGTAATACCATAGAAAATTTCTAGGATTCTAAATATAAATCATTGGAAGTGACCATCAATCCCAAACATCTCTTGAACTACTCATAGAACTGTTAGATGCAATATCGATCTCCAAGAAACACTAGTGGAGTTGAATTTTTTTTCTTACAAATATTGGGTTATCGTAACATTTAAAATTTGTAGGATCCTCCACAAAAATAATAATGAAAAAAGTCGAAAGAATATTGCTATTTTTTCATGATTAAAAAAGGAAACAAACTAATCACCTGATCTGGTAAACAAAATTTCCTATCTTTACTATAGATCACTCACCTATTAATGCATAAAATTAATCATACCCATTTCAAATCAACTATATATATGAAGGTTCCCCATATACTATTACCCAAATTACTTCCACTATGAAAAACCAATGCTAGAAATCCTATAATCGTATTTCATCCTTATGTCATCCTTCCATTAAAAATGATATCATTGTATTAACTTATATCCAGTGCATCACAAATTTTTCAAAGAATAAAACCCATTGTACATATCACATCGACAACCTTTTCACAAAAATCTTATATATGTCTAGGTTTAATCTTTTAATCCACCAAAACCATGTAAATGAATTATACCTCAGGGACATTCAACCCATGCATGTATACCAGAGGGAAACAATAATCACCGTGACTTTATAAAAGTATGTTCTAGAAGATTTACTTGTTCAAGAAGACTCACAATGGTATATTAAAACAAAATTCTATCCTGACCCATGTGATTCCATAAAATTTACCATATGCTATTATATCATAGATATGTACACACATAATATGATAGTTCAAGGGAGACAAATGGAGTGTAATAAGTCATATATCCATTCCCCCATCATATGGAATGTTGGGAGAAACACCTTCAAAACCCTTTGGTAATGGTTGGCTATTCAACCCGAGTGGAGAAGTGTGAAAAATAAAAAATAATAAAATATATCACACATAACCACAAAAAAATAAACTAATTAGGCTTAGACTAATCTAAAACTGTCATTGAACAAGACACTTCACTACCGTGGATAAATTCTAGATATCAAACATGCACATAACAATAAACATTAAATATTAATCATTATAATTATAGTTATCAATTAACATTATTTTTGTATTCACATCTACAATTAATACATTCTAATCCATTTTCATTTGGTGCTGTAATTTGCCTATCATTTTCATGTATTTCAACATCATCTATAATCAATAAGAACCATCACAATGCTTTCATTAATTCATTTATAATTTCAATTTTTGGTATTTTCGGACTCATCAAAATATTCCAAATATAGAGATGAACTAGTTTTGTATAAACCAACTATAAGAGGGAGTCGGTGAATAAAATAACCTACCCATGGAAATATCATCCATTATAAACAAAAAGTAATCTTTTAATTGATGAGAAATCCCATATATCAACTCAACTAATCTACCCAAAATGTCATTCCAATTTTTTTTCATGTAATGTAATCCATCTTCCTAATACTTACATTAGTCATCAACACAATGTTGTGAAATTTAAACAAATAATTTTCAACTATTCTTACCACACACAACTATCAATAATTTACATTATGAATCCAAGCCTCTCATAACTAGGATGGTCTTGTTCAACTCTATTTATAATTCATAATCATATAAACATTTTCATTATATACTATATTAATACAATTCATTATGTATAGGTTCTTATTAAGAAGAAATATGATATCCATAGTTTTTAGTCACTATTAATTATCCACCCACAATATTCAATAACATTTCTTATTACATGAAAATTCAATAAGAATAGTAATAAATTATTATTTTCTCTTCCGTTATATAATTCCACCATTTTAAGATCATGTAATTTGTAAATTTCCGAAGTATATAAAAATGATATATAATAATAATATCATATCAAATAAATATCACATTATCTAGTTAATCAAGATGAATAATAAATAAAATTTAAATACACATGTGATCACATATACAAATTCCTTATTTTCATAAATTTACATATTTTTAAAATAACACTAGTTACATGTAATAATACTACAATTCATTCCTTTTGTTTCAATTTATAAGGTAATAAAAAAAAGTGCATTCTTTGACAACCCTAATGAAAATTTATAAAAAAATATTTAAACCAATTCAATTATAAATAGAAAAAATGGGAGTTATGGAGTAACAATATGATGGAGGTTGAGGCAGTCAGCTTAGACTATATTATTACAATCAGAAGGAAGAGTTCCAATGACAACAAAAATGATCATCACAACCCCTTTTTATCCATTACAATAATGATTTTATATTAATTAATTTACCCTATTCCATGTATTATGGATCATAACATCTTGATTTATAATCTTTTTACATGATTTTATGGTGTAGGTAATTCTCCAATGACTAGACAGAGAGACTAACAAAGCTTTGACACCTATGGATTAGTTGGATTCAACATCAATAATATTGATGTTACACATATTTCATAAACAAATAATATATTCAAAATAAAGAACATTAAATTAGAATAAGAACCCATATCAATAATAGTCCAATAGATCTAAAATTTAAGGGTCACGATAGCCATTTATGATGACAACACTAGTCTTGATTCTATATATTCAAGATCATTCATTGTTTAACATGTGTCCCTGAGAAGAAGGGTTCCACTTCAACCAATGATGTTTATCACTATTTTTGATTGAATTACTATATGTAGACATAATAAGTTTTAATTTTATGGTATTTATGAATAAAAAATCCTTGTACAGTGAGATAGGATGGTGACGGGTGTGACGAAACTGAATTTGATAAAAATGATAGTAAGATTGAATTTTTTTATCGTTCTGTATCACATGCCACCTGTAACGACCTAACTAATTGAACAAGGTAAGGATAATTCATTTTTATCTTTTAATGTCTAAAATACTCCTACTAAAGTCACTTAATCAATATAAGTTGGTCACAGGACCATCAAAGACTCAACAGAAGCCTAGAACTCCGAAATGGGAAATGCAGACTGGGCCGCACGGTTTGTCTGGAACCATGGGACCCAGGTGCGTGACCGTGTGGATACTGTGGTTGGGGTTGAGATACCATCTACATGGTCTTTTCATGTCTAATGAAACTGTGCACATAGTTCTTGTGGATTTCCCAGTGAATCAAATTGCACGCACACCGTGAAAACCAGTTTTTAGGAAAAATGACCATTTTTACCCTCCGTCCTTTAAGTTATTTTTTTCTCCTCCCTTTTGTGGAAATCAGCTCCCTATGTCCCCCTCCTTGAGATATCATGCCTCATCCTCCCTCAATATCTTTCTACTCATCCATATGGTGTCTAATCATCAGTCCGTTGGAGGTGTTGGATAAGCCTAGGTAAGGCTAACCGCTTACACTCCCTCTCCACTAAATTCCACCATTTGTTATTCTATTTAGATCTATGATCATTCATCACATTTTTTGGGAATTTGATGGAAACTTATATATACTCAAACCTGATTTCAATATTAGGATGATACTCAGATATTCATCATCTATGACCCTTTCGTAGGTGGTCACATTGTTTTCCATTTGAGTTTTGTCTGTTTCATACTTAATCTCGTTGTGCTGCGAGATGGCCTTTACTGAGATGATTTATTGGGTCAATTACTTCATGTATAATTGAACCAAGTGTGATTATATAGTTTTATTGACTCTTTTTAGAGGATTATTGTTCACCCTTACGTTATATGGATGGCCAAGGGGTGTTCCACCCAAATTGGCCATTTTAGGCCAATTTTTCTAAATATGTCAATTGTGGTTTGTGACTCCCCGTATGAGTTTATATTGATTTTTTCTCATTCCATATGTATTTTTATCAACCCAATATACCCCATGGGTGTTTTTATCTTTTAGTCTTTGAATTTCCAAATTGAATCGTTGACTATTTTGATATGGATTTTCCTTTGGCTTGTGCCCTTGTAGACGAACTGGCCATATCAGGAAATGGGATAGATATATTGAATGGGTTAGCTAGGATGGGATAGCTTGAACCATTAAAAATAATTAATTTCAAATTAAATGGTTCCAAGGGATGACTTGAACTTTCCTTTTTCATGTGTTCCCATAAAGGGTTTTTTCTTATTAAATGTGAATGGGGTAATATGGTTTTCCTTTATAAAATTTAAATGTTATGCCTTATGGGTGTAGAACTAAGGACATTGAGATTCTTAAGGTATGGAAGGCCATGTGTGATTCTAGCTATAGACCCAAGGATCATGAGATCCTGGAGGTAGTGAAGACCATGAGAGGTCCCTCGTGTATTTCTAAGAGATAGTAAGTGCTCTTGGAGTTGGGCCAGGGGTTAGACCATGAGTGCTACCCCAGTATTGGATGTGTGAGATTTATGCCCTGGTCTACCCCAAAATATATCTACATATACATATACATATCAATATATATACCTAGTTATATATTATATATATATGTATGGTGACTTGGTCAGAATTTCCAGCCATGAGCTAAAGTAGACCCGCCAGGTGTCCTTTAGAGACCTGTGATGGGTGGTATTCATAAATTCTACATTATTTATTTTTGCTATTACCTACACATTTTTACTTAAGATTGAATACTAGGATTACATGTAGACACTATTGGTGGTGGCTTACTGAGATATATCTCAAACCCTATTTGGGTTGCCTTCGGCACCTGAGTAGATTGTTTCCCTACAGGTATAGATATGGGTACGGATCACTCTTCTGGCTGTTGATTCTTTCTGTTAGATAGAGATTAGAAGAAGAGGACAAGTCTTAGGCTTGAGATGCTATTCAGTATCTTTTGGACTTGTTTATCTTATTGTATCATGTATATATATATCTTCTTCCTGCTTTTATGTTCCCATTTTGTACTGGGATTCCATGTTGCATATCTGTATCAAACACTGCTTATGAGAATTGGGTTATATTATTCAATCTTATACTTTTTACTTTATCTATATGATGTTTATACTTCCATTATTTTATGCTGTCATTACATCTATTTGGAAAATCTAACATGGGGGTATAGTCTCCCCTCTGATATATTATTAAACACCTGCTACTAGTCATCATTCCTTGGCCTATGGGGAGACGTTCCAGGGTTCATATGGCTAACTGGACACGAGGCATGGGTTAAGTGGAAGCTGAATCCGCGACATCATAATGTGGTATCATAGAAGTTTCTTTCTCAATTTACTATTTGGAGACAATAGATTTGAGATGAGAAATTCTTGGGACTTTTTCGAAAGCCATTCTTGGGCATCGCACACCCATGTATGGGGGAAAGATTAAGTTGCTTGAATTATTGTTGTTATCGATTCTACTATTACTGTTGATATAATTTCAGTACTGGGTGATTCACATGATCTATGATGTTATCTATATTGATGATATTGGAATTGTGATCTCATTCCTCAACCTTATGAAATGCTGGTCTTGTGTTATAACATGCATCATGATAGGCACAATATGAATAGGCCCCACATATTGCCATTTTACGTTTAAATTTCTAGAAAGAATTTACTATTTCATCCTATTGTACCATTTATCATGTATATAACTGTGTTGAAACTTTTATATAGTATTTGGATCATTCTATGGTGTGAGTTTAGTGGGTTCTACTATTGGATTCATAAGGTGTATGTGCCCTTATGAATCAGAAAATGGAATTCCAACAAGATCAATGATTTTAGAAATGATACAATCACATGGATAAGCATAATTAAAATGGAAACGATATCCATGTGAGTGCCATATTTTGAATTAGAATGTGTTTGGGCCCTTGTTGGCCGAAAAATGAAATATCATTGGATTTGACTGTTTGAAGTGACTTATGACTTGAGAATAGCCTTTTTCACATACCTATCTTAGAAACATGACCAAACCCGACCTTAGTCATGGGCAGTGGGTGTTATTCATTATTATGGAATGTATGACCTGTCCTAACATCTAGTCATGGATTTTGAAGTAGGCATAGTGGCATGTTCATCATTATAGGAAGGATTTAGTACCTATGCAAGTTTCTTTAATATAATACTCTATGTTTCTTAAATCCCTTTTGATACATTCATTTGTAATTATAGAATTATTCCACCATGATGTCGCCAAGGTGTGTGCCCTTTAGGTGGTGAAAATCATGTTCTCAGGGTGGTGGGAATTGTTCCACAAGTAATTATTTCAGATGATCCACCTATGATTCCTCCTCCTATACCTAAATTTGGAAGAATACCTAGTTCAAAGAGGGCTTTTTTATGTATGATGCAGAATATGCATGGAAGAGAGCGACCTTCCCTGAGCATGGAAGAGTTGACTTATGTGTTTCAATAGCAACATCCTACAACTTTCTCAGGGGATGGTGGGCCATTTTTTACAGAGTCTTGGATTGAGGATAACCTTCTTATCTTCGATCAACTAGAGATACATCAAGAGAGAAGGGTCTATCTTGAAGTGTACATGTTACGTGTCTCATCCAAAAGGTGGTGGGATGTCATCACCCAGGCATGCCAGTATAGAGAAATGGTTTGGGTTGATTTGAATACTATATTTTATGACTACTTCTTTCCCTATACTCTAAGGGTTGACAGATCTATAGAGTCCATGAATCTATAGATGGGGACCGTGTCATTTATGGACTAATTATCCCACTTCATTGAGCTACAACATTTTTCTCCTTCTCTAGCCGCTGATGATTTTATAGTTATAAGGAAATTCGAGTATGGGTTTTTTATGATATCTGGTAGCAGGTTAACATTTTAAGGCTAACAAATATTTCAGAAATCATCAATGATTCCCAAATCACAGGGAAAAATATGAAAGATATATATTGTGTGATCCATGGTAGTTCGGTACCTAAAACTCTTATTGGATCATCTTCTGTGTGGAAATGACACTTTGATTTTCGTTTTTGGAAAGCAGCAGTCAGGCTCCTACCACAAATAACTATCATGCCTATCACTAGTGCAGAAATATTGGGCAATTCAAAGCGTAGTGTTTGTGAGATCCAATTGAGTGTAGAGGTTGTGGAAAGATGAGACACATTCAGTGTTTCTATAAAACTTTTTAGATAGTTCTTGGGGATCAAGGATCTTCACCTACTTCTCAAGAAACAGTGGGTTTAACAGGATCACAACAATCAGGTTACTGGAATACTACCAGTAGATCAGGCTGAGGGGGTGGTCGAGGATGAGGCATCCAGACTTACGGTTCTCAGCCCCAGCAGAGCGGGTTCGGTCAGGGTAGTCACGCAGTGACACAGAGCTATAGTGCATACCAGTTACATGCTGTTCAGTCTATACTGTAGGAGAAGAATGAAAAACCTTCTACTATATGTGGAACTATTTTAGTGGATTCCAATTTAGTATATACTTTTTTTTGATACAATCACTTCTCACTCATTCATATCTGAGGCTATCACTAAGAGTCTGGGTCTCAAAATTGAGTTTTAACAGGGATTTGTGATGCGAGATACACCCTTAGGTTTTCATTCAGAGTTCATTCACCATTTTCAGAAATTTCCCCTTGAGATAGGTAGTTACCTTTTTGAATGTAAGTTGTATATATAACCATGATGGGTTTCGATGTAATCTTGAGGATGGACTAGTTAGTTACCTACAGATAAAATATTGTATGATATCATCAGAGGGTGACATTTACATCATTGGAGGGCGTTACACACATGCATAAGGGAGAATGCGATGTTTGTGGGACACGTGTTGGACCCGGGCATTAGAGGCTGGGTAGTGTTATGGAACAGGTTTCCAATATTTACCTTGATGACTAGGGGTTGAAACCTACCATTTTTCCTCCTCTCATGGATCATTTTAGATATTTTTTTCTTAATGACTTCTATGTTATACCTCTGGTACGAGAGGTGGAGTTTATTTTTGATCTTGTGCTAAGAGAAACACATGGGACCATTCTTCTATATAAGATGGAACCTAAGGAGGTTCTGGAGCTCAGGATTTAGTTGGAGGATCTGGATGTGAAAGGTTTTATACACTTAAAAAAATCTCCTTGGGTTTCACCTGTCCTCTTTTCCAAGAAGGCAGATGGTACTCTTAGGATTTGCATGGATTACCTTCGGTTGAATTAGCTGAATTTCAAGAACCAGTATCCACTTTATAGAATAGATGACCTCTTTGATAATATTTGATAGAGAATAAGTTTTAAAAGATAGATTTGAGGTCAGGATATCATCAGGGGTGTGTTAGGACTTCAGACCTACCTCACACATCTTTTAGGAGTAGGTATGGTCTCTATGAGCACTTGGTTATGCCGTTCGGATTTAAGAATGCACCTACTATCTTTATGGATATTTTGAATCTTGTCTTCCGATCGCATCTGGATTCATTTTTTTTCTTTTTAGAAGATATCTTGGTGTATTATTACTCAAGACATGACCATGAAACCCATTTTGAGATCATGTTTAATACTCTTAGAGAGAATCAGATCTATGCTATACTTAGTAAATGCCACTTTTTGATCTATAAAGGCCACTTCCAAGGTCATATCATATCAGAGTTAAGAGTTTCTATTGACCCAGAGAAAGTGAGGGTTGTGGTCTCTTTTGAGCAGCCTAAGAATGCCTTTGATATTTAGAGTTTCTTGGGGATTTCTGGATACTACAGATGCTTCATTCAGGATTTCTCATACCTTTCAGCCTGCTTACAGGCTTCAAGAAGAATGGTGTGAAATCCTAATTGTAAGAAGATTAAAAAGAAACCTTTCAAGATCCAAAGATAAGACTTACTTCAGCAACGATATTGATATTTCCAGAGCTAGGAAGGCCTTATACAGTTGATTGTTATGCATCAGGTATCAAGCTTGGTGTATTTCTAATGTGGGATGAGAAAGTATTTACGTATAGTTCTTGTCAGTAGAGGCATCAAGAGTGGAATTTCGCAACACACAACCTCAAGCTCACTACTTTTGTTCATGATATATGCTACTAGATACAATATCTATTGGGATAGAATTTTGTGGTGTCTAAAGACCATAAGATCTACAAATACATCTTCACATAAGGGGATCTAAATCTCAGGTAGCATAGGCGGGTCGAGTACCTGCAGTCATTTGATTTTGAACATACCCACACTCTATGGAAAGGGAATTCAGTAGGCAATGCTTTGATCTAAAGACATAGACACAGATATTTTAGGAGTCCAATTATGAATTGAATCTTATGAAATTATTCTCAGAGATCCACATTGAGGTTCAGTTTGACCATGGTTATATTATTATATCAACTATAGCGGTGACATTCACTCTTTTGGAATGAGTAAAGTTAATACAACTATCTGATCTTAAAGGACCTGTCCTATGGGAAATTGTATCAGGTGATGATACATCTTCTGGTCTAACTATTGATAGAGATGGTACTCTTTTATTCTTTAGGCATGTATAGATACCAACAGACATCCGAGATGAGCTGATGAGGGATTTACACACCTTAACATGGGAAATTCAACCTGGTGTCACCAAAATGTATTCAGATTTAAGACATCAATATTGGTGGCCCAACATGAAATGTGATATTGATGGCTTCATTACACAATGCTCTACCTATCAGTAGGTGAAGGAAGAAAACTAGTGTCTGACAGGGCTTCTTTAGCTGTCACCTATTCCTGAGTGGAAATGGGATGATGTTTCCATTGATTTAGTAACTGGTTTTCCCAGATCACATCATGGAAACAATATAGTGTGAGTTGTCATTTATTAGTTGAATAATGTCTCACAATTTGTACTAGTGTGAGAGTCATTTTCTATGGATGATCAGGGAAGGTGTTACGTCAAGGAGGTGGTACGTATTCATGGATCACCTCATTCTATTGTTTATGACAGAGATTATTTCTTCACATCAGAGTTCTAATAGGGGTTGTAAAAATCATTAGGTACGCAGGTATTTTTCGGCATGGCCTATCACCCTCAGACTGATGGGAAGATAGGGAATACAATAATGGTACTTAAGGATATTCTTTGTGCTTACCTGATCGACTTTGGGGGTTCTTTGAAGAAACACATTCCTCTTGTCAAGTTTTCTTATAACAATAGATACTTGGATACCATTGAGATGGATCCCTTTGAAACCTTGTATGGTAGGCCTTGTCACTCACCTCTATGATGGTTAGAGGTAAGATAATTATCCATGCTTTGGACTCATATCATGTAGGAGAATTGAGAGAAGGTCTAGCTTAGTCGGAATTTTATGTTTATAACTCAGTACTAATTGCAGTCTTAGGCCAATAGGTGTTGGTTACCTATGGAGTTTGAGGTCAGAGACTGATTTTTCTTGAAATTCTCAACCAGGTTGGGGCATAGACATTTACAGAAATATGGTAAGATATCACCAAGGTTCGTTGGGCCCTTTGAAGTTGTCAAGAAGATTGGACTACTGACTCACCCATTGGAACTTTCTTATAAATAGCGGTTTATGCACAATATTTTTCACGTATCTTAGCTTCACCTATATTATCCTGACCCATCTCATATCTTTAATCCAGATGAGGTTGACCTCGATATGGATGATTCCTTCGAGGAGTACCCAATTCATATTATTGATTTGAGTGTGAATAAAATCTGAGTCATGTGTGTTCATGTTGTATGAGTGAAATGTCACACAGTCAGGTACAGGATGAGACTCAAGAGTGGTAAGATGATATATGATTTCAGTGGCCAAAACTCTTTGCTAATAGTTCCTCTTCACCCTTAGAAAGAAAACTTGGGGACTAGTTTTTATAAGGAGGGGAAGTTTTAATGACCCGACCATTTACCAAGGTATGAATCATTATTTGTTCTCTTTCAATGTATTAAATGGTCCTAATGAATTCACCTAATCAAGCTAAGGATGTCATAGGAGCATCCAGTTCTCAATCGAAGCTTGGAACTCCAAAATGAGGAAAGTAGAATGGGCCACATGGTTTGTGTGCAACTATGCGACCCGGGTGCATGACTGTGTGGCTGATGAAACGGGGGTTCAGAGCTCATATTCATGGTCTATTCACAATTAGTGAAACCGTGAATAGTGGGCATGTGGTTTTTCCAATGAAGCAGTGAGCTACGCATTGTGTTCGTACGAGTTGGACAAACTGTGCACAAATATTGTCCGATCGAGTTTTTAGGAAAAAATAACAATTTCCCTTCCCTCCTTTAAGTTTTTTTTCCTTTTCTCCTCCCTTATGTAGAAAAAAACTCCCTCATTCCCCCTATTTGATCTCTCAAGCCTCCTCCTCCTTCAATCTCTTGCTAATCCCTTGTCTGATATCCAATTATTAGTCCATCAGGGGCGTTGGATAGGCTAAGGTAAGGATAACCTCAAGCACTCCTCCTTCTATGCTAAATTCAACCATCTATTGCGCTATTTAGATGGAGGATCATTAAACCTTTTCTAGGTTTTTGGATGGAAACTCATATCTATTCCAACCTACTTCAAATCTGAGGCCAATACTTAGTGTGTCATCATACATATCCCTAAGGTAGGTGGTCATATAGTTTTACATATCAGTTTTTGTTGTTTCTTACTTAATCTCATTGTGTCGTGAGACGACCTTTTCTAAGATCCTTTATTATGTTGATTATTTCATGTGTAATTGACCCTAGTGTGGTTAGATAGGTTTATTGACTCTTGTTTAAGGTATTAGAGATCAAACTTATATTATATGGATGCCAAAGAGGTGTTCCACCCAAATTGGCCTTTTTTAGGCCAATTTTCCCAAAAATATAAATTGTAGTTTGTGACTCCCTATTTGAGTTTATAATTATTTATCCCTTGTTCCGTGTGTATTTTGTTCATTCGAAGACACCCCATGGGTGTTTGGATCTCTTAGGCTTGGAATTTCCAATTTAACTCAGTGACTATTTTGATATGACTTTTCCCTTGGACTTTGCCCCTTTAGATAAACTTGCCTTGTTAGGAAATGGGAGGAGTAGCTTGAATGGGTTGGCTAGGATGGGATATCTTGAGACATTAAAATGAATTAATTTCTAATGGAATGGTTACAAGGGATGAATTGACCTTTCCATTGTTATGTGTTACCATAAAGGGGGTTTTCTAGTTAAATGTGAAAGAGGTAAGATTTATTTCCTTACATTATAAAATGTACATGTTATGCCTTATGGGTGTGGACCTAAGGACGATGAGAGCCTTGATGTACAAAATAACATGTGATATTATAGCTGTAGACCCAATGACTATAAGAGCCTTGAGTTAGGTAAGACCATGAGAGCTCCCTCTTATATTACCAAGAGACTGTGAGACCTCTCAGAGTTGGTTTAGGGTTTAGACCATGAGAGCTACCCTCATATTGGATGTCTAAGAGTTACATAATGATCCATCCTAACATATATCAAAATTTAAATTTATATATACCTATTTATATTATATATATGTATGGTGACTCAGTTAGACTTACTAGACTAGAGCTGAAGCAAGTAGACCCGCCAGCTGTCCTTAAGAAACCGAAACAGGTGGTTATTCATAAATTCTACACTGTTTACTTTTTCGGTTACCTGTACACTATTTACTTACAAGGGACTAATTTGATTACACGTAGACACTGTTGGTGGTGTCCTGTTGAGATTTATCTCATACCCTATTCAGTTTTCCTTTTGTACATGAGCATATCGTTTTCCTGTAGGTATGGATATGATCAAGCATCACCCTTATGACTATTGATTCTTTGAAGATTTGGTCATATTATTCAGTCTTCCAGTATTTAATTTATATATCTATTGTTTATGATTTAGTTATTTTATTTTGTTGTTACGTCTATTGTGTTACAATGGCATGGGGTTACATTCTCCCAACTAATATACAATTACACCCCCACTACTAGTCGGTATTCCCGTGCTAATGGGGAGACATTCCAGGGGTCATGTGTCCAATTTAGTGTGGGGTACGGGTTAAGTGGTAGCTGGTTATGGGACATCACACCTACCATAAAACCAAGAAACTTACTATAAATTAAATATTAGATCTTTTTTGGTGTAATGTTACATTTGAAATATTATAGAAAATCACATATAAGAAGTGGTCTATTGAATTATAGTGTCCATTAAATCAAGGTAGGCTCATAATAATATTCTAGATGGGGGTTTACTAATCATATTCATAGAATAAATCAATCTTAAATTTAATATTTCAATTAGAACAACACCATTATCTAGTAGATATACAGATTCCTTTCTTCAATCCTCATTATTAAGGGTTATGATCAGTTTCTTGATGCACCATGCTAGAAAATTATATTTTTACTTCATTGTTTTGTACCATAGATTATTTTCTTGAAAATATAATCTAGGTAGATCATGGATGAATCTTATTAAGTTAGATCTATTAAATTGGATTGATGGGGAGTGTATAAAAATTCGAATTTCTAATTCATTTATGAGTTGGATGTTATTTTATAAATTTTTCTTAGCATCATTGATGACCACCATAATAAACACATGTAGGATAATGGTCCAGTTTAGGAGAAGGTCTAGTACATCCGTCAACAGGAGGAAGTGGATGGAACACGCCTGATTATATTTATAGAAATTAATTACCCATTCCCTAATAGTTAAGAAATAATAGTCATAAAAACAATGATAGTACTTTGCATGTTGTTGATTATGTGGTAACCTTTATAGATCATAGAGTAGGAGATATGGGAGTCCCCATGATCCCTTGTGATGAAACTAGACTAGAGGGGTTTCAATGAAATCATTTCCCACACCAAATTTTCATTCATACATTTCATGATCTATTCAATACTTTTAAGATTAATTCCCCCTTATTTAATTAGACTGGTCAGTCTGGACCATCTAACAAAGTGAAGTCAACCCTCTTATTGAGAATACCAGATACAAAAATTAATGATGTGTTTAATATTCCAATGTATTTTCCTTGAATAATAGTACACTGAGAAAACATGTATTGGAATTGAATATAGGACACTATTCACTAGGGTGGTTTTCCACCCAAATGAGAAAAACTGACTTTTCCAATTTAGAGTCCTTCAAGTAATCCTACAATAGATACCATTAATGTTTTGGATAAAATTTCTATAAGACAATAGCAGAGCACCCACATTTTTCATGTTAATTATCCCTTTAAATATTCCTAACCTCTCCTTAATGAGTTAAGACCTTATTCCCAATCATTTTACCAAGATACAAATTATATACGTTCAAATATTGGTATTCATTAAATAATTTTTAATATATTGATTTATATTATTCTTAATCTATTGGGTAGAATTTATCTTTTATTTATGATGAACAATATATCATCAATGAATAATAAGTGAGAATTTCCATTAAAGACATACTAACCAATGAAAGGATAAAAAATTCCAATTTAAAATTCCTTTATTAATGTTTCAACTAAGGAATTCCTAAGATACAATTAAGATAATTATAAAAAGTGGATTTCCTTGGTTAAGACACATAACTGATTTTATGAAACCAAATATCCTCCCTATATAATTAACCATGAACAAATATGATAATAAGCACATGAAATGAATATTAGATGGACTTTTTTAGAATCCAAACATTAGGAGAACCTCAAAATTGATACTTCATTCCACACTTTCATAATATTTTTAAATTTAAATTTATTGTTAGACATTTGATCCCACCACATTTCTTTCATTATATGAAAACATTTTCAGGATGGGAAAATGACAGCTCATGTGAATCCTTGTTGACCTCCTGAAATAAGTGGAGGTAGTTAACATAGAAAGTTTTTTTGAGATTGGTAATAGCGAAATTTTATGTGAAATTGAACACATAGATATAAATTAATTGGCCAAATCCACTAGGTTGACTGAATTCAAGGATGATAACCCATGCAGTTATAGTGATATCTTTTGGAAGAGGTCAAAGTAAAAATGTAACATATAAATGACTATAGTTTGGATGATATCCCAACCATATAATTATAAGGATCCATGGAGGTGATTAGGGAAAAAAGAAGTGTTTAGATTAAGGTTTTTATAGTATCTAAGATCTCATTTTCATTCAAGATGGATTGGAATAAAATTTTGTATACCCACATATAGAACATGGTATATTACAATGAAAATAAAAATAAAAAACTTCATATGTTTCCCAAAATTATAAATAATTAATATAAACCACCATATGCTATATTAATTATAAACAATTAATAATATCAATATCATATGAATTATTTAGTTCCAATATATTAATATATGATGTAATTAATTCATGTAGACATACCTCTCATATGAATTCTTTAGTAATAATATTCTTTTTATGTCATGAAAAATTACCTTTTTTTTAATGTTCTAGAGTATGAATTCAAACTAAAAATAAGCTATATGTGATTTATAAACATTTGTATAGTATAATAAATAGAATGTTGTTATATTATTTATATTAATATTATCAATTCATCAATATAATCTATACATTTATCATCATTTTCTTATTACTTTTAGAATTTACATATTATTATCATCTTATGTTTAATTCTATAATCTCAAACATTAAGAATTTAAATAATGGATTCCCATAATTTTAATGGGAAATAATTTGGTTTTCTCAAGTATCCTAACTAGATTTTTGGGAAAATAGAAGATGTGGATGATCTCCACAAAGACTCAAACTCACCACATACTATAGGTTAAATACGGGATATTTTCCATGTCTGTAACTATCAAGAGATTAATATCATGTTGTCTTTTAAATCTAAGGTTTTTGAATTCAACTTGAGAGTGCTCACCATTCCATGAATGAGCCTCTTGTCATATAAAACTTTAAGTAAAAACTAATGGATGAAATGGATAAGAGAATAGGGAGGGAGAGAGTTCATGTATATTAAAATAATACATGCATAACAGGTTACAACCACCTTTCCCTATTAACAAAAAATAATTCAATGTTTTTTCAAAAAACATTAAATGGAAAATACTTTCATTAATCATTTCTTATAAATCCATGCACTAAAATTACCCTATAAGTGGTTTATATAGCCATTCATGTAACTATATAAATATTTGAACACATCAACATTTTATTTTTTTAAACTCTATTCAATTCACGTGTTTCATTGGAATAAAAATATATCATTAATATTTCATGAGTTTAGTGTATATATTTTTTATTTATTGGTGGTCAAATCATTAATAATACATTCATAATCATGTTTTCAGACATTACTAGAAAAAGGAAACGATAATTATGAGTATATTTCTTACTTACAAAGAATAAAATTATGTTTTCATAAGGGTAATAATGTTTAACCATATATACAATTAAAATAGGAAAATTAAAATTAAACAATAGAGGAAATATATGGACTACCCTTACAAGAAAAATATGGGCCATCAAGAAATATATAGATAACTATACATATCCTTATATAGTCTCTATAGATCATTTTTAAAAATCAAGAAAAATAATTATTTCATTTACATCAGCTTCAAAACCTATGCTGACCCCTACATTATCTTTGAAAAAATATATTCCCTTTATGTATATATACAATTATTTTATATACCATTACATATATATATAAAATGGTAAGTTAGCTTTACACAATTAATTCAAACCCAATTTTTTCTTTTTTAGGAATGATAAACATAATACTAAAATTACATAGCTAATAGAAAAATAACCACTCCCTTATAAAAAATGGTAATTAAAGGTTTACCTTAACACAAATTTTAGAATCCAATGATTCACTTACCTAGACTCCAAAAATTATTATTATACAAAGGTAATCAGGTTCACCTTTATTGAAGTATGGGTTTTTGGATAAGGATAATTACTTTTTGAAAATATTAAATTATTAATCAATCTATCATATAAATAATAAATAAAATTATTTATTACTAATTCCAAAATTCCAAAATTTATTTTATGATTATTTAACAATTTTAAAATGTTTTGATTATATCTTGATTCTACAAAAACATTAAATTAAACCTTTGATATTAAAATTTTAAATTATAAAACCATTTTAAATATATTCATTAAAATGAAAAACATCTCAATCCACCAAACACCACAAAAATGATGATGGAGACACTCTATAAAAAGATGAGCTTGTATATTGTTCTTAATAATGGTTCTCTATATAGATCATTGTTATAAACTTGAGAAAATATAACGTTTTTTCTAATACAATGCTATTGTAGAAGACCCAACATGAAGTAGTAATCTTATACTCTATGTACTATTATTTAGATATATTTCATGTATAAAATAATCATTTAAAATTTAATATACCACTATAAGAATATCAAGTTCTTGTTGGATTAAACATTGTTTCATGCAATTTAATGTCACGTGATGAGGAACACAATATAAAATAATTGTTTTCTAATCGATGAATATCATTTTATTGATTTTCAGGATTCTACAAGGAGTGTCTCAATATAAGGAATTTGGGATTCCAAGAGGGGTGTTTCAAATATATGAGGTTTGTTCATCATAGAGAATCCATGCCTAGATATAAAATTTTACAAGAATAGGATTTTACTATCTTGGTCAGAAAATGGATATGAGGTAAAATATCTTGCATCACAGGCATTTAAATCAATATGAATATTTGTGTTATGAACTGATTGAATCATAAAATATGGTTATAATAATCAATGAGTGATTTTTGTATTAAATATTAGGTTGACCATGTGTAATAGTGGGACTAACCTTACACAATCAGAAAAATATTGCCTGAGGTTAAGGGGGACCATTACTCATAGACCAAGATCACTCCCTTGGGGTTGCATAATGACGAAAAGGAAACTATGTTATTTATAATATATTCATTGGAAACCGTGAGTGAAATCTCAAATATAGGTTGAGTTATTTTAAAATATTTCAATCATAATATTACTAATTTCGATTAAAGGGTAAAATGAGAGGATGCAATAATATTTTATGGGTGAAAAATGGAGAATCTTGACTTAAGACTTTGATTGGTGATTATTCTGTCATAAATGATACAAATTTGGTTCATGGGAAAAATTATATTCCTGATGTTTTCAAGAACTCTAAAATTTTCAAAAATATTAATTGAAAAAACTCTTGGGGTGAAGGGATATAAGATGAAATTTCATGATTACCCAATCAAAAAATGTAATAGATTAATCCATGTGAAGATGATTATTTCACATGGATTAATATATACACAATAAAGTTTTTATGCCTGTTTATATGTGGAAACAAATATTTACTCTAAATATTTCATGATGTATTTGGTCTATTATTCATAGGTTGACTTCATTTGTACCTATTTTTTCATCTTAAAAACTATATTCCTTTTTATTTATTTAATAAAATTTTCCATAATCATGAAATATAATAATCTTAGCTCTCAAGAAATCTATATTTTATCTATCTTAATTTTTTTGGGTTTCAACTATACATAATTTGTGACTTTTTTATCTCCTTTTATTTCTCAAAATCGTAATGTGGTATATTATTTATAGGACTAGCCAACAGAGAAACAACATTTTCTCAAGAATACCTTAGTAGGTTTTTATCTAATATATTGTCGTGTCACATGCATTTGAGAGTTCAAGGACATATAATCCATACCAGTGAAATTGATATTTATAGTTAAACAACAATTTCTAATTGCTATTGAGTTTCTAGATCATAATGATTTGTACAAAATTTTATAAAGTATATATAGAATCATTTTCAAGGATAATATGAAATGATTTTAGTTCCCAATTATGATATATTTTAAATTATGAAAATTTTCATATAGTTTTATTTCACGATACAGTAATCAAATTTATGATTTGGCCTTGGATATAAGATATAGGTTTCACTACATATCCTATGCGAAAAAGAATTATGTCATGTGTAGTTATAGTGGAATATATGTTATGTCAGAGTATATTCTAATATGGACAATTATCATGTGAATGAGGATACCATATATTGGGAGGGGGATTGACCATGATGTGATTTATGTATAGGGTTATTATAAAGAATCTATATAACAACCCATACTTTTCATACAAAGGTATTACATCTTAATAGATGAATATTCATTGCATAACATAACAAAACCACACCAAAACTATATAAGTTTAGTTTCTTTGAAAACTTGTAATCACAAACAGCTAATTCATAAAACATCTACATCATCTCCATCTCCCTCTTATTCCTTCATAACTAGAACCATTTTTTACACATCATACTTAATATATTTGTTCATATATTTGGGAAAAGAAACATAAGAAAGGGTGAGATCAGATGTTTATTAAGGTTAATTAATTGAGATAACATAAGCATAAGGTTATAAGAATATGAAAACAACTTTTGAAAAGTACATCCATCATATCCAATACCAAGATATTTAGTCATGTAATATATCATAAATGTTGATAAGACAAAAATTGTAAAAGTATAAAGGAACAAAATTCGTGGGAGTATAACATAATACATGAAATTGTGGCATACAGAAAAGTATAGAAAATCATTTTTATATTAGTCAAGGATCACTACCAAGACCTTCATAGTGAAAAAATTCCCTTACTAAAACTAGTTCACGCATTGTTCCCTACCTACATTTATAAACCGAGTTTACTCCCATTCCAATCCTGTATTACTGAACTAGGTTCACTTCCCATTATACTCATGTCTATCTCATGATATATAAATCTTTAACTAATGTGTTGGAAGGTGATATAGGTCCCAACCATCAATAAATTAAAACTATACCTATGTTTTGTCACAAGTACGTAATTTATTTATCATATCAAAACTCATAAAAAGAAATGGGATTCACAAACATTTTGTTATAACATAACTTATGGAAATGGAACGAAATTCATAAATATTATTCCATCATAAAAAAAAACCATTCAAACAAAGAATAATAATGGTATAATTAGAAAATATATCTATAACAATATGAGTAAAATCAAATAATTTGGTCTTGTAAAGTAATTTCTTTTGAAAGATAACTAGAAAATAATTCTTGAAGAAAATATCCATCCATTTTGAATTTTTTTATAACTATGATATTAAAAATGAAAAAATTTTCTTTGAAAATAAATTTGTAATATTACAAAGTGTGCTTCAAGAAATTAACGCATTAGGAAAGAGAAAAAATCCATTCATGCCCTATAATTTTAAAAAACATTCTTTTCATATTTTTTTCAAAAAATTCACAAAATTATTCATTTGGAAAAATAACATAAAATTCCTTTCAATCCATTTAGTTAAAATTCACAAATGCTTAAAAATGGATTTAATTAATTATAGAAGAGTATTTAATTTTTTTAGGAAACATGAACTTGGAGGAGAAATATTCCCTAGTAGATACTTAAATATAAATAATCTCAAATAACAATGAGATTGTGAAATTAACCCTTATCTTAAGTATAGTTTCCTTCTTACGTATCTGTAACTTTAGTAAAATTTTTTAAATAATTTGTTTATTTTATAACATAACCATATTTATATTTATGATATAATATATGATCCTATTATATCATTTTATCACTTTTTTGTTAATAATTTTCATTATTACCCTTTTTCAAGTGTAAACTGCTTCATTTTCCTATGCATGTTTTGTTGTATAAGTACAATTTCTTATGAATAGGATATTGTTATGTTATCTCCATAATTATATTAGGATAACATATATTATATTTATTTATTATATATATTAATATAATCATTCATTAATGGTGAACATAGAAAGTGAATCACATCATGTCTTGGAGACGGTATGTCGTACCTACGCACGAACGATGGTATAATTCCCATAATGGTGAAAAAGAAAGAAACTGGATGGTATATATTTTTTTAAATTAATATAATTTTATAATTATATAATATATATATATATTATTTTCATTAGTATACCCATCAAAATAAAGTGGTGATGAAAAAAGATTACACCACAACCTGGAGACTGTAAGCCGTATGTACGCACATTCTGTGCTTTTGTTTTTTCATAAGATTGATAAAATGGGGAATATGGTTGTTACATAATCATAATAAAATATCATCATAAATGTGATACTTTAGTTATTACATTACAATGGAAACAAAACATGAAGAGGAAGTAGATGAGGAAATAATCATGAACGAGCTGGTAAAGACGATTAACCCTTCGAAGTTCCATTAGATATCCTATTTGGGACTCTTGGGTTGGTCTTTTGAGAAGACCATAACATCTATAATGTGTATAGATAATTTTATAAGATAATATTTCATGGTATTATTGATCATTAAGGCTCAATGCGATGTGAAGAACTGTAGAAGGTGGTTCCCTTTAATAATTGAGGTGATTGGCACATTTGGAACATCAAAAAATAATAGTTTATAATAAGTTAAATATCAATAAAAATACATAGAAAACGAAATATATTTTAAGAAAAGATAAGAAAATTGCTTAATCTCATCAACCAATTGATTTTTTAAAGGGTTTGTTATTATTTTATACCTTATCATTTGGATTAACCCATAGTTAACCTATTTTAATTGTAACTTTGATAACAAAATCTTCAGTATTGAAAGGTTTTAATTTTTTACTTATGTGATGTCAATAGGAACATAAATGAAAATTGATAATATTTTAGACCATATTACAATTATTTTATATTTTTAAATATGTTTTTATCATTTTTAAATAATTTAATAAAATATTATTTTGATAGAATATCATTAGTGTCATTTTTGACACTATTCATAAAATGGACTATTACAACTATCAAGATAACAATATAAAAAAGAAAAAACATTCGTTTATATCCCTAAGAGGTTAACGTTATATACAAAATTCTTCTATCACATTAATTATCTCAAATTAAATTTTTTATTATTTTTAATAACATTTATTTAATATTTCCATTAACAAAATAATTACCACATTAGCGTTGTGTAATTATTTAATATACTTATTTATTCACTAAATAATAATAATAAAATAACAGGATGAAGATAATTATTCAATATTTTATAATAATATTTATTGTAAAATATATATTTTTAGTAATACAATATTAAAAATAATATTTTATTTAAAACTTTAATGTGACATATTTGAATTTTTATTAAATAAAATATTATAAATATAATAATATCATATAAATGACCAAAAAAGTAAAAAAAATATCATTAAAAAAGGTTTATTAAATTAAATACTAACATTTATATTCATTAATAACACAACTTTCTCCCCATGTGGACACATAAGGGATATTTTAGACAAAGAGAGTGACATTTTGTGACTTTCATTGATTTAAATATTATATAAATCATTTTCATGGAAACATGTCCATTAAAAAACTTAATTTATATTCTTAGGTATTTGGTGTTTGGTTATCTTAATTAAATAAAATTAGGGAATGTGTTAGGGTCATTTTATAGTCCTTATCATTTTATTTTTAACCTAAATTACTCAATTCACCCTTTTACCCTAATATCAAAATTTATAAATTTTATGATTTATATTATACCTTAATAAAAGGGTCATATTAACTAAATTTTTTCCTCATGAATCCAAATTTGGATTTATTTTTTAAAATTTAAAATAAAGATGTTGCATAATTTAATTTAAAATAAAACTGATAAAACGCCATGAAAAACAATTTTTCATAAACATTCTCTTTTAAAACATAAAATGTTTTTAGAATAATTTAATTTATAAAATAATTTTAGAAAATAATAGTTCGGTTATTAAAAAATAAAATGAATTAATTATAATTTAAAACTAAACCAATTCATAATTTTTCCATGTAAATACTTTAAATGAAAATTCAGTTTTCATTAAAAATCAACATTTTGACTATTCCAATTTTGTTTTTTAAAAAATAATTTTAAGATAATTTTGATACGATGATTTAAGAAATGAAAATAATTTTGTCAAATATATTTTCAATAGTTTATAAAAATTAACAATCATAAAAGTAATAAAAAGTGATTTTGCATGAAAATGTATATATATATATATATTAGAATAAACTGACATTACTAACAATTGTGTGATAATTTTCCAAGAACTTACCAATTCAATAATATTGAATTTGAAATTTATATTTTTATCATAAATTACTTATTAATATTTATTCTTACCAATTTAGTGGATAGGTTATAATGGACATATATTATTACACGGTTCATTTAAACTCACGGTTGCGTGAAATAAAGGATATTGAAGAACTAATTTTTTAAAGATAAATATTTATTAAAATATAGAGGGGTTAAATTATTCCCACCATAAAATTATTTTTTATAAGAAATTCACCACATGGATTCAAACATATGAGGATACCTATATCTCATGAAATCCTCAGGTTTCCACATAGCTTCTTCAAATTGATGGTACCTCCATAAAACATTAACCAAGAAAGTTATTTTGATTAGTATAAATTTTTATCTATGATCCATAATCTCTGTCAGTTATTAATAATAAGAAATAATTTAATCCAATTCTATGAATTCTGAGTTTATCACATGTGAAGGATTAGGTGTATTCTTTATCTGGAGAGATATATGGAACACATTATGAACTTGATATTGATTCTGTTGAAGTGATAATTGATAAGTTGGTTTCTCAACATGATCAAAAATCTGAAATGGATCAATATACATAGGTATTAGCTTTAATTTCTATCCATATTTCGTCACTATCTTCTAGGGATATATTCTTAGAAATACGTTGCCACCTACTTGAAACTCTAAGTCTTTTCAATGATTTTCAGTATAATTTTTTTCAGCTCCGATATACTCTTATGTGATGTTTAATAGATATAAAATTCACTTACATTTACTCAAATATATTAGTTTCCAATATATTTTATTCCCTAACTTCATTCTGGCCATTGGAGTTATTCAATTCTTACCATAAAAGGCTTTATAAGGATCCTTCTGAATACTGGAGTGACATCTATTATTGTAAGAAAATTGTACCAATGGTAAGTGTTGATCCCAACCACCTTTTAAATCCATAGAGTAATTTCCAAACTTATATTCTAGTTTTTTAATTTTCCTCTTAGAATGAACATATTTATGAGGATGATAAGCAGTTTTGAAACTTAACTATGTATCTAGATCCTATTGAAAATTTCTACAGAACATCGAGGTAATCCTCAGATCTTGAACAGATATAATAGAAAGTGGTACTCCATGAAATCTCACAACTTCCTTAATATAAATTATATCATGCTGACCAAGAGATCAATCTTATTTGATAAAAATTAATTAATTTAACTTCATAATACGATCAACTATAACCCATATAACATTATGGACTTTTAATGTTTTGAGAATTTTGACGACAAAATCAGTGGTGATGTTTACCCATTTCCATTTTGGTATGTGTAATGGTTGTAACAACCCCTTATAATTCTGTCCCTCTACCTTAACTTTATGATAAATGAAGTACCGAGAAACATACTCTGTGATATCTCTCTTCATACCATCCCAACAAAAACACTCTTTTAGGTCCCTTTACATCTTGGTGCTTCCTAGATGAATAGAGAATAACAAAAAATGACCCTCTTGCAATTTATCCTTCTTTAAATTTGGTATGGGGTTGACACAAACAAGGTTCTTGAACCTTATTTTTCTATCACAATAAAAGTTGAAATTAGTAACATTTCTCATATTCTTTTGTAGCACAACATATTCCTTCTATACCTTCTTAGTCTTCACTTGTATAGATGGTTGAAAATTTATTTATTAAAGATAACGATTATATCTTCCTTTATTATTTCTAGATTCATCCAATTTAAATCCATAAATATTAGATTTTTTGTGATCCACATCATATATAGGTTATCATGGTCCTTTCGACTCAAACCATATACCACCTTATTCGCTTTCATTGGGTGGTAATGTATTTGGAGGTCTTAATCATTAATAAACTTCAACCATTTTATTTAGTGCAATGTAAAATTGTTTTTAGTGAAAATATACATTAAAATTTTATGATCATTTTATATGTTTCACCTTTCTTTCTGAAGATAATTCCTCCATATCAATAATTAAAAAATTAGCGCAACTAACTCCAAATAATTATTCGGGTAATTTTACCAATGGATTTTCAATTTTCTTAAGGCATAAACTATCGCCATATCATTTTTATGTGAAAATATCCAAACCCCTTCTTAGATTCATTATTGTAGATTAAAAAATATTCCTCAATATAGGGTAGTGTGAATAGAGGTTCACTGACTAACCTTCTATTCAGCTCCTTGAAATTCTCTTTACATTCTTCCATCCATGTGAACTAAAATCCTTTCCGAGTCAACTTGGTGATTGGATTGTATAATTTTGAGAACTAAAAAAAATTGATAATACGAAGAAAAACCAAGAAAAATTCAAATCTTATTTACCGTTGTTGGTCTATTCCAATGTTCAATAACTTCTACCATTTTTGGATCCATATATATACCCAATTTTGAGTTTTTTTGACCTAAAAATGAATCTTTCTATTGGAAAAAGTCACACATGGAACTTTTTTCATAAATATTATCAACTATTTGGGTCTTTAGTACATTCCTCCTAAAATCTTAATATTCTTCCTTTCACTTTGAATATAAAAGAATATCATCTCTAAAGACTACCACAAACAGATCATAATAGTGTCCATGGAATCTATTAATTAAATACATGAAGATAGAAGGGGAATTATTAAAACCAAAAGTCATAATTATAAATTCATAGTTACCATACCTTGTACAAGATTTACTCTTGGGTATATCTTCCATCTTGACCTTTAATTGATGATATCCAAAATTAAGAACAATATTGTAAAAGTATTGAGCTTCGCATAGTTGATCAAATAAGTCATTAATATCTGGGAGATGATATTTTTTCATGGTAGTGATCTTGTAAAGTTCCCAATAATATTTTTAGATCCTCATATATACATATTTGTTCTTAACAAATAGAATAGGTGCACACCAAGGTAGCCTACTAGGGCATGTAAATCATTTATAATGATTCTCATAGTGTTTCCTTTTCAATTCCTATAAATCAATTGGGGCCATTCTATAGGGAGTATTTAAAGTTGGAATAGCACTAGGTATAACATCTATGGAAAACTCAACGTCATGATTTAGTGGAATACCTGGAAATTATTCAGAAAAAATATCAACAAACTCCCATACAATAGGTGTATCCAAAATGGTAAGCTTCTCCCCAACTATTTAAGATAGATTACCTTCATTTTTTAGAATTAAGAATCACAAGATGGAAGTAATTTATAATGTAAGTTCATATTTATCCTTGAATAAATATATTATCACAGATTCATTCATAATATGAAATGTGGATTCAATTCCTGGGAAAATTATATGAGCTCCATATAGTAAAAAATAATCCATGCTAATAATAAAATAAAATTCAACTAAAGGAAGGATTCGAAGATTTCTAGGAAACAATATACCAAAAACATCAGCCAGAGAAAAATTAAAAACTTGTGATGCACCCGTTATTCCATTAAGAGTTTTCACTACTAACTCAAAATCTAATTATTGAGGTAATACAATGATACCCATAAAAAATTATTTTGAAATAAAAGAGTGGGTGGATCTAGAATCAAATAAAACATTGAATTATTTAGAGTTGATGGTAAGTGTACCTTTCACCATATAATTTTCTTACTCTACATCAACAATAGAGATCACATGTGATTAGAATTTTTCTTTGGCCTTAGATGGTTAATGAAATTGATCATCATTGATAACCCTCAGATTTGGGATTTTTTTAGAATAATGCTCATTTTTCTTCAACTTGAAGAATTATAGCATGAGTGGTGTGTTTTGTGTATTATTTTCATCATTATTTATCTTTTAAACATCACTTTGGTATTCAATTACCCTCTCACTATCCATTATACACTTTAAACATTTACTAGTTCCCTTAATAAAGTTCCCTCTATTTTTGGTTCCATAATTTGTTCATAAAGGATGACTCATCTTCTTTTTTATGGTTTTTAGACCTTCCCATGAATTATATTTTTCCCCTTCTATCATCCCGATAATATTGATGGGTTACTCTAATATTCACCTCAACCTTAAGAGCACATCGAATAATTTCTTCAGAGCTATTGAATTCCCTTATGGACAATTCCCTTTAGAGACTTGGTATTAATCCACTGAAGAATTGAGAATCCTTAATTTAAGGTTGGATGATAATTCTAGAAGCATACCTAAAAAGTCTTATAAAATTTCATTAAGAGGAAATAATGGATTCATCATCCTCTTTCTTATGCTTAGGAAACTACTAATATATCTTATTATGAAGAATATAATGAAAGTTCATATTGTAAAATAAGTTTTTGAACACTTACCATTCTATAGATTAAAGTTCATCTCATTGACTTATATTCTTTATAAGATCCTACCATTGATCTGATTAACCTTACAAATGATATAATTCCAAAATTACCTTCTCATGTTTTGAACATTGGAGAAAAAAATAACTTTTTAATGGAACTGATACTTTTCTTTGCCTCTATTAGATTGGAAGAACCATAAAAAGAAGTTGGACACAGCCTCATGAATGACTCAACATAATTTTGTTCCCTCTTTTTTTTTCATTTAGATGTCCTATATGATTCATATCTTGAAATTTTTTTGTGATCATAGAAAGAATATTTTTTATTACATGTCCCATAACACTCAGTTACTCTGGAGGAAATTTTTATCATTTCCCAACTCATTCAGTATTACCGCAGTTTATTTAGGTTCTAGCTATTGAATAAAACCAAAAAGCATAGTTTGAGAAACAGTAGTCATAGTGGGAAAACCACATAATCGATGGAAATTACCCAAAAAATTTCAATTTAGGGAACCTAATGTTTTGTCCTATGTTATTTATGATTGTCCCTATAACTATATTATTATATCCTATGCATATACTTATCCTTAGGGTTCATACAATGGTTTTGTCATCATAGTTTAAAAAGTTTAACTAAAACTTAGTCTAATACTGACTATAACATAATATAATTTTCATAAATAGATATTTCATCTAAATAGAAGAATATTCATTACATAAACTAACCAAACCATCCCCTAACCATATTGGTTTAGTGTCTTTAGAAACATTGAAACCTAAAATACTTATTCATAAAACATATACATCCTCTCCCACTTATTACATCTTAACTAGAACCCTTCTTGACACATCTTACTTAATACCTTTCTTTATATCATGGGTAAAATAAACATAAGAAAGAGTGATATCATATTCTCATAAAGGGTAATCAAGGGAGATAACAAAATCATAAGGGAATAATAACTTGAAAGTAACATTTGAAAATTATCTCCTATATATCAAGAATCATGATATTGAGTCATGGATTAAATCATAGAGGTTCATATGGCATGAATTATAAAAGAATCAAAGAACATAATTTATGGAAGTATAACATAAGACATTAAATTGTGAAATACACATAAACATAAAAAATAATAATTTTAATATTAGTCAAGGCTCAATACCAAGACAATCATAGTGGACACAGTCCCTTACTAAACCAATATCACTCCTCATTACAACCATGTGTTACTAATCAGAGTTTACTCTCGTTTCAGTCTAGTATTACTGAACTAGGTTCACTTCCCATTCCAGTGCTTTTTATCTCATGAGATATAAATCTTTACCCAATGAATTGGAGGGAGATTTAGGTCTCACCCATCAAAAAAATTAAAACCATACATCCAAGTTCCATAAAATATAATTAATTAATTATATTATAAATCATAAATATAAATGATTATTATTAACATTTCATCATTACATAACTTATGGAAATGAAATTAAATTCCTAAACATCATTCCATAATAAACATAAACCATTAAATAAAAATATAAGAATGGTTTCATTAGATTATATCCCCAATAAATATATAAGTAACATAAAATAATGTTTCCTTCGTTGGAAAATAATTTTCAAACATCACTTGAAAATAATTCTTGATGAAAATATCCCTTCCATTTGGAAAATACTTATTTATTATCCTGAAATTTTGAAGGAAAAAATTTCTTTGAAAAGGAAACAGTAAAATTTTAAAGGAATATTAAATACATTAAGGAATCATGAAATAAAAAAAACTACTTCATGCCATATAAGTTAAAAAACATTCTTTTGGTATTTTTTCTAGAAAATTCCCAAAATACCTCATTTAGAAAAATGAAAAAAATATTCCATTCATACCGTTTATTAAAAATTCACACATCGGTAAAAATTAAATTAAAAAATTATAGATGAATAGTAAAAATATATTTGAATTTTTTTTGGGAAACATGGGAATGGAAGAGAAATATTCCCCAACATATACTTACACATAAACAATTTTGAATAATAATGAGATTGTGAAATTAACCCATAACCTAGGTATGCCATTCTACGTAAGTTTATGGAACTCCAATACAATGGATTAAGAATGTTATTAATTTATAACATAATCATATTCATATTTATGATATCATATGTGGTTCTATTATGTCATCTTATCACCTATTTGTTAATAGTATTCATTTTTACCCTTTATTCGAGTGTCAACTCCTTCTATTTCCTGTGCATGTTTTTTCATATAAGTCTAATTTATTATGAATAATAGATTGTTATTTAATCTATAGAATGATATTATGGTAATATATATCATATTTATTTATTATATACATTTATATAATTATTATTAAAGGTGATCGTAGAAAATGAATCACGTCGCGTCATGGAGATGGTAGACTGTACATACGCACGAGCAATGATATCTATCCCTTAATCATGAAATGGTAAGGAAGTGGTAGTTATATTAATTTTTATTTTTAAATAATAAATATAAAATTTTAATTATATTATATATATAAATATTGTTTTCATTATTATACCCATCCAAATAAATTGGTGATGAAAAATCGATTACACAACAACATGGAGAAGGTAAGTTATACGTACGCACACATGATGTTTTTTTTCATTGGATAGATACATGGTGGAATATGGTTGTTACATAATCATAATAAAATCTCATAATATAGGTGATATTGGAGTTATTTATTTATAATTGAAACAACACATGAAGAGGAATTATAAGAATAAAATAATCCTGAAAGAGTTGGTAAATACGAATAGCTATTCAAACTTTGTTTACATCTCCTCTTAGGGAAAATAGGGTTGGTCATTTGAGAAGAACTACACCAATAGAATGTGTATAGGTAATATTAGAATATATATATAAAGGTTATGGTTTATCACTAAGGATCAATATTATGTGAAGAAGTGAGGGAGGAGGTTCCCTTTTATAATTGAAGGGATTTTCACTTTTGGAATATCTAAGAATATTAATTTTTAATAAGATCAATATCCTTCCAAATACCACCAAAAGAAAATATAACAACATATAAGATGAAATAAAGATTTAATATCATTAACCAATAAATTTTAGACAAGTTTTTGTATCAATTTAAAACTTATCATTTTGATTAATCCATAGTTAACCTATTTTAATTTTAATTACAATAACAAATTTTTGAATATCAAAAGCTTGTAATTTTTCCTTATGTAATGTCAATTAAACCATAAATGAAAAATTTATAATATGTTACACCATATTATAATTGGTTTGTATTTTTAAATATGAATTATTATTTATAAATACTTTAATAATATATTATTTTTATTGAATATCATTAGTGTAAATTTTGACACTATTCATTACAAGACCTTTTAAAAAAATCATGATAAAAAGTCAACTCTAAAAAATATATTTTATAAAATCCCTAAGTGGTCAAGGTTATATATAAAATTATTTTATCAAATTAATTATCTGAATTTAATTTTACTTTAATATTGGTAATAATATTTATTTGATATTTCCATTAATAAAATAATTACTACATCAACATTGTGTAATTATTTAATATACTTATTTTTTCACTAAAAATCAAAAAATAAAATAACATGGTGAAGATTAATCTTATATATTTTATAATAATATTTATATTTGAAGTTATATTTTGGTTAAATATATATTAGAAATCATATATTATTTAAAACATCATTGTGACCCTTTTTAATTTTTAATAAATAAAATATTATAAACATCATAATAAGTTTTAAGTGGCCCTAAAAGTACCATAAAATCAAATAATTAAAATATATTTATTAAGAAAAAAATTTATATTCATATTCCTTCATAACATATCTTTTTCCCCTAGTGGACTCATAAGGGATATTTAAGAAAAAAGTGACATTTGTGACTTTTATTGATTTAAATATAATATAAGATATTTTCATAGCCATTTGTACATTTAACAGTTAAATTTTTATAATTAGGTGTTAAGATTGTAATTATATTCATAGAATAAAATTTTAGTGTGTGTTAGGGTCCTCTTATAGTCTATATCATTTAATTTTTAACCTTAATTGCCCAATTTAACCTTTATCATGGTAACAAAATTTACCAAGGTTACTATTCATAGTGGAAAAAAATAAAAGGGAACTATTCACTAAATTTGGACTCTCTGAATGTAAAATTGTCTTCCATTTTTTAAAATTATAAAAAATAAGTTTTAAAATTTAATTCGAAATAAAACCCATTAATTTCCATGAAAAACAACTTTTTGTAAACATTCCCTTTTATAACAGAAAATATTTTTCTAATAAATTAGTGTATAATTTCCTGTTAAAAAATTATAATTAAATTATTTTAAGTTAAAAGGAACTAATTAAAATTTAAAACAAATCCAAAAAATAGTTTTACCTTGTAAATACTTTAAATGAAAATTTAATTTTCAATAAAAATCAATATTTTCACTATTCCTAAAATAATAATGATAAGATAATTTCTACATGACATACTCATAAATTAAAATCATTTTTGTAAAATCCATTTTATAGAACTTCCAAAAGTTAATATTTATTAAAATATGAAAACTCATTTTTGAAGAAAATGTATATATATTTTTTAAGAATAAAGTAACATTACTAAAAATTGTGTGATCATTTTTAAGAACTAATCAATACATTTATATAGAGTTCATATTTTTTATTTATTTGAAAAATTAGTCATTATTATTTATTCAAACCAATTTAATGGATAGTTTATAATGGACATATAAAATTACGTGGTTCATTTAAACTCCCAGGTTTTTGAAATATAAGATATTAAAGAATTACACGTATTTAAAGAGAAATATTTATTAACATATCAGGGTGTTAAAATATAGGTATCATAGAATATAATATGCTAGTAGGAATAAAGTATTTAATTGTATTTGAAATTATCAATGTAGAGATGCTCTTCGTGTATGAGAGATTGGGTTGCTTCATTCTAGTGTTTATGTGAAGGTTAGACTATTATTGGTAAATAGGTGTTTGAGTACTTGAATTAAACTAGTGATACTCATTGATATAATCATAAAAATAAGTACATGTGTCATAATATATCCTAACAAAGTTATTTTAAAGATAAATAAAGTTTTTATTCCCATATTTATCAGGATCATGCACTTGATACATTGTAATGAAATGAACGATTATCATGGTGTGATAATGGGGAAATACTGGAGTGAATGATGTCTCAATAATAGGAAAAATATAAATAGCTCAACACTAATGTAAAACCATTGGAATGACTAGGAATGGAGACTGAATCTATTGTTATTCCTGGGGAAGGAGATCCACACATCACTCTGTATCATTTGTTAACAGGTATCAAGCTACACATAGTACTAGTAAATTGGTATATTTTTATTTGGTTATGAGAATCCTGAAATTAGTGTTGAAAGATGTTTCCATATCTATTAAAATCTCCAATGAAATATAACTTTCCCATATATCGATCTTATACAAAAGTTTTCATTTTATAATTTTCATTAATATAGAATGGAATACCATATAGTGTAAGGTCATTTGGGACGGACTAATATAAATTGTATAAAGTTAAATGGGATGGACTCAATACTATATAGTTTAATATAACTTGGTAAAGTACACATGTCATATATTTTATGATGTCATGAAAAGTAAATCAGATGCATGTAGTTTAATGTTGTAAAGATTTGAATAAATTACTATGTAGTTTTTCTTATGTGACTAAGACCCTCCTAAATAACTTTTATTGTGAATAATAAAATATAATATAGTTTTTTCATCAGTTTGAATATGAGGGACACAATTGAAGTAAATTATTTCTACAAATGACTAAATAAGTGAAAATGAAAATTTTCCGTATATGAACATGTGGACTACTAGTACAGGAAAAACTTCCACTACAAGATCAAAATATTACATATATGTTTATAAGATCATTACCTTAATAGAAAAACAATAATATGGCCAGAAGGATAGTTACGTTACAAATTTTTCATTAATTGTCTTTGGAATACTCCTTAATATATAATAAACTCATTACCAATTTCTATTAAAAGGGAAAATCGTAGGATATACTCTAAGGTTTTTGAATTCCATGGGGTGAATCTAAACTCAATGATTTTTTACAAGAGGAGTAAATCAATTCCAAGTTTTTTTGGTTGATGGTGAATCATATTTTATTGATATAAAGTAGGATTTTTAAATGAGGAGATTTCAAAAAGGGTTTGAAATACTCTTCCATTACAATATGATGTGTTTTCATGGTTAATGGTGAAGAAGGATTATACATTGATGGAAGTGGAAGGTATGTAAAACTTCATAAGAAAAGTAGTGCGGTCTGATGATATAATTAGGAAATCATGATCAATAATTGTATTAACCAAATAATATATGTTCTGAAATAGGATTTCAGCACTGATTTTCACTCTTTAAATTGAAATAGGGAGAACCTATGAATAAAGTTCCCTTATAAAAAGAAAACACATAGTTTATATCCATAAATGACTAAAAAATTTAGACACATTAATAACTTATAGAATGAACTATACAAGGAATAGTTTAGGGTCATATTATAAAGACCATATTTCATTTAGTCTAGGGAGTTTAAATAAGGAAATCATTTTTTTTTAAATTTATAGTTACAAAACAAGGGTTTTTTTATTTAGATTAATGACATGTATGCCGAACATTAGGATGTGAAATTTAGTATCATCTATCAAGAAATTTACATCATGTCATTTATGGTCATATAATGTGGCCCTTATATCCTATGTGGATGTTCTACCATGATGATTTTCAATCAATATGGTAATGAATTACTTTCATATGGCATGAGCCTCAAAATTATCTTACACTATCGAGACTTATAATATGTGTTTCTATATACAATAATTAATTTTACACCATCATTAAATCAAGTGTACCAATAGTTAGTGGTAAGGAAAATAATTGGGATTATATTTCATAATTTCATCCCTATGTCTCTTGGTCATCATTCATCAAATAATGTTAGGATCTAATGAATTGATAAAATATTTAGCAATATTCTCAGTTCTAAAGGAAAAAAATATTGTTTCCCCTATTGCTCAGATATGAATTACCTAGATACTTTGTAAAATTATTGTGTTCCTATGAGGGTGATAACATGTATAAAGAATATTTTTTTATTTCCTTGGATTTATTATCCATTCATCATTTTTTATATCCAATTTATAAATACGAAGCACTTATCAACTATATAACCTTTAAAAATTTTTGTAGGTAAATTAATTATTATTTTATCCCATAAATTCATCCAAAAGAAAATTTATACATGATATATCAATAAAATTATACTCCAATAAAGAGGTGAAATATCTATAATCCTACTCTAATTATTATTTTTTATTTTTTCATCTACCACCTATAGTTTGACAAGATTATTTCCTATTCATGTAACATATATCCTAATTAGTGTGGGTTAGTTTCTGAATTTTTGTTATTAATAGTAGTTTATTGATATTGTTTAGTTAAATGGTAAATTTTGTGGCTATTTATGTGGGTGAAAATTATGGTGCATCCCCTAGATAAGAATAATCTCGATTTCATGGGGACTACATGGTGTACATTGATCTCTATTGATTTTGGGAATACCCTCGATGAATGGGAAAATAATATGAAAAATCTACCAACCCTATCGGCTAGGAAACCTTAAAATAAATAGGACCACTATAGCAATATGTTGGTATTTATCCTTGAGGAAAATAATCTTAGTATAACTATGTATTTATTCTATAGATATCATAATTTTTTCAGTATAATTGAGTAACCAATAATTCCGTAGAGATGGTATCGATATATTTTGGTGGTTGATAAAATGGATACATGAAAACACTCTTACTCTTCCCAATGTAATGATGGGTGGATTATGGTGGATGTTAATTTTGGTACTCCAGTGATTGTACATGCTATTAGGCCAAGAAAATTGGTATTTCATGACACACTATAGTGTGATAAATGTTTTACAATGATTAATTTTCACTAACTGACATATTAATAACATCAAATTCATTTTCATAGGTACGGGTGGATACAAATATTTTACTAGTAGATCATGAATCCTTGGTCTCCTCCCTGGCTAAGGCTGTGTGGATGGAAATAGTGGCTCCCATTAAAAAGAAAACTCTTCCTTCTTATAACACATGTCTATTAATCCCATAAAATTAATAGAGACAAACAAGATTTACATATCAAAAGTTGATCTCATTTGGTGGGATGGTTGACATGATTTATTTTTTGCAGGATGGTACCCAAGTTATCTTTTAGGGGGATATATTCATGATCTATCTTTGTGTCATATTTCCCATTATCGATATTTTGGGAATGTATTCAATATATTTTGGGATGATTTTTTAATCCTTTAAAACTCTACATTATCTTGGTCTTACTTATTAACATAATTCTTGATCTTGGAAGGCTTCGATGTAGATGCTATTTTAGTATTGGTTATAGAAGGAATTGGGGTCATCAAATTTCGATTCAGTAATTTCATACACACTATACATGATATTTCAGACCCTGTTATCATTAGAATTTTGTTATTTTTCATTTGTTCCTTTTTTGTAATTTTTATTTTTTTAGGAGAATGTACGATACACACGTTACCTATGACTTGGGTCCATCCAATGGTACCTGATCATTAAAAACTATTTCTTGTAGTAAAACACTAAAGATAAAGAATTATAATATTGTGTGATGAACCACATGATGGTATATAAAAAAATTTAAATGACCATTCTACAATTATTAATACCCAAAAAGCGTAGACAAAGGAAAAACCTCTGACCATTTTTTAAAAAAGGAAAATTTTAGAACACAAGAACCACAGGCCAAACACAACCACTACAACACATCAAAACCAACCCCATGAACATCTCCATGATAAAAAGCTTCCTACGCAGTCATCGAATCCCACTCCAAGTTGTCATCGTGCTTCAAAACTTTGGCATACTTCCATATAAAGTTCAACCGCTCCAATGAAAGAAATTCATTATTAAATTTGCTAGAGACAGGTATACCTTCTTTACAGACAGAGGATCTAGTTGGAATTGGATTCATCATATAGGATTAGTCCTTCCTCAACTGTCTTCATGGCGAGACAGGAGTCTCCTCCTGATTTACAGATAAAAGCTTCTTCCCTCCCCGAATAGAATCACTATATTAGGGTCTGACTGAGCCTGCATTTTCCTTTCCACTATCATACACATCCCCCCATCTCCCAAGGACTTGCATCTGCTGATATTGCTCCATCCAACTTTGCTGAATTTGATAACTCGTAACAATCATGGAAATACAATGTGGTTATCCCAAAAACTTTGACCTGTACAAGACCCATTTCGAACTTCCTCATGCACTTCATCGTCATCCTTTCCTGCACATAACCCATTCTGCACTTCGCCAATCACTTCATCATCATTCTGAACCAGCATGCTGGCATCCACACTGACAGTCTCGAAGTCTTGAAAGCACTTCCTCATGGACACCGAGAGCATGACACCATCATCCTCAAAATCCCATTCACAGACTCTTGGCTCCCCCACAGGTAGAATAACACCACATTCCACCCCTGAAATAGCAAGCCTGCCACCCTCGACATCCATCGAAGACCCCTGCTTCCCATTTCTCATCTTTTCACTGCCACACTCCTTCATCACACCAGCAGCTCCTGCAAGCGATCTGCCTTATTTCTTGCGGCAATCAAGAGGAGACATGCCATCATTATTGTCCCCTAGATATTTCTGCCTCTCCCCAGAAGCCACCAGACTTCTTGCTACCATGACATTAGAAGCATCACTTCTATCTGTAGTTCCCTTGGCAACATTCCCCCATTGCATGTCCTGCTTTAGTCTATTTAGCACCACAGACACAAGAGGATTTGCGGAGTCAACTGGATTTTCCAGAACATGTGCATCTCGGGGACCATGTCCAGATTCATTGCCTACCTGATCATCAATAGAATACTTCCTCCTCCTATCAATGGGTTTTCCTAACCTTTTATCAAGTCCTGGAGACCTCCTGCTGACAAGTTGATCATGGAACTTATCATCTAAATGCCCCAACCTATTGCAGGTATTGCAGTAATCAATCCACGATTCGTAAATGATGGCCTGCTTCCATCTAAATTCCTAACCCACATAAATCCAAACCCATTCCACCAGAGGTCTTGAGATATCCACCTCAACACACAGTCGAGGATTGATGAGGTGACTCACCGTAGATGTTTGAGTATCAGATCACAAGAATCGACCAACCAAGTTCCCAAGAAAATTCATAATCACTATATTTTGTAAAGGTAAAGGTAAATGATGGAAACTTACCAAAATTAGGACAAAGGATAGATCACGACCCATACAGAGATCAAACTTCCATCGAAGGAGAAGAATTTTACACCCGTTGCATCGCCTGGGTGCATTAGCCCATCCCCGAATCAGGTATTCCTCTAAGGCGAAGCGTATCATCAAATATCGACTATCCAAAAGGCCAATGACCGAACAATCTTACAGGTCCCATTTCCCAAAAACAAACTGATTGAAATCATCAACCGGTGGTCTATGAAAATTGAATCTAGCCACCAGAGTGAGCTCTAGATGGCTCATTGCTTCAGAGAACTCCCACACCGAAATCGGGAGATAGGGATTACCAAGATGGAGATCCGGCACTTTCGGACTCACCGCTATCACTGAAAACTCTGAGAGATAAAGATGATTAGAGAAAGGTACAAAGGGGGTTCATGATCTCATAAGCAGGCCATCCTCCCCATTCCCACCTCCAAGAAGGGCGGGGGGGAATCATTGTCAGGAATCATCTTGGGTTTCATTACCGTTCGAGCCGACCTCTGCCATTCCCTCCAAACATTCTACAATTATTAATATCTACTCATGATTTGTTTCAATATGGTCAATTTATTCCAAGATATAGTGATGGAATTCCCTAGAACCTAATCATTATAGACGAAATAAAAATTAGTTATACTATTATCAAATTCACGTTACCTCATCCTTTTTGGATTGTGGGTAACAATGCATTATTCTTATTTCAGTGACTTATTTATCTACGATGGATGTTATTAATTTAATCCTTCCTTGAATTTATGAAGAAATGGATCTACGTGATGTGATATAGTAAAAAATCAGAAAATCTACTAAGGTACATCATGAGTATTAGCATAGTTGAAAACTCATCATCTAGGATATCCAAATAGATCTCCTATAACTGATCATATAGAAGTAGTATTTCAAAGGAGTATGTCACACCCTTATATCTTTCATTGAATTTAACCAATATTTCTTTATCCAGATACTTATAATTGGAGAGGTAAAGGATAGTAGTATTAATCAGTGTAGAGCATAATTATTATAAGAAATGGTGACATGGATATTTATATATTTAAGGAGGGAAAAATAAAATGTTATTGTAACTGAAATTGAAATGATATTATATGTTATTCATGATGGACCTACTATTGGATACTTATTTTTTCTAGGTTCACCAAAATTTATCAACATTGGAAGGAAATTTGGGAAATAAGAATCTCTTGATCTCACATTCCATTCAATGTTGAGATATTGGTCTTTCTCATATTGGATAGAGGAAGGTTCAAATCATCAAAAATTGGTTAAAGATATCCATATAGTTGTACTAGTGTGAATTTTCATTTCATTTCATCCATTTAATCCATAAGATAATTTAGTTATCATGGTGGTATAACCTCTAGAGGTGAAAAATGGTGTTCTCAACTTTCATAAACCAGTTATTGCTAACTCACTTAAGTCATTTATAGATAACTTGTGTGAAATGGTAGATGGTTATTCACTTTTAGGGGGAACTCTTAGAAATTAATAAAAGTTGTTGTTATGTTTACTTGTTAATGTTGTCTAAAATTAACTGGGTGTATCAATTCTTCCATTTTGGGTCAATATTTATCCTCTCAATGAAGTGTGTTAGATTAGGGAGAATTTTATTCCTATTCTAGAAGTTAATACTTATTAGGAATGTTACCCCTATGTAATTTAATGTTGACATTCTACGGATTCTATTATCTAGCCTTGAAATTAATAGTATTATCTTCAAAAAAGGTGATATCTCAATAAGAAGGCTGTTAGTGGGATGTTGATATTGCCATGCCTTTTACCTTTTCACTGTAACTAGCCTACATTTTGGTCAATAGTGGAATATTTTGAGTAAATATCATTCTAGGGACCCTTTTTTTGATGTTGAGCATAAATTATTTCCTTACATACCTATTTATCAATTATATTCTCCATATATGCCTCTTATTTACCCTGTTCATTGATAATATAGTTTTATGAAACAACATTTTGGTTAACATTAACTACATTTACTATTGTGAAAATAGTAATATGAATGTCATCATTCCATATAGGTGGTATATTTATAATAAAGATTGATTTATTCTCAATGGATTATATTAGATATGACTATGAGGGTAAAAATTCCCCTATCTCTCTCTGCTATGATAGTTTGAGGGATATTATAGTTTCATCTCCATCACTCCATGATTTAATGGAACATATTTTACTAAGTTCTAAATACAACACAGTTACATTTGAAGACCTCCATGATGGTTAATAATGTTCAATGAATGTTAATTACCTATTTAATAAATCAATAATATAAGGACTCAACCTTTTACACTACCTAAAATATTAATTTATGTCATAATTCACTTTATTACATTCCTAAATACCTTTTCAGTTTATAGTTTTAGATAATTAGGACACAATTCATACATATCAACCCACACAGATACAAAGTGGTTACTAATAAAATAGTTTCCATTTCTTCTATAATGAAATTTTCTTTTAATAAAGCATGAAATATTTTCATGAAAAATATTCACAAAATTCATGTTTTATTTTCTCTTAGCCACCCTTAAACCAAATGATTTTTTTAAAACTTGGGATGAACTCAAAAAACTCTATAAAAAAAAACAAAAAATAAACTGTTAGTCCATGATTACTTATAATCATATGAAATCATTTTCACAAATACATACTTATAGTATCATATACGTTGTGAAAACATGAGATTTCCATAAAACATAGGAAAAAATAAATCATTTAGGTAACTTGGGTCCTTATGATTTTAACCATCACAACTACCATATGACTGGTATCCCTCACAACTACCTTACAATGTAACGCTCATGACTACCATATGATGTAACCATCAGAGTTACAATTGGAATAAACCTTACAGTCAACTTCCAACATAAAAATAACTAATGAATTAGAGGGAGATATAGGTCATAACCTTTATAATAAATAATTCCCCAAAACTAGGAAATAATTATAAAAAAAGAATACTTTCATCATAAAAATATTTCCTTGAGAATAAATCGTTAATTAAATGAATTCAACAAAGATACAGAGGAAAACATTTTCTTTGAATTTAAACATGAAATCTTGTAAAGAAAACATGAGAAAATTAACGAATCATGAAATTAGTAAAGTCCACTCATTTCATATATTTAAAAAACATTCCTTTTTAATTATGTAATAAGATAAATTAAAAGAGTATTTTAAAGAAAAATACATTACATAAAACCTGAAAATATCCATTTTTGAAAACATTAACAGAAATTTGAAAATTAAAATTTAAAAAAATTTATTTCCAAATAAATATATTCATTAAAACCATTATAAAAACATGGAAATAAAATAAATATTTATAAGGATAAAACCTAAAAAAATTTAAAATAACTTATGAGTTAAAGAGTCCCTTATCTTGAGTTATTCTTTCCACAAAAGTGTTCAATACTCCATTATAATGGTTTAAAGAGTGTTATAAATATATTAGAGAACCATATTCATATTAAAAATTCATTATATGATCTTCTTATAACATCTTTCCACCCATTTAATAATAATAATTTTTTATTTTCATAGTTTTGGGTGTATTTATTTCATGGTTTCCATGGTTGGTACATAATAGATTTTCCTGTTGAGTGGAAGAAAAACTCAAAAAGTGGAAAGAAATGGTATTAGTATGTTTACAGAATTTTAAATGATACCTTATATGATTTTTTTTCTTACATGAGAATTATTCATTAGATAAAACATTAATGAAAATGATTTAATTTATTTTGGCAGTTCTTACAAACATCACGAACTTATATCATTTTTTTTTCATGTTTATATATTAGTTCCAAAACATTATATATATTATAATATGTATTATAAAATATTATTTATCCATAATAATGTATTTATGAAAATCCTTAAAGGCAGTAAATGAGAATGAAAAAGTATCATCCATGATGGCTGTAAATCGATATATCATAGACGATGTTCCCATTTTTTAGATAAAAAGGAGAGAAGAAGGAGTTTGAGGATGATTTTTTCCATAATCTTGATAAAATTTTAGTATATATAATATACTGGAGTTTTCATTTTACTTTAATAAGGGTATATAATTAGATAATAATATAATAAAATAAAAGAATAATAAATAAGAATTTACATCTTGAATTATTCTCCATGAGAACCTCTTTAAGGGACTTGGTTTTGGACTTTTGGTGATACCAGAAAGGCTTGGATGTGGGGAAGAGTATTTAGAAGGTAACTAGGAATAAATTAAATAAGATAAAAGGCTTTGAAGTGTGAGGAGATGAGGTGGCCAAGGGTCGTATTTGTAGTGGATAAGAGGAGCATTTTCTCATTATTTTTTTTCATTAGATTATTATTTTCTCTCAATACTATAAATAGTTATACCATTATTAATAAATAAATTAAAATAATTAAGGTAATTTCTAGATCATGGAAATTTCACCAACAATGGTATAAGTAATAGTGTATTTAACTTATAATATATATTACCATAAATTACCATATTTTACTATTCACCAAAAATTCAATTATTTCAAAAAAATACAAAAAATTAGACATAACCATTTTTTATCATATATAATTAAAAAAAATCCATTTTATAAAAGTAATTTACTGAATATGATAGATTTAGTTTTTAATTAAAAATCATTATTTATTAAAAAAATTAAAATTTAAAAATTATAACTGATTTTATAACACTTTAAAAAACTAAATAAGGTCTCATAAAATTATCTTAAAATCATAATAAAAGAAAATTTAAAATTATGAATCCATTTTATACAGATAAAATTTCTTTTTAAATAATTATATTTACTATAGAATTCTATATAAAAATAGCGACAATTAATTTATCATTTTCAATATAATTATTTACATAATTCATGATATAAATATATCATATTTTTACATATAAGATACATAAATGTTATTTTTAATCTTGTAAGAACCTAAATATTCTTTTTAGTTATGTCTTTCTTTTCTGGATGTTTTTGAGAAAAAAGTGGAGTTTATGGAAATTTTTGGAGTACACGCCGTGTACTTATAAGTACACCCTAATTACCTGATTGTGGCATGTATCCATATGCTGGCCGTGTAATGGCCAAGAACATGGCCATGTGGGGTGACCTAGAAACCTTATAATGTGGAGAATGGTTAAAGAATGTACATGGCGTGTACCCTTGAATAACACAACAAGTAATTTTTTTCATTAAACAGACTGGTGTAACGTCTAATTGACAGAAATAACTTCATATCTATTCGTCTCGTCCTGATGTGACTGTATGACATGATTCTTCTCTGAGCCCCCAACTCTCTATCCATTCTCTAAATCGACCACTAACGATTGTGTTGGAATCGTCACGGTAAACTCTTTATTCTTCTAGAGCCTTGTTTCCCAATTCCTTAAAATATCCTTAGTTGAACCTTTGAGACATTTTTGTAGATATCTGGAATTCTAGGGTGAGACAATGCCTGATTATCACTTATATCATTTGTACAATGCCAAGGTGGGTGGTTTGTGCCTTTATATAGTTACTATTTGAGTTATATGTGCAAAAGTGACCAATACCCTTGTTCAGGGTGTTGCGTGTTTGTGGTTCTTAGACCTATTTTTGCTTGCTATGCCTTGTGTGCTTGAGTAGAGGTTTAATGATTGTAAATAGGGTTATTTACCTTTCTATGGATGTGTTTCCCATTTTTTCTTGATATTGACCGTTTGTTCTGGATTTTCCTGTTAGGCTACTTTTTTTCCATGCCAAGTATTGTTAATATGAAGTGAATTTTATCTCAAATGATGTGATATGGTGTAGACTATTTAGCCAAGTAGTTCTTGAGGTTTACTTTAGCTGCCATACACCGTTTGTACATGATTGATTTAGAGAGGGTTATGGGAACCTAGTGTAGTAAACCATAGGGAGAATGGTCTCCGAGGGCTTCTCTAGAGTGTTTATTTACTTTTACGTTGCAAGAACATAGGGGGGATAGACCTTGTGCTCCCTCAGAGTGTCTAAAGTTACCATGTAATGAGACCACTGGGGGAGTTGGATGTTAATTGATTCCTCAGAGTGTCAATAATTACCCATATGAGACCACAAGGGGAATTGACGGTGAGTGCTTCCTCAGAGAGTCTTTGATAAAGATGAACTAGAGGAGTTAGACTATGTGTACTTTCTAGAGGGTTGCTTGTGTTTGATTGGTTGAACTAGAGGGGTTAGGCTATGAGTAATTCTCAAAGGGTTACTTATGATTTTTGTTTGCTTAACTAATAAATGAAAATGGATGTAATTTAAACTATGGGATTGTTTACTTTGAGTAGTTCCTTGTTTATTGCTTTATTTTGTATATTGCCTACCATATATGTTCACTAACTATTAGACACATACATTTGGGTAGTTGACTACTGGGATTCTTCTCATAACCTATTTGGATCATGATTTTTGGCCCAAATAGATTTTTTTACTGTAGGTTTAGATAAGGGAAATTTCCCTTATACTTTAGATACTTGACATCTATGGAGTTGGAAAGCATTGGACCAAGCGACAGCTTGTGATACTGAGGAGTATTTTAATTGTTCTCCTATATACTTTGGTTTAGTTTTGTATTACAATATTTTTTTTGTTTCGATGATTTCTTAGATACATGCATAATCCATCATTATTTAGATATATGTATACTGCAATTGTTTATTTAATTTCAGTCGTACATTGTTACTATTGTATAATATTATTATTGCTTCTGTTATTGTTATCTATTTACTTTCGCTGCTTTACTCTAACAATGAGGGCATAGTTTCCCCACTATCACACCCAAGGTCCTCATTTCTAGTTGACAGCCTCTGGCATTTGGGAAAATGTGCTTGAGGCCATGTGATCAACCAGGTACAGGGCACCTCTGGGTGGCTCCCAGAACCGGGATGTTACAAAGTGGTATCATAGGATTATTTTATTCTTGACCTACTGTTTGAAGCCTATAGCTAGGGATTGGATAGAATAGGTAATTTTTAAAAAGATGTTCCTAGGAGTAGCTAACCTCTGTATAGGGAAAATCTAATTTAACTTGACTATTGCAATTTTTCTGGGTTTTCAATTATTATTGTTGACTAGATTTCACCATTGGCTGATTCACATGTTTTGTGCTGTTAGTGTTTGTATTATTGAGGTTCTATTTCTGTTGCAACCCGATTAGATGAGGGTATGCCATCTCATGCATCATATTTGTACTTTCTGGAGATCACATGTCATGCATTATTACCTTGTCATTTTGGGTGCATTACTAATTGCATGTTGATGTGATAGATGTTGTGTTAGATATTCATGTTGTTGTGATACATGCCTTGATATAATTCCTTATTTCTAATAGGATATTGAATTGTGTTTGTTTTAGTTGGAATGAATGACAAAATTTGGTTTTTGAGCTGTTATGGGCCCTCATGGATTGGAATTTGGTGGATTATTGCATTGTTATACTTGTTTATGAAATGTATAAGATGACAAGCTTTGATTCGCGAGGAGTATGAGCTCCCATGAATTAGAATTTGGCACTTTAATGTTTGTTCTAGTGTTTTTCTTGGTTTCAGAGTATTTTCTGAGGCTTACTATCCGGAAACACCTAGAATACATGGCTTTTATTACTGAATACACACCATGTATCATTCTGTTCGAGAAGGAACAACTTTTCTTAAGTAAACACCGTTTACTGTATGTACACGCTGTGTAATCTATAACCGTGTGACTGGATGTGTGAACATAAACATGGGGTTGAGAAATCATTGGTGGAACACACCGTGTACCAGACGTACACTCCATGTGTAGAGACCGTGTGTCCAGCCGTGTGACCAATGAAATAGGTGGATAATGGGTAGTTAGTACACACCGTTTCTGGCACCAACATGCTGTGTAGGGTAAGCCGTGTAACTGACCATGTGAATAACAACACAGGTTAGTGAAGTTCATCTAGCACAAGATGTGTCTGGAACAAACACGGAGTTTTGTCTTGTTCTAAGGGAACCATGTGGGTTAGGCTGGTAGAAGAACTCGGGCAGGGGAACACAATTCAAGTACACACCATGTCTCAGGGAAATACCATAAAAGTCACCCTAACCTAATTTTAATGTTTTTATTTCAAAAATAATGTTTATTTTTTCATATTAAATTTATAAAAGTTTCAAAATTTATATTTAACGTATGTGTTCCATTAAAAGGAAGTAAAATTTCTTTTAAAAAAATATAGAATTTTTTATGTAAAACTAGGTTTGTTCCAATCTTATGCCGATCAAATATATTGAATGATTGTTAATTTTTTTGATAGAATATATAATATATATTACATTAATATAATTACTTAATATTAATTGATTTAAATTATTTTTTTAGAATGATTTTGGAGGCATAAAAGTAGTTCGTTATAAAAACATTTCATATATATTCAATTGGTTTCAATATTCATTTCTATTTAATTTTCAACCAATGAATTAAATAATATATTTCCATAAGATAGTTAATCATATTTATAAAAACTAATTTAACCACTAGGTTATATATTATTATATTAAATAATATTATTTTAATAATATATTTTTCTTCCATTAAACTTGATCTTGTGTGTAACACAAACTGCAAAACAAAGTTCTTCTTTCATGTAACACAAGATAAATCAAATTTTCATACATTAAAAGCTATATAATAGATTTATTTAAATTATTAAATATATCATAAATTCTTGAGATGCTATATTCTTTTTTTATGATTGGTGTTGTGTTTTATACATGATATTAAATATGTTCTTCTTACTTTTGAATTTTAAGTTGTTACACATCAATTTTAAGTTTGTGAAGAAATTCTTCAAAAAGGTGTAAAGTCACTAAAATATATCTTCAAAAAATTTTGTTGTACAATGGTCTTTATAATGGGGTGTTGTATCATCCCTCAAGGGGTTTTATACATAGTTCAAGACTCTATTAAATATTTATGTCATGTCCATAAATCCTTCATATTAATGGCACTAGTTAACCTTATGGTATTTATTAACTGATAAAATTAATTTGAGAGGGCACTGAACATGGGTATTATACTATCCCCCAATTTTATCCATGCATTTGATCATTTTATAATTTTGATTTATATATTAAGGAACAATGAAACATTTCACTATTGAAATAGGCATTGGAATCCTATAAAATAAGGTGGGATGTATTGTTGGTGTGGGATAAGGAAAATGAGAGGTGATTCATATATATCCATATTGGTAGAATTTGAAACCATATAGTTGAGTACCATTTAATAATAAATATTTTACCTTTTAAGGTAATGTGATAAGGTGAATATTATTTTATTTTAATGACATAAACCATTTAAATATTCTAATGTAGAGTAGACATAAGACTACATTTAAGATCCAAGGTAGAAGAATATGGTATCTTCCTCATTTCAAGAACAAAATATACATTTTCTTAATAAATATGAAATTCTATTTTCTTTACATATGTAGTATAATTCTCATCACATATTGAATTTTGTACCAAGTTTTTCATATCAAAAATTTATCTTACACTTTTTTAATAGGTAATGATTTATCATTGTATGCTCATCACAGATGGTGTCCTATGCTTATCACATAGGTAATGTTGTGTCAATTTATACTTATCAAATAAGAATGTTGGTATTGATTGTGTGATGTAACCTTTCGAGTAGGACATGAGACTATAATTGTGTTGGGATGTTAGTATTGAGCCTCAACGAGGAATCTTACATATCCTATTTAGTATTGAAATAAAAAACAACATAGTTTGATTTTTATAGTTTATAGTACGTTAACATGATTGTTCCATTTAATTTTACATCATTATTTAAGGATTGTTAGGAGAAATTTACCCTGAAATGGGTAGGTGTGGGACCTATACATGGATATCCATTTTGTGTTTACTCCAATGGGGTGGAGGGAAAATATATTTTTTGGAAACCATGAGGAGGATATCGACTCATGTCATTTAAGGAACCCAATAAAATTATATATACTCAAGATTTTTAGGGATTAAAAGAGGAGTATATTTACTCAAGGTTTATTAGAAATAAATTGGGTGATTTATGTTTCACAATATAGATCACACTTTACCCATATTAGAAGTTTAATTAGTCATCTATTGATTTTTCCTGAGGGTTAGTGATCTAAGTGTAGGGATCATGCAGAAGGCCTGAGACTGTAGTCTGTGAGTTATCTTGATAAATATTGTTTGTTGAATCCCTCATAGTACTGACCATTGGGACCCTAGGTGGGTGACCATTGTGGAATAATTCCCTAATTGGTGTCCAAGGTGATGTGGCATAGAGGTATACCTCTTCTGGGATAAGAGATCCTTCAAATTTGGTTCTTTGGTGAATGGAATTATAGGTTCTTGGGCTCTTAGTTGGTATGATGCCTTAGTGGTATGGTGAAACATTTGGGCTATGCCTGGGTGACCAAGGGATGTGGTACCACTATACTAGTTACCATTTACTACAGATAGATAGTATTAGTGTCCATGTATTGATTCCTATCACATAACTCCAAATAATATGGTATGAGAACCAATTTATATCCCATTTCCTTAGGCTTTGATTAAAAAATAACATGCTGGAGGGATTTGTATCCTCATGTTTTTTTAAACTCAATTCTATTGGTGATTAGGACCACACATGGTCTATTAACTATTTTTGGTAGATCCTATAAATGGGAGGAATTATTACACTTTCTAAGAAACCCCCATCTTGGGAATCCATCCATTTTGGTTACTTCCTAGAACAACCATGGGAACCTAGGCATGGGGTAGGGCATGTTACCATGTGCACAAGGTATGAAACATGAAATAGGTCATACATTACTTGGTATAAGGTTTTGAGAGCTTGATTTTGGAAATATTTGAGTTTAGATCATATTTTAACTTCACCCTTCCTATATTTTTTCCATCACATTTATAATGGGGGTCAAAGATTATTTTTACAGGAAAACCCTAGCATGGGAACTCATTCATCGAGGGTAACTACACATACCCACTCATGCTCCCATTTCATCAATATAGGAATGAACAACTTCATAAAGGCACATGCATAAATTATATCTAATCATTCATGGTAGGGAATATAAAGGTGGAAACATGGATTTATACAGTGGTTTGACACATGAGGCTGGGATCAAGTCTAGACTTACATAAAACTCCATTGAATTTTTTAATTTCAAACTGTCAAATTTTTTTATATGTATATAAGTTATTGATAGATGGACTAGGAAATAATATCCAATTAAATGAGATAAACTATGGGATGTAGAGATTACCTATAATATGTGTTTTTCATTTCCAAAAGTGTTGATCAGTGTTTCTGAAGTTGGGTCAAAATATTAGATAAAACATTTCAAAAATAGAGTATAAAATACATAAAATAATACCTATCGAATGTTATCTTCACCCCATAATATGATTAGGGGATGATTTTAAGGGTATGATCCCTTTATTGTGTGTGCAGTAATGTAGAATATAGATATCCAATTTGTTTCTTCTTGATGAACATATGGAAATTTCTTAATATACATGATTTTTTTTATCTATGTATTGAATGTATCATGGATTACACAAAAAAAATTCATGATACCCACTTTTTGGTGCCAACAATGATTTCCTAGAATGGTTATGGGGACATCATTATGTTATAATAATTCTTAGTTCTCGAAAGATGTTTCTATTATTTCATCTTTTATTAGTCTCATATAGATACTCCTTAGATCATTATAATAAATAAAATATTGATGTTCATTTTGTGTGAGGGGAGTGGAATAAAATTTAATGAATTGAAGAAATGGATTACATTAGCATTGGAAATAATTTAGAAATATAGAATCGATAGTTTCAAGGACTATTACAACACATCTTAACTAGTTATCAATTATGTGATGATATATAAACATCATGTGTTTAATTATGATTCCAAATTTCTATGACCACATTATATGAAATACCTAACACGAGATCTAGAACAATCAATAAAAGGGAGTGATTTATTGTGATTAAGTTACTACTAGTTAGAAAACTTGTTTATGATATGTACCATCTATTAGATCATTGAATATATCTACATTCAGTGGGACTATAATCAAATGAAGCATCAATGGGTGAAATAATTAGATTCCTTTGATATTGGGATCATTTTTTCTTTGGGTATGGACAATTTTGTTTCCAACAAAGATAGTAGAATGAATCAACCTGAAATAATGTATGATGCTGATGATGAACGAGGTATTATGTCCATGTTAGCTGACCTTCATCTCTATATACCTTAATATTATTGTGAGATATATTGTAAAATATAATTTTTCATTCAATGTATGTTTAAACGATGAATGATTTTAATATCTATGATTAGGACTGTATCATAACTTGAGAGTGGCAGTATGATGTGGTGATCTTGGATGAATGGTTTTATGATTCCTATATTTTCCCATTACATTCATGAAATACAAGAGGTTCTTACCAGAATAAATTATAATTTTATGAGGAATTATAACTCCTCTTCTTGTGATGTTCACCATAGGATTTCTATATGATGTATCAAGACATTTAAGGGTATTTCGGGTGGTTGAGAATGAATAAGTAGATAATAGGAATCATGTATCCAAGTCTCAAGTATTAGTAGGTCAAAGTATAACATTGATGAACAACATAAAAGTTACAAAAACTTGTTTTATAGTTTTTTATGTGAGATTTTTCTAAAATTGATTTCAAAACAGGATTTATTCATTCCCAAAGTGGTAGGATATCGTGCAAGCTTAACTGGATTTAATAACCATGATTTATTATATTTTACCCATTAGGGATGTATCTATAGTCTCATTTTTTGAAATATATTTTTTAGATATTATAAAATTCCATGAAATTACCACTATAACCATATAAAACCTTGACTGTAGATTTACAATTCATATCTTTAAAGAAAATGTCCATAAATAGTTTTGATGGTATGTTATGGTCCTATATCATCAATTTCTTTGTTTACTATAGTGTAATTTACAACTCATTGAGTTCACCTATAATAATAGCTATCAAATGGCTATTCCTATGGTTTTAAAGGAGTTTTCATATTGTAAAACATTACTTTCTCCCATATAACTGACCAAGATGGTGGATTCATTGTAGTTTTGTGATAATATTGATAAAAGATGATAGAGTGAGTGAATCTAGTTTTTAATTAGTTATAAATGGTGAAATGTAACCATAAATATTATATTTATGTTATAATATGATATTTGGAATTCCAATATAGTGGTTATTTATTTCTATAAGTCTCAAATTAAATAGGTCATAAATATATATAGGAAGTCTAAGACATCTTACTCCTTGTTTTTTTTGAACTTTTGAATTATTAGAAGTTTTATAAAATTTTTAATATAAATATTCATTGTTGTGTCAGTTTTATGAAATGAATTGTTCTTTCATTTTTTATGATTCTGAAATTATCTATCCTATCAACCAAATAATATCTTATATGGTGATATAGAGTGATATTTGGATGATACTTTCATTGAGTAACCAATTTCTATCATTTTTCATTGATTAAAAGACTTAAGAAGTGAGGATAATACTTTAATATGAGATATATAGTTTGAATTTTATCTTTAAAATGAAACCCTAGGATTCTAGTTAAGGATAAAGTCCAAATGTCAAGTCCGTTATATCTAAGAAGTATATTGAATATTATCATGTATGATAAGATTGTGATTGAATATTTATAAATACATATAAAAATATGATTATATTTCTTATTCAATTATAACCACATAATATATTTTTCTGGTTTTATTAAATGTTTTATAGTAATTGGATTATTTTGGGAGTGAGAGGGAGTATGAAAGAAAGGTACATGGTTTTACTAAAGAACCTCATACTCTTTAGAGTAGTAACTTGTAATTAATGTGGATCCAATGTTTGTGCTGGCTCTCTAATTCCACCAAGTCCTCAGTGGGCCTGTATTAGGTACACCATCGACAACTTTGTTGAAATCCATTTGAATTGTTTAGTTTCATAGATATATACCATTAATTAATATCCAAATAATCAATAATCAATAATTTTATTTTTATTGTTGTTCCCCCATATATTATCTAACATCATTATTGTTCAATTTTCTTCAAAGATAGATTCAATATTCATCCAAAATTATCACTAAGTAGATAAAAAATTTATCATTTTTCAAACATGAGGTTGTTTTTAAATTATCGATTAAATTTATTCTATATATATAGTAAATTATCTTTCCCTAAAAACTCCATCTTTAGATATGGTTAAAATTAAAAGGTTTTGACTTATTTATCTTTATATATATGGTGGTTAGAGTATATAATCATTAATCACGAGGTTTTTTAAAACACAGGTAGTGGCATATCAACCCTTCCCAACATAGAGAATCTTTTGAACATAGACGGTGCTTTATTTATGAGTTAAAAATGAATTTAAATTTAGTATAATATCAATATGTATAAATTATTATATTAGTGAATGATTATGTTATAAAAATGATGATATTGAATAATGGTTACTCAGAAATTCATTATTTCTGTATGAGTTTTATTTAATATAGTGAGTGAAGTTATATCTTGGATCATAGATATATATTACTGATGTTTTATTTATGTCAATGACAATGAGTTTATTTTCACTAATAATATGGAAAAAATATGTGATTTTCTTCCACTGGATATGCTTAGAGATCCAATCACATATGAATGGTGAAGTTTTTATGTTTCCATACAAATTTATATTACATTACTATTATTTTGTTGTAGATTATTGTTGAATATTAAGGAATATTATACATTAAATTTTATATAAATAATTGGTTTTTGAAGATTTTAATATATGGAATAGAGAATAGTCTCATATATTATAACAAGTGATATATATTTTAGCTTTTTGAAGAGGAGGATGATGAACCATAGTGTAATCATATTAATTACCATTATTTTATTTACAAATCTTGATTAATTTTGTATCAGGTATAAATATATTTATATAATTCCTCAGTAAAATTTAATACTGAGGTGAGGATGTTTAATGTCATTAAAATATTATAAGGAATATTTATAGGTTTTTTCCGGTTTTTGAATTATATTATTGTCGATTGGAATATATTTTAAATTATTCAATGTTTATTTTTGCGAAATTAATTTTTTTGAGAATGCTTATAGTTTTTGTGTGTAGATTTTTGAAATTTTAGGTTGATTATAAACTTGAAAAAATATGATACGTAATATATTTCTAGAATAAGTTTAATAGTTGAAGTCCTAGAGATCATTGATATATTTAATATGTTGTGAAGGATATGTAATATCCCTACTTGAAAGTATATTTTTATAAAATTTATAATGTTATAGGTTTATGTTTTTCTATATAATTAATGTACTATAATACACAATGTAAACTAACATGAATACGATACACGAATGTCTCAAAGAACTTTTAAGGTATCCTTTTATTTAGTGGAAATAAGAAAAATAGAAAAGTAAAAAAACATAATTCTTTAATGGAATATTAAGATTACGTACTAATATATAAGATGATATATCACCTCTGTAAGATCCAACAATTATGAATATAGTGATATTTATGGATATTAAAATGGTGTGATTTAGTGCCTTTTTTGAAATTGTAAATTTCATTATGCTTTCGATCAGGCTATGATTAAATCTTACTACCTAAATGAAATTTGAATGAATGGGTATCTATGACATAAAGATTTTCTCGAAGATAATCTATTTAATATTGAGTATTTAATTGAGGTTGGTACTATTTTCTGATAAGTATTGTGTTCTCGTAATGAGAGGACCACATTATAGTTAGTGGTGAAGAGATTATCAAAGTTCTTCTCTATGAAAAATATGGTATTTTATGACCCTCATCATGACACTAAATGTGATATCTTATAGACATGGATTATGAAGAACCATATTTTTTGGAGAATTAAAAGGAAAATCATGATAATGTGATGTTTATAAGGGTTACTATATAGATACTCCATAGTCATTTGGGAGGTTACATGATTAAATGATTATTGGTTATTAAAATAAGAATTATGTTGGAGAGAACATAACAAAAATTATATAAGATTTAATTATATGAATATTAAATTAATATCCAAAGACATTGAATATATAAGATACAAAAAAATAAAAATAGTGATCTTTCCATTATTATCATCAAAACAAACACTTATTTCAATAAGAAGATATATAACAAATATTTATTCCATTTCTAATTTTATGTATCAAATATTGAATATGATCAAATGTTTTTTCATGACATACTATTGGTGTACAAGGTAAGAAGAATATTAATCATTGAATGAAATAGATTTTTCTTATGTATTGAGGAATAATAAAAGGATTTAATAGTCTGATCTTGTCTTTAGTAGGTTATTTTTTAATCTAAATACATGATAATACATGTCCATGATTGAATTATATAATAAAATTTTATGAATTTTGAGGTATCCGTGGTAATTTTTCCAATTTGATGAAGAAGTTAAAAAAATAATTTTGCAGGAGAAAACCAATACTCTATTGTTTATTTTAACTAATTTAAGTGCATGTAATTCTTTCAATCAAAAGAACAATAAGTTAGCGATTTCATTTATGTTTTTGGTGAAAATAATAGGGGTCCAAGGATATTACCTTTCCTATGGTAATATTAGTAATAAAATGGGATTTTTCTATGGGGGGGGGGGTAACAACTAATTTATAATATGGTTTAAGTCTTACATTTGGAGAATATCCTCAATAACAAACCTGAATATCCTTTTTTGTTCATTATTATAGTCATCATTACTGGAATACTAATAAAAATTAAATTAATACTTAGATACACATTCACTGATGAAGTGTATAGTAAATGATATCATATGATTATAATTGTATGTATTTCATACAACATTTATTAACCACTATAAAATTTATGATGAGATGAATCCTTATTTTTTAAGGAGGAAGAAACATCAATTTTTTCATGATTCATTATTGATGGATACTTATTATGCATAGAAGTTAATGATCTCGTGGTTGAATAATCTACTAAGGGGATGGAAAATAATTATTTTTCAAGTGGTTTTGAATTTTTACTTGATGAAGAGTTAACAATAACATTTTTTAAAATAAATCTAATATAATATCAAATAAATGGTAGGGAAGATTAAATTCAAAATAATTCAATACATAAATCTATTAGTTTTTAATGGTTATCATTCATAACTATACCAATGTTATTGTAACTTTTATTTGTGTCTCTTAGGCAATCATTAATGAACAAATCACCTATATTTAGGAGGATTCTTAACATTTTTAAGATTCCTTGGAATAAAGGGTGGTGACATGTTTAATGCTCTCAAAATATATATGATCCATAAAAGATATGAATTTGAATCCAGAATAAAAATCATCATTATTTGAGAATGAGTGTCTTAGAACAATCTATGAGGTATAATAATCTATTAGAATCATTAAAGTGTAAATCAATTCATTAGATCAAGTGTGTGTTATCAATGACTTATAATTTTTTATAGATGCTGATAAGAATATAAGTCTTGATATTTCTTTGAAATAAAAGAAGAAAAATGAATTAATATGAGGGAAAAAATATTATAAAGCACTATGAAGGTATAATTATGTCAGTGGAGGATGAGTAAAACCTAATTAATATGAAATATATAGATCATATTTTCAAGATAGTAAATTTAGAAGAAGTTCAAGTATAATGTTCAAAATAATATAAGAGAATATTTTATTCCCCACATAATTAAAATGGTGAAAATTATTTTACAATAACACTATATATTATAAAATCATTGATGGGAAAATTTAAGGATTTTTATCTACTAATATAAAAAAATTATGATCAAATACTTAATGGTTTTTTTATTTTTCAATTTTTTATTTCATGAATAGTATTGGTTTAAAAACAAAATCTAAGAAAACCGAGGAAGATAATTGATAATGAAATAATCACATTATCATTTTTGGATTTGAAAATCATGGAATATGATTTTCCCCAATGGAAATATAGTGGAATAAAAAATCATCATAAAAGTAGAAATCATTCATTTCAATCTAGATTATAGTTCATAAGAAGTGGTCTATATTTATTGAACATACTGATTCTATGTATTTTTTGGGAATATTGAATTAAATTTATTATAAAATATTTTAAATTTAGTAGTGAAAAATCACAAATGAAGGGATATTAACAATTAATTTAATAAAATTACCCTTATGAATGTCAAAAATATATTCATATAAATTTTTATTTGAAGCAATGAAAAATTATATGGAATTAACAACAGAAGTTCTCATGTTTAATATGATTTATTATGTAAATCATCCATGCTTATGTTAAAATAATAGGTATATAAATAAAAATTAAGTTGATGAAAGAAGATCATACCTTGCGGGAGAAGTAACTTAATCTAGATAAATAAATAATACTAAATAAGTCACAAAATATGTCAATTTAAAATTAATTGGGTTTTGTGGATAAATAAAATTTTCAAACATAGAAATAATATAGTTCAAGGATAACCTAATAATTCTAATAAGAATGATATAGTAAGTTTCAAAACTACTTATTTAGTGGTAAAACTGGGAAAACCATATCAAATTGAATGAAAGGCATGGTGATCAGTTGTAATAGAGTAAAGAAGATGTATAATTGAGAATATGTATTATATAGAAACAAGAGGATTGGTTTAGTTACGTAAATTCTATAAAATTTTTATGGAAGTTCCAAAATAGCTAATAATTTTTCTGTTGAATATATTGTTGTTTTTCCATCTTAATTATAAAATTCATAATAAATAGGGTAATAATAAGGTAACTCACCTACAAGATGGAAATAAGTAACTCTATTTGAGTTTTTTTAATTTCATAAAAGGATTTAAGAAATATATTAATCCAATATCAAATGGGTATCTATATTGATAGTGAATATAATTTGGTCACATCTTGAATGATTTTATTGTCATCATACATTCTTATGATGAAATTTTATATCAATTATAGGAAAATCCAAAATTCATAAGTGGATTTATTTCTAATGTTAAGATATAGATTCCATTCAAATATATATTAGAACTACGAAAAGATATCATGCTTCCCATAATGAATACAACATGAAAATATAAAAAATAAGTATAAATATTTCACCCAATCATTCTTTTGTAAATAAATATGAATCATATTTGTGAAAAAAATCAAATCAATACTCCATTGGTTAAATAAAAAATAAGTTCCACCATATTCCAATATCTATTATGTTATATTTTTAAATTATATATATATATATAATTAAAGGTGATTAAAGTGTTCTAGAGGATAGCAGTGTAAATATACATTCTTACCAAACTATAAAAAGGATTTATGAAGTCTGTATCTTGGAATAACCTATAATTTGGTATCTTAAAGATTATATGGTGATCCACCATTCAAACATAATGTTAGGGTTTCTACTCATGGAACTAAAAAATGTATAATTTTTTGAATCATCTTGGAAGAATTATTTGATGCCTCACTAAAATGTCCAAAACTTTTTTTAACAAATTTCGTTGAAAATATTTGTATGTCTTTTATCTTATCATTGCTATGCAACAATAAGATTGTGATATTTACAGGGAGAAATTTATTTTATCAGTGATAAAAAAATAAATAAGTTAAGACAGATTAGGGATAATTTTTAAATCATTTACCATCATGCTATTGATAATATTATTATCTTGGGTTTTAAGATGAATGTTGTGTTTTTATATTGAAAAAACACATAAGATTTAATTTTAAAATTGGAATATTCTATAAAATATTTTCATAACAAATGAAATTAGTGCTTTTAGTTGGATCATATTTATCTATAGAAAACATTTTTTTTCAATATGAAGACAAATAATTTTCTTTATCATGTATGGATCAAGTTAATATAGTGATAATTAATTTATAACACATTTCATTAAGTGAATTTCCACCACCCATTCTCTGGATTCATTTTATTTATTTCAAATATTGTGGAGAGAGAATAAAATGGATAATGAACATATTAACATGAATTTTCAATATTGGTATTAAAAAAAATAAAAAGGGGGATATTGTTGAAGGAACTTGTTGTTTTTCTATTTATTATCAATTAATAATAAGGTTTGATGATGTAAATATGTATCATGGAGTAACACATGGAAGGTTGATATTACTAAGAGTGTTGGGAATGAATAAAGGTTTGGAAAAAAGGTCTGATTATATAATGAGTTGTGTTATAGTATGAGGACATAAAAGACATCTAGGATATTCAATGTAGTTTCTTATCTTAATTTATATTACAAAGATATTAAGTTTCTTAAAATAATCACTTTAAAAATGATTTAGGTTTTTGGGATTCGGTATTATAGGATATGTATTCAGATATAGATATAAGAGTATTTATATAGCTACAAAAAAGTATATTAATCTGTGATTATTTTGTTCTCAAAAAGCTGATAAATGATTAAGGATGATACTGCATTATATTTAATATACATAATTGGTTTAAAAATGTTTTAGGAATTGGAATAGGAGAAGAGTTCTGTGGAGTATACTTAGTGCATGATATTTCAACTCTTTGATAAAGCTCATGAGGAATCATATTATAAAACTATGAAGTACTACCTTTTTATTTACCAATCACGAAGAATGTTTCATTATATTGAAATAAAGATGGATGATTATAAAATAAGATTTTAATTTGAGTTGAGGAAATAGAATATCATTGAGATAATCTATTGAATATTTATATTTTGTATCATAGAATGACAATTATAATATTATATATGTGATTTTATTTTGAATTATCAGTATATATATTTAACAGGAAAAGAAAGCTTGAAAGTTCCTCGTATTGATTTATAAGGACTATAAAAATTTCTTGTTATTATTTTCTAGAATATGTTCTATTATTAAAGTTATTGAGATCATTGATATACTTAATATGGTTTGAAAGACTTTAAAAATTTATTATAGGGAGTGGAAATAGTATCAAGGCTTGGGGTTTCTTGTATTATATAATAGGAATGGTTGATATATATGATGTTCTTATATTGATGGTATGAATTTGGAAAAGGATCATCATACCTAATAAGTTCACTAATTTTGAGGCTAAATTTCAAAATTATAGTGGATAAAAATGAATTTTGTAAGGATACATAAAATTTATGATGATATTTAAATTTATTCTCCTAGTTAAGGATTATGTGAATTGAAGATAGACTAATATAGAATTTCTTCATGGAATATAAAAATTCTCCAATGATCCAAGAAGAAAATATATAATGAAATCCATGTTAAGTAATATATGTAATACATTTTGTAGAATGATTTAGGATTATTTTTTTGGTTGTGGAAGGAGGGAATATGGTAAGGGGAATGATGTTTTTCATTGTATAAGATACAAAAACATGATAATGAATTGTAAAATGTTATACCTCTTATATAAGTTCCTATAGTTATAAATATTGATAGATTTATAGAGATTGAAATGGGATATTATTGTGATATTATTCAAATTATATATATCACAGATCATTTTTCAATACATGATTCAAGATTTGAGGTCTAGTGAAAAAAATAAATAATGATTTTCCATGCTATGAAAATTATATCACTAGGAAGAAATTTGAAATAGAATAATTAAATGAGGAACGAGCTATTATGTGTGAATGAATTGTCACTTAGAATGTAAGGAAAACACCACAATTTATGGAAAATAGAATATTATAGTTATTATTTTCATTGTAATAGGTGATTCCATGAATATAAATTCAATAAAACATGAGATTTCATACTGACATGGATTGTGACGATTGTGATTTTGGGGATAATTAAAATAAAGGGAAGAAACTATTATATTTTAGAAATATCATTATAATCTAAATATTGATCTTTTTGGGAGACTGGATGATGAAATATTTTATAGATATTAAATTTAAAATTATAGAAGAGATATGCTACCTAAAATTAGATAATATTTCCATATTCCAGAATGAAAATATTATTCCAAGACACTGATATAAAATATTTTTAAGAAGAAGATAAGATAGATATTGACAAAGATTTCATCTGAAGTAACCCGTGAATAAAATGAGACATTAAGAACCAATAGTCCTCTATTATTAATCACATGTATCAAAGAGTAATGTAGATATTATGTTTCTATTATTCAAAATATATTTTAGTAAAATATAGGAATAAGAATATCAAATCCATATTTTATATAAGGGTCACCTTCTTATACAGTTGATCTTTCTTTATGGAGGTGGAATCCTTTTTAGTGACTAATAAATAGAATATTGGTTCATGAATTATATATAATTGGTTATAGGATTAAGATGCCATGGAATGTCCCTTTAATAATTATTTAATGATAATAAAAATGGATCCCTACATGGGCGTGATAACAACCACCATACACTAGGAATATCATCATCCATTTTAGAGGTTAACCACTCAATGAAATCCTAGATAATATTTTTTATGTTTTACTAGTGATCGTCACATGAATTATTTCCAAATTGAGTAAATTTTGAGAGATACATTTACTAAACAAGTGCAAAGAAAAATATGGTGCAATTATTTAATTGGTAATACATCGTACAACATCAATTCACCCCTCTATCAGTGCTTTCCACCAAAGTGATAAGATCCTATGAGGGTGCCACTGATAGGTGAGTCTATAACATCAAATTATTTTGATAAATTATCCATCTAATTTATCACATGTCAACTACTGATGTTAGCATTCTCCCAAAAGAACTCATATCCACACTTTTATACTTTAATTTCTATGTATCAAAAAACATATGAAATGTAAATTATTATGAATTTATTTGAGTGTATACACCATACCATTATTAATCATAGGTTTTTTTCACATATTTTATTATAACTTTAATTTTACAAAATTAAAAATTCTTACAAATTTATTAAATGGGTTTTGAGTACTAATAATCCTATATTCTAAGTGATAATGTATCATCAATATCCCACTATTGAATTCATATCATTTTTATAATAAGAACCATATATTTTTTAAATTTTAACCTTTCATTAAAATAAAGCCCATGTTATTGAAATATAGGGATTTCTGAATATTGAAAAAGTGATATACTTTTGAATGGATTTTGACTACAAAAAATTGAAATTAATATTAGACTATGTTCAATATTATTTATAATGATCTATGCATTCATAAGAGAGTGAACATATTAACAAATTCCTCCTTATTCATTAGTAGTAAGTGATATAATTTTTAGTAATGAAATAATTTTCCCTCAACCTATTCCAAAATTATAAATGTGTCAAATTTGACTATCTTATCAAAATATAACATATCAAAAAAGTGGTATATAATACCATATAGTATTCTTCAAACATCTTTCTCCCATTCAATTATACTATTATACTCCTTGATACCATGTGAAAATAATTTCCATTATTTTTGGTAATTTAAATTATCATATATTTTTAGTCTTTATAAATTCATTGAAAATCAAGACAGATTTGTTTTTCTAAAACTTTGGAAAACTTAATCATGAATATCCACATGTTATTTGAAATAAAATGACTATAAATTATCCATTAATCACACAAAATTTTTATTATTTCCATATATACATAACTCATGGAATAACGCGATGCGTTACAGGACGAGAAACTTCCCATATTAGATATTAGCCAATATTCAATGATAATGGAATCCCAAAATTCACACCATAAATTGACTTTAGTGTGGTGTGAGACATATTCCATTCCAATATAGTTAAGAAAAATAGGTCTATGTTAAAAACTAGATAATTAATTGTCATGGGACAAACTCCTAGTTTAAATGCCTACTAAACATGAACCACAACATGGTTCTCCCTGATATAAAATACGACATCCAAATCTAATTATATATTTCATGTCTCCAACCATTTCATGCCCCTAATAAAAAACAAGAAATATTTTTCCCATAGGTTATTACTTCACTCAAGATTCTCACTATTGCGATTTTTTTCTCCCCATATTCTAGTTTGTGAAATCATCAAGAAGAAACTCACCTGAAGCACTCCACCCCAAGGAATATTGAACCTTGGTTACCGATTTCACTCATACATCTTACACATTAATTAAAATGGATAGTGAAAATGTATAATCATTTCCCTACATTATAATTTTATTTAGAGATATTACTTACAAAATATCTTCAAATGGTTGAAAAAAACATCAAGATCTCGTGGTGCCTCTGTATATTATTGGGTAACCATGACCAATACCACAATCCATCTATCATCCACTCAATGCTGCCACCCACTAGGTATAATCTCATTAGTCTAGTTTCTAAAAAAATTTCCATCTTCTTTTCTAATCCTATCCCATCAAATGTATTTCTTATCAATTTCCATACCTTATATATTTACCTTATTCAAAGCAAATCTCCTTGAGGTTTGTAAAATTTATTTCTCAACACCTTTTCTTCATTCATTAATTTACAGAGTCTAATGAAATATTTTCAGTAGTATGTACACTAAAATATTAAATTGATTCATCCTTTAACAGATAATGAGTTCAACCCAAATTTGAAAATATTACCTTTACTATATCTTGTCAAGTGAGACAATCCTATAATTTCTTTAAATAATAGTACACTATACATCAAAAAAATTATGTTTTATTGTCTTATCTCTTTCTAGGTAAGAACTCTAATAATAAGCCTAAAAAATTATATGTAATAATTAAAAATTGGTGTAAAAAATAGATATAAAATATTAAATTATATAAGGATCATCCATATCCCCTTTATATTTTTTTTAATCAGAGGAAAATAATTATTAACATTAAATCTCCTAAAAAAGCCAAAATAAAAACAATTATAAATAGAAAAATATTTCGAGATCACAACAAAAGACAAAGTAGCTTTTAGATAAATGTATATCTCAGTTATGAGAAACATGTTTGAAAATTGATATGATTTTTACACCTCCGTACATCCTTTAATCATATTACATAACCCCCTCTTCTAATGATAATAACTACCTCTATAAAAGATAGATGATAAAGAATAAAATAGACTTATCTTAGGAGTAAACTGGGAACTAATTCTACCCCATTGAAATAATAATCCAAGTTTCATTGGTGGATGTCCCAACAGGTTATCAATTGTGTGTGAGGGGATAAACATCTATTTTCTACCTCAATAGTTTATATCCTTCTTTAGATATAATATTTTGGAGATATATTTTAGTCGGTCATGATTTAGAATAAAATCTATCTTGTCTCTATTTTTAACCTTCTCCTTGATCAAACTTAATAAAATATCAATCCTCTAAGATATGAAGTGTTTCAATATATTTTTACAAAGGCAAATAACATTTTTTTATCATATAAAATTTTGACATGTTTTCCCACCTTCACTGTCAAATTATCAATCAACTAATTTATCAAAATCATTTGAGTACAATAATTTATAGATGAAAAAAATTCATCCTTCATAGTACTCGGTTTTGATGTGTTTTGTTTATTTCAGTTAAAAATCCCAAAAAATTATCCCAAGAGGAAAATTCCCCATAAAGTTTAAATTATGTATTTAAAATTCATTTCCATTTTTCCATATGTAATTCAGGATAAATTCAACTATTTTATTTTCTTCTGGAATAGTTTATAGTTCATAATACCTTTGATATATATATATATATATTTATATTTCCTTTTATCAGCCATAATATTTTACTCATTAAGTTAACTTTTATATCATTCATAAAGACAAAAAACATATAAAATTTGTTGTATAGAAGATATGAGGTAAAGAAAACATACAATTATTTTTTGGAATTATCATTTTTTACACTTTCAACATAAGAATCTACAAATAATTATAGTCCTACTAGAACTGTTGTAGACACTATAGTTGATTTATATATTTCAATAATCCTAAAAAATTCTCTAGAATATTTCTCTTGGTATAATAAAATATACTTTTAAGATTTATACTCTTGATACTCCAAGATGTATTTCAGATCAACCAATATGGAAATTTTCAATTTTTAATTCATATGGTTAGAAAATTGATGAAAAATTTTCAGGACTACTTGAAAAATTATATCATTAATATATTCAATTCAAATGAGCATACATGTCACAAATATTTGGATAGACAAGTCACTTGTGATTTATCAATTATTTAATTTTAGCAACTTTAAGTATTTTTCTAACCTTGAATATCAGTTGATTGTAGACTATTTTAGTTCATATAATGAATTATTTTATTTTCACACTTTGGTTCAATAAAAATAAATAGAAAACCATCAAATTAATAAATATACCCCACTTATTTAGGTTCCCATTTTCAAAGGATTATTTTACATCCATTTAATATATTTTATATTTCTCAGAAGTTTTCACAATAATAAGCATCTTGATCACCTCCACCCTTTCTTGTAGATGAATAGTCACCTTAACATATACCACATCAACATGAGAGTAATCTTTTCAAACTATTATAATTTTAATCCTAATAAAAATTCCATTATAATTCATCTAATTCCTAAATAAAAATTCTATTTTATTGATATCATTGTTATTCTTTCTTAGAACTAGGTCCCTTGTTACATTATTCTCAATTTGATTTATCTTATCATAAATTTCCTCCATCCACTCTTCATGATTAATGGGATCTATAAAATATTAAATTTCATATTAGGAGGTGAGTGAGGTTTATTTTTCGAAGAGTGACATTTTTTTGTTAGTCTTTCTATGTATTCCCCATATCATAGATTGTTTTGAGATTGGATAAGATATGTTTGATCTTGATTGTCATTTTATTTATCCATAAAAATCTTCATCATTGATAAATATACTTATAACTTTTATACAATTTTACTTATCACTATTCTAATTTTATTAATATTTTCGTTAACATTCTTCTGTTTGGACCTCTTTCTCAAAGATCTATCTAGAAATAATCTAGATGGATTGATCACATTATCCAATAACTATTGTATCTGGAACACAGTTTATGAGTTGGTTTTCAATAATTTAGATAACAAAATTGTCATAAAATTTGTGATGTATTTTATTCTAGAATCTATATGTAGAAACTCTGGTTTTGGGACTTTGAGACTTTGAATTTTTTTTTGATATCATTCTAGAGAAGGGCGTTCAGACTGCGTGACTTCTGAGGCCCGATGTTCCCAAAATTAATTATATGAAATTGTTAGGTGTTTTTATATTACGTATGTGCTGTTAACTAAAGAAAATGTGATATCAATTATATGGTTGATTGGATCGGAAATCCGAGAACACGGTTGGGTCCAGAACGTGGTGTTTACCCTAGGCGCGACATAAAATAAGTTGGCACGAGACATTCGGACCCCTCGCTCTTTAGCGGTGTGTCAAATGGATAAATTAAACTAAATTATTCATTTGATAGCTCAAACTCGAGTAACTCCTAAACGATTGATCAGATGGGAAAACCGAGGGCACCGTTGAGTCCAGAGTGTGCTGTTTACTCTAGGCGGGGTGTAAAAGATTCAGACGTGGGCCTGCTGTGAGAGATGTCACCCAGGGCCAAAATTGTCATTTCGAAATGACGACTTAGTGTTTTTTATCACTGGCATTCCTTTTCGAATAACTTTCGAATGAAGCCTCGGAATGGAAATTTGAGACTTTCGTTGAGTTTGAAATGGGGCGCTTTACCTAGGTGCGGTATAAAATGTGTAGGCATGGAGGTTTCAGAACTTGCGCCCGTCAGGAGAGTTTATAAATAAATGGGGAGATGGGGGAAACCTATTCTCTCTCTCTCTCTCTCTCTCGAGTGTTCTTCGCCGTTCTTCGCTATTCTTCATTGTTATTCATCGTATTGAGGAGCGGACTCCGGTGGATCGAAGCGGGATCGCCCGAGCACGTCGCCAACGTCGAATGGCCGGATCGAGGTAGGATTCTTTTTAATTTTCCGCTACTTTGTCATTTTTTTCGTCATTTTACTTTCCTATAATTCTAGAATTGTGGCGATGGTCGAACGAACACGACCATCACCTGAGCCCCATTCTAAAACCTTTCTTGAGCATTATTCGTCCCAAAATTTCCGATGCGCAATCTTTGACGGATCATTGAGCGAGGGTCGGCATTGTGAACCTCCGACCCCGAGGATCCCGAAACCAGGGTCGGATAATTTTTCCAACCACTGGAGTGGTCAGGGGACCGGCCGGAGGTTCGGCTCCGGCGATTGGCGGAGGACCCGGTCTGGTGTGGTGCGGACAAGGTGCGGCCAGTGGAGATGAGCAGGCTTTGCAGTGTGCAGCCGAGGTAACAGGACGTCGGAGCTCAGAGATGTGGCCGGGCCGTCGTGGTACGGAGGAGGCCAGGAAGCGCGGCGACGAGGTGGAGTCTGGGAGCGCAGCGGGTCGTAGGGTCGAGAGGCATAGGGGAGCCGGTGCGAGGCTGGGCGACCGGGGCGGTGCAAGGTCAGGACAGCAAGGTGGCGTCGGCCGTGGGAGGCGGAGGCGCCGAGGGTGCCGATCGCGGTTGGAGGAGGTAGCCCCGAGGCATTGACCTCTAGGGCGGAGTAGCGAACCAGGACCCACACCGTGCGAGTCCTACTAAGGTGTCAACGAGGACCGACCAACTGGACGGTTGGCTGGGACAGGAGGACCCACAAAACGCTGGTCCTGCTGCAGCGTCGAAGAAGACTGGCCACATTGCCGGTCGTTTGGGTAAAACTGGACCCGCTTGGGTCTGGTGGTTTGATGCGGGCAGCGGCTAGCGGGCCGCGGCATGACGGGCCGGACCCGCGAATGGGCCGCGGGCTGGCAGTTCGGACCGGGCCGGTCGGTGTGAACCGGCCCGGTTAGTCCCCCCCCTTACGTTCAGGGGGCCGTAACTTCTAAATGGCACGTTCGTTTGACGCGTCGTCTGTGCCAGCGGAATCGTGTTAGTGAGACACTCATTTTAAAGTGGGTTTTGAGGGTTTTTTGGTTTTTGTGCCCAAATATGGGTGACCTGAAGAGGTTTAATTTAATAGTAATAAATTATTATTAAAGTTGTGATGGATGTGGCTCGCGACCCGGACGTCCGTTTAACGTGACATCGGAGGCGCGATGGCCCCGGAGCTGAGACAATCCTTAAAAGGTTTGTTTGGAACCTTTGTGGGTTTGTTTCGTTGCTGGCAGCGCGAAACACAATGTGAGTAATTAATTAATTAGTTGTTGCGTCAGACTTAACTCATACTTGGGATGTCCGATTGATGCGCCATCAGCAGCAGCATGACCCTAGTACTCGTGCAGACTTTTTGAGATGCTTTTCAAAGCGCTCGGGTTGGAGACAAGGTGCAGACCCATAGGGCCTAGTTCGTAGTTTTACGTTGAAACTCCACTTCTTCACCTGACACCCATTTGGGGTGTTTGAGTACTCATTTCTGAGTGTTTTTTTTGAGGGGATTCCAATGGCGCAATCCACCTGCCTAAATTCGATATCGAAGTGTGGGCCCCATGGGGCCTTGCTTGAGTATAACACGAGGGATTGTAGCTTCTGCATCCGGAGTCCATTTTAGGCGCCGTCAGCAGCGTTGTGACCCTGGCATCGAGACGAGGTTGACCAGGGTGGTTTCAGGCGATGGAGCCGGAGTTGAGGAGTGGGTCCCACAGGCCGTCTTTTGAGCTGTGTGCAGCGTACTGCAACTTCTTCATCAGTCGTCCGCTTCGGGTGTATGAATAGTCTATTTGACGTGGTTTTCTGAGAGCATCATGATGGAGCAGTTCTCCCGACCATTTTCAGAATCATGGTGTGGGTACCACCTGGGCTGGCTACGGTGAATAGTACCCTTTTCACTGGTTGGTCATTTCGGGCGAGTAAATGGTCAATCTCACGTGTTTTTCCGCGAGGATTACAATGGTGTGATCTTTTGGGCATGTGGAGCTTCGTTTGAGATATTATTAAATGTGGAAACATAAAAGGGTGTTGGATGGAGGTCCCTTTGATGCACTCCGAACCAACGCACGGTAGCGATGTTGGTAACACCCAGTGATATCAGTTGCAGTACTGAGTTATCAGACCCATTTCCAGGTCTACCCTCCAGCAGGGCTGGGCAGTGGGTCGCCTGACGACTTCTTTGGGTCTATCCTCCAGCAGGGATGGGCGGTGGGTCGTCTGTCAATGTGTTCCGGGTCTACCCTCCCACAGAGACTGGGTAGTGGGTCGCCTGTCGACATGTTCCTAGTCTACCCTCTAGCAGAGACTGGGCAGTGGGTCGCCTACCGATGTGTTCCGGGTCTAACCTCTAGCAGAGAATGGGTAGTGGGTCGCCTGTCGACGTGTTCCGGGTCTACCCTCCAGTAGAGATAGGGTAGTGTGTTTCTTGTCAACGTGTTCTGGCTCTACCCTCCAGCAGAGACTGGGAAATGGGTCACCTATCGACTCGTTCCGGGTCTACCCACCAGCAGGGCTGGGCAGTGGGTCGACTGATGATGTATTAGGGTTTACCCTCCAGCAGGGCTGGGCAGTGGGTCACCCGTTGGCATTTCAGACTCAGGCCTTCTTAAGAGGCTACTCGGTGAATTTTTCTGTGACTACCAGAGCGAGACCCTTGGTTATACGGGTCAATGATGGGACAAATTTGTTGTGACCTTAGGACATACGAGAATGAGGGGTACTTTTCCCACCGAGATGCGTCCTTGCGACATGACCTAAAATCCATGTGGGCGAGTCAGTGCCGCCCAAAGAGGATAGTATCGAGGTGCCGTGATTGAGCCCCTTTGACTTGTACCTCCTAGGTTGAAGTGTAGGATGTTTGGGTTCAGTGTTGGATGTCCTTTGAACTGTTGGTGACTTTTCATGGGCTGATCTTGGAGATATAGACCCCCATACATACTCATTTTGGATTCTCGGTGAGTATATATATACACATCCTATTGTTGTTCCCACTCCTTGGGTTCAGTTACTCTCCTTCTAGGAGGGGAGAAGATGCGTGGGGTATGCCACGTGCTTTCTGTGTCTAGATCCTCTTGGTTGGAAGAGTCTACTCTCCTGCAATAGGCAGCGAAGACTCGACAAGAAGTTCATCTTCTCACCATCTCTAGCTTCTTGCATCTGGATGAGTCTGCTTCCTTTCTCTTATTGGGTTGAGTTGCAATCTCTCTCTTTTGCACTCTTACACTGTTCTTTGGTCTGTCTACTGCTCACCATTTTAGTACCTCCCTTGTTGCTCCCTCCATCTTTTGGGGCATCCTACTGAGTATTTTTATACTCACCGTTGATTTTTCTTTGTCCAAACTCGGTGTTCCCTTACAGACGACAGACAGGTCGGTTGAGACTATGGAGGAGCGTAGATGACACAAGAGCTTGGGCTATGTTTAGTGGCCATAGAAGGACTTTATGGGTGTGAGACTCACCAGCGGTTTACCTTTTTTTTACATGTTTCCAGGTTTTGGAATCTTTCTGGTTGGGCGCCTGTTTTTCCCCTTTTACAATTCAGTTTACTTGTTAGTACTTTTCATCACTTTTCTTGTAATGGTTAGAGGTTGATGCATGTATGTTGGTTCCCCTTTTGTAGTAGTGTTGTATCTTTCTTTCCATTTCTCTACACTTTTGCATTGAGTTGGCTATGTGTGTGTGTACAGTTTCTTAGGCAAAGTCCTCCCCTAGTTTGTTGTGCCTTCGGCTTTAGTCGCCAGCCCCTGGCCTATGAAGGCGGGCTTGGGGTAGTTGCGGCTCAAGCCTCGGTACGGGTCGGGTCGTGACACTATAGCTTTTCCCATTATATATGTATCTATGAATTATTCAATCCTCTCTAATTACTTAAAATTTTAGCAGATTTGTGTATTTAGTTTTGATAAAAAAGGGCTACCAAAGAATCTAAATTAAATAACTTTTCAGTTATTTTTACACTAAATATCATAGGATGTTTGGTTGGAATTTGGATTAAAAATGTATCAATATTTATTATGTCCATATATTTAAGAATATTCTCACTAAAATAACATTTATTGTTAATATTTGACCAAAATTGTTCTCCATATTTCTATAATACATATACTAATTCTACCATAAATCCAATTTTTATGGAGTGTATGTGGTGATATATTGTTTTCTAAACATATACATTTAAAAATATGTTTCAATTTATTTTCTAGTGCATGATTTTACGTTATCAGATCTAAGCTTCTTAATATGAATTAAAAGATCACTTTCAAAATCTATTTTGTAAATAATAAACTATAAAATTATTAGAAATTGTATGTTATAAGGAAGACCCTCCTTTTTTTTCATCACCAAAAGTGAATAGAATAAATTTCCCTATTATGGATTTCTGTGTTACATGTCAACATAAATAAGAGAAAAATATTTCAAGAGATATTGTTAGATGTTTCTACATTATTTTTTATTCATTCCATTAAACATAATTCCTTTTTTGTTGGTTGTACAAACCAAATATCTATATCATATTAATTAGTAAATATCCCTTAAAATATTTCATTATATATGGTACTTAGATTATTTTGGAAAATATGGTCATGTATTCATTGAAAAATATCATTTTCATCTCTACCACTAAGTTATTTAGAATTTATAGGATCTGAAATATAAAATATATTCTTATTATTTAATTCATCCATGATGATTATTTTGAAATATTTAAATAATTTTATGGGAAATTTATTTTTATCAAAGTTTCCATACTTATACTAACCATATTTTTTCATACTCTGATAAAATATTGGTAGATCCAATGAACAAACAGATTTTTTTTTAAATTCCACTAACTATTGTCATTGTCATCCATTAAAATTCCAAAATTATTCAATGATAATTTATTTCAAAAATTAAGAACACTCTCTATTCTCTCTTTTTTATTTTAAATAATCTATATATTCTCAACCATTTTTTAGGACTTTCTATTATCCAAATGCATAGATTGATCTTCTTTACATATTCATGATCTACATCCATAATCAATGTCTTTTTTCTCAATACTGTGTGATTTGTTATTTTACTTTACATTTTTTTATTTATAACAAAGATTCAGGGTCATAAAATCTTACACATGGTGAATGTTTTTATATAATATTCCATATATCTCCTCTAGTAATTCATACCTATTTTGGATAGGTATACAAGTATTCCTTTGATATTTATTTTTCTTCATTTTAGTATTTTCCTTCATAATTTTAGAGTATATCCCCAATATGTTATACCTTATTTGGTTCCATGATTAGGAAATATTTTACCAATAATAATAAGTTTTCTTCCGAACGACTTTACAACACTACTATTTTCGTCCAAGACCAACTATTTTTGTAAATTGATAATCCTTTCTTAGGGAATCAAGAAGAAAATTTTCCATAGAATCATCATACCATTTATTGGTTTTCCAGTGAAATTTTATATTTTTAATTTTCTATCCTCCCATTGATATATTAGTATTCTTCATGATTATTGTTTCAACATTAGTTTTCCCAATTTTGAATTTAGAACCTAAAATGTCAACTGAGAAAAAATTAATATTTTCTTAAACATCATGATCAAATATTACCTTTTTGACACCTATGAAATATCAACACCTTCTGTAAAATCATAATTCATATACCAATTTATCTACTTTAGCTCTCTTCTTAAAAAGTATAATTACTTCAATAAAAAACAATTAATAACCTTGTTTAAGTATTTCATCTGGTTGAGATATCTTTTAATAAAATTATTTTATTATTCTTTATTGATAAGATACCTTTAATATGAGAATTTTAATTTCTTCAATATGATAATTCTCCCTTCAATGAGACTTATCTTCAAATTTATTCAATTTATAAATATTCTTCTTATTGGATTTGATTTATTTCATAAGTTATGTGTTTCTCTCATGGAACATTTCCAGTTTAGTTTTAAAAGTATGATCTATATATGTTTTTTCACCATCTTTTTCTTCATTATATGTTTTATCATCAACATTCTGAACAGGTTTCATGATACTAGTATCTTTACTAGAACAATATTTCTTATAATAACTTCTTGAGGATGCAGTATATTCTTCATATTACTCAACATGCTTCTCTTACTCAATCCTTGATATTTATTCCACCTTCATTAGATTTCATGTGAAACTCAGAAGAATTTTTTGATCTTCTCTATGTATTTTATTTATCTTAATATTCATAGTACACGCACTTATCAAGTCACTGGAAATCAGATTCCAAATGTTATAATTTTCTTTACCTAAATCATTTGAGTGTGGGTTTCCACTTGTATTTTACCATAATGTTTTGAATATTTTGATAGATAAAATACATTACCCTTTTGATAAATTCATTTTAATACCTTGATATTTCAGTATTTGTTTTACTCTAACTAAATATTTTTTAATTTCTTATTTTATAAATAACAAGAAACTAAAATTGACTATGATATATTTTGTTATTACGAGGTTATATATAATTAATATAACAATTATAACATATTTATTGAATTTGAAGGTATAAATTGATGTAAAATCCTTTTAAATTAAATTAAACAATAAAAATAAATTTAATATTTGATACTAAATAATTTATCAAATTCAATTCGTATAGATAAATAATGAATAAGATAATTTTTTTTAAATTATTTTCATAGAAACCGCCTTTTGAGGAATAATGCCTTTTTTTAGAAAATTAGAATGTTATGGTTAAATGATGATTAAATATATTGAATATGAAAATAACATATTAGAACTACTTTAACTAGTAATTTATATGATATAATAATAAGAATAGTTGATATTTTAATAATAGTTATTTTACTATTTTAAATGTATATATTTTTTATTTTAGGTTTCCTATTAAAAGTTTAATGATTTATTTTTAGGTTTTAAATTTGGAAAAAAGAACATTTAGAAAAGAGAACACTGAAATTAACATATAGTTTGTTTAAGATATAGATTTTTTGGTGAACATTGAAAATACCATTTTTAGAAATATCGTCACCTATAAAAAATAATTATGATATATGAATGAAGAAATATTAAAAAATCATTTTTTATAAAAATTATTTTTTCAAAAAATATAAATAGAGTATTTAAAAAATTTATTTTGGATTTATAAATTATTTTTACACCTTGGAGCATAAATTTTATTTTATACTAAAAAAGAACTATTTTTTCCTTTTTTAAATAACTAATTAAATACATAAATTTTGGTATGAATTTACTTTAAAGGAAAACAATAGTGATTTAAATATTTATAAGACAATAAATGTTATGAGAATCAATACAATTAACGAATTTATTGAGAAATAAATTTTATTATAAAAAGGTGTTTTTTTCTAATAGATTATTTTTATTGACTTTTTCATACTTATATTCCAATTAATTTTTATGGCCTTAAGAAACTAAATCACATAAAATTTATTAAATACATGAAATCATATAGATAAATATTAGGAAAGTTATTAAAGTTAATTTTTTTATATAAATATGTTACCATTGTAAAATTTGGTCACCAATGTAAAAGGTAAAAAGGGTTTAGTAGAGGGGTTATACAGCGAGATATATATTGAAATATCACTAAAACATTACTAAATATGGTTGAATGTGTGTATTTTGACAATGAATTATGCTTTATTCAGTAAATTGTGAAATTAATTATGCATTTGTAAGAAAATTACCTTTATTACTTTAAAATTAATGGTATTTACAGGAGTGCCACCCCCATATTTATTAAAAAAAAACTACTTCTTCTCAAATCTCCACACCACATGATCAACATAGCTTAACCAGGATCTTACCACATTCCTTCCAAACACATATAGATATATGTAACATCCTGACCTAGGCACCACTCATCTGTTCTGCGAATTGAACTACCACATGACCTCAGGAATGTCTTATTTTATGCCAGAGGCCGCTGACTTGAAGTGAAGGTATGATAAGTAAATCATGGGAAGAATATACCTTATTTTACCAAAGTATTACACCAATGGGAATAATTAATCATTAGTGGAATAAAATATAACCATAAATAATACAAATATCACAAGTGAATAAAAGTAGTAAATATTATTTCAAAGCTAAGTAGTAGATATGTAATGCTGATATGTATCCAATGTCAGAAATTAAACTTAAAAAAAAGATACTTATGACTCCCCAGAAGGTCCCAAAACACATCCAATTCACTTATAAATGCTCTATCCCCATATCATCCATCAAATATGGGGGATTTATCCTTAACAAGTCATGCAACAATGAATTATATTTGGGTACCGATCAGGCAGCCCGAGTAGGGTGTGAGTTTAAATTTTTATACCACCACCAACAATATCTAAAACAATATTCAGTCATATATTAGTGTATTTAATTTATAAATATTAAACATAGTTCATTAATAAACAATTATCACATTATCAAATTACTCTTTCTTTAAACACATAAATTAGCTCGAGTTTCAGGACACCCGAACCGTATTAACTACTTCACCCAACACTGGAGTATGAACTATCCCCAAGGGGTTTAATGTTGTATAAGGGCACTATTACCATTATATATCAACTCAATCTCAGAATTCAATTTTTACAATTCTATATCTCAAATCTCATATGAATATAATTGTTACTGTTTATCATCTCATTTATTAATTCAAAATTTAATCAATAATCTCAATATAATTAAATTACTCAAGAGTTTATTAATCATCTTAATTTCATTATTTAACTCGATACTTAATTGACCTTACTAAAATAATTAATTAACCAATTAATTAATTAATCTTCTCAATATTCATCACTAATTCAACAATTAGTTCATCACGTCAAATACCTTTATTAATTGCCTAATAAATTTACCAAATATATCATATAGATAACCCATAATTAATCTATAAATTAATAATTCACTTATAAATATAAATATTTAATAATTAATTCAATAATTAATTATCTTGATTCTCTAATCCTGAAATCTTGTAATTAATTCATACAATTAATTATTCAAATCACAATCTCAAAGTCCCTAATTAATTCTAAAATTAATTACTCAATTGAACGATCTCAATTCCATAATAATTAATCCAACAATTAATTAACTAACTCTCAAATACTAATATCTCATAATTAATTATCCAATTAATTATCTAACTAAATTATCCTAAAATCTCATAATTTTAGAATTACCATAATTAATTAATCTACAAAATTAATTAAATCCTTTTAGTAATTTCAATTTCAAGAAAACTCTAGAAATTTTACAACTTTAATAGAAAAAACTAGGATAAAGAATATTGGATTTGAATTATAGAACACCTATATCAATTCATTGATGAAAGATCACCCAATGGAAATCATCAAAATTGACCAGCTCTATGACTTAGATCTGGATCCAGATTTAAAACCCTAAATCACGATTAACCAAATAAGATCTCTAAGGTCTATATTTAGATCTATATCCACAATCCTAAATCTATATTCATAAAATCTAGATATATATATATATATATATATATATAGTAAAACAAAAGATAACTTCCCATAAAAAAACAAGGGCATAAAGGAGGACACACTTGAAAGAAATGGGATAGTTTCCTCTAACAGGGAGGGATGCAGGTCTATGATCCAGGCTCCAAATCATGAATAACAGAGGTTTATTAGGCTTTGAATTCATCTAGAGAGCCCCAAAATCTTGAAATATAACCTAGGGACGAGTGGAGGGATGATTTAGGATTAAAATGGGGGTTCGAGAAATTTTAAAACTAATTTTCAGGATTAATCAATTCCTATGCACATTTTTTGGGTAGGGTCACATGGTTTCCCTTAACCACACACCTTAAATGTGTGCCTAATTAATAAGGGTTCATGGTTACTTTTTTAGGGCTACACTATTTTGAAAACCAAGAGCCAGACATGTGAATTCCCTTCTACATAGCTTCGTATAGTTTGCTGGGTTGGGGTACATAGTTTTCCCTAACCGTGCGCCAACCATGCATCGCCACCTTTTCTTCCATTTTTCTCAATTTTCTTCCAAAATGACCCCAATGTAAAACCAAAATGAAATGTTGTCAAATAAAAGAAAAATAATACCATAAAACATGTTTGTGTCATATGTAGAAAGGATTGGGGTATTACAATCTCCCCACCTTATAATATCTCATCCTCGAGTTGCACTCCCAAGCATCTATAAAATTCCACATAAAAAAGATTGTGCCTTTGAGACCTCATATATGCTTCCCTTTCAGAGCTGTCCTCCTACACAAGTCTATATTTCCACAATATGTGAACAATTATCATGGTCTTTTCCTGCAACACTTTATCACTATGATCTAAAACAAGTATCATATGTTCCCCAAAGGATTTATCTATCTCAAGCTCAACATAATCCAAATATATCACATGATTGGAGTTGGGGTGATACCATCATAGTTTTGATAAATGGAAGATGTAATTATTTGCACTATATTTCTAAGGAAGATCCAATTATTATGAGAGTAGCCTAATTCTTTCTACAACCTCAAAAGACCCAACAAACCTGCTCTCCAGCTTGTTCTTCCTCTATATCCTGCAGTGACCCAACCTAGGTGACAACCGAAGGAATACATGATCACCCGCTATAAACTCTATGAGTTGTTGACATCTATCAGCATACAACTTTTTTCTACTTTGATCCGTAGCCATAAATTTCCAAATTAGTTGTACCTACTCTAACATCTTCTATACAAGACCCATTCCCAATAACTCAGACTCACTTACCTCCATTTTTCATAAAGTTGAACATCATGGCCTACCATAAAGAGCCATATATTTCTATCTATATCCTAACCGAATAATTGTTGTTATTGGAAAACTCCACCAAAGCTAGGTGATTCTCCCAAGATACTAAAAATTTAAGGACACATGACCATAACATATCCTCAAACACCTTTATAGTACACTGCAACTTCCCATTTGTTTGTGGGAGGAAAGCCATACTTGACAAAATCGTACACCAGGATCCTTTTTTATGCCCTTTCAGAAGAGTAAAGTAAAATTTGAGTAACAATATGAAACTATAGTCATTTATACCCCATGAAAACAGACATCTTACGAACATAATAAAATCCCAACTACAACATTGAGAAAATATCCCATATAATAAAGATGTGCACCATATTTTTTAGATAGTCTACAACCACACAAATAACAACATTATTATGAGTTCTCATTTGGAGAGCCACTACAAAATACATAGTCACTTCATACAGCTTCCATTTTGGAATGGGAAATGGCTATAGAAAAACTATAGGCCATTGATTTTCAAACTTCACCAACTAAGAGGTGTAGAATCATGTCATGAACCATTCTATCTCTTTTTTCTTGCCTGACCGCCAAAACTGTTGTCAAAGGTCATGGTACATTTTGGTCACACATGGACGTACCACCCACTTTATGGGATTTATTATTGAATCATCTCCTATCGCATTCTCATACACTCAAAAATCATATTATTGACATAGATGATATCATCCTCATCTATGCTTCAATCTGAAGGTGACTCCCCACCTTCAAGGCCTTCTCTCAAGTCCAAACACTTCAGATCCTCATACTACCTATCTCTAATCTTGATCAAAGTGGTATAATACCCTGAGAATGATACTAGATTCATTTGATCTTGAATCTCCTTAAAAAAAGAATTCATCTCAGCAAACAAAAGTCATTATATTATACTATATACTAGACTCCTAAACCCCCTGTATCTGAGTTTTCATACTCAAAGTGTCAGCCACACTATTCCCCTTTCAGATTATATATGATTGTTTGATATCAAATGACTTCATATAGACAACCCATATACTATACCAATGGTTTAAATCTCACTAGAAGAAGATATACTTTAAGCTCTTATAATCAGTATACACCCTAAAAGTCTCACCTAATAGATAATAATACCAACACTTTAAAGCATAAGGAAAAACTACCAACTAGAGGTTGTGTATAAGGTCGTATCATCCATGAGGCCTCAACTACTGAGACACTTAAGACACAAATAGATCTCCCTGTATAAAACTACTACATGTATGACTCTAGAACCATCTCAATACAACATATACTCTTCACCCAACTTAGTTGGGATCAAAATTAGTGATGATGTTGATTTCTTATTCAACTCATAGAAGGTATTATCACAATATTTTGACCATTCAATCATTATCCCCTTTTTAGTCATGCCTGTAAGTGGTATTTACAATTAGGAAAAGTCCTAGATGAATATATGAAAATATTAAACTACCCCTAGAAAGCTATGGATATTAAAGAATTCTTGGGGTTCTAGCAAGAAACCACTACCATAACCTTATCTGGGTCTACTAACACACCTTCCTCTAATATCATGTGTCCCGATTAGTGTACTTGATTAATCCAAATTTGAAATTTATATTTCTTGGTGCACAAATGATTCTCCCTTACTCAAGATGATGTCAAGATGTTGGGTATGATAGTGATGATTCTTGGAGCACGTGAAGATATCATCCCCAAACACTACAACCAATTGATCCAGGTAAGTGTGGAAGATTCTCTTCATTAAGGATATAAACTCTTTTGTTGTGTTCTTGAACCAAAATGACCTTAAAATGTACTTATATACTCCATAACTACTTCTAGATGTAGTATTTGGTATATTGTATGTCTGAACTATCAACTGATTATACTCAGATCTCAAGTCTATCTTTACACATACACAAACACCTTTTAGCAGGTCAATTACATCCTCAATACGCAGAATATGATAAAAGTTTTTCATTATTATCCGGTTCAACTTTCTGACTAGCGAAAAATTCCACAAACCATCTTTGAAAACTACACTAGAGAACACCAATGTGATGTAATCAGATGGATAGACCCCTTATCCTATAGCTCCCCAACTATGTCTTGATATCTTGGATATCTCTTGGCATTATTTTGTATGGTAAAATTGAAACTAGATCTGTCCCAAGCATGAGCTCAATATTTGATTCCATATCACTCTCTGGTGGTAGTCCTAAGAATTTTCAGGAAACTAGTCCTGAAATATATCTACTACATGTGGAATGACATCCTGAATTATATGTCTACCATCTAGAGATAAGTTTAAAACCTAGGATGTGTGCTCTCCCAGTTTCTTTGTAATTGGCCCTTCTCGACCATCCTAGATGTCATACTCTCCACCATGAATATACATGTCATTCTGAGGAGATAAAAAGTATAATATTCTATGATAACACTCAATGTGGGATTAGTATTATACTATCGAGTCCATACCCGAAATTAGTTCAAATCCTGACATGTCAAAGATGTAGAGATACCACATAAAATGATAATCGCTAACATCAAGAGGGAATCCCTAACATAGGAATATGTCCCCAGACCATACTCCCAGAGGTGTGTCTATCAACATTATCCCAATCACAAACTCCACCACCAAGATCAATCCATTAAAAAGTTTAGAATATATAAATTAATTTGATGCAAGAGTATTAAATAATATACTATATAATTTAGAAGATAAAAGAGTAGTACCTCTTATTATCGATGGTCCATACCCACTATCCTCTAGTGTAGGATGAACTGCATGAAATTATACTACACCTCTTCACTATGAGGTAGCTTGACTCCCCTATGCTACACCACCATACTGATATGGGTTCTCTTTTATAGATGTACCACATCCACTACCTCTACCACCACGACCAGAAGAACTCCCACTACTTGTATGAAATGGTGTAGAAGACCCAATTCATACACTCTAATTTTGTTTGGCTTCCCCATCATTACATATCTGTCACTAGTTCCTACAGAATTTTGGAAAATGTCTCATCTTACTACAGAATCAGCACTCCTCTAGTGGTTAGGGGGAATGTATACAATTGTACCCTATCCTACCTCACTAGTGGAAAATTAATAGAGAATGGTCTTGTGAAACTAAGTCCCCCCTGACCACTTTGATTTCCATTGCTTTTGATAAAGTTCTCATAACGATGCTTCCTGATCTCAGAATACATACCTTATGATTGTCTTGCAGTGGTTATATTTCCTAAAATGGAATCATCCTTTAGGTTCTGTTCTATTTTGAGAGTCTGATTTACCTCTTTTAAAACTTCTTCAGCATAAATATGCTCACTTAAAACTAAATTTCACCATTAAGTCATTCCTAAAGCCTCTTTTCTATAGTAGCCACGTTCGCTACCAATAATGGATCAAAGAACTTCAAATATGTAAGGCATCTAGCATAGTCCATCATGGTAATACTCCCCTGAGTCAATATCATTAACACAAATAATCAATCCTTCCTCAACATCTCTAGATAGAAGTGCACCAAGAAAATCTCCAAGAAGTCCTTCTATAACATATCGTCAACCTGTCTTGATGGTGTCTAAATGTCCAACCGATGCTTCATTGATCCTCATAGAATTTAAGTAGCTGGTTTCAATCTCTTCTCAGTAGGTTTCTCCATGTGGTGAAGTGTAGTTCAGATAGACTCAATCCATAACTCATGTCCCTTAGGTATACCCTCTCTTGTAAATGTTGGATGGTGTTGCATCTGAAACTACCTCTTTAAGTTAGACATGCTCTTTACAAGCCACCCTATGTTTCTTTCCATGAATTATGTGAAGGTTGTGATGTTCTCCGGAATCTTCTCCCCTACTTCCTCTCCTATTATTATCCGAGCCTCAGGTCCCCCTATTGGAAGATCATATCCAGCCATATCCTCTTGTTGGTCTCTCAACTAGAATCGTCAGGGTGGCATAAATATGAAATCAAAAAAACACACCATAGGATTATTTTCTCAAATTCAACAGATTTACATGAGTGGAAAATCTTAACAGGTTACAATAAGACTTTTCCCCAAACCTCACCACATGGTTAAAACCGATGGTGATAACACTAGACACAACCATCCTATAGTTAGGTCCATGTTAACATGGTTAATCACATTTGGATGTTCAATTTTTCACATTATACACCCACTTGTTCACATTTTATTCATTTTTAAATTATAAATTCATATTAGGAACCATTTTTAGTTTAATTTAAGAATAAAGGGAAAATAGGTCAATTTCAATAACTTATCTAAACCCTGTATTCTTGTGCTTGCCTAAAATATTACATGTCACAAAATAACCATCTATGCCTAGACTGATTCATGAAAACTCAACTCTTGTTCCACAGTAGGCCACAAGTAAATTCTCAAACAATCCTAGAAAAAATAGTCACACCACAAAACAAGTGCTTCACACAAGGTGAAATATTATTCAACTATAACAACACAAATCAATAATAGTGACCCCACCCTAGTTACTTGGTTTTTTCTCTATACATGAGTCTATAAGTCCCATGCATGAGATCATTACCAAGGCCTAACTCTTCCCAGTATCCTTTCTACCTTTCCACAAAAAGTAAGGAAAAATAAAAAGAAAAGAAAACTCCTTTTATTCCACATTTTAATGTCCTGATCTAGGTGCCACTCACTGGTTCCACGAACCATACCAACACATGACCTGAAGCATGCCTCCCTGCTTATCATAGGATGCCAACTATAAGAAAAGATCTGATAATTTGATAATGGGAAGACTATACTCACTTTTACTAATGTTATATACCAGTGAAAATAAGTAATCAATAGTGGAATAATATACAACTATAAAAATACAAACATTTCAAGTCAATAATAGGAGGAAATACATTGTCAAAATGAAGTAGATATTCCATGATAATATGTGTCCTTTTTTAAAATTAGACACAAAATAAAGATACTAACAACTCCTTAGCAGGTCTCGAACTAGCTCTGGTTCCCTCATCCATGCTCCATCCCCATATCAGCCATCTAACATAGTGCCTTTGAACATAACATGTACAATAATAATTAAGCCTATTCTGGAACTGATCAAGCAGCCAGAGCAGCGTGTGAGTATAACTTAGTAGTCCACCACCAACATTGTCTAAACAAATATTGAGTCAAATAATTGCGCATGCATTTTTATAAATAAATAATCACACTGCATAAATAAATAGTTACCATATTATCAAATTTCTCTACATTTGACCACATAAATTCCCTAGGGTTTCAAGACACTTAAACCTCATTACCGACTTTGTCCAATGCCAGAGTTTGAACTATCCCCAAGGGGTGTCCTGTTATAGAATTCCACTTTTAGCATTCTATATCAACTCAGTCTCATAATGTCTTTGTTACCCTTATATATCTCAATTCCCATATGAATTCCATTGTTACTATTCATCATCTCATTAATTAATTCAATAATTTATTAATAATATCAATCTAATTAATTAACTTAACAGTTAATTAATAAATTCAATTTCTTTAAATAACTTAACAATTAATTAATCTTATCATATTTATCAATAACTCAACAATTAATTAATCTTCACAATATCAATCTCCAATTCAATAATTTGATCAACACATGAAATCCCATAATTAATTCCCCAATTAGTTAACCAAATCTACCATCTCAATAAACAATTATTTACTCACCAATTAATTATTTATTTATCAACATCAATATCATATAATTAATTCAAAAATTAATTACCTTAATTTCCCAATCCAAAAATCCCATAATTATTTCCTATAATTAATTATTCAAAACATAGTCTCAAAGTCCCTAATCAATCCTAGAATTAATTACTCAATCTAAACATCTCAATTACCTCATAATTAATCTAACAATTAATTATCTAATTATCAAATCCAAATATCTCATAATTAATTCCCCTATTAATTATCTATCTCAAAAATCTCTAAATATCATAATTGTACAATTACTTAAATAATTAATCTGCCATATTAGTTAAATCCATTTAGAAATATAAATTTCTAAGAAACTATAGAAATTATACAACTTCCATATACAAAATCAAGAATATAACCAAAATATTTGATTTATAGACCACCTTCATCAATTCATTGATGAAATATTTCCAAATGGAAATCCCTAAAATTGAGCAACACAACGATGTAGATTGGTATCCATATCAAAAACCCTACTTCAAGATTAATAAAAACATAGCTATTAAATATAAATCTTGATATACAATCCTAAATTTGGATTCATAAAATTTAGATCTATATCAATAAAAAAATAATATAACTTCCCATCAAAAGAATTGGAGAATAAATGAGGATCTATGAAAGAGAAACAATATTGGATCCACTTACCCAGAGTGATGTGGATCTATAATCCGACATCAAATCATAAAGAACAGAGGTCAGGAAGGCATGGAATTCATCCAGAGAGATCAAAAATCATAAAAGAGGACCAAGGGTGGATTTGGGGTCAATTTGGAATTAAAATAGAGGTTTATGAAATTTTAAAACTTTTTTTCGGCCTTAATTAATTTCCACACATGGTTTGCTGGGAAGGGGTGCACGATTTTCCCTAACCGAGTGCCTTAACCATGACCGTCATTCAAATGGGTCGAAAATTACTCTTTTTAGGGGTCATGGTTTTCCAAACTGTGTGCCAACTATGTGAATCACCTATACCTGTGTTCACATGGTTTACTAGGCAAGGGTACAGAGTTTTCCCTAACCGTGCACGAACCTTGCACTACCACTTTTTCTTTTATTTTTCTCAATTTTCACCCAAACACACCACAAGGCTAACCCCAAATAAAAATAACTCAAATAAAGAAAAAATAATACATGAAAACAAGGCTAATTAATCTCTTGAAAATGAAATTATCTTTCACTATCAACTATAGGTTTTTATTCCAAAATACCCATATGTTAATCCTTAATAAGTTTTTAAATAAAATTATCCAAGGAAAAAGCATATGTTTTTCCATGTTCTTTCATGTTTATTCTTCATAAAAAAATTAAAAATATTCGGTAATCATCATCACTTAATTAAATCAATATATTTAATATAATAGAATGATTTTGTTAATGGTTCTACCATTACCTGTCCCCATTACATGTAACCGAAAATGAGTGTATCCCTCTTGTGTACCTGTGGAATACTGCCTCCATGATGAAATAAAAATAATTTTTCACATCCAAATATAATGGATGGTTATATATAATTATATAATAACTATATATGATATTTATAAATAAATATTATTTTATAAGGACAATAATAATTTCCCTTCCATACTTTCTATTCGTTGAAAAATTAAAACATCAATCTTATGGATGTGAGGACTACCACCTCCAGAAACTGATGTAATTAATTTTTCATCACTACCTTACATGAATGGTTATAAAAATTTATTTTAGTAATTCATTCTACATTTATTAGTAATATTTGACATTGATATTTTGTTTTTGGATAACACAAGAAACTAATATAATTATAAAGAAACCATTTTATATGAATAAATCACCCAAGAACAATATCATCACTGATTTTGTATTAATAATCATAAGTAAAAATATAAAAAAAACTATAATATTATTTCCCAACATGGAATATTTATTCAATAACATTTTTGAGTCCTCAAATTCAGAAATTTGTTTCAATGTGTGGGGTTTGAAATCCACTTTAAAAAATATACACGAAACAATTTAAATTAAAAATATTTGATGATGAAAATAAAACTTGATTTGTTTATACATGTGTATTAAATGTTTAAATTGAAAGAATATGAAAGGTAAAATATATGAATAATTTTATGAAATAAGTCTTTAATGTTATTATTTTGATTATACATAAGGTTGAATTTCCTTCATGAAATCAAATAGTTAATGTAAGGGTTTATTATCTGACTTTTATTTCATTGAGACATTTTACATATTCACTAATTGATTTATATTATATTTTATATTTAATTATAAATGGATATTTATATCATAAATTTATGAAATTAATGGTGTTTAAAAGTACATACCATGTTCAATATTTCACAGGATTTTGATTCAATATATTCCATTGTTTAGTGCATTTCATTATCTCAATTTACATTATTTAGATGTGTTCAATATTCACATCCTAATTCATTTTTTAGTTTTTTATACTACCCATGAATTTATATTATGTTAAATATAATGAAATTTATGGGGTATTAATAGTCCACTAATGTTTATATATTTCATGATATTTTAATTAATTGGGGTTTTGAAGCTGTAATGTTTTATATTACAATCTTCATTTTATAATGATTTTATTTTCTTAAATTCTCATTATGTTAAATTATATATTTTTATTTCAAAAACCTTATCTAAATTATTCTCCTCTAGGTATTTTTGGGTATTTTAGGTTTTATCTTTAATTTCCCCTCATTAGAACTCAAAAAATACAAATGCACTATTTTTATTAAAAGGTGATCTTATTTCTCTTATTTTGGTTGGGAATATTTCTCCACCATGTCAATTTTCATCAAAAAATTTATTGATACTTTTATGTATACATAAAATATTGATAAAGGTATTTTTGACTTCCTTTTAATTTTAATAAAATTGAATAAATATATTTTTTTCAAATATTTTCCATACAACTCACTTTTGACTTTCTTTTTAGAAATTAATAAAAATAATGTTTTTATTATTTTTTACTCGACCAATATTTCCATAATTTATGGATATTATTCCTTATCATTTAAAACTTACATGGTTTCCTGGTTTTAAAAAAAACACCAATTTAATTTTTTTAAATTTTTATTTTTAAAGTGTTACAAAAATAATAGGATGTTTTTTTTTTCAAAGAATAATTCTAATTCCATTATAAATTTATTTTTTAATATCTATTAACACCATTTAAGGTATCTTATAATTTACTGGGAATATATTCTAATGATACCATGCAATATCTTTATGTTGATTTACTACAATGAAGTTCACTTAATGAATTTGTAAGAAACATATTTTATTCCAATTAGTTAATTAAGATATATGAAATGATTAATATTTTATGATCTTTGCATATAAAAATTTATAGGTTTTTTAATTATATATGTACTGTCCTAAAATTATATAACCCTCAAATTTATTGGGAAAATATTAATATTGCATGAAATGAAAGAGAATTAGGAGGGATCCAAATAAATCATGGGACTCTATCCACTATGTTTATGGGAATTTAGAGTGAAAATAATTCACAATTTTACTTTATCCATAATGTATACAGGGATGGGAAGTAAAATAAATCAACTATGGGAATATGTTTATAATGTTCATGGGAATAAGGATTGATTACAATCTATTATGTCACTTTATCCCCTACGATAGAATTTCTATAGAGATATAAATTGGGAAATGATTTTTTATTCGTTTGTGTATTACAGAAACAAAGGAATTATTCATAGGATATAATATCACTAGTAATGATTTGTGATTTATGATTTAAGACTATTATTAATGATGTAAAATGTTATGCCAAAGATGAATCCCATGAATTGTGCTCTGTGATATATGTTTTATTTTTTGGAATCACTTAAGTAATGTCCATCAAATTTTATTATATTCTAATACACATGTGATTTTATTATACTCACTTATTATATTTCATTGATAATGAATATGTTTACCCACACATATCCTTTTATATTACTGTTATTATGATTCAACTTCCTACGGTAATGAAGAAATATATTCCATAATGTATTTAAATATTTGTATCAGGTGTGGGAAATTTTTTTGGTGATATTTTATACTTATTACAGAATAAGAAAATATGTGTATAATGGGAAGAATGTATATTTGATGTGAAATACATTATCTTTAATAATTAATCTTTTCCCTCATTTTCCAAATATGTAAACATAAAATTGTATTTGGATTTTAAATTACTCAATTATGGTTATTAATATTGTTTTTATAGATGGTGAAATTTGGTTTTCTTTAGTTGGCATCATAACCAGTACGAAACGAATATGTTTTTGACACCATATATGGATATAAGTTCCTTGAAATATTTAGTTTAATTCAAAAAATTATTCATATGAATTGAAAGTTTATGAAGTTCTTAGTTGGGGATAATTTAACAGTTTTTAAAACCATCTTGGGTTGATAAAATCAAGGTTGATTATACATTCAGTGATATAGATACATTTATGAGGACTTATCCAAATATACTATAAGGTGATTAATGATATTAAGGGGAACATTAATTATATTTTAAGATGAATAAATGATTAATATTTTGAAAACCCTTTTGGATCATATCTGATTTGATGTTATGGTAATTATGTATACTTGATATTAAAGGTTCTTTGATATTCAAAATGTAATCTCACATATATAAATTAAATTTGGTTAAAATATTATTTTTGGACATAACAATTAATGTTATTATTGGAAAATATTAATATAATTTTGGGAGTATTTATGATTAATAATTATGATGATTTCAAGACAATTAATGGAATAAAGACTTTGTTTTTAAAAGCTTGGTTTTATAGGAAACCCAAAATAAAGTATTTAACTAGGGAATCACACCGTATCTTCAGTACATTATTTCAATGTAACTGGATCTTACCCATTCTCTTGTTCAATATAGTAATGATTCCATTCCACCCCAGGTTATTTAGGTTATTCTTTAACCCATTCATTTACTTTCATATCGTGAGTCTCTTTAGGATAAGAGCTCTGGGCTCATGGATTTAATGGAAGGATTATATTTATGGATTAAAAATAAACATCAGATAGCTCTTGTCCTCAAGGGATCATGCATGGTGGAAAAATTGTCTAGGAATCTTAGAGTTCAGTCATCCAGGCATTTTCTTCTTTTCATAGAGAAAGAAATTATATAGAGTCGAAGGCTTTTACGATGCATCAAATGATCTATTTATGAATGAATTATAATACATCTATTTTTAAGGTTGAGTCTAAATATTCCACTATGGTCAATGCATTAAGGGATATTATTATTTTTTGTAAATCATAAGTTACTACCACATATCTAGTAATTCAATTATTCATTAGAATTTGGTTATTATATACTCTTGGAATGAGGGTAACATGTCAGATGATATTATTTATTATAAAAGTGACTATAATGAAAGTCATGTGGTGTTCTTAACTCTATAATATCTCTTGGTTGGTTATTCTAAGGTTTTATGTTGGGTAATCTTATACTTCACTAAATTCTTCTCCCATGAACCAATTATTTTTATTATGCTTCATTAATTTTTTTGCTATGATGTAATAAAAAAACCCAATTATAACTATATATATAATGATGGGTATAAAATTAATATTGTTTGGAGATAATGTTATGTGGGATTCAAAGATGATATGTTTCTTTTTTTTTCATAATTTTTTATTAATGATAATGTTAATTTTTATTTATTTGTTTTTGTGTTTTAGACTAAAAAACCATTGTGGGAAACAAAAATATATGTCTAAATATTCGAAATATCCCAAAATTTTAGTTGAAGTGTAGCATGAGTGATTTTCTAGATATAAAAATTCTACGAGGGTTCAAAAAAGTTGATAAAATATCTAGAATAGATGCATGAAGGGGAAAAAACACCTAAAAAGTATGGTTAGTTGTTAACTTGATCCTGACACAGAACATGAAAATGTTGTATAACTTTACCCTAATATTTCAATATCTTGGGGGAAATTATTTAATAAATTCTCATTCTCTTTATAAACCATTTTGGGGGATTAGAATATATTTATTTAAGAAACCCTTGTTATAGATGTCTATGGAAAATTTATATTGAAACTAAGAAATTCTTGGGTTGAAATATGGTGTCATAGTTTTGTACATATTGGGAATAATTTTCACTATCATATGATTTATTCCTAAAGTTAATGTTTATTGATGCTAAAAACAACTATTATTGTTTTATTCAATGCCTAAAATAAAGTGTAATTGTGTGAACAATGAATTTAAAAATCAATGTAATGACTATTATCAAGAGTATCCAAATGACATAGGAGCTATAATGAAAAATAATGTGGTTATTCCCAAACAACCATCTCAAATTATTATTAAAATGTTGAACATTTTAGATTCATCAAAAAATTAAATATTAGAAAAATTGAGTTTCATGGATACTTAAATGATGAAACCCATATAGGAAAGAAAATTCACCATACTACATTTAAAAAATATGGGAAGAATTATGGGGGAAATTATGTCTACCGAAATATTTAGTGCTTTAAGAGTGGAAGAGAAGTATATTGGTTGCATGAAAGCAAAAAATATTTGCAGAGTCAAAATAATGAACTTTATAATAGAAATGAATTTCCTGTTGTTCCACCCACTCACTAATACATACTCAATAATAATGATGGAGATTATACAAACCATTATTGTAAACTGTTCATTAATGAGGAAAATCAACATCAGTAAACCTCAAATCCCTGGATCAATTGGAAGGTTTATTATATTTAGAATGGAAAAGTAGCTAATGAAAATGATGTTTTATGAGGTACACTCAATATTTAGTCAAAAACTATAAATTACATATTTTCTAGACACTCTATTATATCTAGAGAGTATTCCAAGGTCATCAAATCAAAGCAAAAATTATTAGATATATAATTCTTAATTATTAATCATAGTGGTGTGATGATGGAATACCATGACTATAAACCTTTTTTGATATAAGTCTATTTAAATATTCTTTTTTCTAGTCATATTATTCTCTATTTAGTAAAAGTTTATATGATTTTTGGAATTGGATGGACCCCCCTTAATAGATATTATATAAATATGTGTGGTATGGGCGTTCGATGTCATATCATGAATTAATATATGATCATTATTGGATAATGTTTGAAAATGAACCCCTAATTGAAATTAATTAAATTATATGAATCTAAATATGATTTCATTATTTGTATTGATCTAAAATGATAGGGTATAAAAAAAATATTAGATTAATTTTTTTATAAGGGTAAAATATGAGTCTCCAAGGCCTAAAAAATATCTTATGTTTGATATCTCATTGTGAGTTCAGAGAATTATAAGGATAGATTTATTTTTTCATTATTTAGTGATAATTAACATTTCAAGGGTTCAATTTATTTATAGGTATAGAATTTAAAACCTTTATATTTTATTATACATTTTAATTAAATTAATATTTATTATTATCTTGTTTCACATACAATAACAAATAAAAAAACCTCACTAAATTTTATTTTGATAAAAGTGCTAATGTTATATTTTTTTCAATGAATTAATAGGTATAAGTATAATTAATATCATTAAAAAAATTAATAAAGAAGAAAATAAATATAATTTTCAATGGATTTTTTTTTAAAATTAAGTTATTATAGATAAAAAACTAATAAGATTACTTTATGCTTAAAAATTAATATGCCTAAAAATTGATTTCTTATGTATTATATATTTCAAATTAAATATAAAAATAATATTATGGTTCAATGATGATAAAATATATTCTTGATATAAATAAAATATTAACTTTACATTAAATTTTAATAAATAATATGTATGAAAAATGGTTAATATTTTTAAAAAAGTTGTTTTCTTTTAAAAATGGATTTCTAGTATATTTTATGTATCCATTATAAATTTAAATTCCAAAAATTTATGATTTTCACATGAAAGAATGAGAATAATATTTTTAATTCAGAATATCAAGATTAGTATTGGGTAAATTTTTTATATTTTTTTTAAAAATAATTATTTTAGTTGGGTTATGAAAGTATCCTTTCTAGAATTATGATCCTTTGAAGCCAGTATCATGATTTTGAAATTTTTTAAAAGGTAATAAATAAAATTTCAGAAAAAAATAATCTTTTAATATACTTAAATAATGTTTTTCAATATATTATTTCGGGTTTATATATCATTTATTTACACTTTCGAACATATTTATCAGTATATTTTAATAAAATAAATCTTATTAATGTTCTTTAATTATGTAATTATAAAGTCACAATGAGGTATCAATTTATTTTAAATTATAATAAAAATACCTTTTTATTTATAAATAACTAAATTTCATGGGAATCGATTATATAATTTGTTTGTATAAAAACATTTAGATTAAGAAAATAATTATTTTTCTAAAATATGTATTTTATTGAGTTTCAAGTAATTATATTAAAATTATGTTTTACTTGTTATAGAACATGATTAATGTAAAATATGTTTAATATTAAGAATTATAATATTAAATATTTGGTAATAAGATCAAAATAAGTTTTGGGCGTGGAAATAAATTAACTTGGAAAAATTTCACTATAATGGTAATTGATAAAATGGTTTTATGGGGGATAACAAAAGATGAAAGGCTTATAATATGACTAAATATTTCTAAAAATATGATTTAATTGGTTTATTTATATCTTATATTAAGCGATATTCAATTAATTTTCCATTTGGTGAAAAGTTTCAATTAGAATAACTTTATATTATTTTAATGTTAAGAGTATTTACATGGATTCTACTCCCTCACTTATGAAAGGTCACATTATCGTATTGCTTCTCCAAACCACATGAGAACCATATAATTCCCTCATTATCCTAAATTGATCCAAAACTCACATATCCATTATCTAGAGGTTTTGGTGTTTCAAAAATACCCATATAAGAATCCTTTTGTTGTTCTCAATGGAGACTATGCTAGGTTGATGTATATGGTTTTACCAAGTTCTTTCAAGTTTCTTCCTTCTTAAAACTCATCCTAATAATCAATCTCATTATTAACATAACTATACTTGTTTGTTTACAATATTTAACTATTGTATGTTATTGTTCAAGTAGTTTTATATCTCCATTGCATCTAATGTTAAATGAAAATGTGTTTCTCATGTACATGCAGACCACGACATTGACAAAGAGATGTAACATTTTTTGCATCAACACCAATAATTATTAGTTCTTTAGACGTGTTTAATAAATACACTTTATATTTATAACATTATTTTCATTCTATAAACAAAAACTACTATTTACCTTCTTTTCATTCCATCCATTGAAAATTTAAAACACCACCAGTGTGTATGTTCGAAATACAGCCTCTATAAAGTGATGTAATTCATTTTTCATCACTTCATTACATGAACCACTAAAATATTATATTTGATGAATATATATGATATATATTAATAATATATTATTTTAGTATGATTATATAAGAATAAAATAAGAATTAATGATCATGATAAAGTAAACTACTAACATCAATAAATTCAAAAAAAAATCATGTTCCAATTTAAACATCGAGATTCAAAATAAAACAACTCAAGAATTAAATGACGAAAATTATTAATTAATATACACGATCTATTTTATTACTATAAATAATCTGGGGATGATAAATAATTTTTTGAGGAATGTGTATCTTCATCACAATTACAAAATATATATGAAAAAATCATTTGTACTAATATATCATGATCATAATAAACATTAAATAACTTATAAAAATATAGAAAATTATTTTAATTTTTTATATATAAAAGTTAATATATATCTATATTTCAATAATTTTGATAAATCATTCCTTAAGAAAACTATGATTATTAAGGTTAATTCATGGATATTGAGATTCAAGAAAATGGTTTCTCATATTACTTTTTTTTATTGGGACATATTCTATATTCAACAATTATTTTATATTTTGGGGCGTATATACTAACCTGGATAACATTGTATCAATAAATAATTAAACTAAGAACATTTAAAATAAAACCCATGCTCCATCTTTAATAGGATATTTATTTAAGAGATACAAATTTCGTAAGGGGTTCTTTATCAAAATTTACCTAATATAAGATATAATCTTCATTCTCATGATTTTTTATTTTGTGTGGTGTATATACTTACCATGAATTCAATTTATTATAATGTTTATTAAAATTATTTTGTATTTTTTTAATTCATCTTAATTTCAATATTTTTTGTGGATTTAATTGAAATTTTACCAAACATGTGAGCGTTTTGATTAAAATAATACTTTTATATGGGTTATTTATTTTCAAAATTACATGGATGGAAATTGAATGTTTTTTCTATCCTAAACCAAATTTATTTTTCATCCTCAACTTTCTTAATTATTTAAAATATTATTTACATTTTTTTCCTATTTGGTACTTAAAAGGAATGAAAGTATTTTTTTTATGAAAATTCACCCATATTTCTCTTCATTTGAGAAGGATTAATTCTCATCCATGTCCATTTTCTTTAGCTAGTATTACAACAGTTTTTATAAATTCATAATTTTTTTATAAATGGATTTTATACCACCACTAAATCACATTTACAATTATTAAAATAAAACTTTTTCAATGTTTTTTATGCCTCATTTTTAACATTTTTCATAGATGTAATAATTGGACACATTAAATTTTTTATAGATCACCTTATTTCCCAACATCAGGGATATTATTAAAAAAAATTCCATAAAAATATTTCTTGTATTTTAAAATCAAATCCATTTGACATTAGAATATTAATTTTTTTATCATTAATGTTTCAAAAAGAAATGGATGTTTTTTAATAGTTTTCAAAGTATCATTCTAATGTCTTTATAAAATATGTTTCATCATTTTAAACTTTATTTATGAAATCATATGCATCATTAGAGATAATATATAATTATGCCATAAAAATTATTTATATAGATAGATTATAACAATGATGTATTAATGATATTTTCATAAAAAATTTCATTCCCATTGGTTAATTAAGATATTACAAATTAATGAATATTTTATGATCTTATTGAACACATATGTGTACTTTTCATTATGTGATTAGAGGAAAAAAATTATATTTCCAACTAATGAGTTAGGTAAATATTGATATATCATTTGATAATATAAATGGTAGTGGGGAGTAATAATAATCCAGTATGTGAATCTATATATTATATTTATGGGAATGGGGAGTGAACCTAATATATGACGTTAAGTATCACACTATGTTAGTTGTAATGGATAGTAAAAATAATCTATAATGGGATTATATAAATAATGTTTATAGGGGTGAAAAGTGATCCCAATCCATTATGGGATTATATTTAATATGACAGGCTTGATAGTGAGCATTGATTTTGGAAATTATTTTTATGCCACAAAAAACATTTTGTATGCTTATGATTTGATCTTATGGCTTAGGATTAATTATTCATGATTCCACAATCTTATAACTGAGAAAATATGTTATGTCAAATATTAATCACATGAAACATTATTTTATATATATGATTTGTTTGGTATGTAATTATTATGAAATTTTATAGAATATTCATTTTATTCTGATACCCACATTATTATCATATGCCCACTTATTATATTCGATTTATAATGCCTATATTTACCATTACTAATCACTTGAGGTCACCCTTATTATGTTTTAATTTCTCCATGTCATGAAGAATGATATTAGTTTTTTATATTCCTTTATGAGTTATAGAGAACCATTCATTCTATACTTAAATATTAAAACTTATAAGATTGATATTCAATAAACAACATAACAATCCATGATAGAATCATATTGGACAAGTGCCTACGGGAACTTGGATACAAAACCATTGGTTTATATAAGATCAAAATCACCTCCCACTTAATTGTTCAAAAATTTCATCCCTATTGTAAATAACTTACATAATAGGTTTCATCAAATACTATGGATGATTAATAAAACAAAGGGTGAGATCATAGGATTAGTAAGGTTAAACTAGGGAGATAACAATGAGTATTTACTCATAACATGATAATATGGGTAGGAAAACATGAACATAACATTTTAAGACCATACCCTTCTTTTCATGGATAAAAATAGTGTCATAGCATAAATATTTGTAATTCATAAGAGATAAATCATAATGGAATAAAAAAACTTGATCCTTAGCTTGTAATATTGGAATAAGACATATATTTGTGGCATACAGATAAACATAGAAAATCATTTCATCAATAGTAAAGACCCACTTACAAGAGAATATATTTGAATTTTGTTCACTCCAAGTTATATAATATTATTCAAGCTTCAATCCCAAGACTATCGCAGTGGTTACAGTCCCTTACTATACTGGGTTCACTCCCATCCCAATATTATTTATCTCCTAAGATATCCATTTTAACCATATATTTGTGGGATTATACAATTCTAGGACCACTGATCACATAATAAAAATTATACATATATTTTATATAAGATCATATAATCTGAATAATATCATAAACCATGAAAATAAATGGGTTTTATAAACAATTATTCCTTGAATAACATAGAGAAAAGAGATGTTCTTCATAAACAATTCATCATTTCATCATAGTATAACCCGTGGAAAAAGAATGAGTTTCATAAAAATATTTTTCCCATAACAAAATAAACATCTTTAGAAATAATAATTATAGTATTATTGGATCTTATCCCCATAAAAAATTTGGTAACATCAAGGGATGTCATATTAGATGAAAATTTCCTATAAAAGATCACATGAATGTTTTTTTTAAGGAAAAAAACCTTTTTACATTGAAAAAAATTATTTATAATAATTTTTTATATAAATTAAAGGAATCATTTTATTTGAAAACATAATTATAAACATGTAACAGAATATACAATTAATTAAGTTATCAGAATGGTGGGAAATTATATTCATGTCATATAAGTTAAAAAAAATCATTCCTTCCACACATTTTAAAAAAAGTCAAAAAGTAAAACATTTTGAAAAAGGACAGAATATTTCTTTTAAACCAATATTTAAAAATTATATCAATATTAAAAATGTATTTCGAGATTCATACAAGAATATTTAAAATATTCATGATTATTTTTATAAAAAGTATATACGGAAGAAGAAATATTTTTGAACGAAGTGATAAATAAGTTTGATTTTCATTAAATATATTCCTTTTGTATCTTGAGTAAATGAAGAGATGAAAATGATTTCAAATAATTTCTTTTAAAAATATAACAAGTGTAGAAGAATATTTATGAGATTATTGAGAGGTATATCATAATATTTCATCACCAAAACATAATTATACTAAATCATGATAAACATTGATATTATAACAAAAAGCCCTTACATAATGTGTCATGTTTCTCTATACACATTCGAAATTCATATATATATATATATAAATATATATTTATTATACATGTATTTTAGAAACATAATAACATATATCATATAATATATTGTTTCCTTTTATCAGATTATCACATATTTATTAATAATTCTTTGTTAAAATCACTAATTTGTGTGATAATGGATTCATTTTCCTGGCATGTTTCAATTCAATTGTCTCATTAATTATAATTTGATCATGGTTACAAGATCACCATAATGTTAAACATAATAATAAAATAATATATATTACTAATATATATATATATATATAAATCTAGAATTTTCATCCATAAAAGGTAGATATAAACATGTTAGTTGCACCATTCATTGTGACACTAGGTCATACGTACACATGAATTCTATATCCATTTTTTATTTTTTGGAAAAAAGAAAGGTAAATAATAATTCACCTTTTTATATTCATAAAAATATTATAAATATTATATATTTATGAAATCCATCATTAAAATCAGAAAATTATAGTGGGGCTGAATAACCAATCACACCGCTATGTGGTGATAATATGTCATGCGTACAGATGTACACTATTTCAATTTTTTGATGAATGGAATGAAAGAATTGAAAATTATTATAAATATTTTTAGAATAATAATAATATACTAAATATTATATATATATATATATTATTAAATCCAACATTATTCAACCATATATCATGATGATAAAAATAAGATACATCACTATGTCGAGTTGTTAAGTAATTGTACTCATGAGTGATGTTCTCTCATTCAATAATATGGAATGAAATTTGATAATAGATGTTTCATAGTCGTAATGAAAATTAAGTTTATTTAACATACTGATTTAATTATTTTATAAAGTACACCATTGATTTAGAAGTGGTTTAAGATGAAATAAAATTGAAAATGGTTTATTAAGAGATATAAATATTTATTAAGAAACTAATTTTTATTACACTGTAAGCATCAATGGGATGGTATTTTAGAAATAAAATATTCTTTGGGATATTTTTATTGAATATAAGAACTTATTATGGATGTTATTGAATGAAATATAAGGCACCTAAGTTGTGTGTAAGTGAAGAGAAGATGTTCACTTTTATAAATGAGGGGAGGGGAAGTCGTAGAATTTTAAGAAATATTTAGATATATTTGAGTAATTATAAAGATAAATGATTCCAAATGGAAATATATTCAAATAAATTGTGTATAAAGTCTATATATATTTATCTAATTCAATTTAGGTTAGTTTTAGAGTCTTTTTAAAATATACCCTTTTTATAAACCCCTTGGTTAACCAATTAAATCCTTAACTACAGTATTTATTTTTTCAATATTAGAGGTTTATTATTTTACTTATTGAGTGAGAATTAGCTCATAAATGGTCAGGTTTTATAAATTTCTACCATATCTTATCCGCCTTGTCTATTTTAATTATTTTTATGTTTATCAATTAATTTAATAAGACATTATTTACTTAAAATATCATTAATGTCATTTTTGACAATAATCTAATCATAATGAGAACAAAAAATACGATATTTCAATATAACCATTTCACAAAACTCTAGTATGTTATATTAATGTTTCAAATTATTTGAACACAATTATTATACTAATTTGTTATACTATAAATATTTATTAAAAAATTATCATAATTTTCAAATAATTTATTAAATATTGTGTTGGTGTTTCATAATAATTTAATGTATTTATTCAACTAATAAAAATTTTTAAATTTATTTCAATGGTAGAAAAATTAATTTTTCCTTCATATAAATATTTTGAACTGAACTTATCTTTCTTTAATATTTATTTAAAAATTATAGAGATATAAAAATCAAAAGACTGGCATTTTGTATTCATTATTTTATTAAATTAATATGAAGTTTATAATCAATGAAATGTGGTACAAAGTAACCATATATTCTAGGATTTGCTGGAAATTAATGAACTACACTCATCTAATAGGGTAAAAATAAGTTTTATTAAAAAATTAATGCATCATCCTATTGTTTTACCCCATTTTACCTATATTACACTAACTAGGGTGACCCAAAATTTACTATTTTTAATATTAATGTTGCCAAAAAATAAAAGGTAGTTATATAAAAAATAGATCCTTATAATTTGAAATATGGAATGAATTTTTTAATATTAAATTTCATGAAATATAAGAAATTAATTTTGAAATAAGTTCACAAAATCTGACAAAAAGGTTATTAGAAAAATAAATTTTGAGCTTAAAACTTCTTATATATTATTATCTCATGAGAATAGAAATATTAGAAGAATTATTAAATATTTTATTGAAAATATAATATATAAATTTCACTAAAATCATTCTCTAGAATTGATTAATTTAAATTAGTAAGATAAAAATAAATTTTGCGCATAAAAATAGTTTTTTAGACAAAAATCTCTCTTACTTTCAAATGATTTTATTTTTCTTTCTAATTAATTAATAACTAATAAATTTATTATAAACAATAATTTTTTAGTAATTTAGTTATTTTGGTTCATACCACCCAATTTAATAGCTCACTTATAAATTTATATTATATTTTGGTCTACTTAGACATCTGGATGCATGCATCCATGCAATAGTTGAAATGTTATTTGAATAGAAATATATTATAAAATCTAAAGTTATTAAATTATACCCAACTAAAATTATTTTTCTGTTAAAATACATCTCCTCCAATATAAAAAATGAGGGTATCTCTATTTCATCATGTCCTTGGATTCCCATGTAGCTTGTTAATTTTTTTTGATTTATCCTGAAAACATTAAGCATGAGAGTTTCATTATTCCAAATAACAATATCTCTATAAGATAATATTTATCTCAGTTATTATTCATAGAAAGGAGCTTCATATAGTGGTAAAACCCATGAGTGTAATACATGTGAGTGCTCAGATATGTACTTACTCAATAGAGTTACATGGAACATGTTATGAACTTAAGGGTAGTTAAGTGGAAGTGATAGGTGACAAACTACTACCTCTTCTTGGTCAAGAATATCTTTGGGGCCATTATATTGAGGGATGTAAATTACCAATTCTACAAAATTTCATAAACTTTTTAAATTAAGAAATTAATCAAAATACCTTATCATTAACTTTAGATTCAATATTTTATCAAAAAATTTCAATATACATTTCTTTCAGATCTGAGCTACCTTGATGTGTTGCTTACTTGATCTACACTTATATTCCATTTACTTAGCTAAAAAAGATGTTAATAGATTTATTTCTCTAAATACATCCCATCATTTTAGTGTTAAACACTTTATTTCATTGAGGTCATCATATGAATACATCTAAATTCTCATGTAAAATATACTATTGGTTGAAAACCAAACTAAAGAAACATGTTTATCCTAACAACAATTGTAATCCATGAAAGAAGAAATAAAAATATTCTATAGGGATTAAATGGTTCTTTAAGATTAACAAATTTTCCAGAGGATAAAAAGAATTATTTTAACTGAACTATGTACCTAGAGACTACTAAAAGGACAACCATAACATCTTGGTAATCCTCATATCAAAATCAGAGAAAATATATTGTGCTGATCCATGAAAAATCACCACTTCTTTAATTAATATTATAGAAATATGAACAAGATAAAAATATTCTCAAATATTAATGAAGTGCGCTACCTTTTAAAGATTATCATATAATTCCCAAACAACATTATGGGATTTAGACATGTCTGGGAGTTCGATTAAAAAAATATAGTGAATTTTTCCCATTTTCATTATAGTATGGGTAATGGGTGTAATAATATATTATACATATATCTATCATCCTTAAATTAATGACATTCCATGAAATGTGATACATACTCTCCAATATCTCATTTAATTTAGACCCATAATAAATACTCTTTCAGGTCTCAACATGTCTGCATAATTATAGAAAAAATAGAGAACTATGAAATATGATCTTCATCCAATAGATCTGTATTTAATTATTTTATTTATGGAATACAAAAATGATTAATTATCATTATCCTTCTATCACAATATATTCTAAGCTAATGAAAATTTCTCACCCACTTTTAAAAATCCACATCTTTCTTTTATGGCTCATTAATCATAATTTAGACATATGGTGGGACACTCATTTGATAGAGATTATATTTTTACCCCTCCTTAAATATCTCCATATTCATATTTTAAAAATCAAGAATTGATCCTTTTATATCCACATCATAGATAATATTGCATTATCCTTTTGACAGAACACATCTATAACCATGTTCACTTTCCCATGGTGGTAATATATTGAGAAGTAATAATATTTACTTAAATACAACCATATTATGTAGAGAATATTCACATATTTATATATGAATATATACATAAAAGAACTATGATCAGTTTATACAAATACATCACTTCTTTTTATGTAAAGTTACTGCCTCCAAATATTTCGTACCAAAATTTCCATAGTTAACTCCAAATCATGATTTTGTAAATTTTTCCCCTTAACTTTCAATTTTCATGTTCTATAATACATAACTATATAATTATACATGATGATTCATTCCATTCCATTCTTAAATGCATCACTATAAATTTAAACACCTTCTCTACTACCTGGTAGTGTAAGAATAGGTGTGCTGACTAACCTCCTCTTCATTTCATATAAATTTTATTCACATTCATCTTCCCAAAGGAACTTGGATCCCTTCTAAATTAACTTTTTGAGTGGATTAAAATTTCTTGTTATATTATCCACAAATAATTTACAATAGGAATTAAAACTAAGAAAAATATGGGTTTTAATAACATTATCTAGTATGGTCTAATTTTTAACAACCTCCATCATTGATAGATAAAAAAACACATTCTTGAGATTATATAATATAACCATGATAGTTTTTATACCTGAAATCCACACATGGAAATTTTTTCATATAGATTATCTATCCTCAAGTTCATTATAACAATCCTTAAATTATATTAATGCTCTTCCTTTATCATTTAATAAATAAGATTTTTATTTATAATGACTTCCAAAAAATGATAAAGGAAATATCTAAATACTCTATTCATTAAATCTATTAATTTAGTGGTGAAATTATTATAACCAAATAGGATCACTATTAACAAATATATTTCATACCTCATATGGAAGCCACTTTTTTCTATGTCTTCCCTTTTTACTATCAACATATTTTATTCAAATAAAAGATCATTCTTGTAATATTATCAAGCTCCTCTTAATTTATGGAATAAATGATAAATTCGATAAAAATATTCATATTTTGGAATGTAAATTTATTCAATTATTAATAGTAAATTCAAATAAACCTTTATTTTTTAAAAAATAATAGCTTTACGCTGAGGCAATGAACTTGATCGAATGGATCCCTTATGAAGATTCTCTTGGTGTTATTTCTTCAATTCCTATAACTCAATCAGATACATTCTATAAAGGGTCCTTGAAATATGTAAAGAATTTGAGATGAGTTCTATTGAAAACTCAACTTCAAGATTTGGTGAAAGTGTAAGAAACTATTCTGAAAAAACACAAAAAAAATCCAATAAAATTGAAATATCATTGATGTTGATTTTCACCCAAACCATATCATATTAAACCCATTTTGAATAAAAATCAACTCCCATAAAAACGATGCAATATATCTTGGGATTTCTTATTTATCATCATACCAATATATGTTTATAGGTTGGTTTCAATTACAAATGAGACTTCCTTTCTCAACAATTTATGTCATATTCTTGTTTAAAAATACAATCCATTCCCAAAATAACATTGAATTATACTAGAGGGAGAATAAAAATATTTTTATGAAGCAAATTTACACTAACATCAATCAGAGAAGAATCACACTCTTGAGACGTGGTTATTAAACCATTATGAGATTTCACTAATTATTCAACATCTAATTGTTGAGTTGGTACTATGATACCATTATAAAATTATTCAAGTATTAAAGAGAAAGTATATCCAGAAAAAATACATTTTTACTTTAAGAGTGGAATGTATGTATAGATTTTCCAAAAATATTTATCATAATCCACTTCAAAATTAGTCCTCACATGATATTTACCTTTGTCTATGGGGTTTAGAGGTTGCTAAAATAGATCATCATCATTAAACTTTAGGTTTAAGAACTAGTTAGAATAATGCCCATAATCATTGAATTTAAAACAACGGAGTGTAGGTTTTGAATTATTCAGTTATTTCCTTCTACCATTATCCAACATCTTATTCTCATCACTTTGGTATTTAATTTCCTAATAACATTCCTTTCAACACATAAATTATTTAAATATTTCCTTATGATAATTTCCACTATGTATGCTTCCTCACTTCGAGCACAATGGAATGCTCATTTAATTATCTCCATAGTTTTTTACCTTGAAATTATTTATGAAAATTCTTTATAAGTAACAAGAGATTAATTATTTTTCTGATTTAGATTTATGAATTCCTTTTCCATTTTCATACAATTAATAGGAGGAATGCACTCATTGAAAAATAATATCTCAATAACATCCTATTAAATGAATTAAATTTCTTTGAATTTCCACTTTTACTTCATAAGAGTCTATCATTTATCTACTTCTCATTCCAAACGATATAAAAAACCATTTCATGTTCCAAACACTGGAGAATAGAAAATATAATTTTAGTGGTACAAATCTATTTATTCATATTTAGATGATCATTAGAACCATTAAATATGGTGGATGTTTCCTGATGAAGGACTCAATAGAATATTGTTCCAACCTTTTCTCATTCAAAATATTAACAAGACTCAAATATTGATAATGTTCCATAAGAATAGAAATATGATTTTTTCCTTACAACTCCGACAAAATTTTCTTTCTCAGGAGAAAAATAATTTCATTTTTCATCACATTTGTCCTTAACATATTTCCTTCATGTTCTGGATATTGAATAAATCCAAAAATTATAGTGTGAGAATTAATAATCATTTTTGAAACAGCGCAATCATAAAAAATCAGTTATTGGATGTTTAAATTATAAATCCTTTATTTCAATAGATGACACATAAGGTTTAAACTTTGTCATTTGTAGTCATTAGTTATTAAAATCCATCATAATGGTTCATAAATAAAATATAAATAAACCCATGAATATTCCATTGGAGTTTCAATCAATGTGTGCACAAATGGAACAACTGTCGTGCACTAGAATTATGGGTGAAATATTTCAGACCAACTCTTTTCACTATTATTACCCATAGTTGCATATATTCCAAAAAACTATCCACATATAGTTCCCAGATAGGGATGTTTTACTAGGGACATTACACTCCTTTAACTAAATTAACATAGTAAATTCTATCATGCGTAGGATTATCCTAAGGGCCTTCATTAATGTTTCCTCTTACGTATTTATAAAAGGTAACTAAACCATACTATGATACCAACTAAAATAACCCATACTTTTAATACATAAACTATAAATATTATTTGATGAATATTGATTACATAATATAATGATGTATGACAGAATCATATAGGTTTAGTGCATTCAGATACCTCACTACATAAGAAACCCATTCATATAATATCTACATGGTCTCCCACTTAATTATTCATAAAATGCATTATTCTTATTAATATATTATATAAAAACACTCTCAATATCCTAGGGAAGGATAAAATTATAAAGAGTGATACTAGATAATAATTAATTGTATAAAAGGTATATATGAATGATCACATTTTTATAACATGGTCATAGGGTTCTGATAACATGATATTAAAATTTTAAAATCACACACTGCATATAATAGAACATAATCTTGATTCATTAAATAACTCTTAGTATCTTATAAAACATGAATCATAAATTAATCAAATAACATGAGCCATGAGATCATAACATTGGAATGAGATATAAATTTTTTAAGACACATAATATTAGAAAATAATTTACCTACGAGTCAAGGATCAATTCCAATATTATCAGAGTGAATAGTGTTCACTCCCCATTCCGTTGTATTATCCTAGCTTCACTGCTAATAATATCATACTAGATAATGCCCCTTACTATTTTTTTAACTCCCCATTTTATTTCTCTTTGTCTAATGGAATATCAATATTTACCTAATGCATTAGAGGGGTATATATTTCTGAGGCCACCTATCACATATTGAAAATTATACACATGTGTTCCACAAGATCATAAATAATTCAACATATCATATCTCTTGAAAATAAATGAGTTTATTATACATTTCATCGTGGGATAACCCATGGAAAAGAAATCATTTTATTAAACATTTCATCAATTAATCAATACATAACCCATGTAAATGGAATGGGCTTTATAAACATCCTATCATCATAATCATAATACAACCCAATGAAAGAAAAAAGATGTTATTATTGGGATATATCCCCTGTACTGATTTAGTAACATTAAAACAATGACATCTTAGATTAAAAATTCCTATAAAATATAACATGTAATATTTATAGAAGAAAATAAACTTTTCACTTTGTAACCATTTATTTAAAATCTATAAATCTAGTAAATATTAATGAAAACTCTTTATCTAAAAGGATCTATAGAAAAATTTTATGGAAATTTCATATAATTATATGGTTATGGAAGAAATCAATTTAATTCATTCTATATATGTTAAATAATATATTTCTTTTAATACATTTGTAAAAAACTTCAAAGAGTTACTCATTCATAAGATGACAAGAAAATTTCATTTAAACCATTTTATAAAAATTCAATCATGTGTAAAAAAATTAATGGAAAATATATAATTTTCAAAAATAACATGAGTAGAAGAAAGTTCAATAGTTTCCTAAGAACAATACCATAATATTTCATCATCATAAGTTAATCATAGAAACTCCAGATTAACAAAGAGACTTTTACATAGAACCCTTACCTCAAGTATCATCATTAGTTTTACATGTTAGAAAATCATGTATAATAATGATATATTTATTATATATTTATTAATAAAATCATACATTGAATAAAATATATTATTTCATTATAATATCTTATGAAATTTATTTTAACGATTAGTTATTGAAAACATAGTTATAGGTGATACATGCTTCATTTTTCAGGCATGTCTTGGTTCGAAAGTGTTAATTTCTATAATCAGACCATGGATTCATAATCCAAATAATGTTAACCAGGACATTGATATCAATAATATTAATTATAAATATATAGTATTCTATAGAATATAGATATAGAAAAATTAAATACACCATTCATGGAGATTGTATGTTGTATGTAAGAATGAACAATGTTTAATTTTTTTAATGGATGGAAAGAATGATTGGTAAATAAAAATTAAGCTTTAAAAATCATAATAATATCATAAATAAAATAAATATTTATTAAATTAATCATTATAACTTTTCATGTAATTTCCTGATGAAAAACAAACTACGGTACTACCTAGAGATGGTAAGACGTATGTATGTACAACCAATATTATCGCTTCCCATATGATTAAAAGGAGGGTAATGGTTGTACCATTATCATAATAACAATTAAAAATATTTAAGATATATAATTAATTATTTTGGAATACGTAGGATGGATTTTTATGTTGTTTAAGAGGATAAAATATAGAAAATTATTACTTAAGAGTTATACCACTTCATTGGGAACCCTTTTTGTCTTAAACCCTAATCCTTGAAGGGATGATATTTTGGCATGACCAAAATCTCTAGGATTTGTTTCATGAGTCTTATAAAGAATTATTTAAATTATTTTTATTGGTAGAAGGCTCCAAATGTGAGAGGAAGATATGAGAATTATTTCTCTTTCATATGTTAGAAGAGATGCACTCTAGGAATTAAATAAATATTAAAATTAAATTATTTAATTATAAAAAAAATTATTTCAAATGGATATATAATTGAAAAAATGAGCCTCATTTCAAAATATCACTAACCTATGAAATTTAGATAGGTTTTCATGTCATTTTAAACCTTATCTTTTTTATTTACCCCTGGTTAAACCAGTTAACCTTAATCCTAGTAACAACTTTTTCAATATTAATGTGTTATAAATTTACATATAATGTTAAAATAAGATCATAAATGGACATGAGATTAAAATTTAAAACATATCATATCCACCTTGTATACTTTAATTATTTATATAATTAATAAATAATTTAATAATTGTTCATTTTCCAAATATTTCATGAATTTTATTTTCAACACTATAAATATAATTTTATTTAAAAGAGAATGAAAAAAATGGAATTTAAATAAAAATATTTTACAAAAATATAATATGATATATTGATTTGTAAATTTTTTGGAATAAAATTATTCAATCAAATTATATTACATTTAGTGTTTTTATAATAATTTATTTTATTTTTCTATTAATTGAAAAAATAGTATGTCGTTATTGCATATGAATTTAATGTAATTATTTAATTATGATAAATTATAAATAAATTTATATGATTAAAAATTATTTTTTGTTTCAAATAAACATTTATAATAAAAATTATTCTCTTTTTATAATTATTTTATAAAAAATTAAATACTAAAGTAAAAATAGTTAAACATTATAGTTGTTCTATTATTAAATTAATATAATGGTTATAATAAAAGAAATATGGAACCAAGTTACCATAAATATAAAAAATACATGTAAATATTTGAAATTTACTTGTCCAATAGGGTAATGGAAAGTGTTCTAGAAATTTTTAAGCCTTATCCAAAAGTTTTATCCTTAATTTACCTAATTTACCCTCATAGTAGTTAAAAAAATTATATTGTTATCATTAATAATAATAAAAAATAAATGTGTATGATTTAACACATTTGATCCCAATGTTTCCAAATTTTAAATCAGTTATTAATGAATCAATTTCTATAAGTGGTATAAATTTATTTTAAAATTATTTTGTAAAATTCAATGGATTTTTTTTTTGAAAAATATTATTTTAAGATAAATATATTCTTAGGGTTGCATGAATAAAATTATATAGAATTTAATTTATTTTAAGAGAAACATATCATTAAGTATCAAGGTGTTAACAGGGTATCATGTGTCATGAATGTTTTTGGATATTTTGAAGACAAGTTATAAAATAAAAATTGTTAAGTATATTTTTACAGAATGGTATTTTTCTTCCATTCACATATGATCATATTATGCACGCTTATGATTATCGATGGTTAATGCATATGTTTAAACTTATTAGGAGTCCGAGCTCAATATTTTTATGTTTATATTTCCCCTTATTATGTAAAATGATATTATTTTTAATATATCTTGAAGGGTATCATGTGGGAATAATATTAAGGAATAATTTTAAAAAATATTATAAAGTAATTAAATTTATTTATAAAGATATAAATTTCTATTCAATTGGACGGATTTGGGTTTTTTTATGTAAATAATTCTCTAATTTCTACAAACTCTTAATATTTAAAGGCATGTTAAATATAATTATCTCAGTGGTGGTTATTGATATTTTATTCTATGAGTGTCTAATTTTTTCCCCGTCATCACTCCCATTATCCTATTTAGAGTCACTTAATGATTTAATACCCTCTTAATTAATCATTAAGATACTCATGGATTAAAATATCATATCATTTTTATCATTCTTTAATAAATTGGTAATTATATCCCTTCACAGTTTAAAGTGGTTTGCGTAATAATTCCATTAAAGCGTCATCTCTAAAATAAATAATAGAAATCATTGGATCAAATATATTAGAGAAGTTTTTGATTGATTTTTTAGCGACAATATAGTCATAAATATTTTCTAAAAACCTATGATATTACAAACTAATTTATTATAAATTGTGAATTAATCACCAATAAACTGATATTTATTCATTATGATATCATCATGTTTACTTCTCTAAATTTACATTTTGGCCCCTTTGATTTTGATATTTCCTCCACAAATGATTTCTATATTATCCAACATCTCTTAAGATTCTTTCAGGCCCATAAAATTTTGGTATAAATTATTTGAAATACATTAATGTGTAACATTTACATATTTTCCATGTATTTATAAATTAATATTTTTAGAAAATTTCATAACTCCATCACTAGGAATTGGTGGGAAAGCATATTTAAATCATCACTCACATATAGTAATTATGAGAGTAGATATCATAGATTTGATTTCTTCCACCAATTAAAATTAATTCCATAAATTTTTGGAGCACCTATTATATTCACAAATCTCTTATTATTAATGATATACTTTAAGAATATAATAATATTATTGGAACCTAGATTTGTCTCAAACCACTTTTAGATCACATATTCTATTAGGATCTACTATGGGTGGATTATGGGTACCAAATTATTTTCAAAAATTATATTTCAAATTTATCCCAATTGATTAGTTAATGTAAATATTATCTCAATAACAATCTTATTATAACTATTATACAAGAATAGTAAAAATAGCACATATGATATTATTCAAGATTTGACATCATTGTTATAGCTTACTCATTGTAGGGATAAAACTTTGGTCACTCCATAGATATTATTTTCACTGGAATTTGAAGTCATTACAAATTATAAAAACATGGAACACAAGGTTTGATCAAGGATAATAAAACTATTTATGTGAGAAGATGTCACTCAATTCACATTATTGAATGTGTAGTATTTTTAAAAAATGAACCTATTCTTCATGAAATATTTTTTTCTATTATTATAAAATGAGAAAGATCTCTACAAAATCCATAGATGCTTAAACATAAATAATGTGAATTTCTTATTGAATGATTCTTTTTTTTGAATAATTTTTTTTATAAAATTAACATCAATCACTTCTTAACATTCTTCAAAATATTCTATTAATGGATTAGAGAATACAAGTACGAACAGAGGCATCCTTCATCCTGAGGTACATTAAAATGAATCGGAATTAATGAAATACATGTCCTCAAAATGATCATAAATTATGGATTTTTCAAGTCTATAATCTAATAATACTCCAAAAAATTGATACAAGGACATATAAATATCCTCATAAATTCCCAAAAATAATTTAGCACTATCATTTAAACATTTTTAAGAATCATATTCTTCATAAAAACAACTTATATTATTTTAATTAAATTGAATTCTACCATAGATTATGTATTTTTTTCATTAAAACAATAGAAAAATTATATTTCTACAAATTCATAAAGGCTTATTTGAGAACCTCAACATGGAATTTGAAATACAATGCCTTTATCTTCTCTTAAAACCATGTGAAATTTGAGTTTGTTCAACATCTACATGAGTCATTTTTCAATATGACATTTTCCATTTCACGAAACTCCACACATTGGATATTATAAACCTTCTAGTAACGATGCAATACCAATTAAATCCAAAAATAGTCTAAAAACATTTACCTATATTTTTTTTGAATCCCAAAAAATCTTCATAACTAGGTACATGAAATAATATTTCTAGATAGTTCACACACATAAAACTTTATATCAAAACACCCACTGAACATGTAGCATGATGAGGTTGTATTTGTGTTGACATCCAACTTGATAATCTAATATGAGACCCTAATATTCTGACCATAATAGAAACCAAGTTATGATAAAGTCAACATTTCTCTTTGATGGATATCTCATATAAAAGGCTCTCTTCTTCATTGTGGTTTACCCCATCATTTTAGTTTGTAAATCATCGAGAACTAACACAGAAAAAATGCACACAACCATGGTGTAGTTAATAGAAGTTTATTATTTCCCTCAAATAATAAACTCTTTATTTAAAAGAATAATTCCATTTTTTATTTTTTGGTAGAATTATTATTTAAATTTATTCTTATTAATATATCAATATAAGACTTCTACTACTCATAAAATCCATTTGGTACCTCCCCATACCGGTAGGTCATTGTGGATCCTCCAAAAGTTCTTCCATCATCGAGTAAGTGTTAACACACGCAGTGTGTGTTCTCCTCTCAATTATGTTGTCCCAAGCTGACCTTACCTATTAAAAAGATATCTATAATGGTGTATTTGTTATTATTTGAACTTTCTCTAGTAGTTTTCTCATTAATAGTTTATATACTTTTGGGTAAAAGTTTTTTCTCTACTCTCTTTCAAACTTCAAAAATTTTATGGTCATGTTAAAATCTATTTAGTATTCTATACATCACCAGCTTGAAACTATTCAATATCCAACTAGCCAACTAATCAACCCTTCTATAAAAATTTTGTAGATAGATATTTCCATTTTGTTCCAAATTTCATTTATTTACTTATAAGAAAAACACCATACATTAAAAATAATTATAATTATTTTACTTGATTCTATTAACATAAGAAAACCTTGAATCTTCCACACAATTTTCTCAAAATATCAAACAAATGGCTGATAAAAAATACTCTAAGAAATAACAATTCCCATGGCATTATTAAAAATTTACCTATTGATCGTTATAGATTACCATTTACAAAGTATTTTTCATGTCATTATTTGCTTTATCTGTTATACTATCTTGGTGGTGTTATTGTACACACCTAGTGTAGTGTGAGGAATTACCAAATAATTTTTTTTCCAAAAAAATTTAATTTTAGTGAGTTTTTAACGAATCATTGTTTAATGTGTTATCAAAACATAACCTACAAGGTTTTATTTCTAGAGTACACGTGAGATCTTATGATATTGGATTATATATATTGGGAAACCATGCAATGAATTTTTCCTACATGTTCTGTGATGGTTTAACGTGGTATAAGGATTGTACTTATATATAAATATGTTTAATTATTAAAATGATTAAATATTTAAATCTATTCTTATATATATAATTTAGAATGAGCCTATTTATTTCTTTATATTTTTACTTATTGATGTCATAAAACATATTGCTAGTAATAATGCACTATTTATTATTATATCATATCATATTATGTATAGATTATGTTGGAAAGAGATATATGTCATGTTATTTAATGTGATACTAATTTGATAAATGTACTTATGGATTTTTAGTGATGATATTTTATTTATATGGCCCTGTATTCTTCTTTATTTTATCTATAAGTGTTTATCTTTTTCCTGTAGGATACAACCAGAGACTTGGGATTTTTATTCTCCAAAGTAATGATATATACATATTTAATTTTCCATCATATGAGGTTTGAATATTTATATTGATGATGGATTATTTATTTATATATATATATGGTTAGGAATATATATATATTCCTCTTTAATAGAAGTTGAATGAACTTCTTGGTTTTAATGTTATATATTTATATATAGTTCTACTGTAAGGACCTGACATTAAACATTTCATATTCTAGTTATTTAAACTAGAATATGATTATTACATTCTGAAATATCTTTTTGGTTTATAATATTAGAATGCTAGGACATGACTCATAAAAATCATCCCCCAAGCATCCAAACTGGCTACCACTAAAAAATTACTTAATTATTTCCAAACATAAATATTTTAAAACAAAACAACGACATTATTTCTTTGAAAAATATTTATAAAATTTAACTTGACATCATTATTTCTCTTAAAAATCCAGAAAACCTTTGAAAACCATTAAAAAACCCAGGATAAACACAAAATATTTGTAAAGGATATAAAAAATAGACAAATCATTAGTCCATGCATACTTATAAACATATGAAATTATATTCACAAAGGCATACTTTTTACCCATAAATTCTCATATAATTACTTTTTGAAAATAAAGAGATTTCAATAAACATAGAAAAACTGAATAGAACATAAATGTATCTTGGGGAATTACTTAATTTTTTAACCCTCATGGATCCCTTATGAGTTGTAAAACTCACGTCTACCTTATAATTATTCTATCACAGCTACATTACTGTGTAACCATCATTGTTACACTTGGAGTAACCGTATGGTCAAAATCCAAATAACAAATCACCAATGAATTGATGGGAGATATAGGAAAAGCCATCACCATAAAAAATTATTGACAAGTAGAACATAAACACAAAACATGAATAATTGAAAAAAAACATTACTATTAAATTTCATAAATTAGAATTTTGAAATAGGATTTTTAAAGGAAAGCCCCTTACAAATATCATATAATTAAAGTGAGAATTATTATAATGAAAAGACTATGAGTATAATCTTTAAATAAAAATAATAAATCATAATAAAAACTAAATTTATTACACAAATAATCTCAGGAACACTTAATTAATGAAATAGAAGGTTAACCCAAATAATGGAAATTGGGTATAGAATTCCTTTACCTTGGGTTTGTCTTACTTGAAACTTGTTTAAACCTCCTGTATTGAGGTTAAAATGTTGTTATTAATATTTTAAAGGATAATAATAATGTTCATAACACCTTATATTATTATTTTATAATATATTTCTACTTATTTTTTAATAATATTTTGTTATTTCCTTCCTTTCGGGTACGTGCCTCACATCATTTTGATGGTTGGTTCATAAAGGATTTTCTTGATGAATGGAATATAAACTATATAAGTGGAATGAAATTTCATTTATATGTTTCAATAATATTAAATTATTCTATAAATTATTTTGGTTATATATTATGAGGTTGAATCATTAGATAAATCATTAGTGATGTTTGTTTAGATCATTTTTGAGGTTCTTCAACAATCATGAACTTGTTCCATCATATAACTTTAATATTAGGCTTATAATTTAATTCTAGTAAATAATATAGGCAATATACTACAATTTTTAAACCTTTTTAACCATTAAAATGGTTTTACAACCAGATTTGAAGGAAGTAAAGTAATTTGAAATCACATCATCAATGATGTCGGTAAATCGACACATCACAAACAATTTTTTTTATTTTTAGTATAAGAGGAAGAGAAGAGGAATAATGATGATTAATTTTTACATAAACATGATAAAAATCCATAATATATATAAGAATGGATCTTTAATTCTTCCTGGATTAGGTTAGGGGATGAGAGTATAAGAAAAGAAAAGAATTGAAATGAAAACACAAGAAAATGAAAGAGGATATTTACCTCTTGATCTCTTCTCCTTAAGATCCTCCTAAAGGCCCTTGTTTTTTGAATTGTGGTGAGTCTAGTAGGTCTTGGATATTTGGAAGAGCCTTGGGATTGTTATTGGGAAGAATTAATACAATGATCATAGATTTATAGGTGTGAGAGGAAGATGGTGGTTGAGGGTGGTATTTATAGTGGAGGAGAGGAGGGTTTTCCAGTATTTTAATCACTAGTATAATATTTTTTCTCAAGAAATTGAATAATCTTGTTTCATGTGACCAAAATTAGTAATTAAATAATGATAGTTCTATCCAAGGGTGATTAAATTATCCATGATGTTAGGAATATTTTAATTTATTGATAATGTATATATATGTTATATTACTATATTTTACTATTCTAGAAAATTCTAGAATTTTAGAAAAATCCCAAAAATTAACCCTAAACATATTTCTATTTGTAGAATTAAAAAATGAATTCTATTTTCCTGAAAATAATTTTCTAAATATTAGAAAAATAATTTTCAAATAAAATCCTATTTTATTCTGAAAATAAAAATTTAAAACTATAACTGATTTTATATCACCATGAAAAATTAATCATGATCTCATTTTCCTATAACCTTATAAAAATAAAATTATAATATGGTTGACTATTCATAATGGAAATATTACTATTCATATTACTATTCATAAAAGGAATGCTACTATTCACCAAAAAATCAAGTTGGTTATATCGAACTCCAAATAACTTACTGATCACAACTGTATATATTTGTTTTTCGAAATTCAAAATATAAAAGCAACAAAATTATGTTTAACATCTAGTTTAAAACTATATCCTTAAATTAAATCATTTTTTCATAGAGTCTTAGTGTTTCAAACATTTCAATTTATTTTTAAATCCTTGGGGTGTTACATCCACCCAATTAGAATAGAGTGGTCTTCATAAAAATATGATTCATATATATATATATATATATATATCTACGTGTGTGTGTGTGTAATAACTCATATAAGGGTCTTCATTTTATAGTAATCCTCAAAGTTCAAACACACATGATGGACAAGTACCCTATTTAGATTCCAAGAATGGATAGAAATTGTTATGGATGATTGGTTGAGAGTAATTTATGTTTTAATGTAATATAGTCATCATTGAATTTTTTGTTAAAATATATTCCAACACGATTCAGATGATTACTTGATTACTAGTATAATATTTATTGATTTATTTGTATATGTGTTACCAACCTACTCTATCTTTCCCTTTTCAGAACTATGCTTTATTAATGACTAGATGTGTTCAGTTAGTGGTATCCATGGGTGGTGTTTTTTAAAAACTAAACAAATTTTACATTAGGAATGTCTATATTCCATTTTTTACATGACCAAGGTAATGGAAAGAAACCAGTTTATGATATCCATGTTTCCTAGTGTAGGGATGGACATTTTACATCGTTGATGGAGCTTGTTTGGTTTATTTTTGTGCTTCTGAGGGTAATATAAAAGGGGAATAGTGTGGTTTTCCTAAGTACATCCAATCAAGGAGTTCAGTTTGAGATTCATTATTTTTCTCCATCATTCCTTTTATATATCACACATAATGTATAATTTGTCTTTATAGTATCACTATTTTTATTTTATTATATTGAAATTTTGATCCTTAATACGATATTTATATATTTTCATTTAGATATTTCATCCTTAATGGACTTGGTAACCAATCAACATATATCCCATTTGTGGATACTTGTTTATGGTTTCCTAGTTTTGATGTAACTAAGGGTATTCCTGATTTTTTATTGGAACCCATTTCAAAATATATCATTTTTTTCAACATATATTAACAGAAACCATCTGCTCTAAGTTATTTATTTATACATCACAATTTATGGTTTATTATAGTGATTTTTATGTGTTCCCAAGGTCTTATAGAAGAACGACATTGGTATATTCAAGTAACACATTTTGGGTAATTAAATCCCATTCTAATAATATGAAGTCCATCACCATAGGCGAGATGATTCTTTCTGAAACATCTGAAAGCATTTTTTCCTTGAATCCTTTCCCATTCTTAGAGCAGAATGAATCTTCCAAAATAATAATCTATAATTATAAATAAATATTAAAAAATTATAGTAAACCACATTCCTCCTTATATATGATAGGTAAAAAACATATGAATGATAACCATCTATAACCAACCATCTTGTCTTGAAAACTGTTCTTCAGGTGCCCCATATTTATGTAATTCTAACATACCAATTTTGTCAAAAATGATTTCTATTGACCCATTTCCCACTTTTATTTACCATTCATCATACTATTATATTAAAAAACATCATCTGACACCAGTAGTAAAAATGGTTTTGGATGGTTCCCATACACCACTATATAGATCCTCTATTTCATAATGATATCATGAATGTCCTAAAATACTATAGCATCCTTTCCACTACATTTTATGATAGTGGGAACCATCACATCCCATAATTTTGGGCTTAATAAAAGAATAATTAATGCCACATTGAACCAAAAAATTAATTCCTACTGATTAATTAGAATCAAAACTAGGATAATGTATTTGAACCGATCATCTAGAGACTTTTCTTATACTATCTTTCATTTGAAGAGTATCTACATCACATAAGTGGTCATTTTTGTGGAATTTTCATACGAATAATTTTGTTTTTTGACAATACTCTTACTAAAATTCACCACCACTATGTTGAAGGAAACATTTCATCCCTAAAACATCTGAAAAAATCCCATCGTCTTTCATTTTATCATTTTATATTCCTCATTATCAATTTTATCCAGTTTTACCCCTTCAATTGAGCCTCAAGATATATCTGTAATATATAAGCTTTCTTTTTTCAAAAAACTAAACCAAAAAAATCCAAATATTTTTTTTATAAAAACCATTTTCCCATCTATCCCAATTTCATTTTCTAATAAATCCCTCTTAGTGTAATATGTTATGACTAGTGGTGATACTATAATAGTTTACCTAGATAAAATGTTTAGAAATGGTTTTTGAACCAAAATATTTAATACCAAAAATTGTATTAATAACAACAGAATCTAAAAGAATCCACCTTGAGCATTGATCGTGATAAAAATTATAAAATAATCAATACATAGAGATATATGATATATTGTATCTACAACATATAATTCATAGTTCCCAACTACCTAGAAAATAACCACACAAAATATTGATATTATTTTTTGAAATTGAACAACCAAGGGAAATACAATTTCATAGAATGGAATAAATATGAGTTAATTTGGTTCATGACTAGCCTTACACCATGAGAGAAATAATACTTCATTAATTTTAAATATCTTAATATGTAACCACCCTAATTTATATGTTCCATAAATAAAGAACATTGTGATTATAAAATGTTACATGAATATTATAAAACATTCACTCTATATAGTTGAAAACACTAAACTATTTAATGGGTATTCCATCTAGTTGTATATGTTCTACCAATTTCTAAAATATGTGCTCCACCATAAACTTCATTTAAAGATATCACAAGAAACATAATAACTAGAAGGACTTGCATGAACTTTTATATACTAGTTATCTGTATTTATGGGAACATTTATCCATACTAAAAAACTCTTATGAACATTTCACTTCAACTAAGTATCACTACTTTCACTATTATTGTATTTCTGCAACATTTTTCTAGATTATCTCCATATAAAATTTATCATTAAAAAGTAACAATTTTTTCTTAAAAAATACATGCATAATAGACCAACATACTAATAGAAATTTAATTGAAACTAAAAATTTTCAATAAAATAAATAAATACAGGAGAAAAAGATTACTTATTTAGATATATATATATAGAATTAAATCATTAGTTATCAAATGTTGAATATAAACAAAATCTTTGAGATGTTATTTTTAATAATTTTAAAAAATATATCTGAGAAGTTAACGATAATAAGTATAGATGACTCGATGTTATCTCATTTATTTGAGTTTTATAAAAATTAAAATGTGATTATTTTGTGTGTGTTATATATTATAGTAGACTTATTTATAATACCTATATTTGGTTATTATCCTCCTACAAAATAGATATTTATATTGAGCCATAAATAATATTGATTTCAAAACCCACATATTCTGACATCTATATTTTGTTGCATATAATTCTTAAAAATAATTAATTTTCATCAATTAATTTTTTTTAATATTATCATAATCAAATCATTATATTTGAGGTATTGAGTTATACAAAATATTTTTATTTTCCTCCACAAGTAATTTTATGCGATATTTTCAAATCAATAGAAATACAAGTATACCATTACATCATTCAAGAAAAAATAAATATCTTTTTGATCTTTCTAACATTCTCTAAGAAATATCAGATCCAAAATACATTATTTAGTGGATTTCATAGAAAAATTAGTCAGTTCATGTTTTTCCATCATTCTATAAATATACCTACAATTCATTTTAGGACAATAATTTTAATGCACAACTAATATAAATATTTTTTATTGTTAGCATATTATATTATATATAATTCTTTTTTAATGAAATTATCATGTTTTAATGTCATAGATTACTCTATAAAACTATGTTGTATTTATTGGACAAGTCATTAATTTTAACATATCTAAAATCCAATTCCACATATATTTCAATCATCCTTATTATAATTTCTCATGATATAATTATTGTTTACTAATAGTGTACATGTTCATTAATATATTAGTGTATGTTCCTAGATTTTTTCTCCCCTAAGAGGATTTATATTTTATACATGGCACAAAAAATAATAAATATTTTTATCATAAATTAATTTTTCAGAAAATATATATTTAGTAGATATTTTAATCTCATTTTCCAAATCTTTATCATTAGTGGAAATCTATTCATCAAGATTTGTTTCCATTGCATCAAAAATACTTACACATGAATGTTCCAGGGAGAACTGAGGATGAGTCAATAAATAATCTCCTTTAAAGTTGATATGATATTATTCTTTAAAGTTGATATGATATTATTCTTTATGATATTATTCTTTAGAGAGATGTGTTAAAATGATGATATAAAAGCTTCCAACTCATATTATACTTTTTTAATTAACTATTGAGATAATGTGTATTGGATTAATATAATCATAATCATCTTCTATGAGTTACTATTTAGTGGTTTCTTTTTTATAATATAGTAATATGACTTTTTGGGTATCTAACATCAGATAAGAAGTTATCTCTAGTTGATTGATATTAACTATAAACAAAATAAATTTTCTAACATTGTGCGAAGTGGAAATTGTTGAAACCACTTTCTACACATCACTACTCATTCTAGAAATTTATAAATTAAAAAAACAGAAATTCATATTAGAATTTAATATTAATATAAGAGTAATGAAATTTATCTTCATTATAGGAATTAAATAATGTTATCTATTTAGAATCCAACAGGATAAACTCATATATATTGAAAATGATTGCATATTTTTTCTAGTATGAATTATAAATTCATTAAAAAATAATATCCATAGAATATGTATCATTTTTTGGAATATAAAACAACGCATATAAAAAATGGTGTTCTAAATAAATTTTTTTACATATTATTATAGAAAAAAATATAGATTTTATACATATGCACTGATATAAAGTGTTGGTATCAGGATGAAAAATGAAAGTTCATATTTTATCCTTACTCATGAGTTGTTATTTATAATAATTTCTAAGAAACTATCTTTAGATTACAATCATGGAATATCTTTAAGTGAAAATATTATAAAGAAAATATTTCACCAAAATTGTTATTCTATTATGTTAAACATTAACTATCATAGACAACATATTGAGGAATTGGGTGTGGGTGAAATTAAATAAATATATAAGAACCCATTAAATTATTATTAATTATTAAATGTATAAATATATTTAAATGAAATTATGTATTCAATGAAAAATAAAATAAAATTATGAATACATAAATGGATATAGAAAATAATATTCCAAATTAAAACGGAAAGGTTTTTTAGAAAAGTAACTCTATTTAGGTAAATTTGTTCAATTAAATTTTATAAAATTATTTAACACCCCGACCCCAGTTACCCAGAGTTAGTAAATTATTTTAATAATTTGGAATGATACAAGGAAATCATGTCCTGAAAGACAGATCAGTTTAGCAGTCTTGGAAATAGATTACATACATTAACTTCATATTAAAATTTCAAGCATAAAATACAACATAGATAGTTATTTGAGAACGCCATTATTCTGTATTAGCTTAACTCGGCATATCTATCATAATACACTTCTTGTAAATCCTTGGAAAATAAAACATAATAAAGGGGTGAGCTGAGATTCTCAGTAATGGTAAAACATTTAGCGAAAGATGACATAAACAATAGGCATGGTGAATAACTAAAAACAGATGTCTTTAAAAATAATAAACATGAACACTTTATGAAAAAAATATGAGCTGAGTAAATAATTCCATAATAAAATAGAGTCATGGGTATTATACTATTCTAATAACCACATGAACCATCAATATTATTTTCATAATGAGGGAATGTATAATGGCGGACATTCTGAAACTTTTTGTCAAGGCCTCAGCCAAGACGTCTAAAAATGATTAAGGCCTCAGCCAAAACCATATATCAAATTGGGAAAGGCCTCATCCAATTAAACATATAATTGTCTCATGATACATACTGATGCATCGAGGAGCTATAGCGGCCTCCACCTATCACTTACTAAGTCCAATGCATTCCTCATGTGAAAAGTTTTAAACATAAAATAAACATTCATATCAAAAATAGTATACAAAATGTCAATAATTTATCCATAAACTATGAATGGTGTAAAAATAAAACATCCACCGTAAAACATATCACAAAAATATCAATACTATATGGAAGATTTGTATCATAATAAATCAACTTTATCCAGATTTAAAATCCATCAAAGGATGTTGACATGGATGACAATAATTTGTAAAACTCTTTGAGAGAAATATCACTTCTTCAAAAAAAGTTTTAAAAGTCACACAATTTATAAAGGAATATATTTAAAGACATTTTTTAATCAAAGTGTCCCATACCACTTTGAAACTTTGAAAATGAGTTAACATTTTAATAAAATTCATGTCCATATAAATAAATCCTTAAAAACAATTTTGAAAACATGGAAATTAATGAGAATGATTTAGAAGAATAAATATTTAAACTATTTAAAATGATGATCTAGTTAAAGAGTCTCTTCCATGAAACTTTAAAATATTCTTTTTGAAAATATGTTTATGAAACATGGATGTGGATGATAAAGTGGTCCAAGTATATACTTATGTAAAAACAACCTCAGATAATAAAGAGATTGTGAAATTAAACCTTACATAATAATTTTCCATAGTATATGGTATGTTAACCTGATGTATAATAGTTAAAACATTGTTATTAAATTATAAAATAATGATATAATTAAATATGATATCATATATGATCTTCTAATATTGATTTGTTAATAATATTTTAGTAGTATCATCGTTTTGGGAATTAACTGACTCTTTTTCCTTTATATGATTGGTTACATAATCCATGTTTGTTATGTATATGATGAATTTGATTCATATACAGAATGATATTACATTCTTAAACATTATTAATAATCATCAAATGAATATTACTTTTGAATGGTTACGATGGGGAAATGAATCTCATCACGTTCGTGGAGATGGTAATCTGTACGTATGCACGAGCGACAATATCATTGATGAAAAAATTGTATGTAATTGGATGTTATATCATAAATAAAGAATTATTAAAATGTTATATTTATTATTTAAATCAATTATACTCATTATTATACCCATCCAAATAATGAAGTGTTTGAATAACAAACTACACCACGACGTGGAGATGGTAAGCCGTACGTACGCACGTATGGTGACTTTGTAATTTATAGGATGGATAGAATAATGAATATGGTTGTAAAATTTTTATAATAACATCATAGTATATATAATATACTAGACTTATTATTTTAGAATGGAAAAAACAATGAATGAATAAGTGGAAGAAGAAAATAACTTGAAAGAGGTGGTGAAAAATTTACCTCTTCTTTGGGTTCTTCTTTTTGTTTTGAACAAAAGGGCTCTGTTGGATGGATTTATGACCAAATAAAGGACTCTAGGATAAATTAAGGAAATTTGGGAGGTTATTTGGTCAGGTTTTGGCCGATCCAAAAGGCTTTGGAGGTGTGAAAGTAAGAGAAGGGGAAGTACCCTTTTATAAGAGAGGTGATGGTCACTTTAGGAAAAGCTTGAAAGATTATTTTATAATAAAACAATTTTCGGTTTATAATGGCACCAAAATGATTTATTTCGAGGTAAATGTGTGTATGAGTATTAAAACTCTCAATCAATAGTTTGTGGAAAGGTTTAGGTTACCATATTAACATTATCGTTTCGATTTAACTCATAGTTAAATAGTTTGACATTTACCAGGTCTCATTGTATTTTTATATTATATGGTTAAAAAACATACTATAACTAGGAAAGAAAAACCCCATGAGGTTAATTATTAATATATATAACCTTATATAATTCTTTTTTCTGAACATTAGATTTTTAAGAATATTATATTAATTAATAATATATTATTTGTTTTAAAAACTCAATTATGTGAAATTTGACACTATTTAGTATTTGGTTTTTGTGGAAGTCATCACCACTTGATTACATAGAACCAAATAAATTGAATCAAACCTAACATGTAATATTCACCTATAAAATTATTTTATGGCAACAAAACATTAAAATTATATTTATTTTAATATTTACAATATCATTTATTGGATTCTTTTATTAGTAAGGAAAATACGGTATCATTATTGCGTCATAAATAAAAATGTTAATTTTGTGTCTAAAAATTATAAATAAAATATCATAATTTAGGAACAAATTTTAGCTTTTAAATGAATATTTATATTCTAAGATATCAATTATATTTCCCCATATAAAAATGTTTTACTAAAGGATACATGATTTTGTTATTTTTGTCATTACTTTAGATTAATAAATGTAAAATGTCATTATCACATCCAAGTGGCTCCATGGGGTCCCAAACTCCACCCAAGGATGACCATGGTCGGACATGTATCAACCAATAGGAATAGGACACATGTTAGGGAAATTTAATATTATTATAATGTTATGTTTTACCCTTATTTACCGGATTTTCCCATTAACCATGTTAAATAAAATATTTACCAAAGTAATTATTCATAATGTCTAAAAATAAAAGTTAAATATTTAGAAAATTTGGACCTCCTGATTCCAAATATGGAATCCATTTTCCCAAATTCAAAACACAGAAGTGGAAAAACTTAATTTTAAATTAATTTCCACTGACAAAACAAAAAGCGTGTTTTTAAAAAATAAAAACTATCAAAAGATTGACACTTTTTTATGTTCTGTTTAAATGTAAAATTACGTAATATGGACTAAATTATATTAACTGATAAAATTATAATCTAATTATACTTTAAAACCACTCAAATATATAATTTAACACTATAAATTATTTCGATTAAAAAAGTTGTTTTTAATTAAAATTTAGTATTTTTGACTATTCATCAAAATATGAAAGTTATCAGAATAGTACCAAAAAATTATCCAAAAATAAATTTGTATGTCCCTATTATAAAGATGAATTTAATTTCACTAAATTTAATATATAAAAGTGTCTAATATTATATTTAAAAAGGGATCTCCATTAAAATGCTGAAAAAACATCATTTTTTTTTGAAAAATACCTCTTTTATCTTAATAATTGAATTTTTCTAATATTATGTCTAAGAAACAAAAAATATGAATGTTAAAATTATATAGGATATATATAGAATTTAAAATGTTTTCAATAATATTCATAGCCTATTTTTTTGAACAATTAGTTTGGTAAGTCGTGGTGCGCTCGAACTCAGTGTTGCGTGTAGCGCAAATTATTGAAATAATTTGAAGAGATAACATCCTATGAAAACTTGGGGTATTTCAAATTAATATATGTACATTATTTAGTATGATATATAGTAATATATATTAATATAATTAATTAAACTATAATATATAATGAGTGAATAGTTTATATTCAATCTCTATTCTAGATCATTATCTCAAGATATTCTTTACAAAAGTAGTCAAAAAGATATTACAATATTAAATTTTAAAAACTCCTAACGGGATAGTACATATAAAATGTCATTGGTTTGGGATAAACAACATCCAAATTGTCTATATTATATAAATAAAATTTCCATTCACTAGATCACTCTTTTATTTTAATACCAAAATGGAAAGAGAATTTACTAAGATTCAAGAAATATATAATTCCTTCAATTTAATTTTTTTTACAAATAGATATGTCTTTATAACTAGTTTAACACCCCTTTATTAAACATTAAATATTTTATTTCTTTTAGAATATAGTGTGTTTGATAACTTGCGATGCATGCTACACTGAATTAGGATGATCGAAAGAACAATATATAAACATTAAATTCTAGTTTTATAATTTGAAAGAAATTATAGATATAACTAAATTATGAAATATATTTTTTTTATTAAAATTAAATTAGTTTTAATTTATATGTAATTTCTAAATTAAATTAGTAGAGAAGGATGACTAATAATAAAGATTTATTATTTATAATGTATCCTTTCTAAAAAAACACTTTTACGTTTTTTATAAAAAAATTTAATTTTAGGTTAAATATATTTCATATAGGAAAAGTATGTTAATAAAAATTTTATTGGTATTAAATAAGAAATAATAATAAGAATTATTAATATTTTTGAAGAAATATTGTTTCCCTATGAATATAGGTTTGAATATATTTTTATGTTATTATTAAGAAGTAAGAAAATCAAACATCATAATATTATTTTAAATATATATTCATTTTTTGAATTTAAATTTAAATATCATATTATGTTTATTTTTTATAAATTTATTAAATAGTTGAATTTTAGGTTAATAGTGAAATAATCAGTTTCCACTAAAACTATAACTATTGTGAAATTATGATTATATAAGAAAGACCTAGAAATTTTTACAACCATATAATTGATCGATGAGGTATTTAGTGAATAATAATATAAATTTTAAAATATCATTATGAATTTATAAAAACTAAGGTTAGCATTTTTTGAACTTAAGTAAATTTTCCAATAAAATAGACCACTTTTGTTCTTCTCTTTAAATAATATATTAATTTTTTAAAAATATTTAATGATATAATATCTAAATTAAATTTATTGTTTTTATATTAAATTAATTTTTATCATGATAACCAAATATATTGATAATTTTATCCTACATAGAAATTTTAAACATAAAAACACTATTTTTTATAAAAAATGGATTTACATGTTACAAGTGATAATGTTAAAATTGATTTACCATATATATAAAAATTAAATCAAATAAAATGGATTATATTTTTAAAATTATTAATTAAAATTTATATAATAAATAAAAATTTATTTTTAGTAATCAAAATTAAATTACCAAGGTAAAAAATAATTTCCATAAAAAACAAAAATATGGTAAAATTATACATTCAATGAGTAATGGACATAAAAAAATGTATAAAATATATTATAAAATTAATGTTTTATAGATGATAAAAATTATATAATACCACAACAATTATTTTCCATGTTTGAGTTTTCTTGAAATGGGAAACATGTGATTTATTTTTATTAGGAAAAAATATTTATAAAAAAGTCATTATCACAACTTATAAAAGGGGAATCTGACCACCCATTCATGACATAAATAAAAATTTATTTTTTTCATGAAATCATTCCATATTTTCTTATCCTATAATCCTCTATTTTTCACATGATCATACATTGAAAATAGATTTCCTAAAGACCTCTATTTCTGTTGAGTTATCCCAGGGAAACCCCAAGTCCTGTACATACCTACTTTTATATGTGGATTATTTTATATTAGTTATTAATTTAAAAATTATAATTTTCAAATTCTTATATAATTAAATCAATATTTTTTTAATTAATTTAATTATTCCAAGTGAATATATATTACCACATATCCTCTTTTCAATTAAGAAAAATGAAACCGTCATTCATGTGTTGTGTGGACTACCGAATTCATGATTCAATGAGTTTCATTTTTTTAACAACCACCCTTATTGTTTGAATACATGGAGGAAATTAATGAAAAAATTTCCTATATATAATTTAAATATATTTATTAATAAAAAATTTCAATATACATTATTTGCCTCACAATATATGAGAAATGATAACATTTATTATGTGGTATTAGGAGTACATCCTCCATGAAGTAACTTATGCAATTTTCATTTATGTTATATAATATTTGTTAAAAACTCTTAATATTTGTTTCATAAATTTAAAATTATCAGAATAATATCATTATTCTTCTATAATAATGATATTATGTGAAAAATAATCCACTTTCATAATCATAATAATCATTATTTATGGTATGTTCATGTTTGGCTCTACTTAACAATCTTCTAGAATAATGATATAAAATCATATCGTGGATGAATATATATAATAATGCACTAAATAAAAAAATATTTCATTTATAACATGACTTAATCTTTTTTATATTTCAATGATATTTTCTATCTATAGTCTATAATTATTAGGTTAAACATTACATAGAAAAGTGGAAATCTCTATATAGTGTACTTTGTTTTTTCAGAAAACATGTTTTTTATAAATAAAAACTTTATTCATTGAGGGAAACACACATAAATAGAACCGCAAAATTATTAACATTTATCATCATCCTTATGTCCTGTGAAAATCATTTAAAAATTTAGGATGGTCAAAAATATGTTTAATAAGGGAAATATCAGTCTCAACCATTATCAAGGATATATAGGGAACACCCTTAAATCAATACCAATTTCCAATAAACCTAACCGAAATAAAACACATATGGATTTGAAAAAAACAATAAAACCCCATTCATTCATGTTCATCATGAATAACATTTTTAATAAACTCATAAATGTGAGAAAAAGGTTATGGTTTCATAGAAATACATTATAAAACTATAAATTCCTTGAATATTGAGGGAAATATTTTATTTGAAAATAACCATTGAATATATAAAATAATGTTTAAAATATAAATGTTTTAGAAGGAAGGATGGTAATATTAGGTCGTATATGTTTAAAAACATTATTCATTCACTTTCGTAAAAATTAAAAAATAACGGATATGGAAAATGATGAAAATTATTTCTCTTAAATACATGATAAATAATGTTAAAAGTATAAATAACCTCTTTCATTCTTTCTTTCATAATTAAGATCATTTTTGAGTTATTTATAATAACATCAATATAGAATATTAATAGATTCTGATAAAACATTTAAACAAGATTTTTGAATGTTACTCCCCTACCTTGAGTCCTAAATTCTTTAATCTGTATGTATATTCTCCAATGTAATAAAATTATATTTATTTTCAATTTTTTTGAAAATATAATTTCCTAATAATTACATTGTAACGGATCCCATTATATATTTGTTTCACTATGTTTTATTTAATTTCATAAATTGCTAAAATATTATTTTATGTTTTGAGGGCGTTTATCTTTTAAGACAAAAATGGTTTTTTAGGTTTTTTAGGGATCAAAGGATCATAGTTAAATTATATTGGGAACATTATTCATGAATAAATAATAATAATAATTTTTTAGAAACATTTTTAGAATATTTCTTAGATGTTGGGAGTGAAAAACAACATATGTTGTACCACGAAAGCGATATTACACATGTACACATGAGAGTTGATTCCATTTATTAACATGATATAAAAGAAAAAATGTATAATATATTTTAAATTTAAAATGACATAATTATATTATATACTACATATTTATTTATTTATTGCTTCTTTATGAAAAAATGCTGAGGTGGTAATGAATATTGTATTACTCCGCTTCAGGGAATTGGTATCCCCCCTATATAAATGAGTGACACTATCAATTTCCAAAACACAGTAAGTAATATAATAAGACTGGAGAATCATAATAATAGAATGATTATGTTACATATTCATTAATTCCATATTTATAAATATCTATTTTAGGCAGTAATGGAAAACAAAACACATCACTAATTTATTGTGTAAGTCCACATGTACACTCTAATGATGTTTCCACTTCCCAAAAGGTGACAAATTTATATAAATTATTTGTTCCATAAATATAATAAAATTTAACTATAATTATGATATTCATTAATTTTTTTATTTTGGTTAGAATGGATTTGATGGATTTATATGAATAAATAATCTTGTCATATTTCTGTTAGGACTTATGCCTTCTAAACAGATATCTCACTATGCCTTACACCTTATGACATTTAGGATTTTTTTAGAATTAAATATCCTTAAGGATGTGTGGAGTGATTCTAGTAAGGTATTTGGATTGGTATTTTTCATTAAATAATGATCAAGTGGTATGATGGAGAGAGAAGAGGGGGTTCCCTTTTATAATTGAAGGGAAAGAAAATATTGTAATTATTCAATGTTTTATGATAATTTAAATTCATATTCAAGGAATGTGGCATATAAACATGTAAAATTATAATATAATATTTAATGGGTTAGGTAATATCATCCAATTCGAATAAAGATATGATTTTGTAACCTAACCACTTAGTACTATCCATAATTAATCTATTTTACCCTTTTTACCAAGGTGATAGTATATTTACCAAGGTTATTAGTCATAAAAAATAAAATGAAATTGAACACATAAATAAATTTGTATCAATCGATTTTGAATAATGATCAAATTTTACACGACGAAACATACATTGGTGTTCAAAATTTTAACTAAAATAAGAACATAAAATGTAATGAAATTTGCTTTCTGCAAATTTATGTTCTTAATCCCAAAATACAGTTATACCAAAATAAAATAAAATATATACTTATATTTAATTATTCATATCATATATATCTAAGTGGGATTAATTTATCTTTAAATTTTTTAAATATAATTTTTTTTAAATTTTAAAATAAAAGATAGTTTTAAAAATTGGTATATTTCAAAATTTATCAAAAAATAAACCATTTAAAAAAAATCAGAAAAATTCACCAAAATAAATATTTTATATTCTAAATTAAAAATGTAATTACATTTAATTATTTTCAATATCTACAATTTATAATTTTATTTTTTATATAAAACAACTTTTTCCATAGGCAATTTTACTGATAGAATTAAAACATTTCTTTTTTGACTAAAAAATCATAAAAATTATCAAATTCTATATAAATCCAAAAAATATATTTTAAGACATTAATATTACATGAAATAAATTAAATTTTAGTATTAAATTATTTTTCAAAATCATTCCCCATTTAGAAATTTCATCAACATAATTGTATTCATTACTAATAAAAGTGAGAGTATTTTTCTCTTATAGCCTTTTTCAATTCCCATATTTCTTTTTACATCATATGGTTTTCCCTAAAAACATAACTACATGAGTTACATTATTCATTAAATCATACTACATATTACCTGAAATATTTTATATAATTTTTTTCATAAGAACGATTCCCCTCTAACTTTATAACTTCATGACCCAATACATGTGATGCATCAGGTATATACTTCCCACAAAATGAAACTTGAAACACATTATGTGGCTAATATAAATCACTTTCATTCCTAACAGGTAATAAATTGATCTCACATTCTCATTAATTTCCTATGTTATATTGAATCATGGGCTCAACATTAATTTTTTAACTAAAACACATTACACCTTTCCAAGGTGATAATTTAAGAAAGACATATTCTCCTACCTCATATTAACGATGTATCCTTTTAGAAAAATAATAAATATTTTACATGATCTATTCCAACCTCATGTGGGGGGTGAATAATAGTTACTTTCTTAGCCATATATTCTATAAATTTGGGCCCCAACTGTTTACTCTCACTAAAATTATCATAGCATCCTAGAGTCCAACAACATCATCCATATAATGCATTAGAAGGTAACACATGTATACATGAATTATAAATGTTATTATAAGAAGTTAAAACTAAATAAAATGTTGATCCTAATTTCCATGATAATTTTATTTTAAAGATTATATAATATCCTTAAATTTTTTTCTTTTATTTTCAAAATGAGCAACCGATTGAGGATAAAAAGTTATACTAAAATTTAATTCAAAACTCATTGAATGATTATTAAAAGGACATAGTAACCTGAATGGGTATAAAATTCATATATTTATTCAAACAATCAACAAAAACCTTGTTCCCATAGTTACTTGTAGATGTCTTTGGTAATACCACAATGAAAGAAAAGATAAATATAAAACAAACAACTGTGAGCTTCACATAACTATTCCTTCATTAATTTGGAAACACTCAGACTACATGAAATCCTTCCAAACATTATAAAACCCTCATTTCCAACATTAATATCAGAAAATTTTCCTTAAAATCAAATTCTACATTTTCATACAAACCATGATCTTCCTTCCAAGACTTAATTATTTCCACGAAGGATAACTATTTGGAAACTAGAGTCAAAAGAGAAGTAGTTTCCAAAGACGCAATTTATTTGTTATCATTTATTACATCATTAATGAAAGTATAGTTATCTAGACATTATGTAGTTAATAAATCATTATCTTTTTGACTCAAAGCATCAGCTACCATGTTTTCTTTACCAAGTAAATAGTGAATTTTGAAATAATAATCCAAAATATATTATGGACATATCCTCATATACATGTTAAAATATATTTTAGTTAATAAATTTAATAAAATTATATGATCTATATACATTCCCATTTTTACCCCATGTGGACAACTATTCCAAATTTTTGAAGAAAAACCATCTACAGCCTGTTGAAGGTTCGCTGGGACTGTTCTTCTCATGGGGTTTCAGTTGTTGAGAAGAATTCAGGATAACCCAATCAACCTTCATTAAGTTTCTACTGTGGATATTCAACAAACTATTACTGTAAATAACAAACACCCCATTTCCGGATTCTATGGCTCACATAAGATAATTTCCAAATATTCATTTTAATTATATAAAACAATATTCACATTCCTTTTTACATTTTAATTTTAATACTTTTCAAGTAAAAATGGATGGTGACTTAGATAACCAATAAAATCATTGAAAAAACATTTATAGAAACCCACTAACATAAGAAATAATAAAATAAATGTGAAATATATAGGACCTGATCAGCCTTCCAACTCATTAGTTTTATAAGGATCAATAGTTTTACCACATTTATATAAAAAATTCAAAAGGAATGAAATCCTGTATATCAAATTTTCAAGAATACCTAATTTTCCAAAAAAATATCTTTTAATATCTTCAGAACAATCATAAATTTTTTCTAATGATCTTTATATATTTTAGTGTATGGAATAATATTATTGATAAATAAAACCACTATATTTTTTGAAAAACTAGTGTAGCATTCTTTCCATTAGATCCATAAATAAATTGGGTCTATTTGTTTTCCCATAATCCATTACTAAAAACTCATAATTTTAATACCAAGTATATAATTCCATCTTCATAATTTTTTCTTCCATTAATTTTTCATGATGGTAGCTAGAACATTGAGAAATATTTGAAAAATACAACACTCTATATAGTTGATCACACAATTCATTTCTTTGATGAAAATGAAAATTGTTCTTAAAATTTATTTTATTGAGTAGTCTATAATTGAAGTAATTTATCATGGAACCATCCTATAATTTTACAAACAAAATAGAAGAGGAACACAATGATGTGTAAGGGAAGATGAAACCTTTATCCAAAAATTCATTTAACCATATTTTTCATTCTGATAAGTCAACTGATGCCATTCAAAATAGAGTTTTTTAAACTAGTTTAGTATCCATAAATAAGTTTATAGTAAACTCAACTGATCAATATAGAATAACTCCTAATATATCATTAGGAAATATATTCAGATATTAAATTACTTTTTGATAATTAATAATTTGAGTAGTTCCTTTCTTCTCAACAATAATTGAAAGATTATATTCAATCCCATAGTTTTTCAATTTATCATATTCCCATTATATTATCAAAAGTATAAATTAATTATTATATAAAAATAAAAATTCATTCATAAAAATAAAATTATTATCTCTATAGTCTATATTTTCAAATAAACCAAAATCCAATGAATTACTAGAATAACATCAAAAAATATAATGGAAATGAAAACATTTATAATTGGAAAAAAATTCAACATATTATAAAATAATATTATTTATAATTTCTTGTTAACATAATTTTATCACCATTAGGTTTTTCCAAGATTTATGACATTATTTATTGAAATCCTATTTCTATTTTATATGTTAGTTTTCTCAATATGAATGATATTTTTGGATCCCGAATCAGATAATAGAATCAAATAATCTAAAATACAAGTATTATACATTTTTACAAGTTATTTTATGGAAATGTATCTACCATAGAAGTCAAAAAGACATTATAGAATAATTATTTATTCAATCTTGATGAATCTCACCAGGAGTAAATAACTTTAGTCATGGATTACAATAATATCCCAACTCATTTATTTAAAAAAATTTATTAACATATTTTTATTTTTAGTCAAACATTTCCTTTTCTTTTTTCATTTAAATCACGATCTATGTGTATAGGCATTCCAAATTGGAAAAATATATGATGTTCTATAAGAAACTCTAAAAAATTATTCATTCCAAAATTTTGATAAGAGGGTAGTATAATTTTTTTATTTTGGTTTCCAGGATTAATTATTTATATATCAAAAAACATGAATTTCTTTTTATCTTTACCTTTTAAAACTCCGCAACCACCATCATGTTTTTCTCAACATATAATCAAATTTCCATATAACATTGAAATTCAAAAGTTACAAAAGTACATTCATAAACATGGATTAAATCATGAGTAACATCAATCAATATCACTATCATGGTCCAAAATTAAATTCATTTCACATATATAAAATCAATTTAAATAATATTAAAAGGATGAAATATAGTCTTCCTCATTTTTATTTACATAAGGGAATTTAATTCCAATTCAATGTTGAATAAAAATTGGAAGAAACATTTCAATTAAGAAATCACTAATCGCCATCAATTCCATGGAATAAATTTCTTTCATTTCTATAGTGTTCTTAATCTAAGACCCATATTGAGTGAATTCAACTTAAATTGATAAATATAAAGGGGTACCTTCTTATTATATAATGATACTATAACATCAAATATCATATCTAAAGAAGTATTCCAACCTTCATATTTTATTAGGCCTGATAATGCACAAAAATCCATAAAGTGTTGTTTCATGAAATTTAATACTATTGAAATATTATTCTATAGAGGATTTGTTCAAACTATTGAATTAGAAAATCCATTTATTTAATGTGTTAAATTAGTTAACAAATATATAAAATACACTATTCCCATTCTAAGCCATCCAGGTCACTAGTTCATAATGATACTTCTTTCAGATTGCTTTCTACCTCAACATACATGTTTTATCAATGACAAACCACTTTGGAAGAGAAAGGACTATTTATTGAAATATTGAAATATATAATATCCATTTGATGATAAAATAACCATATTTTAGATTATATTTTATATGTTTTATATTGTAACCCTAACTTATAATGTTTTTTTAAACCTTTGCTATGATACAAACTGTATCAACCCATTCCTTAAATAAGCATTAAATAAATGATTCATATGAACGGTTTCAGTGTCCAATATTTCTAATATCCATTCAATTTATGGAATTATTGAATTGGTCACAAATACACATAACAATGTTTATATCTCCATACCATTCCATTTTTCTTACAAAACACATTCTTTAGAAAGACACACATAATTCATTCAAGGTAAATCCCATAATAAAAACACATAAATTATTAATTTATCTAATAATCCAAAATCACTCTAAGAAAATTTGAAAATATGGGATGAGAAAAAAATCATAATGATATATAAAAGAAATAAGACTTTTCAGAAAATTTAGAAATATAAAAAAAACTTATAAGGTTTTCCATTTTCCATTGTGAGCATATGAGCACTAATATATATATATATATATATATATATATATATTCATTAAAAAACAAGTTAATTTATCATTAACATTCATTAAACACCAAAAATGTGATGGTAAACAAAAATATTAAACATAATGTTTTATTGGAATACATGTAAACACATTAATATATTTACTAGAAAAAAACCAATCCTTTCACCACTCTTTAAAAATATTCATAATCATTTTTTAAAAATATATTCTCATTTTATGACATTTTAATTCAAAATATTTCATTTAAAACCATTAAATGAATTTGATGTACATAAAATGGGACATATTCCTTATATTCACCTTTATAAGAAACATAAAATGTAATCACTTAAGAGGATAATTCCTGTATCACATATGAGTAAACTATAATGGTAGACATTGTCACATTATATAATTAATTGGAAATATATGTCATGATTACATGTCAACCGGTCTATATAAGTCTTATACGTAATTAAACTAAAATATTATTGAACCATATCATGATTAAAACACATATATATTTAACTTTTATGAAAATACCCTATTTAATTGGAATTAATTACCAAATCAAATAAAATTTTAATTAATTGTATAAGGATGATAAAAAGTTTCTAGTTCTATAGAATATCTTTAAAAAAATCATAAAACATTGGGAGAAACCAGTTCATTGAATAAAACCATGAAATATTGTAAATTATTATTTATATCAAACAATTGCTATGATATAAGGGAATGGCAGTCAAACGACACATGTTTTAAAAAATAATTCCTTTTTATCATTTATAGAAACTCAAATATACCCCATATATTGAATTATCAGATTACTCATTTAAATAATTTATAAAAAATTTAAAAACTAAACAGTAATTAAATTTATCATCATTTATATTAATACGGAAAAAAATTATTTAAACATGTAAAATTACATTGACATGGTAGAAAAACAGTTGGAATGAAATCATTAGAACATGATTTTCAAAATAATTCCCCTTTTCTTGAGTCCTTACTCGTATCGTTCATTTGTATTCACTCCATAAAAAAAATCTAATTTTCTTAAATATGATTAAGATCACTTTTTATATACATTCAATTACCATTATTTCCTTATCATTTTTTAAATTTTTTTTTAGTTACTAACACTATTAAGATCATGATGATGTTTTAGGACAATCAGTTTGTAAGTCCAAAATGACATTAGTAAGTTGACTAAGGTAGAAGGGATCATGGTTCCATCATTTAAAATATATTAATCATAATGAATTTATTATTATTATTATATAATAATTTTTTAGATCCATCCATATATTTTTGGAATAAAAAATTAAATGCAATGTATCAAAGAGTAATTATTCATCACGTACACACATGTGATGTTTAAATTTCTATACTTCATAAAAATGAAAAAAGTTATATAATAATTTAATTTTTTAGAATCATAAATATTATAAAATTTTGATAATTATCCCTTATTTACATATTTTTGACCAATATTTATTGGTGGTAATGAAAAATTAATAACAGGGGTTCGTAGAGGTAGAATTCCACACATACAGACAAGTGATGTTATAAATTTCCAATATAAAAAAGGCTATGAAGGTAGGTAATGTAATAAGTTTCCATAATCATATTATTGTAATAAAGTTATCACATATTGATTAATTATATCTTTATAACCATCCATTTTAGTTGGTCATGGAAGATGAAACACAACAATTTATGGAGGTGGTTTTTTACATATACACAGATTCAAAGTTTTCATTTCTGATAGGATGGAAAAGAGAAAGAGAGGAGTTATTCCATAAGTATAATTACCTTTTAGTGTAAATAAGGACCTGATTCCATTATGATATAGTGGGAAGATCTTATTTTAAATAGGTGTAAAAATAGATTAACTTTCTATAGGCCTATTAGGACTTATAGCTTGTCGTTAGATATTTTTCTGTATCTTACAACTTATTCACTTTTAGATATCTCTTTTCAGAAGACCATGTTATATAGGACATGGGTAGAGATTTTGGAAAGATATTTGGGAAGATATATTTCTATCTAAAATGATCAACTGTTGTAAAGATGATAGTATAGGTAGTTCCCTTAAATAAGTGATGGGAGTGACACTCTTGTAGTTATTTAATATTTTAAAATTATATATTTTAATATTCATGGGAAACGGGAATTTAAAAAACTCAAATTAGAAAATTAAGAGATAAATGTTGAAAAAATATCAAATAATAAACATGAATGTTGGTATTTTTTTCCATATAACTTATTTTAAATTTAATTTACATATCTTAGACTTTTTACCAAGCTAGAAATAATTTTACCATTATTACTGTTCATAATGACTGAAAATGAATATGAATTTTTAATATTTTAAAAATTATTATTTTAAAATTGAAATCGACTATTAATTATTTAATCAATAGTATTGGTAGAAATGAAATTTAATATAATTAATTAAAACATAATGAAAAAGTGTATTTTTGAAAATTGTGTTTTAAGCATAAAAATGAAGTAATATGAAAATCTATGACAATACATATTCATATTGAACTTATCTAATTATTTTTTGTCAAGGGGGTGTAATTTAATGTTAAACTTATTACCAATATAATGTTTTATTCAAAAATATATGAAAACAACTGAACATGTCAACATTTATTTTCATTTTCTAGTATTTACCCAAAAAATAGTTTATTACAAATAATCTTAGAAATTCACCCTACTCAAATTTCAATATGTTGAAACCAAAAAAGAATTTCATTTTATCAATTCTAATTTTTCAAAAATGAGAATTGTTTTAAATATAATGATATATTTTATTTAAAACATTTTAGAAAGAATAAAACCATTTATTTTTCAGCTGCAAAATTATATTAAATTTTAATAGTTTATTTGAATCCCCAAAGTATACTTTTGAGAATTAGTATGACATGAAAATGATTCAATATTTGTATTAAATGGGTTTTAACACTATTAAAGCCTAATTGCCGAAAAATATATGACATAAAAAATTAATTAAATATTTTTTTTCCTTACCAGTATGTTAACTTTTAAACTAATTTATTTAGATATGGGGTTCATTTATAAAAAATCATTGAAGCAAGCCCGTAATAAATTTAAAAATTTTGGATCGTATCCCAAAATAGAATACGATGAAATAATAATATTATAAATAATTATAAATAATCATTCACAATATCATATATGATCATGTAATCAAGACCATTTTGGATTTCACCATCTAGAATTTGAGTGTTCTTAGACATAGACATACTAACACACACAATGTAGAGAAATAAGAACCATATATGTTAGTGCATAAAACCATATGCATTGGGTTATCATTGCGATGTTAGGTCACCCACAATCTAGAAATCAATATTTAATCCCATAAATATAATTTTGTAGTCTTCACATTTAAAAATTATCAGACCATAAAGGAAACCAGTTGAGTTTTGTTTGATTCTATCATAAAATATAAAGACTAATGTTTTCTTCAGATATTTTGAGACAATTATATCCACCGAAACATTAAGAGTCATAGAATTTAATTAGACAACCATAAAAAGACATCATAAAACATGGTTATTCTAGATTTTAATCAGACTAATTGATAATAAAAATCTGAAAATCATCATAAAGGATAATAGAAATCATAATTGAAGTTAGAAAAAGTGAATATTTTAGCAGAATTGTCATGATGTGCAACATGTATCTATAGACACCACCATCAATAGTTTTATGATCACTGTTAAACTATAGAACATTTTCTTGAACTTAAATCGTTAGAGGTAACATCAATGTTGTTAATAATAATTAGCATCAATTTGAATTTTAAGAAATATCATATTCTAAACTAATCTATATGGATCTTATCACCACCGCAAAACATCTTGGGAAAAAGAGGAACATAGTGAAGTTGAAGATAGAGCCACTTACTACTCAAAAAAAGAGTGTGTAAAATTAAAAACTAAAATATTTTCAATTAAAATCTATTCTAGGAAACCACTTCCTTAAAATAAATAAAGAATAAAAAAGGGGTTGGGACCAACATGTTTGTAACCATTGTACCTCTTACAAAAATTATATTCGAAGAAAATTTTAAGATAATGAAAATCTATATTTTGATCATGCTAAAAAATCTGATTTATTAAACATTCACTAAATAATTCATAGATATTGATAAATAGTAATATCCTATTATGATATCTTCAAAATTCCCAACTTTATTATTCCTCTATCCTAGGTTATAATTCCCCCTTATATCCCTCCTTAACTACCAAAGTTAAATTTTGATGCTTAATGCTATCATTTAGATGCTCCTCATATAACGATAATGAGGAATCATCTTCATCAAATGTTGAGAAGGCACTTTCTTAATCAAAGGATATAGATATATCCTTTTCTTTAGAGGATATAGAGCGATATTCGTTTATATATGGATATAGAGGGGTGTTTTATTTATCCAAGTGAATTTATAAAGATATAGTGACAACATTTCTCTCTATCTTGATGTAGTCCATGAATTTCTCAATCTTCCTTGAATAAGGAGTGATAAAACCTGCCAAGTCAAAAATAGGATTCTTACCTTTTTTAGCACTCATTTAAGGTTATTCACCCCCAATTAAGTGTACATGGTCATGATAATCATGATTAGATTCACCAGAAATATATCGATTCTATTTTTCCACCTCTTAATTAGTTAGAACAACATCTAAGGTTACCATAATGGTTAGGAAATCATTGAGATCTTCAAAAAATATAAATAAATCATAAACATGAGAACACTAGGGGTGATCTAGGATAATATATATAGTGGATGAAAAAAATTGGATCTTTAACACCATAGGGTTAAGTTTACTCCTTAGTATACTCTATCTTTATCAACCTAGACTGATTTTACCCAATCCGGGGGGGGGGGGGGTGGAATTTTTCAACTTTATGGTTTCTCATGGGGTCTCTCCCAAAGGCACGTTATTCAAGAGAGTATCCAATGTGTAAGAACTTATATATTCAACATGGTAAATTATCATATACCACTTCCTGGAAAAAACTAGTGTTTCCATTATCGATCCAAATAACTGAAGGCAAGGGTTGAGAATGGTCAACCTAAACACAAACACACAAAACCAATGTACTTGTAATATAAAAAGTAGTAGAATCCATTTTAATTTAGTTCCAAATTATATTATCAATAGAGAAGAGAGAAATATTCATTTTAGAAGTTAAAAAATAAACCTATTAATCCTAATTAGATTGGTGTAATATGGGATTCAGAATTGAAATCGAACACAAGATACCATTTTAAAACACACATTGATCAAATTAAAAATATCCAATAAACCTTAATTTTTTAACAATAATAAATATCAGATAAAAAACAGTTAAAGGTACCCTTAATCAGTGGTTTGAAAAAGAGCTTATAAAGGAATATTTTATCAGCATTTTTTGAAGTAGTGATGGGGTTATCTTTATAAACACATTCTGTAAAACACTGATAAAGGTAAAATTTTTCAATACTAGATGAATCATAAATAAATGAAAACCATATCAGTGATACAAGAATTATTGATAAATGGTAACTTTATTAGTGCTAGACGAAGCACTAAAAAAGGCTATTGTAGCTATTACAAAACTACATCCCTACAACATCCCTAAAATAGCCTTGTAAAATCCAAACCAATAAGAATACAAAAAAACTGAAAAATCCAAAAAACAAATTAGAAAATAAAGGATTTAATTGAAAGAAAATTTAGAATAAAAATAAAATAAAAAATAAAGACTTAGAGACATTTCAAACATTGGTATATACAATTACATGGGTAAGTAAAAATTATCACAAACATTTAAAAATAATAATGTTCCTTTTTCTTTAGCCCCAGACCCCCAACCATGCTATTAGATACAAAAAAACCACACCATCTCAAGAAGAAAAATTATCCTATATAATAAAATAATTACTATGTTAGTAATAATATAAAAAAACAAATTTAATCAAAAGTATCAATTTTAAACTAGAAAATAATCTTTGAGTCATATCGGGCACACCGTGTATTGGATTGAGGTTCATTTAATTCTTACACATCACCAATGAGTTATGGATCATTTTCATAAAGTTTCGAAATAATTGAAATTTTTTTTCTATGTTTTGAGTTTGTTACTTTTCTATTGTACTAAAATGTCAAATTTAAATAAAAAGTCACGTATTAAGTTATATTAGTCACACCATTGGTTATATTGAGTTTTCACTAATTCTTACAAGTAAAAAATTACATATGAATAATTGAACTAATGTATCAATACAATTTGAATGAGTTTTCTCATTTTTGAATATGTCACTTCTGTTTTGTTTAAATTACATTTAAATTGAAAACATGAAATTTGATTTATATTACGGACACTGTTTTTTGGTTTTATAGGAGACCAATTTCTTCATATCAAAAAATAATTTTCATAAATTATAAAGATAAACTGAGTGTGTATTCTCAGTTTTTAGTCAGTGAATCATTTTGAACAAAAATGTAAATTTTATACTAATATTGGTCACTTTGAATTATCATGGGCACACAGTGTATCAAATTGAGGTGAGGTTTATTCCCAAACATCCCAAATGAATTATGAATTGTTTTACTAAAGTATCAAAACCACATGAATCCGTTTTCTCAATTTTGAGTTTGTCACTTTACTTTTTAACTAAAATTAATTTCAATTTTAAATAAGAACACACACTTACATTCATACCAGTCACACTATGTTATAGATTATGGTTCTGATAATTTATACATTTTATAAATGACTTATTGACCATTTTACTAAAGTATCAAAATAATACGAATATGTTTTATTGATTTTTAATATGTGATTTTTATTTTTATAGTAAAATGTCATTTTAAATTGAAAACACGTATATTGAGTCATACTAGCCATATTGTGTGTCAGTTTGACATAAGAATTATTTCTATACCTCAAAGATTACATATGAATTGTTTTATAAATTATCGAGAAAATATTATTGAATTTTATTTGGTTTTTAGTGGGTGTCAAATTTTTAACTAAAATGTCAATTTTAAACTGATAACATACACTTTGACTCAAACTGAGTACACCATGTAACAGATTAAGGTGAGGATGATTCCTATACATCCGAAATGATTTATTTATCATTTTCCAAAATTATCCAAATAATATTAATGAATGCTCTTAGTTTTTGTGTATATCACTTGACTTTTTTACCAAAAATTATTGTCAATTTTAAAAAAGAAACATTTAGAGTCATTCTAGTCATATAATGCATTAGATTTAGGTGAGAATAATTTATACACATAAAAAATTTATTATGGATCATTTTCTTAAAGGATCAAAACACTATGAAGGAGTTTTATTAGTTTTCAGTATGTCACTTATATTTTTTTTTACTAAAATGTAATTTTAAACTGAAAACGATCACCTTGATTCATACTGGTCACATCATGTGTCAGTTTTAGGTGATATTGATATTAGGAGTCATTAACTTAAATTATAAATACAATGTGAGATTTTGTGATCAATTTTCCTTAAGTGGCACACGTTTTGTTCTAAAATTTTAATTTTAAACTGATAAAGACCAATTTAAATCATTCCAGGAACATTATGTATTAGATTGAGGTGTGTTTCCTTCCAATATGAGAAAAATTACTAAGGTAATATTTTTTTAATTTATTAAAATAATCCAAATTTGTTCACTTTATTTTGATTATGTCACCTCCGTTTTACTAAATTGCCAATTTTAAACTCAAACCACACAATATCATTATTCTAGTAAAATTGTGAATTAGATTGATGTTTATCCAATATTTACATTTAAGAAATAAATTATGGATTGTTTTCCTAATGTTCTAAAATAATAAGATCTGATTTTCACGTTTTTGGATATTTGACACGCATTTTAAACTAAAATGAAACATTTCTATTGAAAAGAAATACTTCAGGTCATATTGAGAACATTATGTATCAAATTTAAGTGAGATCAATCCATACATATGAAAAATGAATTATATATAATTTTTTCATGTTTTAAAAAAATCCAATCTTGTTTGATCGGTTTTGATTATTTTATGTATGTTTTAATCTTAAATGACACCTAGTTTTACTAAAAAACAAATAATTGAAGTCATACCAGCCGCATCAGATTCCATATTGACATACATAAATTCCCACATGAGGGAAATTAATAATCTATCATTTCCTATTTTTTGAAATTAATCTGAGGTCATTTTTCCAATTTTGACCACATTTGGTGTCAGATTAATGTATGGTCAATCCAAAAATGTAGAAATTGAACTATGCATCATTTTAATAATTTTTGAGAATAGTATGATATCATTTGACATATTTGTAATATTTTATTTATATTTTAAACTAAAATAACACTTTTCTATTTAAAAAGTAAATTTTGATCCATTTCGACCACGTCGGGAGTCAGATTGACGTGCTGTAATTTCTTATGCATGAAAGAAGGATTATAGATCATTTTAAAAAAGTTTGAAAACTATAAAAGTTAATTTTCTTAGTTTTGAGCATGTGAAATGTGTTTTAAAAAAATGTGAAAATTTAATAAAATATGTATCTGCATTTTTTGTGTGGAAATTAATAAAAAAAGTATATAAAATGATGATAAGTAGTAAAAATCTACCTCTTCATGATGTTTATAAATATTCTAACACTAAATATTATACCCATTCATTTATAAACAAATTTATTTCATCTATTTTACTTCTTATTAATAAATAAATAAAAAATAATTTATAAGTATTCTGATTCAATTATTTCACACCCCAAATATATTTCTAAGGTTATAGACCATTCCAGATAACAATCATAGTATGTAATCAAGTAAATTTGATGACAATAAACATTCTGACACCATGAGCACTTCTCACTCATCTCCAGGAAAATTACACCTCATTTGAGTATAAATATTGTTGAAAATCTTGGTAGTACTCTAAAAATATAAAAAAATAAACTATTAAGAGATATTTTCTCGAAAATTTTAATTACCTTCACAAATTGCGCGTTTTGGGATTCTATTCTTGTCATGGTTTAATATAAATTTATTAATTTTTCAAACATAATATCCATAATATTTTCTAATATCTTAATTTTCACACTGTATAAAAAATCAAAAAAATATGGAAATTGTTCTGACATATATTTTTATAGTTATATATTTATTTACATACCTTAATCAGTATCCAATTAAAGTGATACATTGGTTTCTTATATTCAGCAACCAACTTAATGCTATTAAATTTCCTATATTTAGTGACACACTATCAGAAAAAAATTATTTTTAAAATACTGTCTGAAACTTATAATTCGGCATTGGTCTATATTATGTTGATTGAAGTGCATTAAACATTTATAATAGACATAATATATTGTTGTTTTGATGGATATCCATACAATGTATCCAATACATACATATTTAGGGTATCTAGATAGATTCGATTCTTCCTAAAAAAATACATATTAGTAATGAAAACATAAAAAAATATTTTATATAATTATATTTTAGAGCTTCACCCCTACATAGTAGAAATTAAAATGTTTATGTCGTCTTTTATTTTGTTCTGAAAATCCCCATATAGCTTATCTTTTTTCTGGTAAATTTTCTAGATTCCAATTTTATTTTGTATATAGATGTGATACATAGATAATTGAGCCCAAGTCATGATTCACAGGGGTCTCCCTTTATGTATTATTAATATAAATTCTTATAGAAAATATGACAAGATATTAACTTTGATGAAAATATTAAATCATTTTTGGGAAATAAGTATTATAAAAATTTAGCTAATATATGTATTCACAACTGAGACTCATATCCATTCAAACCTGATAATCTCATTTATACTCTTGAGACCAACCATTTATATAATTTCTGTTCAAAAAATTTCTTATTTATTTGAAATGAAAGACATATTTCCATATTTGAATGTGGTATCTTTGTGAATTTGAATTGATAATAAATTTTCTAGTTGATATGAAGGGGAGAAGGTACTCCAATAATGTCCTTTTGTCCTCATGGATGATTTAATATATTGAAATAAACCAATGTTCTATTTAGATATTATATTATCCTTCTGTAATACCATATATTAGTTGAAAAATTATTTCATTTACTTTTAATGGGTTTTCATCTGAATTTTTTAAAGACATACATCATGCATCTTTATAAGATTTTACAACCATGATATAAATTTTCCAATAGCTTCATCGACTATTTTAATATCTTAATCATCAAGTGGAATAGGAAAATCAACATTCAGATGTTGAGACACCTCATTTTTTTCATTCTTGGGAGGTTTTTGGAATTCGCTGCTGTGTAGAAAGCCTCCCAAAAATTATACACCATACCCCTCAAAATAAGGTGGTATATGAAATTTTATAGATAGAAACCACATACAAATTTGACTTATAAAATTTTAGTAAAATATATTTAAAAATAGTTATTTAATTCATATTTAGAAGAAAGATTAATTAAAACATTGATTACCTTGGGAAAAGTATACAGTTTATGGGAATAACTAGTCTAAAAGTTGGCGGGCCACGAGTTGATCAGGTGTCGCTCTTTGATCCCCCTACATTTATCTTTGATCCTTTCACATATATTGGTCTTACAAACAAGAAAAAAACATCTTTTAAAGAATCTATTTGTGCCAATAATCTTTTAATCATATTATATGTATGTTTTTTTGCCTTCTAGATAAATGTTTTAGGGGATATCCCAAAACCAATACCTTTAACCAGACTATATTTTTCTGCCAGATTCAATGCTACAAAAAGTTGTTTTTTGTGACATGGTTTCTAGAGATTATTTTGTCTAAACCGTATAAAAGACTTTTGAACATAAATATATAGTTTTAACCAATACTATTATAATTAATAATGATTTTCTATTATTTCATACTTACACAAGTTCTCTATATTTCTTTGGTGTTTTTGTTAACTAGTTTATCCTATCTATTTACATGGGCCTCCTTCTATACCACATTATGTGGGATGAAAGTGGATTCATATTTATAATCTTCAATATTTATACAAATAAAGGTGAATATTTTCTTTCTTATCACCTAATACATTTATTTTTGATTTCAAATACATATCAGTTTCCCTTCTAGTGAAGCATACCCAATCCTTTTTTAATATTGGGGTAAAATAGTTTTAATTCATGTTCTTTATTTTCATAACTCCTTTAAAATTTTAAAAATTAACAATTTTAAATAATATTGGATAAAATAATTAAGGTCAAATAATATATTATTGATAACAATGCTCCTGAAATTATTTCTCATTGTAATAACTTATTAAATCATTTCATGTTTCTTTATTTATAATGTGATCATAAGTAACTAGTGGGTTGGGTATTACATTCCCCTCAGTATACATAAGTTGAAACTTGCTAAGAAGAGTCTAAAAGATTCCATGGGTTTTTTAAAGTACCAATAAAACATATTTATTATGAAAATATTATAAAATAAATGAAATCTTTAAGTAATAATGAAAATTAAATCATTGTTTTATTATATAATTTTTCTATAAAATAAGGTATGTTTGTTGTATCATTACGTTTAATCTTAACAAAAGAGTTTACTTCATTGTAGGATGGACATCGCTCTGTATATCTATATCAATGGACTCCTTCATACTAATTTTCTTCCCAACATAATTAATGAACATTGACTTATTGGGGTTAACATGTTAGTAACCTTGATTCCATCCAATGTTAAATTTTATACCCTTACTTCTTGACTTGATAATATTAGTCCAAACTATAATTCTATGTAATTCTTGATTTTTTCATTAATCATGTTATTGATTCCCTAATAATTTTTCATTTTTAGGATAAACAACTCGTTAATTACTAATATTGGTAATATCATCACATTTAGAAGACATTTTTTAAATTAGTAGTAAAACATTTCATTTAGATTTTGTTAATAAAGAAGAGAACACATAATATTATGAGGAAAATCATAGTATATTAGAAATAGATAATCATCTCATTAAACTCTTTTGTTTTAAATTTGAAGGGATTTGATTCCACCATAAATAACTCTAATCCACTTTTTATGGACCCTCTAACTTAAAATAAATTTCCTATATTAGGACCCCCATTAACTAATTGTGATACCCAAAATAAAAGGTTATCCTCAATTGAATTTTCATCTGATCCTATGGTTTTTTGGTTACTAGTAGGAAAATAAACCAGTTTCTATTTTCTGGATCTAATAAATAAAATACTTTCAATTCTTTTGATACTATTATGAATAGACCATCCTTCCCAACTTCCACATTAAAATTATCCTTCATGAAGCCAATTTCATCAACTTTCACTACACTATTTTATTTATCCCATTTTCAATAGAAAATTTCAACTTGAAAAGTTGTATAATCAAACTTGTATATATATTTGATAATTTAAAAATATGACATATTCACATAAATTGGAGTTATACCCCTAGAAATATATATTTGAAAAACATTAACAACAATCATAACTCCATTATTCTATATTGTACTTCAGTATTATTGTTATTTTTTATTGAATGTATAACCATTTATTTTAAAACCATTTTAATAAATAAATTATAATTGGGACACATAAGTAGCCATATAAATGATTTGAAAATTTAATTTGAATTTTCAGAAAACTATTTATAATTATGATATTAGAAAGATCCTATAAACTATTTATTATGGGCATTTGACATCCATCCTTTATCCCATGATGGATTCAAATATCTATTAATTTCTTTGTGGCATTCAATGTATGGATCAATATCTTCAATATTATATAAAAGGGAAAGGTTATCTTTCACACACTCTGTGATAGTAATGGTAAAAAATCTATTATGTAAATACCTTAACCAATAAGGCATCCACTATGGTGAGACTTTAAGAGATCAATGTTATCATCATATGATAGGTAATCAGTAAAGAATTAAACAACTTTATCAACAATATATTATTATTAAATAAAACCTTCTAGCCAGCTTCAATCCATGACATAACATTTCAAAACATTCCTATACAATTCAATAGGGTATATCAATCACTAATCGAAAAAACCATATAGTTGAACCTCTCTAACCAGGTGAACCCTTAGGTATTAATTTATATCATAGAATAATGGTCATAAGAACATTTTTAATTCAAATAATATAACTAAAACTGCCTTATTTATGATTGTAAACTTTTTCAGGTCTGTAATGTTATTGTAAATGGACTTGAAAAGGATGTACATTGTGGTTAACATAAGTCATACATTTTTTGGAAAGTGTAACATAAAGTGAAGGGCATAAAATATTTCATTAAAACTTAATAGTTATATGATTTTATACCATATAACAAAAAAAATTCATTGATAGGAAATTAATGACATTTCATGAATAACCCACTAAAATATTTATAGAATTAAGGAAAATAAATAATGGAAAAGTTTCCCCTTAGGATAGAGTGTAAGATGATGGATAAAGAAAAACCCACCAATTTCTATTCACTGAAGCCAACTCTTCCCTTATCCACTTTTCAATCATATCTAACCTATCCTTGGTGGAATATTTTGTTTTTTATAGACATTTAATAAATTTCTAATAACACTATCAAATGAATTTTTCCTAATATGCGTGACATCACAAAAATATTTGACATATAAAAAATTTCTAATATGGTAATTCAATTAAAATTGGTCTCCTATTCCAAACTTATTTCATTATGTTTTTTAAAAATGGTTTTCCAAAAAATTGTGTTAATATCTTTTAATTTATTAAATAATTAATCATGCATTAGTAGAGACAATGTTGTACATTTTTTGGTAATCTCATTGAGTTCCCTCATCTATTATTAGTATTTAATGTCATCACTATTTTTTTTGATATCCTAAAAGAAATGTCTTTGAGTATTGTTTCAACCAAACTGAGTGCGAGGATTCATAAAAAACATGACACCCCATAATTCAATTAATGCTATAGATTGAAATTTTTTCATAAGTATCAAATATATTTATCGTACTATGAAACATGAACATAAAGGTTAATTATTGAATTCTAGGAGAATCAAAAATTGTAATAACTCTATCAAAAATTAATTTAAGATATTACTTCAATGGATCAAAATTGGCATCAGTATGATTGTAATGTTTTTTTAGCCTAGATATAAGAAGAGACGTCATAAGGTAGTTGTGATTCATTCATAACCATGGAGGAAATTTATAATTTTCCAACATTCAATATCTTGTTATATGATAAAAACTGTATACACAAAAAAGTATTTCTTCCATATATAGATAATTCAATATGTATGTTTCTCAGATAATTTAGAAATTCAAGATACTCTTAATCAATTTTCTTCCAATGAGGAGAGTATACTGGATGACATAGTTTCCCATATTTAATATTTTATCTTCATTCCATGTCAATTGTTTCACTATTTCCTACCATCCAAAGAGTCTTCTAAACCATATAATTATAGGAAGGTACCATACATATTTTTAAGGGCTTTATTCATATTTCTTGTATCGATTTGAGCCACACTAAGAACATTTTTTGAGTGATTCATAGTCCTTGAAAAATAATATGAAATCATTTGTACCATCATGTATTTTTTGTAGATATCATTACTATTGAACATAGAATTCATTTACTATCATATTTTCAAAAAAGAAGATCATTTTCTTATGGTATTATATCTTCCAGAAGACCAAATATTTATATAGTGATGGTGTTGCTCAATACTCTCTTAGATTTAAAATTATATAACTTATATAGTACTAACAATGTTATGTATTTAGTATAACCAGTATACAATGGTCTCTCAACATACCTATTTAACATCTGAAACAAATTTGAACAATCATAAAGGACAAATTAAATTTCCATTTTTTATTCTTCCATATAATATCCATCTTCATTTACACTGGAATTCATATTAAATGATCCATAAAATGCAGTATCCTTCTAGTTTGCATAAAAATTTACCTTTTCCTTATGTTTATTCTAAAAAATCTAGATCTGATCTATTTCATGAAAAATAATTTTTTTTTCAAAATCTTATGGACTAATTTTTCTTGATTAACAACAAAATAAACATATATAAAGGAATTGAGAAGGGTTGAATTCATTCTCTATTGAAAACATGTTGAACTCCATAACTCAATATCCATACAGTTTTGTCATATGATTAGTGTGTGTCCATTTTCGACTCATATACCCCCTATTAAGTTCATAAAATATTCATTTTGAATAAATAATAAATAAATACACATAACATATTCTTAATAAAAGGTGAAATTTAAGGACAATTCTAATAAGAGGAACCCAAAATTTGATTATTTCAATCAATTTTAGTATTATTTGATGGAAATGGATAATTTAAATTAAGAAAAGACTGTCTCTATTGGTAGTTGGTTTATCATCACAATTCATCCAAAATGATCACTAGTACCTTATATGAGATGATTACTTCTCATAGTAGTTCATGAAACATAAGTTATTGTATATAAGAGATGGGGGTGATTCTCAAGAAACAAAATGTATTAATATATGTTTAAGATATGAAGATAATGAGGGTGAAAGTTGTCTCCTAAAATATAAATTTTTTCATGCTGGGATCTTGTGAAGAACTGAATAACATTTCGTAGTTTATTTCTTAAATCTAAAAAAGTACCAGCTGTAGTCTTTTCCCATTAGTGGGTCCTTGATTAGTTTTACTATGAGAAGGTTTAGTTAGATGGTCCTACACACACTCATTCCAAGAATACCATGTTATTTTCAATATTGAAATAAATTATCTAATTACTCCATGAAAAGGAAAAATCCTATTTTTTCTAGGGACTAAATCCTAGAATCCCTTAGCTTCCCATTAAAAAAGGTTGTAATTATAGGTTGGTTTTTGTAACATTTCTATGTTTGAGTCTAACAAGTTGGATGAGTTTATGTTAACTCATTTTTTTAACTGGTTTATGGTGGGAAAGGTGGTGTTTTATTGACCCACTCATAGGATATTTAAAGGATTGATATAATTTAGGTGGCCATCACCTCTCAATGGACAAATGTCATCTATGATTAATTCAATGATCCAGAAAAAGAAACATACAATTGAAATCATATGGGACATTTGACCACTAAAATGTATTGTTCAACACTTGATACTGAATTATTTTAATTTGTATATCTTACCAATGATAGTTATCCACTTCAAGCAAAAATGTTTCCTCAATCATTAATTCCCATTTACCATGAGCTGATACACTTTTCATAACAAATCAATATCTTTTAAATATTCATTTCTTATATAATTATGTTTATGTGGTCAAATTTTTATAATTCATATTATTTTTGTTAATTTTATTAGTAATATTATTCCAAAAATTTGTTAGTTCACTATTACTTTTATTAATAGATGGTGGGTTTTATTTAAAATAATTTTTTAATTGTTATTTTAATATAGTTGTGGTTTATATTCTAACTACATTTTGGATTTTGATTAAAATTTCTAAAATATTTATTTTATTAAGATTTGGGATTCTAAGTAGACCATTAGTTTTATTTAGATTAAAGGCTGGTACTAATTAATTTTTATCACTATAATAATGATTTGAGTAGGTGATATTTAAATTTTTTTACAATTTGAATTAAAATTCATAGAATTATTATTTTTTAAAAAGAAATTATATTTTTAATTGTGTTATTTATACTATTATGTATTTCATAATTATATTTATTTTTCATTAATTTTACATGTTGTTATTTTAAATTATTATAATTTTTTTTATTGTTATTTTAGGTTAAAGAACACAACAATATGTATAATGTGGTGGTTGGAATGATAGTGGTTGGGATGTTGGTTTTGAGGGAAATTAAGATATAAAATTTATTGTAAACGTGATTAGATATAGTATAATTACTTTATTGGTCCCTAGAACATACAATTGTCAATATTGAGATAAAATTTTCCAAGATGTAGTAAGATTACTAACATTAGTTTTCAACATATTCCTCTAGTAAACCATTTAATTTTTTTATCAATAATTTAATTTTTAATCATCTTTTAACTTCAATATAGTTATCATTAACATTTAATTATTATCAAATTGATTCCCGGAAATTAATAATATTTATATAAGTAAAAAATTAATCTTTATATATTATCCATGACTTCAATACCCATATGAAAATTGATTAAGATTCACTACTAACATAAGAGAGCTCCTTGGTCCCCAATAACTGGTGGCTAGTGTTTTGGCTCTCAACTAACTATAGGATAATTATTTACACATTTTTATATATAGGTTTCAATGGTTATACGTTACAAGAATTTCTTAATGACTCATGATTGGGTCAAATTTTCAATGAATAAAACATTGTCCAAGAAGTCCATATGAGAAATTAAAATGAATTTAAACTACCCATAAGTTTCTAAATAAATGAAAACAAAAAAAACATGATACATATAGTATAAATGCATTCAAAAATATAATTGAGGTCAAATACATTATAATACTAGGGAAAACTAATATTAACAAGAGATTATCCAAAAAAGATCTCGGATAACCTCTAGTAGCTCAAACTCAGATATAAAAACTGATACCTCTTATACGAAAAAACATTAATGACACAATTATGTGATATTATGGTCTTTATTATTCATAATTATAAAGGAATTTGTAGATGATAAGTTCTATGTCCACTAAGGAGTCCATGTGGGGTTTGTAAAAAAATATTAGTAGGTAACATCTATCGGTGTCTCTACATAGTACAGAAGATTTTTGTGGGAATAAAAATGTCTACTAATTTATGACATTATAAATTAAAATAGTTTTAATAGTTAACAAAAAGTAATAATAGTTTTTCATAGTGAATCAATATTTACTATTGGTTATGTGTGGTTTGTTGAATGTATAATTATTCATGTTCAACTGGGAATGAGTGACTCTAATTATTGAATTTGGTTAAGGATAAAAGATGTCCACTGTCACACCCGTCTTATATATATATATATATATTACTTATTTTATTATTTCTATTGGGCATCAGATAATTCTGGTCAAGGCCGAACATAAATTTTCTGAGTTTTATTTTGTAAACGCACTTTCTGGCCTTTTTGGCGTGTAGTGCACCACTGTCGAGATCGCGCAACCTGGCATGGGTCACCACGTCGCCTCGCTCGGTTCCCCGCATGCCCCTGTGGCGTGAAACTTTTTAAACAAAAAATAATAGTAATAATAATAATTGTCGATAAAGAAATAAAATTTGATTAGATGAATAAAGTGGTTGGCACAAAATAATACGGGACGAATTAAATGAATTAAGAGTTCTAATAATAATAATAATAATAATAACATTAAGATTTTTATTTTTATTATTATTATTTTTATTAAAGTTTTAAATTATATTATTAAGAATATTATTATTATTATTTCTAATTTAGTTTATTACAATTATTATTATTTTGTTGATTCTATTATTATTGTTATTAATAATAATAGTATTATTATTAGTTATTTTACTTTTTACTTTTATGTTTTATTTTATTTATTTATTAATTTTTTTATTCCTTTTTTAGGGTAGGGTTTTCTTACCCCCCATCTTTTTTTGGTGCACCACGAGCTGGCCCCCCTTTCCCGTTTCTTTTTTTTCTTCTTCTTATTTACTCCGTTTTCCCTCCGCACCATGCCCTGCTCGGCCCTCCCTCTGTCCGGCGGACTCCCCATCGCCCCCTCTGCTTCCCGCGACCGTCCTCTCCTCCACTCCCGTTGCCCTCCTCCTTCTCCCGGCCTGCTCACCCCGCCGCTGGGTCCCCATCGCGCCGCACCCCATCCATTTCCCCCCTTGCTGTCCGCTCGAGCAGCGCCCCCCTGCTCGGAACTACCGTCTCCTCCAGCGAACCCGAATTCTATTGTAAGTTGGTATGCAAGTGTGTGGTTAGTAAATTCTTTTGAACAGTACATCAGGGAGACCTTGCAGTGGTTTCCCCTGCATTTTTGGTGTTTGTTTGTGGGGTATGTCTTGACCATTGGACCAGTTTGATCTGGGTCCATGGTTTTCATTCTTGACTAGTGTATGCCCCCCATAAAGCGTTAAAATGCAATTGAAGTATGGCCATGGGAAATTCATCATTGGTCGGACCTCCAGTTAATCAGAGTACTCTCTTTTTTAATTCTATAATTGAACCCACCTCTCCTTTCTACAAATAAGACCTCTCGCAGCGGGATGACAGATGCGAGGGGAGTTGAACAGAGTTTGGTCTCTTTGAGTTGTCTGACACGTCGGGTATGAAGTTGACATCATTGTGTCTAAAGGTTCCCCTAGGAGCGGTGAAAGAAATTATAGTGGGGAAGGGAGAAGGTGATTGAGAGATATCAGTGGTTATCTATGTCTTGAATGGTTATAGTGTCTACATCAGCCGCAAGGGCCATGTTCGGTGACGTCTTGCAGCGTGAGGTCCCTTTGATAGTCAACGGTGGTTTGGAAGCAACCCTAAGTTGTTGGTGCGATCTATCGTTCTAAATGACCTTTAGTCTTTGGTTTGTTTCATTTAAGGAAAGGTTCATGTTAGGCTACTAGTTTGGTAGTTCCAGTCATATGAGGCTACAATGGTCGTTTGCAGGAATCACGTGTTGTTCAAGATGCGGTTTAAAGTCTTTCTCAGCGCAATGTTTATCTCGACAACAATGATCCTGCTTGGCGACGATTTGTGGTGTCATGTTCTCATTCAGTGTAACAATGTGTGATGTGCATGTACCATCTAAGCTATCGTTCTGGTGAATGTTCAGTGTGAGAGTAATTAGACATCATGGTGTGTTGTGTCTGTTGGTATTGCCTCGGGTGCAATACGATTGCGTGTGACACCGGAAGGAAAATCTCCGCTCGGGAGTCCTCAATACCTAACTGCGAGGAAGGAGATGCTTCAAACATCAGGGCTCTAGCCATAGGCCTTGGGGTGAAGCTGGCGCGTGGTCAGGAACCCCAGGAGTGTATCTGACCCGGACTTTATTTCTGTCATTGGTGTTGAATGTAGAGGCAGTTTAAATTGTTCCTATGGTTGTTCCGCTCCGAATGAGCCGTCTGGTTGCGTATGGTTTTCGCGTCTACGTGGAGGCGTTTTCGTCTCGTGCCTTAAAGTCCTGGGGGTTGTGTTCCACTGGATGCAGTTGCTTTAGTGGTCCTTATGAGAGTCTGTTGGGTAACTCAGTCTCAAATCTGAATGGTGTTCATCCAGGAAATTTAGAGATGTTGGTTGTGGTCAGCCGTGGTTTTGACACCTAGTGGTCGGGCCCCTCCCCCCCCGCCCTTGTGGTTGGGTGTTTGGTCACCATCAGGAATTTTTCAAAGTTCTATATCCTCTGTTAGTTCTAGTGGTGACAAGACCCACGATGAGTCTCGTACAAAGGTCTCTGGAATAAATCGGTGTTGGCCTTTCCTGAATGGTGGGGAGTCTGCCTGGACCTCCCCATGTTGGTTTTATAGTCTTGCCTTGGGCGTTGGTAGGTTCTTAATGGTGGGGAGACCCACATTGGGTCTCGCACGAATGCCTCTAGAATGAATCAGTGTTGGACTCTTCTTTAATGGCAGGGAGTTTGCTCGAACCTCTCCGTGTCGGTTTTCCTATTTTGTTTCGAGCGTTAGTGACTTCCTAATGGTGGGGAGCCCCTCGGGCCTCCCCATGTTGATCTTTCTCTTCTATTTTTAAATATGGTTTGGTGATAAGTGATAAGAGTGTTCCATGGTCGTGGTTTGACCTTATTTGTTCATTTGAGCCAAGTGGTATGGTTTTGGTTTCATAGTGCTTAATGTGTTTCGGCTTGTAAAGTTGATTTCCGTGGGTGCGAGGGCTCATCTTCTTAAATAATCAACTGGAGGTTTTTCAGCACTTTGGGGTGGGCGACACATATCAGAAATTCTTTTTATGTATTTCTTGATGTTGTCTTTGAGTCACTTTCTCTGAGCACGATGTTTCTCTCTCTCTTTGCTTGATGTTTGTGGGGATCCTATTTGATCCTTAGTGGGGTGTCGTTTCCTACTTTGGGTTTCAGCCTTAGTTGTGGATTTCCGGGGACTGAAAGCTTTATGGTGGGGAGAATTGTCACACCTGTCTTTTATATATGTATATATATATATTACTTATTTTATTATTTCTATTGGGAATCAGATAATTCCGGTCAATTCCGAACATAAATTTTCTGAGTTTTATTTTTCGAAATGCACTTTCTGGCCTTTTTGGCGTGCAGTGCACCACTGTCGAGATCGCGCAACCTGGTATGGGTCACCGCGCCGCCTCGCTCGGTTCCCCGCACTCCCCTGTGGCGTGAAACATTTTAAACAAATAATAATAATAATAATAATAATAATAATTGATAAAGAAATAAAATTTGATTAGATGAATAAAGTGGTTGGCGCAAAATAATACGGGACAAATTAAATGAATTAAGAGTTCTAATAATAATAATAATAATAATAACATTAATATTAATATTATTATTATTCTTTTTATTAATGTTTTAAATTATATTATTAAGAATATTATTATTAATATTTCTAATTTAGTTTATTACAATTATTATTATTTTGTTGATTCTATTATTATTGTTAATAATAATAATAATAATATTATTAGTTATTTTCCTTTTTAGTTTTAAGTTTTATTTTATTTATTTATTTTTTTATTCCTTTTTTTGGGGTAAGGTTTTCTTACCCCCTTCTTTTTTTGGTGCGCCGCGAGCTGGCCCCCCCTTTCCCGTTTCTTTTTTTTCTCTTCTTCTTCTTTACTCTGTTTTCCCTCCGTGCCATACCCCACTCGGCCCTCCCTCTGTCTGGCGGACTCCCCATTGCCCCCCTCTGCTTCCCGCGGCCATCCTCTCCTCCACTCCCGTTGCCCTCCTCCTTCTCCCGGCCTGCTCACCCCGCCGCTGGCTCCCCGTCACACCGCACCCCGTCCATTTCCCCCCTTGCTGTCCGCTCGAGCAGTGCCCCCCCCTGCTCGGAACCACCGTCTCCTCCGGCGAACCCGAACCGCCGCCCCTGCTCCGTCCAGCGTCTAGCCTGCTCCGGCGCCACACACCCCTCTGTCGAACCCAAGCCATCAGCATCACCCCCCCTCCGGTTAGGCCTCTCCCCTATTTTATTTTATTTATTATTATTATTATTATTTCTTATATTTGAGTGGTTGGTTTTATAATGAGTTCTGAGTCCAGTTTTGGTGTTCAATTGTTTGTTTTGAGGTTTTGGTTTGATGTTTTTTGGTTCGAATTCATGCGGTTGAGTTTGTGCTAGGTTACTTGGGGTGCAAACGTCGCGCGATTGAGGTTCCGCACTAGAATTTGAAGATTTCACATCAATTTTTGGGTTTTGACGTCGAGGTAGGTGGTTCCATGCCATACCATCTTTAGATGATTTAAATTACTCCTTAATTAAATTATAACGTGTTCTAATTATAAATTGCGTGATGCGAATTTCATTTTGGACGTTCTTTGATATGCATATTGATGAATTTATGTTGTTTCTAAGTAAATGCCTTAGTATTTCATGTGCGATGTGTTTTTGAAATTTTCAGACATGTTTTAGTTAGTTGCTTAAGGTGTGAAAATTGTGTTTTCAAGAACGCTTGAGGTAATAATTTTATTAAATTGAGGTTTTCAAAAGAATGTAAACTATTTTGATGTGTTAATTTTTATTATGAACCTTGAGTATGTTTTAGGGGTGCGAATGATGTTTTAGAAGGGTTGGGATGTGCTATTGATTTTCCAATGGTTCTGGCATCTAAAATTTGTGTGTCTTAAAGCGAGGTCTTGTGGTATGCATATGTGATATTTTACTAATTGAGCAATTGTTTAATTAATTTTCGTTTGAGATGCAGAATATGGTTGGTAAGGTTTTCAGGGTTGCATTGTAGGTGCGAAATGTGTTTTCAAGTTTTTGAGGTGTCTGTGTAATTAAATGTAGATTTTCAATCAAAATGAGTCACTTTGGGTGTGTTTGCCGTGTTGCGTACTTTTGGAATTAAATTGAAAAATTGTTTGAACAATGGAAAAACATGTTTTAGTTTTTATAAGCTGCACTTTTGGTTTTAAAGTGACGTTCGTATATGAAATCGAGTTCGTCGTTCTGGTGCAAACCTTTTCTTTCTAATTTTAAGTGCTTTATAAATTGTTAATTGCACTTATTAAATTATATGTGGAGCACGAGAGTTGTTTTTGACAGAATTATGTGTGCGTTAAGTTTTAAAGGTATTCATACATGTGAAATTGGACATGTCTCATGTGAAAACTCTTATTGTGCTATTTTGAAATGTTCTTGTAATTGTTTAAATAGTTTATCAAGTCACGCAAGTGATCTGGACTATGTGATAAAATGGTTTTGGTGTGCGTGTGTTTTTTTATGGTGTTTGGGTATGCAAACAGTGACATGTATTTCTAATGTTTAGTTTGGTTCGAGATATGTGAAAGTGATATACATTATGTGAATGTGAAACTTGATTGAGCATAAGGGAAACCCTGGGTATCTAGGTGGGCAGACTAGAACTAGTGCGCTAGTGAACTGGATGGGTATCGTCCCTGTTTCACTTAGCTGGATTGACGATTGCAACACTAACTAAACATATGATATTTGAGGGTCGTGGCCTTCTAAGCCACATGTTCTGAGGGTCGTGGCCTTCTAAGCCACGTTTTCTGAGGGTTGTGGACTTCTAAGCCACGTTTCACCTAGACATGAGGTTTCTAGGGTCCCACTCGAGATAGATGATCCTTAGGGGTTTTATCTATATTGCTCTACCATCTATGGCATGGTGCCTTCCGTCGGCATGTGGAAGACCATTTGGGTGTTAGCGTGTGTGTGTGTGTGTATGTGTGTGTATGTGTGTGTGAGTGTGTGTGTGTGTATGTGTGTGTGAGTGTGTGTGTGTGTGTGTGTGAGAGAGAGAGTATGTGTGTGTGTGTTCCCATAATGAACTTTTCTCTCCCCCTTTAAAATTGTGTCTATGAAATGAGTTCTTTTTTTTATGTTTCCAGTGTTTTCCTTTGGCTTTTGGTTTGTAAATCTTTTCTTCAATAGAATTTTGAACGTATAAATTTGAATAAGCACTTTAAATTGTCTTTTGATGTTATGGCATGGAACTTTTTCTCGGTGGCATCCTGCCGGTCTTTTAGCTCACACCCTACATACACCCTTGGGTGTATGTAGATTCTTGTTTCTTGTGTATTCCAGGTTATGAGTCATGCTCAGTGATGGTGGTTCTGGTCGTTGATGGTCTTCTCATGCAGGTTGGTGTTGTGGTGTGCGGATGCTACACTACTCTTGTCGCTTGGAGGTTTGAGTTAGAGTTTTGGTCTCTTTTGTTGTCGTTTATTTTGGGATGTTGGCTCTAATTGTAAACCTTTAAAATATTATTTCAGTTCAATGGTCTCGTTGGTTGTCAATTTCCTAGTTTCATTTTATTATCTTGTTAGTGTTTGTGCATACTATTTTTGATAAACTGTTCCCACAAGTTACTCTTGATATCCGGGTACCTGTGCCAGCCTGTGGGGATCAAGAACGCCCTTCGGGCCTTGCCGCGGACCGGGTCGGGCACCGGGTCGGATGGCGACCCGGCCTGGTTCGTGAAAAAATGTTATTAGAGGGCAAGGTTTACTCTCTTGGGTCATTTTATTTTGAGATAGAGTCATAGTAGACCAAAATGTAGGTTGTATGAACTCGACATTCTAGCTACGAGCAATGTGCCTGGCCAACACACCTCGTGGCAGGACTCGGGTTACCAAAGTGTGTTGAGGTTTGTCTGTGTTTTTGGTCATTACAGTTAATCTTGTCTATGGGAAATGAAAAAGGGGTAAGTTCAGTGGTCCTTGTGAGTTCGCAGGGTCTGGCAAGCCATGTGGAGCTGGGGACACTGTCCTAGAATACCCTCTGTGGCAGTGGCATGGCTGGTGTATGGCCGCCAACCATACATTCCAGTCACCCACTGACACAAGTTTTCTCTTGCGACATTTCTCGTCTCTTTGATTTGGATTCGTTGGAATTTGGTTTTCTTGTAAAAATGTTTTAGTCTTGGAAAATGTTTTCAAATGAAACAATTTAAAAAGAAAATGACGTGAAAGGTTAGGAAAGTGTGGGTTGGATGTCTTGGTTTTGAAAAAAAATGGAAAGGTTTGGTTTTGATCCTTGGCGCTCTCATGGGAAACCACATGCATGAGTGTATTCGAAAAGGGAAATGGTTAATGGCACGAGCGGATAAGTGCTTGGATAGATATGAGGTGGGTGCCAGTGCGCCAAGAGAACATGCATGTGCGAGGCCCACGGGACACCACTGGTGTTTGTGCAACCCACTGGCTTTGCTTATTTTTAAAATGTATTGTTAATGGAAAAGTTTGGTGTTTTAGTAAATGGTGTTTGTGTGGCGTGTCCTTGTGTTTTTGAGATGTTGGATGTGTGGCATTTTGAGCTGAGTATTCTTTCTGAATGGTTTGTGTCCCGAGTTTGAGTTCTTATTTGTAAGTTGGTATGCAAGTGTGTGGTTAGTAAATTCATTTGAAGAGTACATCGGGGAGACCTTGCAGTGGTTTCCCCTACATTTTTGGTATTTGCTTGTGTGGTATGTCTTGACCATTGGACCAGTTTGATTTGGGTCCTTGGTTTTCTTTCTTGACTAGTGTATGCCCCCCCTAAAGCATTAAAATGCAATTGAAATATGGCCACGGGCAATTCGTCATTGGCCGGCCCTCCAGTTAATCAGAGTACTCTCTTTTTGAATTCTATAATTGAACCCACCTCTCTTTTCTACAAATAAGACCTCTCGCAGTGGGATGACAGATGCGAGGGGAGTTGAACAGAGTTTGGTCTCTTTGAGTTGTCTGACTCGTCGGGTATGAAGTTGACATCGTTGTTTCTAAAGGTTCCCCTAGAAGCGGTGAAAGAAATTATAGTGGGGAAGGGAGAAGGTGATTGAGAGATATCAGTGCTTATCGATGTTTTGAATGGTTGTAGTGTTTACATCCTCCGCAAGGGTCATGTTCGGTGACGTCTTAGAGCGTGAGGTCCCTTTGATAGTCAACGGTGGTTTGGAAGCAACCCTAAGTTGTTGGTGCAGTCTATCGTTCTAAATGACCTTTAGTCTTTGGTTTGTTTCATTTAAGGAAAGGTTCGTGTTAGGCTACTAGTTTGGCAGTTCCAGTCATATGAGGCTACTATGGTCGTTTGCAGGAATCACATGTTGTTCAAGATGTGGTTTAAAGTCTTTCTCAGCACAATGTTTATCTCGACAACAATGATCGTGCTTGGTGACAATTTGTGGTGTCATGTTCTCATTCAGTGTAACAATGGGTGATGCGCGTGTACCATCTACGCTCTCGTTCTGGTGAATGTTCAGTGTGAGAGTAATTAGAAACCATGGTGTGTTGTGTCTATTGGTATTTCCTTGGGTTCAATATGATTGCGTGTGACACCGGAAGTAAAATCTCCGCTCAGGAGTCCTCAATACATGACTGCGAGGCAGGAGATGCTTCAAACATCAGGGCTCCATCCATAGGCCTCGGGGCGAAGCTGGCGCATGGTCAAGAACCCCAGGAGTGTATGTGACCCCGACTTTATTTCTGTCATTGGTTTTGAATGTAGAGGCATTTTAAATTGTTCCTATGGTTGTTCCGCTCCGAATGAGCCGTCTGGTTGCATATGGTTTTCGCGTCTACGTGGAGGTGTTTTCGTCTCGTGCCTTAAAGTCTTGGGGGTTGCGTTCCACTGGATGCAGTCGCTTTAGTGGTCCTTATGAGAGTCTGTTGGGTAACTTAGTCTCAAATCTGAATGGTGTTCATCCAAGAAATTTAGAGATGTTGGTTGTGGTCGGCCGTGGTTTTGATGCCTAGTGGTCGGGCCCCTCCCTCCCCGCCCTTGTGGTTGGGTGTTTGGTCACCATCAGGAATTTTTCAAAGTTCTATATCCTCTGTTAGTTCTAGTGGTGACGAGACCCACAATGAGTCTCGTATAAAGGTCTCTGGAATAAATCGGTGTTGGCCTTTCCTGAATGGTCAGGAGTCCACCTGGACCTCCCCATGTTGGTCTTCTAGTCTCGCCTTGGGCGTTGGTAGGTTCTTAATGGTGGGGAGTCCCACATTGGGTCTTGCATGAATTCCTCTGGAATAAATCAGTGTTAGAATCTTCTTTAATGGTGGGGAGTTTGCTCGAACCTCTCCGTGTCAGTTTTCTTGTTTTGTTTCGAGCGTTAGTGACTTCCTAATGGTGGGGAGCCCCTCGGGCCTCCCCATGTTGATCATTCTCTTCTATTTTTAAATATGGTTTTGTGATAAGTGATATGAGTGTGCCATGGACTTGGTTTGACCTTATTTGTTCATTTGAGCCAAGTGGTATGGTTTTGGTTTCATAGTGCTTAATGTGTTTCGGCTTGTAAAGTTGATTTCTGTGGGTGCGAGGGCTCATCTTCTTAAACAATCAACTGGAGGTTTTTCAGCTCTTTGGGGTGGGGGACACATATCAGAAATTCTTTTTATGTATTTCTTGATTTTGTCTTTGAGTCACTTTCTCTGAGCACGATGTTTCTCTCTCTCTTTTCTTGATGTTTGTGGGGATCCTATTAGTCCCTTAGTGGGGTATCGTTTCCTAATTTGGGTTTTAGCCTTAGTTGTGGCTTTCCGGGGACGAAAAGCTTTATGGTGGGGAGAATTGTCACACCCGTCTTATATATATATATATATTACTTATTTTATTATTTCTTTTGGGCATCAGATAATTCCGGTCAAGGCCGAACATAAATTTTCTGAGTTTTATTTTGGAAATGCACTTTCTGGCCTTTTTGGCGTGCCACGCACCGCTGTCGAGATCGCGCAACCTGGCATGGGTCACCGCGCCGCCTCACTCGGTTCCCCGCATTCCCCTGTGGCGTGAAACATTTTAAACAAATAATAATAATAATAATAATAATAATTGATAAAGAAATAAAATTTGATTAGATGAATAAAGTGGTTGGCGCAAAATAATACGGGACGAATTAAATGAATTAAGAGTTTTAATAATAATAATAATAATAACATTAATATTTTTTTTATTATTATTATTCTTTTTATTAATGTTTTAAATTATATTATTAAAAATATTATTATTATTATTTCTAATTTAGTTTATTACAATTATTATTATTTTGTTGATTCTTTTATTATTGTTAATAATAATAATAATAATATTATTAGTTATTTTCCTTTTTAGTTTTAAGTTTTATTTTATTTATTTATTTTTTTATTCCTTTTTTTTGGGATAGGGTTTTCTTACCCCCCTTCTTTTTTTGGTGCGCCGCGAGCTGCCCGCCCCCCCTTTCCCATTTTTTTTTCTCTTCTTCTTCTTTACTCTGTTTTCCCTCCGCGTCGTGCCCCGCTCGGCCCTCCCTCTGTCCGGCGGACTCCCCATCGCCCCCTCTGCTTCCCGCGACCATCCTCTCCTCCACTCCCGTTGCCCTCCTCCTTCTCCCGACCTGCTCACCCCGCCGCCGGCTCCCCATCACGCCGCACCCCGTCTATTTCCCCCCTTTCTGTCCGCTCGAGCACCGCCCCCTGCTCGAAACCACCGTCTCCTCCGGCGAACCCGAACCGCCGCCCCTGCTCCATCCAGCGTCCAGCCTGCTCCGGCGCCACACACCCCTCCGTCGAACCCAAGCCGGAAGCATCCCCCCCTTCGGTTAGGCCTCTCCCCTATTTTATTATTATTATTATTATTATTATTATTATTATTTTTTCTTATATTTGAGTGGTTGGTTTTATAATGAGTTTTGAGTCCGGTTATGGGGATCAATTGTTTGTTTTGAGGTTTTGGTTTGATGTTTTTGGGTTCGAATTCATGCGGTTGAGTTTGCGCTAGGTTTCTTGGGGTGAAAACGTCACACGATTGAGGTTTCGCACTAGAATTTGAAGATTTCACATCAATTTTTGGGTTTTTATGTCGAGGTAGGTGGTTCCATGCCATACCATCTTTATATGATTTAAATTGATTTTTAATTAAATTATAACGTGGTCTAATTATAAATTGCGTGATGCGAATTTCATTTTGGACGTGCTTTGATATGCATATTGATGAATTTAAGTTGTTTCTAAGTAAATGCCAATGTTTTTCATGTGTGATGTGTTGTTGAAATTTTCAGACGTGTTTTAGTTAGTTGCTTAAGGTGTGAATTTTTTTTTTTCAAGAATGCATGAGGTAAGAATTTTATTAAATTGAGTTTTTCTAAAGAATGTAAACTATTTTGACGTGTTAATTTTTATTATGAACCTTGAGTATGTTTTAGGGGTGCGAATGATGTTTTAGAAGGGTTGGGATGTGCAATTGATTTTAAAATGGTTCTGGCATCTAAAATTTGTGTGTCTTAAAGTGAGGTCTTGTGGTATGCATATGTGATATTTTATTAATTGAGGAATTGTTTAATTAATTTTTGTTTGAGATGCAGAATATGGTTGGTAAGGTTTTCGGGGTTGCATGGTAGGTGTGAAATGTTTTTTCAAGTTCTTTGAGGTGTCTGTGTAATTAAATGTAGATTTTCAATCAAAATGAGTCACTTTGGGTGTCTTTGCCGTTTTGCGTACTTTTGGAATTAAATTGAAAAATTGTTTGAACAATGGGAAAACATTTTTTAGTTTGTATAAGCTGCACTTTTGGTTTTAAAGTGACGTTTGTATATGAAATCGAGTTCGTCGTTCTGGTGAAAAGCTTTTCGTTCAAATTTTAAGTGTTTTATAAATTGTTAATTGCACTTATTAAATTATATGTTGAGCGCGAGAGTTGTTTTTGACAGAATTATGTGTGCGTTAGGTTTTAAAGGTATTCTTACATGTGAAATTGGACATGTCTCATGTGCAAACTCTTATTGTGATATTTTGAAATATTCTTCTAATTGTTTAAACAGTTTATCAAGTCACGCAAGTGATCTGGACTATGTGATAAAATGGTTTTGGTGTGCGTGTGTTTTTTTTATGGTGTTTGGGTATGCAAACGGTGACGTGTATGTGTAATGTTTTGTTTAGTTCGAGATATGTGAAATCTATATACATTATGTGAATGTGAAACTTGATTGAGCACAAGGGAAACCCTTGGTATCTAGGTGGGCAGACTAGATCTAGTGCGCTAGTTAACCGGATGGGTATCGTCCCAGTTTCACTTTGCTAGATTGATGATTGCAACACTAACTAAACATATGATATCTGAGGGTCGTGGCTTTCTAAGCCACGTGTTCTGAGGGTCGTGGCCTTCTAAGCCACGTTTTCTGAGGGTTGTGGCCTTCTATGCCAAGTTTCACCGAGACACAAGGTTTCTAGGGTCCCACTCGAGCTAGATGATCCTTAGGGGTTTTACCTATAGTGCTCTATCATCTATGGCATGGGGCCTTCCATCAGCATATGGAGGACCATTTTGGTGTTAGCGCGCGCGTGTGTGTGTGTATGTGTGTGTGTATGTGTGCGTGAGTGTGTGTGTGTATGTGTGTGTGAGTGCATGTGTGTGTGTGTGTGAGAGAGAGTGTGTGTGTTCCCATAATGAACTTTTCTCTCCCCCTTTAAAATTGTGTCTATGAAATGAGTTCTTTTTTTAAGTTTCCAGTGTTTTCCTTTGGCTTTTGGTTTGTAAATATTTTCTTCAAAAGAATTTTGAACGTATAAATTTGAATAAGCACTTTAAATTGTCTTTTGATGTTATGGCATGGAACTTTTTCTCGGTGGCATCCTACTGGGCTTTTAGCTCAGACCCTACATACACCCTTGGGTGTATGTAGATTCTTGTTTCTTGTGTATTCCAGGTTATGCGTCGTGCTCAACAATGGTGGTTCTGGTCGTTGATGGTCTTCTCATGCATGATGGTGTTGGGGCGTGCAGATGCTACACCACTGTTTTTGCTTGGAGGTTTGAGTTAGAGTTTTGGTCTCTTTTGTTGTCGTTTATTTTGGGATGTTGGCTCTAATTGTAAACCATTAAAATTTGATTTTAGTTCAATGGTCTCGTTGGTTGTCAATTTCCTAGTTTCATTTTATTATCTTGTTAGTGTTTGTGCATACTATTTCGGGTAAACCATTCCCACAGGTTACTCTTGATACCCGGGCACTTGTGCCAGCCCGTGGGGATCGGGAACACCCTTCGGGCCTTGCCGCAGACCGGGTCGGGCACCAGGTCGGATGGCGACTCGGCCTGGTTCGTGGCATCCACTCTAGTTATATGAAAATTAACGAAGGTGATGAGTCATGAGGAGGCCACCAGATACAGGTTGTCTATAAAAACAAATAACTTATAAACGTACCCAAGGGTTCCATTTCTTCACAAGTATAAGTCAATAGAGAGTGTGTGACACTTTAATAGTAAATGTTCATGTGACAAGATATTATATGGTTTACTAGATTTTAATTTAATTAAATAGTCTGCCAAGTTATGAAATAGGTTTGAAGGATATCACTAAAGTGGAAGTTTTTATGTAATGTTCAACCCAAATAAGAAATAAAGAGTGGTGATATCTATATAAAATCCTATGTAACCATTTAATAAATTGAATACTTTATATAAAAATATAATTAAAAATAATCTCTTGATATTTATAAAATATAATATTATTTAAAAAAAATAAAAGAGAGGAAAAAATGCTATTGGAATAGCATGGGAATCACATGATGAGTTAAGAATAACTACCAATATTAATATAGATATTTTAAAATTATAAATGATTATCAAAAGCTACTCCAAGGAGATACTCTATATCATATGATAGATAATAAAGGAAAACATGGAATTTCTCTTAGATACTCTATATCATATGATTTCTCATCCACAATAATTTCAAGGAGATATTTACATCAATTTAGAAAACCATTAGGTCTGAAATATATACACTGAATCCATTACTAAACCCATGAAACACACATCCAAATCAATCAAATGTCCTAAAAAACTAATACTAGACACCAAATAATAAACCCATAACTATATTTCTAATGCACAACTAAAAAACTCCACGAATTATCCCACAAATCATTCTTCATATTTGTAATTCATAACACCTATAACTGACCCAAATCAATAAATACCAAAAAATTTAACATCCATAACTATGCCATTTAAATAAAATTTAATTCTAGAATAAATAACCATATAAAATTAAATTAATAAAAATAACTTAAATCTATAAAAATAACTAATAATAAAAAATATCATTATATAGATCCTGAACCCACTACAGATCAAGTCACTAAAAATTTAGATCATGAACCCAACTATTGTTTATATAATATCTTGAAGTCATGAGAGAAGAGAAATATGATCATGGATAGAGGATAAAATGAGGGAGAAGTAAACAAAATAAATCATGAGAGCACTAAGCCAATAAAAAACCCCAATAATGCACACCACAGAACCTGAGCATGAAAGAAATGGGAGTGGAGGAGAAATAATAACATAACATATATTTGAGGCTTGAGTCATCAAAGAAAGGGTCAAGAGAGAGTTGCAGTAGAATCTGAATTTTTTGAGAGTTTTATAGAGGAAAATGAAACTGGTTCTGTTTTTTGAGTCAAAAGTTTCCTTTTGAATTTTCTCTTTCCTTTATGTTTTTTAAATTTCAAAAATATTTTCTTTATAACCCTTTTTATTTATAATAAAATTTATATGAATTTTCATTATAATTATTTCTATCTATAAGGAAATCTATATACATATTCATTAACATTTTTATAGCTATGTATAAAATTATTGGAATATATTAGATCCTTAATAAAACTCAGAATCATTCACTTTATTAATATTGAATTGTGCCTAAAATTGATTCCAATTCACTCTTTAAATCCGAATCACCTATAAAATCAATTCCGATTCATCTTTCATAACTCTGAATCATGCAAATGATCGTTTCTAATTCATCTGTCTTAATTATAAATTTCATAGGAAATTGAACTAGTCTCACTTCTTCAATTCCAAATTGTGTAGAATTGGGATTCTGATTCCCACAGTTTTTTGAATCCGATTCACTTATTTAAATTCCAATTCACATAAAAATGTGAATCTTATTCTCGATTTATCAATTTTGAATTGTCCAGTTTTTTTGAATCCTATTCTCATTTCATATATTTAGATTCACATAGATTTGGGAATACAATTTTCCATATTCCTCAATTCTGATTATCAATTATTTCTACATCTAAATTTATATATTTCTTAAAGTTTTATTATTTTTTTAGAATACAATTTTATAAATTTCTTAAAGTTACTATTTTATCTTTAACATATTGTTTTATTTAAACCTATCCATATATACTTAATGATTCTCATGATATTTTATTTTGTTAAATAATGTTGTCTATTTTGTTACAATATAACCATTGTAAGTTCCAACTGTACAGTTCCGTCTGAAATTTCATAAAAAATACGATCATTTGTGGAAAAAATGACCATAGGAGAATTCTTATATAAATAAAAAATCATTTGAACATGATCAGAGATTTTACCTTTTGGTATATTTGATACTCTATGAGAGCACTACCAAAATTTTATCAAGAAAAATCCTTGAAGATTTTATGTTGTGAACATCTTGTTCAACATATTTAAATCTTCAAAAAGCTTTGTTTTGCTTTGTGTGATTCCGATTGTTGCTATATAAAATTGAGGGATTCCAAGATAAGGGGAGACAGAGGTTCCAATTACCATCTTAATTTAGGTTTTACACTGGTGTGGGTAATACATAATTTCATTAAAGAATATATCAAGGGACCGTTATCCAAGGTGTTTTGGATCACCTTCATTTTGGGTTATAAGGAACATACTCTTTTATGTGTACTTTAAATTTTCACTACAGTCTATAACTATAAGAAAGGGTTTCTTATAATTTCTCTTTTATTGTAACTCTGATATAATATTTTGTATGCCTTAAGGTAGTATATTGTTTATGTATAGCTGTGTGATTATTTCATTACACTTCTTTATTAAACTTAATATTATTTTTATTAACCTTTAATAAGAGGTTTTAGTGAATCAGATTTGTTTAGCTTTGTCAAACAAAGATTTTCTTATGGTAAAAAACAAAAGTATATTTTCTTATAATTAAACCCTATTGTATCTTAGCATCTACATAAAAATTTCAATCCAACATGATTAGGCTTATTTAAAAGTGATTATGGAGGGGTTTTTTGAGAACTACAAAAAAACACTGATAAAGAGGGGTTTATTAATGATAAATTAAAAAGCACTGGTAAAATACCTCTTTATATAAACAATTTTAGTGCTGATAGAAATATATCCTTATCAGTGCTAAACATGTGCTGATAAAATCACTATTTATCAATTATATAAGATTCACAGTAATAAAGATATATTTCCAATAATGATATATAATTATATTTAAAAATTAATACATTTGTTAATACATTTATAAATATGTTTTTATAATTATAAATATTTTGATATTATTATATCTATTTATATAAGTATATATGTTTTTGATAAATATATGTAAATAGAAAAATAAATATATTAAATATATTAAATATTTATTTATTTTTTATGATTTTATAATTATTTAGATGAGTAATTATTTATTTATAATTGTATAAATAAATAATTTATATATATATATATTTGTAATTATAATTATATAACTTTATACGCATATTAAATATACTTTTATGAAAATATTTATAAATAAATTTATAGTATTTATTTATAATTATAAATATAGTTATGGAGTCCCAGATGGGGAACTCTTTGTTATGGAGTATGGCTAGTGAAAAATTGGGGGATGACTATGTTGGTGGTGATGCTAAGGGAGGAATTCATAATCCACATATAGATAAATATTTAACATAAGAGATAGTGAATCAACTGTTAATGTAGGAAAACATAATTTCTTAATGGTACCGTAAGTGAAAAAAGGTAATTGATACTCTAATTCCATCAAAATCTAACCATGTTATTCAAGAATATCAGGGTGTTCAGACTGGTCCTGAAGTGAGTGTGATTGCACCCTCAGCTAGAAGAACACATGCAGCCTCATTGGGAAGTAACCAAATGGTGGGATAGTCATATACTCTACCCATTTATGGGTTGGATGATCCTACTACCCATTTCACAAGTGAGAAAAATGGGTTAGAGGAGGATTTAAGTGCCTCTCCTGTAGTGTCTAACCCCAAGGTGCATTTCCCAAAAGGTGGTGACTTACGTAATACCTCCAATATGATTAATAAGGATGTTTTTATTGGAGATATTAGGGGAATGTCCCACCAATATATTGGTAAAATGTCCAATCAAGTGGAAGAGTTGAAGAAAATGTTCATGAAGGGGCTGACCTGTCTACACCCCTCTTATGATACTACTTCCAACATAGATATAAGAATTTACACCCTTATGGATGAAGATTCATTTCAACTAGTTACTTCTGTGAAACTCATGTCCTATTCACCAATGTCAGATCAAGAGAAGGTTGGTCAAGAAACTTTTTTGGGTGGTCTAACTACCAGTGGCACTCTTGAAGGGAACGTTACTAAGGGGGTACCATCATCCCCTAGTCAAGATACTATTGAATTTATGTTTCTTGATATTTTAAACATAACTATCAGAAAAAAGTATTTTGAGATAATTTTTGAAATGTCCATGGAACTAGTGACATTCAGCCACATAATGAAGAAGATAATCCATTAAGCATTGATGGTTGGTAGGACAATTGGTAGGCTATAAAACAATGGAAGAGAGGTAGACATATGCAGATTTGTGGCGACTCCCTTAGAAGGGTCGATAGAATTAAAAGGCAGTTAATGCGGACTAAATGTTGGTGATGCTTTTTAAGAATTGTAATCCCCACTCTTGTTTCTTGTGTGTTTTATTTTGGAGTAACATTTTCGAGGCTAAAACTTTTATCCATGGTCTACATCGTTCCGATTAAATATACATTTATAAATATATATAATTGTAAATATGTTTATAATTATATAATTATAATTAAAAATATAATTATATAATTATATATATTTATAAATTTATATAAATATTTAATAAATATATATAGTAAATATCTCCTAATTTAATTATATTTATTATAATTTTATAATTATTGGTATATTTATATCATTATATATATTTATATATTTATGTTAATATTTTAAAATTATATATAAATATATATAAATATAAATATTATAAATATATTCCTTATTTAAATATATTTATTATAGTTTCAAAATTCTTCAAAAATATAAATATATATTTATATTAATAAAAATACTTTTTGAAAAACTATCATTTATATATTTATAAATATAAATATATAATTTTAAAATATAATATATAAATTTATAAATATATTTATTTAAAAAAATATTTTTACAAATATGTTTTTCAAATTATTAATGAATATATAATCTTGATTGCATGCATGTTAGAAATAAGAGAACTTGAATAACTAAAAAGGGTTCACTTTAAAAATATTGAAAAAATGGAAATCTATTGTTTATCATATTAATTATTAAAAAATATGGACATATATGGAAATGAAGATAAATACATATAGGAAATATTAAAACATAGTAAATAAATATATACAAATACATATTATAAAATTGATAAATTCTAAAAAGAATAAAAAATGAAGAATATCAAAAATGAATAAATAATACTAACTCTAATAAAAGTAAAAATAAATAAAAAAATTTATTGATAAAAATAATATATTAAATATATCATGTTACTAAATGAAATTCTAAAATAAAGATTAAAATTTGAATAAATTACATACATATTATGTATATGGGTTTAAATACTAGATTTCATTAATTACATAAAGATGTGTGTGTGTGTGTGTTGTATATAAAAATGAATTAACAACATGTATGTATGTGTGAAATTAATGTGATACAATTTTGATATATTTTAAATTGAAAAATATTATAAAATTCAATTAAATTAACATTACTTGATACAATTAAACAATATTTTCACTTAAAATTAATTTTTAGTTATAAATAATTCTTCACTAAATATATGATTTATTTAATGTAAGAATTAATATTCTGTATTATATAAATAATATTTTAAGAAATATAATATATATTGATATATATATGTATAAATATATATGAATATATTTCTATATTAAATATATTTAATGTATAAATGAATAATTATGTATAAAAACCATTAAAAGAATAATAAATTAATATGTGAGAAATCAATTTCATGAATATATTTTTTGGTATTTTAATGTGATGATTTGTTTATTTAATTGATAAGTCTTGCCAATTTTTGAATGCATTTACTTGTTTTATGTTTTGTGATAGGAAATGATGGATTTGGAAAAAATTAATAGAAAGGGATGGAATTATGAGCCGAACGACCCTACGTGCCACAAGGGAAGCTAATCGACGTAACACTAGATTTTTCAGATGAGGAGGAGCTAGAAAACTGAAGAAAATTATGACTACACGTCTTGTACCACAAGTACACTTCATGACCATTTCAAGTAAAATATATCTACACTGGACAAGTCGTGATGACAAAACACACTGTGAACTTCTTGTACACGTTATGTACCACCAGTACACAACGTGACATCATTCAAAATAGAGGAGCAATTTCTATGGATTCAATGTGGTAGAGGAAAAACTGGATTTGAGGTACAAATTGGGTACCCCAAGTACACATCATATAGATGTTGACACGTAGAGAGAAATTAGGCAACATGGGCCACTGGTTTGGATGAGATTCACCTATAAATAAGAACCCCATCCTCCATTCCCAAAGACTCTACTGTAGAGGCACCCAAGGAATATCCGAGGACATCTGCTAGCCCATAGGTGACGATCCAGATCCATTATTCACTTTGATTCTTCCATAAAAACCCATGACACTCACTCTCATCTTGAGCGAGTAGTCCTTATAGTGCCTGATGATGTGATCTGTAGGGGGGTGTGTTCTTTGGGATTATTTTTCAACTTTCTATTCATGTTTTGAATTGCTAAAATATTTTTATTCAATTACAAATCTATTACTTTTAATATTTCAAGACCTTTTCTACATTCTAAAATCTTTCTTTTTATTGCATCATTTAATAAGCTTGGTTTTCATATGACCATTACAAAATCTATGTTGGTTATGTTTAAAGAAGGTCTCGTGTCACCTATTTCTATGATTACACTAATAGATGACCATTCCAAAAGTGAGATCCTAAGACTAGGATAGGACACCAAGACTAAGGATCCCTGTTGACCCAACTCCCATACAAAAACTGAATCAATCAATTATCATTGAATTCCTAGCACAAAACCCCAAATCACCGAAAACAACATGTCTCTCATTTATATTTTAACCCTAATCCCTAATTCATTATTTATCATTCTCAAAAAAACTAAATAATTGAAATTTTAGTTTCCTAATTAATTTATAAAATACAGATCTTTCTTGTGGGTTCGGCACTCAGACCTACCAAGAACAACACTCATAGTTAAGATGTCTTGAGATTTATAAATTTTGTTTTTTCATTTCACCGTAGGGAACTGAAGACACCCTGTGGGGCTATCAATATGTTATTAATTAGTATATTTTTTTAATTTCTATATTTATATTTAATATAGGTTATCAATTACAATTCAAATTTAATATTTTTATATAATAATTATATTCATTTTTTTAATAATCACTACATTAATAATTTTTTTAAATAATGTTGTAATTTATTCATTTTTATTTTATCTTGTTAATTATTAAAATTAACTCAGTTTATATATCTATATATATTATATACTATTTATTAATATTTATATATTTATATATTAAATTTATTCATCTTTTCAATAATTAAAAAATTATTAAGAAAAATAATATGTATTTTTTAATTTACACATTTTTTAATTTTTATTTTTTGAAATTTGTTAATTCTATATATCTATATTTAATATAAACTATTAATTGATATTTATAATATATATAAATTTATATATTAAATTTATCAATAATTATATAATTAATAAAATGTTTAAACAAATTAATTTATTCATTATTAATTTTTATTTATTTAATTATATATATGTATGCTAAATTTATTGATTTTTTTTAATATTTATTTAATTAAATTATTTTTTAATATTTTTTAAAATTTATTTATTTTAGAATTTTAAAATTTCAATTGTTTAATTATTTATACTTATTCATTTTATATATTATTTTTTTTGAAAAGGCTTAGTCATGAAGGCCTTTTTATGAAATGAATGAAAAAAAGTTGAGGAGGAACATACAAAATCCTAGATTTCCAAAAATAGAACACAATAAGAAAATAGACAGAGATAAAGTAGTTTGTGGTATGGTACTCATGATGTAGTGATGGATGCTCCCGCGTTAACCACGAAGATGTCTCCCTCTTTTCCATCATTTGACTTGTATGCGTGGACCACCTCCATCATTCGAGGGTTCATCATCACTAACCACTATCATTGATTTTTAACCATGTGTATATTCACTATTTTTAACATCCTCCTCACTGCTTCTAGAGGGAATAAAATGAAATGAGTTACATGCACTCATTTTTTAATGTACTTTGATCCCAAATTGGATATAGGTTTTCTTGATAGGAGCAGATGCATGACACATTTTTTGAGAAACTACAACATTTGTGCCTTTCACATTTTTAGAGGACAAGGATTGAGGGACAGTGAAGACCCCCTACCTTGACTGGGTTCGGAAAGTGCATCATGGTCTTGTTAGATGATAGGAAACACGAGAGTGCCACCTTCAAAAGGTTGTTTATCAGCACTGCTATGCACTGGATCAATATCAATGATGGTTTTTTTAATGGACCAATGTAACACTATGTGGAGGAATTATTAGAACCTATCCATTGCTCATATTTGAAGAATAATGACAAGGAGAATCTGTTATGATGGTGAAAGAGGATGTAACACCTTTCACAATAGAAATAATTAATGAAACATAACCTTGATCAGTGTTTGATGTACTTCCCAAAGGTTCTTGCTACTTTCCATGTTCAGGGAACTCATCTATAGATTAAACATGCACACGATTGTCCTTTTGGATATGAAAGGTAGTATCCTTCATGGTTTTAGAGGCAAGAACAGTTGTAGACATGCCTTTTCTAGCTAGGTCTTTCACCAGGACATATTTCTTAGGAGTGATTTTCATAAGATTAGCAAGAATTGTTTTTCTATTTACCTTTTCGTGCATTGGAATCAACCAACATGTTCTCCTACCACAAGTTAAATTCCAAATCACCTTGGCCCAATACTTCTATTGCCTCCTAATTATCCTCATATTCCCCATCATCATGTTAAATAACTTAACCTTAATATAATTCCTTTTTAAAAGATCCTCTAGAAATGGGCCAATGATCATCATTAACCAAATCTTCCCAAGAATTTTTTTCTTTAGAGGGTCCTTTAATCCATCATCAGTCCGAGAGGGGAAAGTATTTGCAGAATTAACATTTTCAATGGGTTTAAAGTTATTATTAAACCCTTTTAAATCATTATTGACACTAAATAAAATACCTTTTTAGCAATTGTGTGTGAATGTACTGATGTAGGAGCTATAACAATTTTATCATTAGAAAAATTTTCCCATGGCAGTACAATCTCACTAATAAATCTTCTTTGACTGTTCAAGAGATCATGTCCTTTATTAGTACAATCGGAACAAAAATTATTAGCTCTATAAACATCAAATGCATGACCTATAATTCTTTGGGAATCACAAAAAATATAGGATATTTTCATATTCAATTCATAAGAAGACCAAACCTTGAGGTGCAAATAACACCACACTATCAATGAGAGAAGATATGAGATCAATTTTCAAAAAAACTCAATATTGAGAAAATATAACCCTATTAGTATCCATATCCATTTTAATTGGGACTCCAATTACAGATGAAATATCAAACAAAATCTTGGGGTTCCATAGAACCCAATTCTAACCATGAATTTTAACACAAACCTGGGTATATGTGTCCATTAACTCATTCAGGTTAAAATTTAGACTCCAGTTATGAATCCTCAATATTCTAGGTTTCATATCAATAGAACCCATGATTTATGATTTACCTCTCAACTTCACATAATGAAAAAAATATGACAATTCCCTCATTCTAGCGAAACTCACTTAAATTCCAAGGAACCCCTAAATTGGTGCTAAGTGAAAAATGAGTTCATTGAGTTTCTAGGGTTTCATACGATTCAATAGATAAATTTGATCAATGAAGAAGAATATGAAAAGATACATTCTCTTAGTGATTTCAATTTTTATGATGAAATGTGTCTGGTATTTCCTTTCCACACCATTCGCTGTGAAATCGATTCTTTGATTTGGGTAAACGAGCCACCCATGTGCCCAGAGAAGGATTGGAGGCCCAACAATTCTTCTCCAGTTTGCATCATAATGATCTTCCATCTGAAGTGCTTGACATGATGAATGGAAACATAGGAATATAGATGTACTCTTTGAGGATGCTCTGGGCTGACATGATCACTAGGAGGCTCTTATTCCCTTCATTCCCATTCCTCTATCACCCATCCTCATTTTATATGTCTATATTTAATATATTTTTTATTAATATTTATAATGTATTAATAAATATTTAAGGTATAAATTTTTTAATATTTGTTTAATTTATTCATTATTAATTTTTTTATAATATTATTATTTTAAATAATTGAATTTTTAAAATATTAATTAGTATATAATTTACAAAATGTTGGTCCATCCATGTATAGGTTCGAATTATGGGGAAGGTGGGTCAATCAGGATTTATGGGGTGGGATCTTCAGCGAGAAGCAAAGAGATGACAGAACCAACAAGGGCCTTGGGGTCTATACCAGTATGTTCAAATAGTATATGTAAGAGCCCAACCTAGTAGTAGGCTTCTGAGCATTCCATGTGGAAGAATCATATATAAAGTATCCACCACACTTTATTTATTTCTATATGGGACTCAAAATATGGATCGTGATATTTATCAACACTAAAAAATTAGTGATAAAGGGTACAATTTATTGGTGCTAATAATAAAATGATAATATAGGAACTTTTATCATAAGTTTTCTAGTGCTGATAAAGGAATTATTTATTAGATATTTTCTCAATATATCATTATGTATTGCATTATATATTGCATGTTTTAGAGAAGTGTATTTACAATAATTTTTTTAATTATAAATATTTTTTAACTAATGAATTCATTTTATAAATGTGTATATTATATATTTTTCAAAATTTAGATATTACCATTCATACCCTCAAATCAGTGACTCGGTGATAATGGACACAAAACATTTTAATAGTATTTTGTGGTTCATTTAATTTTTTTGTGTGTAAAACACGGGCTATCAAAGAAATAAAATTATTTAAAGAGAAATACTTCATTAAGTTCATGGAGGATACAATTTTCATGGATAAATTCTCTTTATATGAGTAGATATTTGAGTTTCAATATAATAAACATCACAAAATAGTTGTGAAATGAAATGAAAAATATTTAATGAAAGATTTGAAAAAATAACACTTCTTGGATAAAGCAGAAATCTTACTTAGATATCCGATATCAATGATGAAATATTATTTTTTAAAAAATTTAAATTCGATTAGAGTTAAATGTGGATGAAGTACAATGATTTCAATGAAACATGAGCCATTGTTATATATTTGAGAAATATTTTTAAAATATAATTTTACTATTAACTCAATTACTATTAAAGGATGTTCCGATTTAATTTGAAAAATTCATGTAAGGACTATTTCAAAACAAAAGGGAATATTATGGCTAGGATAATACTTTATTCTCTTAGTGATGAAAATAAAATTTGGTTCATGTGTGATGTGTACAATTATACAGTGAGAGTAAGTCCTACAAATTGGTTTGATCAAAGATTTGATTCAATCTACTACTATATAAAATTTTTTACTTTTTCCCAAACAAAATACAATATAATGTAGATTATAATAATACCCATGATATTTGACAGTGATAAATTCAGACTACATCTAATGGTCTTATATGTGACTTTTTATATGTATCATGCATCCATATATTATTTTATGAACTAAATATATATATAATGTGGCATAATACAATTATTTGTAATATTAGAAGAGTTTTGAATCATCATCAAATATATAAAATGACAATAAAACATAGTATATAACATCTCATCATGGATTTAATAAAAATGGAATATGGACTATAAATAGAAATAATTGATGAGTTCATGGATGAGTAAATTTTTGTTGCTAGTATTTAATCATTATATAGAATTTTTTAAAATAATAAATTACTTGGGGAATGGTAAAATCTATACATATTTCACATACAAATATTTTTGTGTTTTTATTAGAATAAAATGATTATTAGGATGGTCTACTAAATATAAATAAATGAAAATATTGAATAATATGATGGCATGTTCCAAATTTTGATACTAATGTGATTATTTATAGCTATCTTTCATCAGAATTCTGATGCCACCAGAGGTTGTACTAAATGATGAATTAAACTGTTCAAATATTTTTTTATCCCTACTATGTAAATTGATTCGAGGGAGTTCATCCCATGTTTGGATTCATATAAAAAAGTTTTCATCATTTAGGAAAAAATGTAAATTCCTCTATATATTATCATAAATGTTTATGTGTTTGATGTATAGGGAGTCCACTCCATGTAACACTTTTTGAACTTTATAAATAAACCATATATTCTGGTGTGTCTTTAAAATAACTCATAACGAGAGTAATGTGAGGAAAAAATAATTAATATTAATTTCTTTATGAATAAATTCTTGACGAATATTGTATTTACAATGTTTATATTTCTACAGTGAAAATTGATTGGGGTAAGATTGTTCATTGAGAATTGTTTATAGATAATACATGAGGAATATAGTAAAAGCCAAAACACTAGTTTTCATTATCGCCCACAAATAAGTGTGAATATAGAGTCATCCAAATTAGAAAATAAAATAATATTATATAATAAGGGGTGAATGAAAAGAAAATATCTGTATTAGAATAATGATAATGAAATATGGGCGTACCAAAAAAATATTTATAAAACTGATATATAAATCTTTATTCAGGATGATATATATTTATAAAAATATAAATAAACTAAATGTAACAAGATGAAAAATAAGAGGAAATTATGATTTATCAAGAGGTTGGGAAGATATGTGAAGAAAAAACAAAGAGGTATGATTACCAATGGTAAATTTAAAAATAATCCACCATTTGAAATATGGTACTCACATTTAATTCAAATTTTTTGAGGCATATAGAAGCCACAACGGTTTTGACCCTTACTAGTGATAAGATTCAACACTTATTGTACTCAAATTTAATTATTATTTTCATTTTACATGATTTCTTATATATATATATATATACATATTTTAAATATAAATTTATTATAAAGAAAAAGTGTCTCTAAACCCGAATATTTATAGCTAAAATATTTTATAGAAGTTCAGAAAAATGATTCAATGTTTTGTTTTAAAAAAGTTAAATGAGGAACAACCCATGGGGTGGTGGCAAACCATAGTGCCCTAGATTTTCAGTTAGCATAACTCCCATAATTACTTATTTCACAAACACCAATCCCCATAAAGTGTCTAATAAATTTATCCTACAAAACTAAATAGTTACAAAAAACAATACCAAAGTGATTCTCTGTCCTCAATTTAAATAGGGACTTGAAATAACATATCACCTAACATGGAATTCCTTATGAGATCAACTGACAACATTTAACATCCCAGTCTAAAACATCATATAGATGAATTGGAATCCTCATGAATCTTTACTCACGTATGGGAGAAAAAATATCAAACCTTCTCCTATATTTAGAACCAAATTATCACCCTTTATTTTTAACAGCATATCCGTTCATAAACTAAATAGATATTGACCTTGATAAAGATCTATGTAGTTTACAATATCAGTTCCCAATCCTTGATGCATATTATTATTTTTTACAAAATTCACCTCACTATCCTAAATACCATATCATATCTATCCTATTACTGAATAAAATTTTCCAATCCATTTAATATAAATATTTTATTCAAAATACATAAGTTAAAAAATAAAGAAAACTATTATATAGAGAGGGACTCACCCTATTTTGACCTAGAATATTTAAAAAAATGACTATAAATATTCTTTTTCATAATTAAATTGTGTCATCTATTTCTTGTTAAGAAATCATAACAACGCCTTCAGAATCAATACACAATTTCTGTACCCTTATTTACAATTTTTTATGATCCACACATGATTCACATTGTAGTTTACCAAATACTGAAATAATTTCATGATTAAATCAAAATCCCAATTATTTTCATTTCAACCACTACACCATGATTTAATATTGTAGTTTTTCATAAGAAAAATACCTAGCATAATCCAATCCTATTGTAAGATCCATAACATTCCTGGAGGTACACCCATATTGAATTTTTTGTTAACTTACTTTGTTTTAGATAATGAAGTATTTATTGGGTGTATGGGGAGTTTTTGGGGCTTCCCAGGGGTTCATAACACAAAATGAGGATAAAAGAGGCTAAATAGTGTGAATCGCATGGTTGGAACCCAATTAGTAAAACCCAAGTGCTTGGATAGAGAAACGGTGTGGCCAAACCTCCTTCCAGATAGAGGCAGGAACACGGTTACAACACAGTTTTCCAAATGATGCAGTTTCTTCCATGAAATTTTGAAGGTTTTCTACTCTTTCACCGAGGTATGTGCACAATTGGTGCACAATTTTTCACACCATACAACCATTAAAAAGTAGGAAATTATAGTTTTTACTTCTAATTACTTAAGGGTTATAACCCAAATTTCCCCCCCATTGCTTCTCAAATAGATTGGGTGAAGAACCAAACCCTCATAAACTACCAAGGAAACATTCTCTTTCAAGTCTTTTCCAGTTCGATATTTTTTTCTCTAATTGATGATCTGGATTTGTTTAACCCTACTCCCCCTTCCTTTTTCCAGATTTGAGCTTGTAAAATTATTCTACACCATTTGAAACCCTAAAACCCTCTCTTTTATAGTAGATTATAAGTTTGGAATTTAATGGGTGTTTTAGTTTGAATCAAGAGGATATGTTAAGAAAGAGATCATAAATGAACATGATTTAGGTAACCTTAATTATTTTCCCATAGTCTTGATGTGTTATATGTGCATGTAGACATGCTAATCTTATACCTTTCTATGTTTTGATGTAATGGGATAGGTAAAGTAATTTGGCCTTAGATTGACGCACGAAACCTTTCACAGACCCTATTGGATTCATTGATAATGTGATAATAAACCTAGGTATACCCAGTGGGTATGATGAACCCTTGAAAATGGTGAAAAAATTTACAAACATTGAGACATATCAAATAATTGAATGAATGGGTTGTAAATTGTAACTGAGTATGTGGGATTGGTTAAAGGGTAATGGAATTTATTATATTTCATAATTTGTGAAAAGAATAATACCCTTTTGAAATGGTTTAATTAATTTTCTATTGATTTGATCCAATTATGGGGTTTAAATGAAGTATATGATGTTTTTAAAGTAGGGAATGGTTTAAAAGGAGGAATTATCCTCAAGGGGATTTCAAATGTGGTTTTATCTATACATTTAAATGGGTGATATGAAATGAGGGTATGATTTACCTTTTTGTGAAAATACCTTAATGATTATTTGAAATTGTTGGAAATGTAAACGATAGACTTAAGGAATGGATTAGTTTTCAAAGAGAAAAAACCATGTTTTAAATGGGTGGGCCGAAGATGATTTTAAATGGGTATTTTGATTTGAGTGTTATTATAGATTGTGAAATGAGTTTTATTTTAATTACCATCTAGTTGTTAGTGAGGCATAATGGGGCCTTTGATATAATGATATGTGTGTTTACTGAGTTTTGGTTTGTAAATGGTATATGTGTTAAAATGAGATATGGAATGTGAATGGTAAATTTTTAATGTTTAAGAAGCATGTGTGCATGAGATAGTGGTATAAGGGGTATTGAATTTCAGTTCTATGCCCACAGGTCAGGTTGGACTGAGACTATACACCCCGCCTCTATAATATATAGGTTTAGGAGTTGGGTTTAGGCCATATGACCCTAGATAATGTACTTTATAATATACATAGAGTGTGGCTCCAGGGTAAGTATTATTTAAGGTATGGTTGGGATGTCAGAATGAGGCTATATGATTCCAAATAGTGGACATGTGTGGTTTGGGATGTCGGACTGAGGATCTATGTTCACTAAACACAGAAAAATGGTTTGATTATCTAGCTGAGGCTTTATGTTGTAATGATAAATTATGATTAGTGAATGACCTTATGATTTAATGTAGATAACCCGTTATGATATCTCTTAGGCTCCCGGTGCAACTAGAGGTAGTTTAGTTAAATTGTTCCATCCTTCATACTGACGTTCCATGTTATCCCAAGATTTCTTGAAATCCACCATGTTAATATTCCCCGTATTGATGCCTCTGAGAAAAATATGAGACTTCTTATCAATCTACTCGCCTTGTTCCTTAGTAGTGATTACACAAATCGTTCTTCCTATTTTCTTCAAACCTTCCATATCCATATCTTCATCTCTCATTTCCTTATCTGATTGAAAACTTAGATCCATGTGTTCCAGCACAATGGATATTTTTCACTGAGGGTATTTGGTAGAGCTTGTCTAACGTTGTGGCCCAAGACCCCTCATCTTCATCAGGTGAGTGGTATGGACACCAACCTCACAACCTGCAGACACCAGGTCACTATAAGTGTAGGCCACTCCTTCTGAGTTGCTCGCTGTAATATGAGACTTTGGGAGATAATTTACCATACTTTTAGATCTCTTTATAGGAGTAATAGGTAGGTTTGAATACTCCCTCCTACATTTCCCCTTCAATTGTTCTCGATAAATCCATCAAAATCAATAGTAGTGATCTTTCCCTTTTGTGAGGATGATCTATGAAATTCCTCCACATTGGTCACTTCCTTGGGATCAGTAGAGCTGTCCAGAACATCATCCATATCCTCTTGGGACTCTCCCATATTTTCTATGTGGTCCTCTCCACATGTATCCTCCTTCCTTCTTAGATACCCACTATCATGGCAGTCATCATCACCCAACACTACATACCAATTTTAAGGTTCATGTTTGATCTCCCATATATAACCTTATTCGTATAAGAAATAGTCATCTGTATTGGCACCCCAGATGATCTTTCCTGTTCATAGACTCGTCCCATATATTGAAATTGCATTGAGGTGTTCTCTAGAGCTAGAAACTAGGAATACCCACCAGATTCATGGTCCTCACAAAGTCACTCAATCACCTCAATAACTTTGGTTGAATTTTTAGAACCAATGCCAGATGAATTTTCTTGGCTCACCATTTCCCCTCAGATGCACACCCCCAGGTCTTTCTTCAATCTGTAAAAAACCATACAAACATTCAGGTTTGGAGACGGGGTCAATAATTTCCTCATAGAATCTTGTGTTGTAAGACCAGAACTATGTAATGGTGCCCCCACCTCCTGTTTCTTTCCATATTCAGTTCCACTATTGTCACACACTGCTTCAACATCCAAATATTTTCCTTTACCTTCACTCATACATAACCCCTTTTTTCTGTCGGTTAGATCTACAACCCGTATAGGAGACATACACCAATGTCTGCAAGATACCCTAGGATGACCAAGCTTCTTATAGGAATTACAGTAGTCAAATCAGTTTTCATATACTACAGGTTGTTTGTGCTGAAACTCTCCCTCCACTATAATACACACAAACTCAAGGGTAATTTTTGAGACATCAGGTTTCACACATATACAAGGACAAACTATGTGAAAAAGCACCTTGGTTCTTAAATCAGTAGACATAAATATACCCACAAGGTTACTTATCATTCTCAATATTGTAGGGTTTTGAAATGGTAAACGAAGTTGTGGAAAACTAACCCAAACTGCTGCTCTCGGGGAGTCGTGATGCATGTGGAAGTCATATGACCAACATAAGAGGTAAAATTGAAGACCATCGTAGATTTATGGGGGACTGGAACAGGCTTTAACCAGATCATCCTCAGTTGTGAATCAAATCCAAATATGCTTGGAATCAAGCATACCCATTGTTGCTCTATCCTATAAATCTAATGACCTAAAGATATACCTATCAATTTAATCCGCTGAGGGATGCCACTCCTTTAAGTGCACAACCAGGGAGAGATTCAGCAAACCCGAAGCCTCGTTGAACTGCAAGATTCAGTTCAAAATGTTCGGATGTCCATTTATCATGTCTGGAACATTAGAAAAAAGAGAAATCTGAGTAAAGGAGGGAAGAAATTCGGGGTTTGAGAAGGGAGAAAAGGATGGATCTATTCCTGTGAAGGAAGCTGGATGTACCTCCCCTGTCATGGGAGGAGGGACCAGAAAGGGAGCCACCACTATCACTGAAGTGGGAAGGTCTCGTGAAATCACTCCTACCGCTTCGCCCTATTTTTTATCTTTTTGACCCTAGATAACTTGATGGATAAAGTGGTAAATTAGTAGTGGTTTAAATGTGGAACCCATTTCATGATAAAAGTTTATTGAATTTGTAATTTTTAAATGTGATACATTTTCATTTTATTTCCATGTTTATTTATTTCACCTGCTCTTCTACAAACACTATTGTACAAACTAGTTATTTTAATTTAACATTTTTGGTGGTGGCTATCTAAGTTTCACTAAACCCATACTCATTATTCTAATGAACTTGGGTACCCGAGTAGAAGATACTTATTTCTATTACAGGTTTAGGATCAGGAGCTTGTGTTTGGTTTTTTCATGAGATGTTTGGTTGGAGCATGGGATATTAGGACCAAGTTGGGGCTGAATACTGTATTAATTTTTTTTGGATTTGGCACTAGAAATTTTATTTTATGAATTCATGAATTATTTTTTATTCATCATATTGTTATAGAATGTATTACTTGGTTTCTTATTGTCCTTTTCCGTTGTTGTCCATTCAAGGTTCAGATTGGTTCATTTTCGAGTTGATATTATTTTGGCTAGGATATTACTCCCATTAGTGGGTACAGTCCCCCAAACGTATCTCTATAGACTCATGATAAATTTTAGAAACCTCTAAAATATGGGGAGGTTCACTTGGGGTCATCTATCATCCGGGCTTAGTGTACAAGTTTAGTGTCTATCGGGAAAGGGATGTTAGAAATTGATATTAGAGCATGAATTTTGTCCTACTATTTTTGAATAGTAGATAAGATACTAAGATATTGTTGGTTTGTGGTAATAATATCATGACTTGGTGGATACACTCCCACATATGAGGGAAAACCAATGTTTCTAGAGGTGGGAATTGATATTCCATTTTGTGATTTTATTATTGATTGCAACATCCATCTTGAGTGGCACATGTGGATAGGATGTTACTGATTTATGAGGTTTTATATATTTTGATGATATGACATGGTAGGATGTGTGAGTTCATGAATAATTCATGGAACATAGGATTGATAGGTCTTATGTATGTTTCCTATAATTAATTTGTTATTTAGGATTCAGATGTTAGAAGTGAACCTTTTTCCTGATATTTAAGCTTATTATTGATTCCTTGGAATGATCTTAATGAAATTATTTTAAAATATTATTTTGAATACATATTAAATTTTTTAAATATTGGGTTAATAAAATGGTTCTTAAATGTGTAAATGATTGGGATTTGATATGGAATGTTTTGAATTGTGAAAACATGTGTTTTAAATGGTAAATTTTAACTAAGAAGGGAAATTGGGAAATGATGGAACTTGAGGAACACCCATGGTGGGTGCCCTTTGTGTTGGTTGTTAACCCTATGTATGGGTGGTCTGGAAGTGAGAGTGACTTAGTTTTGAGACTTTTAGGAATGAGTTGTGGGAGCCTTGGTGGTTTGGATTTCACGGTTAATGAAATTTTGTTTGCTGTGTCTTTGGGTAGGCTATGATCTTGAAGTTTTGAAATAATGTCTGTTAATGTAGATGTGGTGACTCTTGTTGGTGGAGACCTTGTATAATATTTTTGGACCCTAGAGTGGGTGTTTTTATCATTATACCACTGTTCTTGTGTGGGTGTATTTGGTGTGAAATCTATAGTAAATGGTTTTTTGGGTGCATTAGAAACAATGTGTTTAGGAATGGGGGATGGAGTGATAGTCGTGAGTAATGGGTTGTTTGAGGTATGATGTGTATAGATTAGGGAGAAATCCAGTGGCCTCTACTGGACATGACTTGAGTTTTGGGAGTTGGTATCTTCTGAAATTCTAGGGTGAACTGTGAGAGGGTTTGTTCAGGTTGTGAGTTTCTTTAGGCACATGAGGCACCAATGGACGTTTTGGGAATTGATAAGAGTGAACAAAGAGTGGTGTCTTGTTTGGGGTTTTCCAAGAGGGATAAGTTGAAAAGTCAATGGTTTAGGATTTTTGACTCTATTTTTGTATATGGGTTTAGAGTCTTAGGAAAGAAAGTTTATGCCTCGATGGAGGTGTCCTGATGTTACAGGAGCCTAGGAATATGAAGCTTTGGTGGGTGCTTTATATGTGTAATCAATGCATCACTGGTGCCATAAATTTTTTTGTAAAGTCTACGGTTTTTCTATAGTTTCTTTTCAGGGAGGTGCCTAAGGGATTGTTGTCGGTCATAAAGGTGGTCGAGAAGGAAATGTTCATTCAAAGACTTGACCTTGTGGTTTTGATAGTGTTTGATGTAGAAATTATTGTTGGTTTGGGGAATAATTGGAAAGGGTGAACAAAACATGGATGTATTCTCTTGTTATGGAGGACACCTAGGGTGAGGGTGTTCACATGGTTGGGCTTGTTTGAAGAAATGATTTTGTTTTTGTCTGAGACATTGATAAATCCCTGAGTTCGGTTGTAACATAAACTATGATAAATAATACATATCTTTTGATTTAATTATATATCATATTAAGTAATATGGTTATAGAAAACACATGCACTTATTTTTTTAATATATCCAATTGGATTTAAATTACAACTAAATATATTTACTATTTATATTATAGCTGTTGAGAAATTATCACATGCACTATTAAAAAAAAGTATTTACTACGTCATAATTTTTGATGTCCGTTATAAATAACTGACATTAAAACCCATAAAAATTGATTTATCACATCAGTTATACTTTAAACGATGTAAAAAATTAATCATCTTGATTTATCACATCAGTTATTTAATAACCGACATGAAAAATCAAGTATCTGGCTTCATCACATCATTTATTATATAGTCAAAGTTATAAAGACAATTTATGATGTTGATTACTATATAATCGTCTTGATAAATGTAAAAAAAACTCTTCATCTCGTATGTTATTTAATAACCAATGTGGTAAATATTTTAAAAATATTATGAAGTCCCATTTCATATTATTATATAGTTTTTCTTTTGGGGGACAGTGACTCGATCTCTCTCAGGCAGAAACCCTACATTTGAATCATTGATACCTTGGCCTCCAAACTCATTTTTAAAACTTCATTCATCGTGTTTTTAATCGGCACATCTATCTGCTTGACTTGCAACACTTAAGAAGATTCTTAAGGTTAATCTACCTTTTCTTCTTTTTCATCATCTATAATATTCCATACACCCATTCAGTGTTGATATGTCTATCCCTATAAAAAATAGTAACTGTGTGGATGAGAATAAGGTTTAGGTATGGTTCTAATTTGAGATGTTTTGGGGTTTTGGAATTATAAAGGGAAATTATTTAATTTATTAAGCTTCATCATTGATGTAGACTTTATATATCATTATTTATACTATATATAGATAGGGTTTTGGTATAATTACATTAATTACTAGTCATTTAATTATATAAGTTTTATAATAACATGTTTATAAACTTAAATGTATATGCAATAGTCCAAATGAATTTCATTATATTTTTATTATTTTTATCACTTGGTATTATCAAATTTTAATTATGTTATAGTTTCTTTAAAAATGTTTCAAATTACAAGTGTTTAAAAAAATAAAAATGTTTTTTATAAATGAAGTTAGTGTTTTGAATAGTTTAAACACAATTTGGTCATTGAAATAGAAAAGTTGCGGTCTTCATGGTTTTTTTGAAAAGAAAAAAAGAATGAATTTTGAGAATGATTAAAATTAATATGGTTTACACTTTAAATGGGTTCATTTGTGGATTACCATGTCCTTATTTTTGTGAAAACTTTAAAACTGGGATATTAAATAGTGGGAATGAATTGAAATTTTTAGTTCATTTTAGTAAAATCTCATTTCAAATTTATAAGAATGTTTTCATATTAAAGATGGGACCCTTTGCTGGCCCTATTAATTTTTTATACTTGTTATGGATTTTGGTCCCTATGGGGGATGTAGTTTATTTGAAATTATGTTGTGGTTGATTTCAAAAGGGGTTAGTAAGGCAATTGGTGGGGATATGATAATTATTTATATGAAATTATTTTTATATGACAATCTAGTAATTCATTATTTGCACATATCCACTTTCTTTAAATTCATGGGAACCTAGGGAACTAAGATAGAGGACCAAATTTATTCTATAGTAGTTCTATGTAGACAAGTTCAGGTGCACCGAGTTATTTGATACTAAGGTTGGGGGGGGGGGGTGATTATGCTAGTGTGGACTAGATAGAGAGTTTGTGTTTCGGTTCAAACACAAAATATCCAACAATTTTTCTTGTAAAGACCCGAAAAATTCAAGGGAATTTTTTTTTCTAATTTTCTTTGGGATTTTACAAGAACGCCGTTTCTGACGGCACCTGATTCTGAGTCCCGGTGTGCCCAGAATCAATTTCCGAAGTTTGGCTCGGGTACGTTCAGTGAACGAACGAGCGGGTTTTTCTAACTTTTGAACCGGTGCTCGGAATCAAATTCTGAGGGCACCGATGGAATTGCAGTGCCGGTATTTGCTTTGAAACGCCTCTTTCGGAGTTGTGTTTGCTCGGTTATGCTTTTTAATTTTTGGGGTTTAAGTTAAGAAATAAAATAATGTTGTACGAAAATTTTATTTCATTTCTCTTAAACCGCTTAAAGACCACTTTAAGCTACTTAAGTTGGGTTGAAGCGGATAGGGTGCAATTCAAAATATCCTACCCACTTGTTAGGATATTTATGAGGTGGGACCCACATGAGCCCCACCGTTTCTTTTCTTCTTAAGTAACGCACCCGCACCCCCTATTAAACGAAGTCAACCGACGTGTTTCCTTAATTTCTTAACGCCTCTATTTAATTGGGCAGTTAAATTTTACAATTAATTCTTTGAGATTAATTGTGAGGGTTACGTTGTTTGAATTTTGAAATCATTGGTGGAAAGAAATGAAATAAGGCCTTAGCCTCATTTTATTTTTGGGTTGGGAAGCGTTGCGCTGAGTTTTCCTCTCCTCCTCCTCCTTCGCGAAGAATGCGAAGAATGCACCACCTCTGACGAAGAATGCTCGTTTTCCTTCCACAGAATTTTTCCCCCTTCCGTGGCGAGACTCTTCAACGAATCTTCTTCTTCCCCTTCATCGTCAATGGATCGATGAACATGCTCAGAAATGGAATCGGGTAGCGAGCGACGACGGCTTCGCCTCCCCTTAAGTCAGACGAACACTGACTTCCCCCTTTGATGTCGTCATCCTCGCGACGCCACACCGCGACGAACCTCGAACGACGACGCCTCCTTCCAATCGGCTTATACCCAAGGTAGGGGTTTACTTTTGAATTTGTGTTTTCTTCCATTGACGATCTTCGTTAATTTCTAAAACGAAATGATATCGAACTAACGGGAGGGGGGGGGGGGGGGGGGCGGACCGCCCGAACACGGCCGACCCTCCTCCCATTGTGTCTGGGGTTTGTTGCGGAAAGGAATGAAAGTGACGCGGTGCCATTGCACTGCGCGGGGACGACAAGGATCACGTTCAGAACGGCCCGCGGTGGTGGTTCGCAGCGCCGTTGTGCCGTGCTAGAGAAACCGAGAGAGGTCACGTTCGGAACGGCATGCGACGAAGGATGCGCGGCGCTGTCGCGCCACGTCGGGTGACCGAAGGCCGCGACTTTTGGCCACTGTAGGAGAGAAGAGCCGCGACCCAAACTGGCCACGGTAGAAATTCCGGGGCGGCCGGATGAACCGGCTGCCAGTGCCGGGGAGGCGGGACCTTACGATCCCACGACAGAAACTTTCCGGCCAGCCAAAACGGCCGGCTGGTTACCAAATTACCGGGGGTCGAAACCCCCGGCGCGTTTACTCGAGCGGGCCCCCATGTGGGGGGCCGTTTTTATTTTTTTTAAAGGCGCGCCACTAATTGCCGCGCCAGGTAAAATTATTAAAAGGGGGGGCTTTCCCCCCCGTGCGACGACCAAGAAGCAGGCCCCCACATGGAGGCCGTTTTCATTTGAGGCGCGGCACAATGCCGTGCCGTTAGAGAACAAGGGGGGGGGGGGGACTTTGCCCCCGCGCGACGCATAGGCGGCGCCCAGGCCACGCCGGCCCGCGCCTGCCCGCGCCGCCGCGCCGGCCCGCGCCGCCACGTCGTGCCAAGCCGCCGCACCGATCCGCGCCGCCGCGGCGGGCCGGGTCGCGGCCCGGGCCGGGTCGACCCGGTTCGGGCCGGCCCAGGGGGTACTGGGCCGGGTCCCACCGGGCCCATACCCCGGTTTCAGACAAAACTGTTAAAAGGCCCATAACATGGGCTACAGACCTCTGATCGAGGCATAGTCAGCTGTGCAGTGATCCTTGGAATGAGACGGTCGTTTTGGTATTTTACACTCAAGGTTTCGGAGAACTTTGGGTTCGGCCGGGTTGGTTCGTACACAAAACCAACCGGGCCCTCGGAGCGGAAACGCTTATATCTTGAGATCCAAATGTCCAATTGACGTGCCTTCGACATTGATGGATTCATCTAAGTGAGACAGATCTTTTGGATTACTCCGCTCGAGGTTTGGATGCCGTCAGAGTGCGGTCGGGTCGGTTCGCTCATGAAACCAACCGAGCCCCTAGAACGAAAAATCCAATAACTCACAGACCGGGCGTCCGATTGACGCGCCGTCTATCTCGTTGTTTTCCTCTTGACGAGACAGAACTTTTGGAATACTTCGCCTGAGTTTTGGATACAGTTGGATAGTGGCCGGGTTGGATTGTACCCGAAATCCAACCGGGCCCCTGGATCGGGAAAGCTGATATCTTTTAGACATGATGTCCGTTTGACGAACCGTCTGCGGCATTGATGATCACATTGAGAAATGGTCCTTATGAGTATACCCTATGAGAGTTCGGGGTACAGTTGAGATACGGCTGAGTTGGTTCGCTCACGAATCCAACCAGGCCCCTGGGATGAAAAGGCTAATAACTCACAGACTGGGCGTCCGATTGACGCGCCGTCTGTTGCGTTGAGACCCCTATGACGAGGTAGTCTATTGAGATACTTCTTCGTGGGACTTTGTGTTACTTGGAGTATCGACCTGTAGCTCGTGGAGCAGACCCTCCCGGAAACGAGCATGCAGAGTACGGAGACCGTGTAGCCGACTGAGACCTGGCGACTGCTTGACCGACTCGACTTGGAGTGAGACGACTAGCCCAGTGGACGGAGCACTACTTTGTGAGGTACAGACCCATGGCGGACGGAGCACTACCTGTGTGACAGTGCAGACCCACGGTACTCATCCGGAGAGTACCACAGAAGGCTACTAGGGGGTGTGCACTACTATGTTTGGGTGACATACCTCGGCCGGAAGAACTACTGTGTTTGGGTGGCTGGCCCGCGATACTCAACAAGAGGAGTACTTCAACAGTATTAGGTTAGTGAGCAGTACCTCGAAGTCGTGACAGGACCACTTTACACTCCAGAGATGGAGCTCTTCAGCAGTTATAGTTTTGATAATGAAAATCCTGGTTTGAGCTGAGACTTTTGACCTTTGTGTTTACCTCATGATTGAGATGGGTCACTTGATAAATTAGGTATATGTATGGGCATATACCTGGGTAGTGGTTATCCGTTGATTTCATGATCTTGTGTTTCCTCAAGATTGAGATGGGTTACTTGATAACTTAGGTATATGAATGGGCATACACCTAAGTAGAGGTTATCTATTGAGATCTTATTTGTGGTTATCCTTGTTGGTTTTAGTGAGACCTTAAGGGTCTCGGGGTCCCTACTGAGTATCGTTATACTCACCCCTGCACGGGCTATGCCCGCACCTCGTTGTGTTGGTTGCAGACGACGGGCAGTGCCGACGGAGGCCCAGTGTTTGAGGACTGGACGGTACCCGGAGGTGGACTACACGACAAGTCAGTACCCAGAGGTGGAATACACAACGAGACGACACACGGAGGAGGTTGACGGATGAGAGCGTGGAGGAGGCTATCTATACATACCCTTTAGGTAGGATCCGAGGAGGACGACCCAGGAGCCACTTCCGTCCTTCTAGCTGTTATCTTTTCTGTTGTACTTGTTCAGTTATAGTTGTACTTTCTTTTGGGTTTGTATTCTGGCCCATTTATTTTTCATCACTTCTCTTGTACTTAGTGTTTACTTTTTCCGCTTGCTTACTCTGTGGTGCTTGTTTTCTTTTATAAAGGTAATGCCTTCCCAGTTATCAGGATTTACACCTTTGGTGCTAGTCGCCATCCACTGGCCTATGGAAGGCGGGCTTGGGGTAGTCACGGCACGGGCCCCGAGGATAGGTCGTGACAAATTGGTATCAGAGGTATCAGTTCTACCGCAGAACTTATAACTCTGATATATTCTTTCTTTGAAGCAATAGTGCTAAGAGTACCAGGTGTGGTTTTTAGTTCAGGGAGTCCAGTGTTGGTGCGGGCGGCAGATGTATCCATACACCATGACCCTGACAACTGATTTCTGACTTTGTGCACAAAAACACTGATTGCGTGTGTGTTTCCAGAAGTTTTATTTAATTATCAGCTCAAACCAGGTCAACTCACCAGGAATAATCGTTTGACCGTGTCACGTTGTTTCTTTCAGGATGCCTTTTCTCGGACGACCAGCTATAGCCCAGAGGGATGTGCTTACTGACAGCCTGTCGAGCGACGAGGCTTCGGTACAGGGCCCTCTTGCAGTTGAGGCACCAGCGGAGGCACCAGCGGTACTACCATACGTTGGACCACCGATGCCACCAGCCCCAGTAGTAGGCGATGCATGACACTTGAGCGCGCTGCACGAGTTCCAGCGCCAGAGGCCACCCAGGTTCCAGGGAGAGACGGACCCGCAGGCGGCTGAGGATTGGCTGGAGGCTGTGTTGAGAGTCGTCAGGCTAGTGGGGACGCCGGCAGACTTCATGGTGATCTTTTCTGCCAGCCTTCTTCAGGCAGCAGTAGGTAGGTGGTGGAGCCACTTGATCCAGTTTTGCGACGGGATGACCTTCACATGGGAAGACTTCGAGACCTTCTTCAGGGTGGAGTTTGTGCCAGTAGCTCTACACCCCGAGCGTGCTCAGGAACTGCTGCCTTTTCCGCATGTTTTTCGATCAGTAGCCGAGTCATCTGTGGGAAGTAGACAGATGATGCAGAGGTCCATGAGGGCCAGAGCTAGCCGTACGAGGAGTAGGAAGTGTTATGAATGCGGCGGAAAGTGTCACCTAGTATGTGACTGTCCGACTCCTCGTACAGTTGATTCGCAGGCTTTGGAGGAGCCACTGAGGCAGAAGCAGCAACGGGTGCTTGAGCAACAGCCGAGCAGTGGACAAGGCAGTAGAGCTCCGGGAGCAGGTGGACAAGAGCGGAACTAGTGGATACGTCCATTGTACTCTAGTTCCATTTTGCTGTCGTATTCGTGTCTTTGTACTATGAGCTGAAATAATAAAAAAGACACTTATCTTTGTGATGTTTGCTTTCATATCCTTTTGTTTGGTTGATACTGAGTGGTCCCGGTTAAAACTATCGAATTGACCCTCACTTTAGAGATTTCTTCTGGAGGAGACCCAGTGACCTCACACTGATGCCGACAGTGTGACTCGACCCTTGGAGGCGAGAGTGACAGTTGGATCTCTTAGTAGTTACGTCGAGGCCTTACGATGTCATCCATGGAGTGAATGTGTCATTCATGTCAGGATTGACTCTATTAGGCAATTGGCGTGGTTCATCCAGGGGATGAGACCGAGTTTCTCTTTTTGGCAAAGGAGAAATTTTAGCAGCTCTACCAGATCGTAGGAAAAGAAGGTGCAGATCAACCAGGAGTGGATGAAGACTGCACAGTGCAGTAAGAAACAGGAAACCGATGCCAGTCTTAGAGACTCGGTCGTGTTAAATGTTTCATTAAAAGGAAGCTTTAAAGAGAGATGATTCTGTGAAGTGGCAGACGTGGAGGCAGATCTAGGAGAGCATCATGAGGTGGTGTACATCTTAACATGCTACAACCACCCGCCTTAAGTTATCCCCGCTAGGCTCAGGGAGCTGGAGAGCGGAGGAAGAGTGCGGCTGCATGTGGTCAAGGAGTGTGACCCAATGGCTCTAAAAAAATGATTTAAGGGATAGTGTATGTCCACTACTAGCTGCTGTAGTAACAGATGTCGATATGAATCATTCCTCACTTTCACAAATCTTGTCCCAGACCTAGAGTTTCCAGTAAACTATGAACTTGACCCTCACATCTGAAGATACCTTGGGAGGAGACTCGATAATCACACCTACGCTGACGGTGTGGTCAGACCCTCGAGGCGAGAGTTTTGGTTGGAATCTCTTGGTGGCAGCGTCGAGGCGTTACAACATTGGTTTGAGTATGGACTAGGCAATCATAGTTCTTAAACAAATTGACGGTATTAGGCAAAAAGATTGTGGTTTAACTACGACGTCGGGATGAGTTTTCCTTGGTCAGCGAAAAGGATACCCCAGGCAGCACATGATAAACCAATGCTCAGGAGGGTGCGACCGATCACTCTTGAGCCGGTAAACCTTACCCTCGTGGAAGCCGTTGTTTTGAGTTTCAGTTCTAACAGGAATTGGAGGCCTCATGAGTTCGAGGATGACGATCACGTCCTTATACGGGTCTCACCTCGACGAGGTTTATGGAGATGTGGCCAAGGCAGCAAGTTATCTCCGAGGTTCAACGGATCTTTCTAGGTCCTCAGCTGGGTAGGCGGGGTAGTTTACCACTTGACCCATCCACCTCAGTTGCACCAGGTGCACAATGACATCCATGTATCTCAACTGAGGAGATACGTGCTCGACCCTTCGCATATCATCGACCATGGGGAGCTGGACGATGGCGATGGAGTGTCTTTCACGGAGGTTCCAGTGGGGATCGAGGATCAACAGGAGTGGATCCTTCGAGGACGGCCTATTCCCTGGGTGCGCTTTCACAGGCAGTACGGGAACCTCCAGGTAGGCACATGAGAGCGGAAGGCTCAAATGCATGCTCAGTACCGTTTTTGTATCCCTAGTTTATGTTAATGCTTTACGAGGACGTAAAGCTCTGAGAAGGGAGTAATGTAAAGACCCGTAAAATTCAAGGGAATTTTTTTTTTAATTTTCTTTGGGATTTTACAAGAACACATTTTCTGACGGTGCCTGATTCTGAGGCCCGGTGTGCCCGGAATCAATTTCCGAAGTTTGGCTCGGGTACGTTCAGTGAACGAACGAGCGGGGTTTTCTAACTTTTGAACCGGTGCTCGGAATCGAATTTCGAGGGCACCGATGGAATCGCAGCGCCGATATTTGATTATAAACACCTCTTCCGGAGTTTCTTTTTCTCGATTATGCTTTTTAATTTTTGGGGTTTATGTTAAGAAATAAAATAAAGTTGTAAGACAATTTTATTTCATTTCACTTAAAGCCGCTTAAAGACCACTTTAAGCTACTTAAGCTGGGTTGAAGCGGATAGGGTGAAATTCAAAATATCCTACCCACTTGGTAGGATATTTGTGAGGTGGGACCCACATGAGCCCCACCGTTTCTTTTCTTCTTAAGTAACGCACCCGCACCTCTATTAAACGAAGTCAACCGACGCGTTTCCTTAATTTCTTAACGCCTCTATTTAATTGGGCAGTTAAGTTTTACAATTAATTCTTTGAGATTAATTGTGAGGGTTACGTCGTTTGAATTTTGAAATCGTTCGCGGAAAGAAATAAAATAAGGCCTTAGCCTCATTTTATTTTTGGGTTGGGAAGCGTTGCACTGGGTTTTCCTCTCCTCCTCCTCCTTTGTGAAGAACGTGAAGAACGCGCCACCTCTAATGAAGAACGCTCATTTTCCTTCCACGTAATTTTCCCCCTTCCGCGGTGAGACTCTTCAACGGATCCTCTTCTTCCCCTTCATCATCAACGGATCGACGAACAAGCTTGGAAACGGAATCGGGTAGCGAGCGACGACGGCTTCGCCTCCCATCGAGTCGGACGAATGCCGACGTCCCCCTTTGACGTCGTCATCCTCACGATGCCACACCGCGATGAACCTCGAACGACAACGCCTCCTTCCAATCGGCTTATACCCAAGGTAGGGGTTTACTTTTGAGTTCGTGTTTTCTTCCTTTGACGATATTCGTTAATTTCTAAAACCAAATGATATCGAACTAACGGGAGGGGGGGGGGGGACCGCACAAACAAGGCCAAACCTCCTCCCATTGTGGCTGGGGTTTGTTGCAGAAAGGAATGAAAGTGACGCGGTGTCGTTGCACCGCGCGGGGATGACAAGGATCTCATTCAGAACAGCCCGCGGTGGTGGGGTGCGGCGCCGTCGCGCCGCGCTAGAGAAACCAAGAGAGGCCGCGTTCGGAACGGCATGCGACGGAGGATGTGCGGCGCCATCGCGCCACGTCAGGTGACTGAAGGCCGCGGCTTTTGGCCACGGTAGAAGAGAAGAGCCGTGACCCAAACTGGACGCGGCGGAAATTCCAGGGCGGCTGGATGAACCGGCCGCCAGTGATGGGGAGGTAGGACCTTACAGTCCCTCGGCAGAAACTTTCTGGCAGGCCAAAACGGCCGGCCGGTTACCAAATTACCGGGGGTCAAAACCCCCGACGCATTTACTCGAGCGGGCCCCCATGTGGGGGTCTGTTTTTATTTTTTTTCAAAGGCGCGTCACTAATTGCCGCGCCAGGTAAAATTATTAAAAGGGGGGCCTTTCCCCCCCGTGCGGTGACCAAGCAGCAGGCCCCCACGTGGGGGCCGTTTTCATTTGAGGCGTGGCACAATGCCGTGCCGTTAGAGAACGGGGGGGGGGGGACTTTGCCCCCGCGCGTCGCATATGCGGCGCCCAGGCCACGCCGGCCCACGCTTACCCGCGTCGCCACGCCGGGCCGCCGGGCCGGGTCGACCCGGTTCGGGCCGGCCCAGGGGGTACTGGGCCGGGTCGCACCGGGCCCATACACCCGTTTCGGACAGAATTGTTAAAAGGCCCATAGCATGGGCTACGGACCTCTGATCGAGGCACCGTCAACTGCATAGTGATCCTTGGAACGAGACGGTCGTTTCGGTATTTTACACTCAAGGTTTCGGAGAACTTTGGGTTCGGCCGGGTTGGTTCGTACAAGAAACCAACCTGGCCCTCGGAGCGGAAACGCTTATATCTTGAGCTCCGGACGCCCGATTGACGTGTCGTCAACATTGATGGATTCATCTAAGTGAGACGGATCTTTTGTCTTACTCCGCTCGAGGTTTGGATGCTGTCGGAGTGCGGCCGGGTTGGTTCGCTCATGAAACCAACCGAGCCCCTGGAACGAAAAAGCCAATAACTCACAGACCGGGCATCCGATTGACGCGCCGTCTGTCTCGCTGTTTTCCTCTTGATGAGACGGAACTTTTGGCATACTCCTCCCGAGTTTTGGATACAGTTGGATAGTGGCCGGGTAGGATTGTACTCGAAATCCAACTGGGCCCCTGGATCGGGAAAGCTGATATCTTTCAGACAGGACGTCCGTCTGACGAACCGTTAGCGGCGTTGATGATCACGTCGAGAAACGGTCCCTATGAGTATACCCTATGAGAGTTCGGGGTACAGTTGAGATACGGCCGGGTTGGTTCACTCACGAAACCAACCGGGCCCCTGAAACGAAAAGGCTAATAACTCACAGACCGGGCGTCCGATTGACGCGCCTTCTGTTGCGTTGAGACCCCTATGACGAGGCGGTTTGTTGTGATACTTCTTCGTGGGACTTTGTGTTACTTGGAGTATCGACCTGTAGCTCGTGGAGCAGACCCTCCCAGAGATGAGCGTGCGGAGTACGAAGACCGTGTAGCCGACTGAGACCTGACGACTGCTTGACGGACTCGACTTGGTGTGAGTCGACTAGCCCAGTGGACGGAGCACTACTTTGTGAGGTGCAGACCCATGGCGGACAGAGCACTACCTGTGTGACCGTGCATACCCGCAGTACTCATCCGGAGAGTACCTCAGAAGGCTACTAGGGGGTGTGCACTACAGTGTTTGGGTGACATACCTCGGCGGGAAGCACTACTGTGTTTGGGTGGCTGGCCCACAGTACTCGACAGGAGGAGTACTTCAGCAGTCTTAGGTTAGTGAGCAGTACCTCGGAGTCGTTACAGGACCACTGTACACTCCAGAGACGGAGCTCTTCAGCAGTTATGGTTTCGATAATGAAAATCCTGGTTTGAGCTGAGACTTTTGACCTTTGTGTTTACCTCATGATTAAGATGGGTCACTTGATAACTTAGGTATATGTATGGGCATATACCTGGGTAGTGGTTATCCGTTGATTTCATGATCTTGTGTTTCCTCATGATTGAGATGGGTTACTTGATAACTTAGGTATATGAATGGGAATACACCTATGTAGAGGTTATCTATTGAGATCTTCATTGTGGTTATCCTTGTTGGTTTTAGTGAGACCTTAAGGGTCTCGGGGTCCCTACTGAATATTTTTATACTCACCCCTGCACGGGGTATGCCCACACCTCGTTGTGTTGGTTGCAGACGACGGGCAGTGCTGACAGAGGCCTAGTGTTCGAGGACTAGACAGTACCCGGAGGTGGACTACACGACAAGTCAGTACCCGGAGGTGGAATACACGACGAGACGACACACGGAGGAGGTTGACGGATGAGAGCGTGGAGGAGTCTATCTATACCTACCCATCAGGTAGGATCCAAGGAGGACGACCCAAGAGCAGCATCCGTCCTTCCAGCTGTTATCTTTTCTCTTGTACTTGTTCAGTTGTAGTTGTACTTTCTTTTGGGTTTTTATTATGGCCCATTTACTTTTCAGCACTTCTCTTGTAATTAGTGTTTACTTTTTCTGCTTTCTTACTCTGTGGTGCTTGTTTTCTTTTATAAAGGCAATGCCTTCCCAGTTATCGGGATTTATGTCTTTGGTGCTAGTTGCCAGCCCCTGGCCTATGGAAGGCGGGCTTGGGGTAGTCACGGCACGGGCCCCGAGGACGGGTCGTGACATTTCTAGTGTATTTTTACATTCTAGGACAATCTCACATTAGGTACTATTTAGTTTCCCCAAATACATAGTTTGGTTGAGTAAATTATTGGATATTACCATCATTCATTTTATCAAATTCCCTAGTTTAATTGTCTTTTGTGGAACCATGGAATATTGTTTCTTTCATTTATTACATTGATTCTATGGTTACTTGTTGTTTTTTGTTTTTATTATTTTAATTTGATTTCATTTTGGCTTGTGTGGAACCATTGTAGACATACCATGTCACCCAATCTATGATTTTGGTGTATCCTAATGTATTATAAATATATGAGATGATCATTAAGATACTAGAGGGTAGTTGTGCATCTTGATAATTAATTCGTTCAAAATTCTTATGTTTAATGTATATTTGCACCACCTTCCCAAGATAATATAGGTTCTTCCCAAGGCATATACAGAAGACCTTTTTCCAGAATACCATTTTCCACAAAAATATCAATAAGAAAGTTGAAACCACTAAATGTGATTATCCAAATTACATTAAATAACGAAAATATTTCAATTCAATACAATATTAAGACCCATTAGGTTAAAATTATAGATAATTGGGATTAAAAATTAAGTAAAAAAACTCATTCTGTGATGGGTTAATAATACATCACAGTAGAGGATGATGATTTTTTAATTTAGTGGTTTCTTATCTTATTTCTAAAGAACAATATCATTATCATTTTCAAATAAGTATATATCTGTTTTCTATTTCAAAATTGTTTTAATTAGAAATTATAGAACATTTCATATAAATATAAAAACAAATTATCTAACTATACTTTTTTAAATTATTTCCATGAAAATATTTCTGTAACTTATCATTTATATTTAAATTTATCTTTCATTATTTTGTAGAATTTGTAATTTTTTTATTGGAATCCATGTAAATTTGTTTTATATTTCAAAATTGTGTCACTTTTAAATTATGACATATTTTATATAAATATAAGAGTGTCTTATCTTAACAAGATGTATACATATGATATTTGTTATAGGTAATAATGAGTCGAGGTTATATTATGGGACATCAAATAAGTGATGAGTATGAAGAAGGTGTTGATGCTTTTTTGTAATTTTCAAAATGAAATGTTCCAAAAAATGACACTTTTTTCTTCCCATGCCTGAATTTTTTAAATATGAATAATTTGAAAAGTAGAGAGATCAAGAAACATTTATTTTTTCAGGGTTTTAATTCGAGTTACAACTCTTGTATTTTTCATGGTGAAACTGGGAAGAATTTAAGATTTACTGATGTTGATGCTTTGAAATATTTTAACTCTAATGATATTGTAGAAATGATTAATGATATTAATGAAAAAAAAAGAAATAACTAAAAATTTGGTGTCTATATGGTGGTTTTGAAAAACCACTGTATCTGGGTTGTATAGATTTTATTATTTTATCATCGCTGTTATGACTGATTAACTAGAAGGAAAAGTATGGATAAAGTGACAAGAGTTTTATAGATTTGTTACAATTATTGAAATACATTCTTCATCTAGATAGTGATCTTCCAAATTCACATTATAAAGCCAAGAAAATATTATGCGAGACTAGATTGGGATACAAGAAAATACATGCAAGTCTGAATGACTATGTGATATTTTGGAATAATTATGGATTTTTCTAAGAGGATCCTAAATGTGGGACATCATGGTATAAGTTGAAAGAAAAATCATAGGCTGGTGTATAGATTCTAGAGATCCCTACCAAGTTATTTTGGTATCTTCCTGTAATTATTCATTTGAAATGTTTATTTTATAATTCATATGATGAAAAAGGAAAAGTTTTCATGATGATGAATGGATATTTGATGAAAAAATATGCCATCTAGCATATTTTCCACAGTGGATGAAATTTTATGAGAAGTATCCTACATTCGAAAATGAAGTTAGAAGCCACATACTTGGGTTAGGCACAAATGGAATGAATCCATATTGAAGTCTCAGTAGAACACATAGTTGACGACCTATTTTATTGGTAATTTACCACCTATATAATAAATTTTGTATGAAGAGTAAATATTTCTTATTTAGTTTAATGATATCTAAGCCAAATCAACCTGAAAATGATATTGGTTTTTTCTTTTCACCATTAATTTATGATTTTAAACTATTATTGAAGGATAGTATTAGGGTGTATGATTCTTAAAAAATGGAATATTTTCAACTACATTCAGTGATTATGATCACTATAAATGACTTCCCAATGTATGGTAATTTATTGGGATACAGTGTTAAGGGGTATAAAGTATGTCCAATTTGTGAACAAAAAACTTCATATTATCAATTGCATCATGGGAGGAAAACCACATACATGGGTCATCAAATGTTTTTTTCCTATGGATCACTCTTATAGAATATTAAAAAATGCATTCAATAGATCATAATATTTTTATATTTCTCCAAAACCATTATTCACTAATGATTATTTTGATAGGGTTCAAAACCTTGATGTGACATTTGGAAAGGCACATAAACTTGGTAACAATAGAAATATTTGGAAGAAACGATAAATAATTTTTGAGCAACCAAATTTGAGATATCATAAATTGAAACATAAATCTAATGTCATGCATGTGGAGGATAATATATATTATTGTTTGATTAGAACATTGTTAGATATTAAATTAAAGGATTAAGATGGGTTGAATGCAAGATTTGAATTACTATCAATGGGAATTTTTTTGGAGTTATCTTCCACTCCTGATGGAAGATGAACATTTCTTCCCCTATCTTGTCATAAATTATCCAAGAGGGAGATAATTAGTTTTATTCAGTGTATTCATGATATCAATGTTCTGCTGGGTTATTACTTAAATGTAATTTTTTTCCTCTTTGAAGGATTTGAGGTTGACATGCATGAAATATCATGGTTTTTACATCATGTTTCAACAAATTCTACCAGTTTCGTTGTGTGGAATATTGCCCATCTATTTTAGAAAGTCTGTCACGAAGGTGTGTTATTTTTTCAGTTCAATTATTAATAACAAGATTGTTCTAGATGGTTTGAAAATTTTGGAAAACGAATAAATTTCTATAATTTTTCAATTAGAAATTTATTTTCCTCTATCTCTTTTTATATAATGGTGCATTTAATAGTTCATATGGTTTAAGAAATAAAGCTTGGTGGACCGGTATATCTACATTGGATGTATCATTTTGAAAGGTATATGAAGATATAGGAGGTGTAAATTAAGAAACCATATTGACCTGAAGCCTCCATTATTGAAAATTATATTTATATAGAGGTTTTAGAGATTTTTATGAGATAATTGTATACAGTGGAGCACATTGGTTTGACTCTATGTTGCCATGAATGAGATAACAATGAGGTAAAGGGGTTTTATGGCTCAGAATTCAAATCATTGTTAGGTGAAAAAATAAAGAAGGTACATTTATACATCCTTAATAACATGGATGATGCTCAACAATATATAACATTTCATATTAATGAGTTTAAAAAATGTCATACAAGGAAGAAGGGAATATGGATTTTGAATGAGTATAACATAACATTTTTTTCTAGGTTTAAAAAGACCTTTCTTGGTAGGTTATATGTATCAGAGAAATTAAGATGGTTATTGGGTGGTCCAAGTTTAAATGTGATAAAATTATTTGTGTATAACATTAATGGCTATACATTTTATATGAAAGCTCAGGATAATATAAGTGTTGTTCAGAATAGTGGTGTATCCGTGTTCACAGAAGCAATGCATTTTTCGGGTTCCAAAGAAAAAACCCATTTCTTGTATCAAGTTCATATTATGGATTCATCGAAGAAATATGGGAGTGTTATTGTATTAAAATTAACATTCTTATGTTTAACTGTAAGTGGTTTATCGATAACAATAGTATCAAACAAGATGAATTTGGAATGCCGCTTTTTAATATGAATAGATTGAAAGACCCATCTGATTCTCTTATAATGGAAACACATGAAATATAAAATTTCTATGTTCTTGATCAATCCGATATGCAATGGTCTATTTTTTTACAAGAAAAAGAAAAATATGTTAGTGATGATCAACTTGATGAAGATGATGATTTATTTGTGATCCATACTTCCATGTAAATATTAACCGATAATAAGGATGAGCATGTTGTAGACATGGTTTGTACAATAAGGATTAATCAATATGAAGGAATTCGGGAAAACACTACATTATTACATTCATCAGATTATAGGTAGCATAAGTTTATTTCTCATTTACTTTTATTAATTTCTTAAAATGTTAGATATTGTAGATTTTTCTTTATTAAAACATGTATTAAAATTAATAAGTAGGAATGTTGGTTTATTTTAGTTTAGTTTTGTTATGTTCGCCATGTTTACCATTACATTACTTATATATTTACTAATTTCTTTGAATGAAAATTATTTGAAATATATATGTTATGAAATTTTTGTGTGTGTAAAAAATTGATTTATTAGGTGGGACCATTTATAAAATTACTACACCAATTTTGGATTTGTTTTCATTCATTTACATGAAATTTTATATATCACCACTATTGTTAACAATTTAGTTAACTATAATGTTGAACTCTCTGTGAGATGGTTATTTTAATAATCACAAATCATTGTTTTATTTATGACAATTTAGTCTTTTGTATAATTGGTTCTAAATATATTTACATATGTTTACATCTTTTCTACATAATGGTTATCTATGTTAATTTATGTTTTACTGTTGACCTAGAAGTATTCTGGATTGGACCGACACTTAGTGTGAATTTCATGTTTATGACTAACCGTTAGTTATTTTCTTGAGTCATCGATGATGAACGGTCGAACCGATGATGAATGGTCGCACTGATGATGAACAGTCGCACCGATGATGAATAGTCGCACTGATGATGAACGGTTACACCGATGATTAACGGTCGCACCAATGATGAATGGTCATACCGATGCTGATCACAAGCTACCGATACCGAAGCTGATACCAAGCTACCAATACCGATGTTTCACAAGCTACCGGTACTGATGCTGATCAGAAGCTACCAATACCGATACTGATCACAAGCTACCGAATATGATGCCGATCATGAGCTACTGAAGCCGATGCTGATCACAAGCTACCGAAACCGATGCAGATTCAAAATGACCTACCGATCTCATGACTCACCGATAGTCATGAAAACTATTTGAATTTCTATTAACTCTTATTTAATTCCAACAGACATATTTTTTGATTTTGATACAATTAATGATACTTAATTTTGGTTGTTGGCATGTCAGGAAACCATACCTCGTACCTATAAAATGGTAATCATTCCCTTTTTGCCGATACTGAAAAGCTATAAAGACCAGGCATAAAGTAACTAAGGAAATACGGGAAGTAACGAAAGAACAAAGGCTGGAGTGTGATGAAATGAGATGTGAAGAGACATAAAGAATGATTTTTCCATGCACGCACATACAAATAAGAAGAGACAAGGAACTTGAAGAACTCTCATACTCATCACGAATACAAGTTCAAAAGAGAATAAGCTGAAGTATTACAAAGAACACATTCACATTCAAGCTGAAAACATACACTGGAAGTGAAGAAACAGGAACTACGACACTCTGTTTTCTTAACAAAAACCAAAGAAGGACTCAGATATTCATTTTCATAAATCCACGGAGTCCAGAGCTTCACTCACAACACATAGAGCACTCTAAACTCATCTCTATCTCTTTATCCCAATTGTGTTTCATTTATTTACTTTCTGAGTAGAGTGTGTTGGTTTTACACACTGACTCATGGACTGAACTGGAGGATACTAAATCCTCACTCTAAACTTCTTACATATTAATTTATCCCACTGTGAGTTATGGAAGAGGTCCAGTGTAACCTGGATAGCTTGTGTGCTATTGTTTTTGTTTTCCCATAAAGAACTATGGTAGAGGTATTAGTAGCTGGAAAATCTCTGTATTGTTGTTTACCCCAATCCAGGGTGTGGATCAAAATTTATATAAATTATTTATGAGGACTATGTATCGGCTTGAGACTAAACCTCTTGTTTTAAAACTGCTGTGCTTACTCATTTTAGTTTTAACCAATATTTATTATTCCAATTCCAATTACTTTGAAATACAAAATTGTTTTAAAGTTACTTTGATAGTTAATCTAGAAAGTGTTTGTATATATTATAAAGAATATGGTTAGCTTCAAAAGTTAATTAATCTTATGATTGAATTAACTGAGAACTAATCAATCTCTTGAGAACATGACTGACCCTTTACTCTAATACAAATTCACTACAGATTATCTTGTTGTTCGATTTGGTGGATTTTAATAGAGATATTTTAAAGAGATTTTTTGGGAACTCAATTCAACCCCTCTTGAGTATCCACTCCAACCAACATTTGGTATCAGAGGTTTTGTTTTGTTTATTAAAGGATTTCAAAATACTCTATTTTTCAACTGTGAGTTTAGTTGTATCTTAAAGATATAAAATTTCTGTTAGTTCTAAATTTTATCTCTTTAAATATATTTGATAAAATAGAACTATAGACAATAGATGCGAAGGTGATGCTACCAAAAGTCTAACCTTCTATAAAGGTACAAATTATGCTCCATGGAAGCTTAAAATGAAAATTAATTTTGAAAGTATGAGATTTGATATCTGGACTACTATAGAAATTCAATATTAGATTCTAGAAACTGATAGAACTACTTGGGATGAAGCTACTAAGACTGCATACAATAATAACTGTAATGCAATGAATTCTTTGTACTATGCTTTAAGAGATGAAGAATTCAATCGAATATCTTCTTGTACAACTGCTTATAAAATTTGGGATACCCTGGGTGTTTCCAATGAGGGTACAACCAATGTCAAAGAAATGAGATTGAACACCTATACTATTAAATATGATAATTTTAAAATGAATCCCGATGAACCTATTTCTAATATGTATCTCAGGTTCAATGAAATTGTCAACACTATGATCTCATTTGGAAAAGTTGTTCTTGCAAAGGAGAAAATCATGAGAATACTAAGATGTCTGCCAGACCGATGGAGAGGCACATCTATCTGAATTAGAGAATCATGTGATATTGGTTTGTTTCCTGTTAAGGAGCTTATTAGTAAGCTTATGATATATTCAGAAGAGCTTGAAGTAAATAAGAAAGAGGATGATGAACCAAAAACTAAAGTCAGTGTCTTTTAAGTCTACTTTATCAAAGAGCAGGGACAAAGAAAATGTTTATATACCTACTGAGAGCTCAAAAAGTGAAAGGTCAGATTCTGAAAATGATGCTGAAATGGCTCAGATATCCAAGAGATTCAAGAAATTATACACGAAGAAGAAATTCTTCAGAAAATAAAATTACAATGGAAAATATGACAATAAGGGTCACTGGAAGAAGGATTGGAAAAAGTCAGATAAAAGTGATGAAATTGTCTGCTATGAGTGCAAAATCAAAGGACATGTAAAAGCAGACTGTCCAAAGATAAAATTCAAGATTAAACATGAATACAAGGACACTAAATACAATAAGGCAATGAAAGCATCTTGGAGTGCTTCAAAAGAAACTTGAAGTGACTCTGATTCTACACAGGATGAAAAATCTCAAAAGGCTAATATGTGTTTTATGACAAACACCTATGAGGTAACATTAGATACTCCTGCATTAAATTCATAATACTCTGGAGTTTAAACTGATTCTATATTTGAAAATATGTCTAGTGAAGAGTTATTGGAATATTTTAATATTCTAGAAGAAACCTGTAATGAATTGAAGGAAAAATATAAGACCTTAAAAAATAGCATGCCTTGACCAGCTCTATTAAATCATCACTTGATATAGAAAAGGAAAAGAATTCTCAATTGATTAAGGAAAATACTGAACTAAAATTGTATAATTTTAAATTAAGGAATGACTTAGAAAAATTCACAAATGGAAAAGATAATCTTACTCAAATTCTAGGAAAACAAGTGGAACCAAAGTATACTACTGGTTTAGGTTATCAGCCTTGACATAGAAAATTTACTAAAACTAGATATATTTCTAAATATGAACAGAATGGGGGTAGTTCATGTTCTGGAAATTAATATGTCTCAACTAGTAACATACATAGTTACAGATGAAATAAATTTAATCTTTAAAAATATTGTGATTCTATTAATTATATGAAACCCATAAGACTAATTTGGGTACCTAAAGCTTTGCTTGCTAACCTATCTAGACCCAAGAAGATCTGGGTACCAAAATCATTTTCCATATAAATATATTTTGTAGGAAACTTGCTTAAAGGTTTCTCTTAAGAAGATGTGGTACTTGGATAGTGGATGTTCAAGGCATATAACTGGGGACTACTCATTCTTTATGTGTTTAATCAAAGTTGATGGAGCCCATGTTACTTTTGGTGTTAACTATAAAGGATGGATCATCGGCCTAGGCCAGATTGGTAACATAGATTCATTTTTAATTTTTAATGTTTTATTTGTTGATGGAATTAAATATAATCTGTTAAGTATTTCTCAGTTATGTGATGATGGTTTCAATGTTAAACTTTCAAATGATTCTTGCAATGTTTTTATCTCTAAAAATGTTTTAGTATTTTCTGCTTTGATAAATGATAATTTATATGCAGTTGATTTAACTTCTTTAGCCAAGAAAAATGTTACTTGTTTAAATGATTTTTATATGTAATCTTGTCTTCAGTATAGAGGATTAAGAAACTGCAACATTCATTCACTTAGAAAACTGATTAGGAAGACTTAGTTAGAGACCTACCCAAACTTGAATTCCCATCAGACAAAGTTTGTAATCCCTATCAAAAGGGAAAGCAATATAATGTTTCATTCAAGTCAAAGAAAAAACTTTCAACTTCTCAACCTCTCATGTCGGTTCACATGGTCTTGTTTGGACCTTCTAGAGTTTCTAACTTAAATTGGAAGAATTATGTCTATATCCTAGTAGATGACTTTTCTAGATATACTTGGGTATACTTCTTAGCTCACAAAAGTGATGCTTGTTCCTACTTTACTAAATACTCCAAGTCTGTATAAAATCTTAGTGGACTTAAGATTAAGACCCTAAAAAGTGACCATGGTCGTGAGTTTTAAAATCATGAGTTTGAATATTATTGCTCACACAATGGCTATAGTCACAATTTATCTACCCCTAGGACACCTCAACAGAATGGTGCAGTAGAAAGGAAGAATAAAACCCTTCCGGAAATTCCAAGGACCATGCTTAATGAATATGACCTACCTATTTATTTTTGGGTTGAAGTTGTTAATATATCCTGTTATATTATCAATAGAGTTTTGATCAGACCAATTCTTAGGAAAACCCATTATGACCTTTGGAACAACAAGAAAACTATGGTTAACTACTTTAGAGTTTTTGGTTTCAAGGTCTTCATTATCAATACTAAAGATAATCTTGAAAATTTGCATCCAAGAGTGATGAAGGAATCTTATTAGGATATTCACTTTCTAGAAAAGACTATAGAGTGTTTAATAAGAGAACTAAGTGTGTGGAAGAATCTGTTCACATCAAATTTGATGAAACTGATCCACAAGAACCTAAACCTCTTCTTGAAAATCTTGAAGAAGAGTTGTCTGTTCTGGACCTTAATGATAAAACCAACAAGCCTGTTGTAAAAACATCCAGTTCTGGACATATTCCAGAATCTGCTTCTATAGAACCCGAACTTAGAGAAGAACCAGAAATTTCTATTCCTCTCTTTACTAGATCAACTAAGATTCTAAAGAATCATCCTTTAGATGCTGTTGTTCATAATCATGATAGTGGGACACATACTAGATCTTCTCCAAGAAATCAGGTTGAACATCAAGCCTTTCTTTCACAGTTGGAACCTAAAAAATATCATTGATTCAATCAATGATGCTTTTTGGGTGATGTATATGAAATAAGAGTTAAATCAATTTGAATGAAACAAAGTCTGGGAATTAGTAGAAAGTCCCAAGGACACTTTGACCATAGGCACTAAATGGGTTTTTTGAAACAAAGTTGATGTATCAGGCAATATAGTTAGAAATAAAGCAAGGCTAGTTGCACATGGGTATAGTTAGGAAGAATGTATAGACTATGAGGAAACCTTTTCTCCTATAGCTATATTAGAGGCTATTAGGATTCTAGTTGGCTATACTGCTCATCTGAATTTCAAGTTATATCAAATGGATGTCAAAACTGCATTTTTGAAAGGGTTTATAATTTAATTTTTTTTGTTGAACAACCACCTAGATTTACATACCCCTATTTCCAAAATCATGTTTTTAATCTTTCTAAAGATTTTTATGGTTTAAAACAGGATCCAACTGCTTGGTATGATTGACTTACAAATTTTCTTAATTCAAAAGGTTTTACTAAAGGAATTCTTGATCCCACTCTTTTTATTAAAAGAATTTTGAAAGACATTTTGATTGTACAAATCTATGTTGATGATATTATTCTTGGATCTTCCAAACATTCTTTATGTACTGATATTTCAGAGATTATGAAAAATGAATTTGAAATGAGTTTAATGGGAGAACTTAAGTATTTTATTGGATTTCAAATTTTTCAAAAGAAGTATGGTATTATTTTAAATCAAAGTAAATATACAAAGGATCTTTTAAAATGTTTTGGTTTGTATAGTAATAAGGGAATTGACACACCTATGAGGACCACCTATAAGTTGTCTGATGATGAAACTGGGAAACAAGTTGATCAACCTAATTATAGAGGTAGGATTGGAAGCTCACTTTACCTTACTGCCAGTCGATTAGATATTATGTTCAGTGTATGTATGTGTGCAAGATTTCATGCTAATCCAAAGGAATATCATTTACTTGATATTAAAATAATTTTTAAGTATTTTAAACACACTCTAAATTTAGGTTTGTTTTACCCAAAAGGACAATATTTTAAATTTATGTGTTATTCAGGTGCCGACATTTCTGGTTTCAAGTTGGATAGAAATATCACATCTGGAACATGTCATTTTCTGGGTAAGTCCTTAGTATCTTGGTTTAGTAAGAATCAGAATTTTGTAGCTTTGTCCACTGCCGAAGTAGAATACATTGCTGCTGGTAGTTGTTGTGCACAAATTCTTTGGATGAAACAGACTCTTTTGGACTATGGATATGATTTTAAGCGTGTTTCAATTAACTTTGATAACACCAGTGCAATTAACATTTCTACGAATCCTGTGTCTCACTCTAGGACCAAACACATTGATGTTAGACATCACTTCTTGAGAGATCACTATCAAAAGGGTGATATTTCTCTTGAATTTATTGACTCTAAACACCAGTTAGGTGGTATTTTAACCAAGACCTTAAGATTCTAAGGGTTAGACTTTTTCAAACAAGAGTTAGGTATGATAGATCTGTGAAACCGATCTGTGAAACCAATAGGTGAAACCGATATATGAAACCGATATGTGAAATAAATATGTGAAATCGATCTGTGAAACTGACCTATGCTACCGATTGAGATGTATAGTTAGTGAAACTGTTAGTTTTTATCAGAACGACGTTGTTTTACTAAATCATTATTATTTTTTATTATTATCATAACCCTAAATGATAAAAATAATTGCCCGTGGCTATTTCTAAATGATTGTTGACCTTCCATCTCCCGCTGAAATCTCTCTTCTTTTTCGAATCCCAAACCTTCTGAAACTTTCAAAAATTTCCAAACGCTCAATCCTCTAGAACCTCCAGATGTCCAAGAAAAAGAGAGAAAGCAAAGAATCTAAGGGTTCCTCTCCTGTAAAAAGTTCTCTGGTAGAATCTAGCAGCACGACACAAAGGTCAGTAAACCCAGAGCTGAAAAAACGGGTAGTTAATATAGAAAATGAAGTTTGTGCCGAATGGGTGTTATCCAACAAGTATGGTCTTTTAAAAGTCTTGGAGATACAAGGATGGAAATACTGGTTCTATGATAATGACCATCTCTATTACCCAATGTTAGTTCATGAGCTTTATCTGAACTTAAGTATTGTTTTGGATGGAGCTGAAGCTGCAAGACTATCTTCTATAATCAAAGGGAAAAAGATAACTTTTTCATCAAACCAGTGGGCTGAATGTTTAGGAGTACCTCATAATGGATGAAACGAGGATTACACTAGTAATATGCCTCATACTGTAGAATATTTTTATTATGAACTAGCTCTAGATATGTTGACTAGAAATTCTGAATCTAGATGAATAACTACTGCTGAGTTAGATGGTGAGTGTAGAATTTTGTTTAAGTTTATTCAACACCAAGTCTATCCTAGAAAATGTGATTTTGCTTCTATAAAGTATCAAGATGTTTTTATGTTGTTTATTTTGTTGAACGGTGAAAAGGTCAACCTATGTAGATATTTTACTGTCTATATTTCTGAGATGGTGAAGCCATCCAAGAAAGCTACAACCCTGTTATACTCCATGAAAATCTCTGCCATGCTAAAATTATTGTGTTGTGATGATGATGGAGATGAGTGTATCTCATCCAGTAGTAGCTTCTCTATTAACAAATATATTTGTAAAAGGATGAAAATCAACTGGAACCCATGGAAGAAGGCTTGGGTTGTTGATGAAGAATCATTGTATGACTCTTTCAATCCTATTGATCATTCAAAGAAACCAAAGGGAATGATAGATCCTAGTATAAAACCTCATGAAGAAGTGGTTTATTCTAATGAAGAAGAGGAAGCAGTAGTTTCTAAGGAATCTAGAGAGTCTAGTAAGAAGGGAACAAAATAAGATGTTGAAGTTGAAGTTGAAGCTAATGCTAAAAAGGATCTTGAATCACCTCTTGTTGACATGAGTGATCCTGATACGGTTAGTCCAAAGAAAAGAAGAATGGAATTTGGACCAGCTAGTCCACCTCTCAAGTTACCAGAAATAGAACCTCTTTTAGATGATGAAGAAGAATGTGAGACTGAAGAATCAAATTCTGAGCAGTATGAATCCACCAGTAAAGACAGTTCAAATGAACAATCAGTCAATGATGGTGAAGATGATAATGAGGGTGATGGCAGTGATAGTGATAGTAGGGAAGATGACAGTAGTGAGGATGAAGATGTGAGTACTCGACCATTGGATGGTCAAAATGTGATTGAAACTGATCCTCAACCCCAACCAAATGAGCAAGAACCTGTTCCTGAGACTGAAAGGATAGTTCAGTCATAGATTGATGTGAATGAAGAAGTCTCTCCTAAAAATTATGGAAGAGATAGGTTTGTGAAACCTATGTATCCTTCATGCCAAGCTGCATGGGAAGGACACCCAGGTCATGCAGTTTTGGGTTTAGATTATCTAGAGGAAGAAGAAGAAGAAGTGATTACTGCAAGTGTATGTGATTATATTATGGCTTGTATAATTTTTGAGTATATGAAGGTGGCAGCAGATAGACCTGGTCCTTCCGTTTCCCAATCTAGACCTGATCCTATCGTGGCATAATCTGATCTTGACAAATTTAAATATGAGTTTCTTGAAGCAGTTAGAGAAAAAATAAAAGAAAAATTGTCTAATGCTCCTACTCCTGTTGCTGTGAACTTATCCGAGGCTACAATGGATGCTCTGACCGAAAGAGTGGTAAATATCATCAAACCGGACCTCTACAATACTGGAGAGATCATTGGCAGGAATATTACCTCTATGAATCAAACAATTAAAGATTTAAGCAATGGTTTAGTCTTCTTTTCAGGTGAGTTTAGAACAACCATCTCTGGTATGATGGAAGTGTTAAGAAATTTGGTAGAACACATGAAGAATGCTGATTTGAGGATGTTGAAAGCTGAGATCACTCAGATTGTTTCTTAGGCCATCTCCCCCAAAATATCCAAGATCACTAGTCCTGAAGTCAATACCTTAAAGGATATTATAAGAGATGAGTTAGCATCTCTTAGGGAGATCCTTGATTTTAATTCCTTAAAGAAGATGAAATACAATAGTGATCATATCCAAAAAATGGTGCAGTTGAATTCAGTTGATTCTACTAAGGCTCAGAAAGAAATTAAAGAGAAAGTGGATCACTACATTTCTAATATTTATACCAAGCAAGAGCTGAATCATCACTTTAAGGTATTGGCTGAGAATTTGAGGCTCCCTCCATTCACTGAAGCTTTCGAGGCTCAAGTCCAACAGTTGAAGGATTTCACTCCTACTCTGGAAAGTTTCATTCAGAACAAGGATGACTTTGAAATGGATATGAAATATGGTGGTGAAGTAATTCATGATTTTATCAATCTACTCAAACCATATATTCATGTGAAAGAAAAGGCAATTGTTCTTCCCATTGCAGAGCCTCTCAGTTCTTCAGATGTTGCTCTTGGTCAGTTTTTAGTGTCTCAAGATCTATCCAGTATATGACAAGTCTTTCAGCAGCCACCTTCAGAAAGATCTTCTACTCCTCAGCAAGTGACCTTAGCACCCACTATGCTTCCAGCCAGAGCTGTCCTACCTCCTCTCTCCATCTGGCCAGATCAACCTTCCACCAAATCACCCTATAGACCATCCATTCCTCCTTCTGTGAAAGGGAAGCTCCATTGGACCCAAAGAAGTAGCCATGCCTATATTTTTTTGATAGGGTGTCTATTTCTTGTACTTTTAACTTTTGTATCTGGTTCTTGTACACTTTATCAGAACTATTTTTTTACGTGGCATTTTCTTCTTGATTATCTTCCTTCTACTCTTCTTTTTGATAATCCCAAAGGGGGAGAAATAATGATAGGGGGAGAAATAATGATAGGGAGAGAAATGTATATATATATCTATACAAGGGGTGAAATGACTAATTTTTAATGCTATGTTTATACTCTAATGTCATTCTATGATAATCTGTTTATCTTTTGGCATGTTGTTTTTATAAAGGGGATTCATACTGAATGAAATAATTTTTTTACTTCATTTATGTAATTGATTTGTGCTTATAAAAATGGGGGAGATTTTTTAACTCTCGGTGAGATTGTTATTTTAATAATCACAAATCATTATTTTATTTATGAAAATTTAGTATTTTGAATAATTGGTTCTAAATATATTTACATATGTTTACATATTGTCTACATAATGGTTATCTATGATAATTTATGTTTTACTGTTGACCTGGAAGTATTCTTGATTGGGCAGACAGTTAATGTGAATTTCATTTTTATGACTCATCGTTAGTTATATTCTTGAGTCATCGATGATGAATGGTCGCACCGATGATGAATGGTCACACCGTTGATGTACGGTCGCACCGATGATGAACAGTCTCACCGATGATGAACGGTCACACCGATGATGAATGGTCGCATCGATGATGAATGCTCGCACCGATGATGAACGGTCCCACCGATGATGAACGGTCGCACCGATGATGAACGGTCACATCGATTATGAACAGTCATACTGATGCTGATCACAAGCTACCGATACCGATGTTGATCACAAGCTACCAATACCGATGCTGATCACAAGCTACCGATACCGATGCTTCACAAGCTACTGATACCGATGCTGATCACAAGCTACTGATACCGATGCTGATCACAAGCTACCGAAGCTGATTCTGATGATGAGCTACTGAAGTCGATACTGATCACAATCTACCGAAACCAATGCAGATTCAGAATGACCGACCGATCTCATGACTCACCGATAGTCATGAAAATTGTTTGAATTTCTATTAACTATTATTTAATTCCAACAGTCATATTTGTTGAATTTAATCCAATTAATGATACTTAATTTCAGTTGTTGGGATTTCAGGAAATTGTACCTCATACCTGTAAAAAGGTAATCATTCCCTTTTGGCTAGTGCTGAAAAGCTATAAAGACCCGGCATAAAGCTACTAAGGAAATATGGGAAGTGATGAAAAAACAAAGGCTGAAGTGTGCTGAAACGAGTTGCGAAGAGGCATAAAGAAGGACTTTTTTCGTGCACACACATACAAAGAAGAACACATGGGGAACGTGAAGAACTCTCATACTCATCACAAATACATGTTCAAAGAAGAAGAAGCTGAATTATTACAAAGAACACTTTCACATTCAAGCTGAACATGTACACTGGAAGTGAAGAAACAAGACCTACGACACTCTGTTTTCTTGACAATAACCAGAGGAGGACCCAGAGCTTCATTTACATAAATCCAAGGAGTCCAGAGCTTCACTCACAACACATAGAGCACTCTAAACTCATCTCTATCAATTTATCTCTATTGTGTTTCATTTATTTACTTTCTGAGCAGATTGTGTTGTTTTTACACACTGACTCTTGGACTGAACTGGAGGATACTAAATCCTCACTCCAAACTTCTTACATATTAATTTATCCCACTGTGAGTTGTGGAAGAGGTCAAGTGTGACCTGGATATCCTGTGTGCTATTATTTTTGTTTTCCCAAGATGAACTATGGTAGAGGTCTTAGTACCTGGACAATCACTATACTGTTTTTTACCCCAATCCAGGGTGTGGATCAAAATTTATATAAATTTTTTAAGAGGACTAAGTCTCGGCTTGAGACTGAACCTCTTGTTTTAAAACTGCTCTGCTTAATCATTTTAGTTTTAACCAATATTGATTATTCTACTACCAATTACTTTGAAATATAAAATTGTATTAAAGTTAAATTGATAGTTAATCTAGCAAGTGTTTTTATATATTGTAAAGAATTAGGTTAACTTCAAAAGTTAATTAATCTTTAGATTGAATTAACTGAGAACTAATCAATATCTTGAGAACCTACTTGACCCTTTACTCTAATTAAAATTCACTATAGATTATCTTGATATTCGATTTGGGGGATTTTAATAGTGATATTTTAAATAGAAGTTTTTATTGAAACTCAATTCACCCCCCTCTTGAGTATCCACTCCGACCAACATATAAGAAATATGAATAATAATGTGTCAAGTTTTAGTTTATTTTTTTGTATCACAATTTTTTATTTTTTGTTTATATTATTATTACAATATGTGAATTTTTATATTTTTTTAATAAATATTTGTTTCTTTGATTTGAAGGATAATGATAGATCAGTCTGATGATCTACCAAAAACTTATGGAGATGAGCGTCATGATCATACCTCTGGGTAGGAACATCCACATGCTTCTCTTGATGTTCCCCAATCTTCTTCAGGTGGTCCCACAATGGAAAAGAAGTGTTCAGGGGTTAGTAAATGTGGCAACACATGTTTACCAAAATTATAACATGCTCATAGCCAGGACCAGAGGATTGTTGTAGAATTTGAATAGAATAATATTCCAAGAGGCCCTAATGCAAAACTTTTCCATAGTTTTTTATCAACTTAGGATAAAATAAAAGTAATCATTTTTTAATAATTTGAGAAGTGTTGACAAAACAACACTAGGTAAATTGTGGAAGACCATTTTCATATGAGATTTTTCTATTTCTTGACTATTCTTGTAAAGTTTATACTTTAATATTCTTCCCTCCTCTTTATGAGATGACTTATGATATACTGAATGATTTAGGAGTTAGGAGGAAATATTTAACAATGGATTCTAGGAGATAGAGGGATTTCAAATCAACCCTCACATCTGATTTTAATTTTCGAGACTTGAAACATGACAGTGCATGTCATATATATCCTTATATAGAAGAATACACATGGAAATAATTTTTTAAAAGTAGAAGAATAGAAGTATTTTTGGTATGTGAAATGTAAAATTTTATAAGTTTTCTTATATTAATTATCCTTTTAATGAGTTTTTAATTATTTCATATTCTTAATATATAGGAACCAAGTAGAGCTCATCAGGAGTTCAAATCGAAAAATGTATACCCTCATAGTTTATCTTAGGGAGGTTATAATTTATTAGAAGAACAAATTATAGCTGAAAATTTACCAAAACATAGAGCCGAGTATTCATACTATAGTGAGGTTTACCCTCTAACCCCTTTATCTAGACATGAAAATGGAGGAGAGATTAAATATTCCAAAAGGGTCAATATCTTATAAAAGAATCGAGGGTCGTAGTTGAGAGGTTTGTAAGTTGTTTATTTTATTTATTTAAGTAAATTCATTTATTTATATACATTGAATCATATCACAATTTCAAACATAACTCATAAAGGATTATCTTAAGGAGTAGAGCACAGATGTGGTCATTAAAGATGATGGGAGGCATGGTATTTTATCTGCTATATTGGGAATTCCAGAAAACCCTGGTCATGTACAAGGATAACCGATGGGTGTATCGATAAGAAAAGTGTTACCACATTCTCCATCTTCTTCGATGGATGGTTTATATTAAAAAATAGAATATTTGGAGGATTAAGTTCACAATATTAAAGTGATGATGGAGGAAAAGATTAGAGTGTCAGTACAGTCTATGTTTGCTGTAATGCAAAGTCAATTTCATAATGTATCTCCCACTCCACCTCCGCCACCATCTCCCACTCCCGCAACTCTGCCTACAGACCTAATTATTTATCCCTTACCTTTGCCTCCAGACCTCATTATTTATCCTCTATTTCTACCTCTAGACCCCAATTTTTATCCTACTCCCACACCCCCTTCTATACAGCTTCCTAGTTATTGTGAGTTGTATCTTAATGATCCTTATCATATAGTGGCATATGAGTGGATATATTATATAGGAGATATAATTCATTATCAACAATTAGAGGGAGAGAAGAATAGGGTCACTGTACAGAATATTATAGATATATTAGGAGGAGTACTATTACCTATTGATGAGGTAATGAAAGTTTGACAAAGTATTGACCACTTATGCCTCTATACTATTGGGTTGCTGAAGTCAAGATGTCAAACTAAAAAGTGGTCAATACTTTGTCAAACATTCATCACCTCATCAATAGGTTATATTACTCCTCCTAATAGTACAGAATATTATAGATATATATAGGAGATATAATTCATCATCAACAATTTGATGGCTGTTCATTATATTACTCCTCATTTTTGTAGATGTGTAATCGAGGTTGGGATTCAAGAAAATGATATAATAGATCTTGTTACTAGAGATAAGTTGGACATCAACATAGTGGAATTTTTATCCATGTATGTCTTAACAAAAATCTTTCCCTGGGTTAAATTTATTGAAAATTTATACTTATGTATATTTAGTGTTAATTGCAATGACCTGAACATTCGTGAATAAAATTCAACTTATTTTAATGTCTTATAGATATATAAAACACTTGCTCTTTTTTTTGGGTTTAAATAACTGTTATGTATCCTTACCGTTGATAATATAGAGGTTTAATAGTGACCACATGGCTTGTATATATATAGGGTTTTAACAAATACTTTTGACAGAGGGAAAAGAAGTGATGACCTCAACCAGTAGGATTGTTCCCTCTGAAGCCCATGGATTAGATCTTTTGTGGGAGATATCTTTTCTAAGATTTTCCATATACCAAGCTGATGGTAAGATTCAACAACTTAACCATGAGAGAAACCGTTTTTAGGAGATGTTAAAGCTCATCGATATCATGACCCAAAGCATGTTCACCGAACGACCCTAAGAAATCCCCACCATCACAAACCATACTCTTAGGGAATATGATGGTGTAATAATGTGATATGTAATAGGACCATAGAAATGTTATTATGTGCATTATTTTTGTATATAATAAAGATTATGCATTCTTTTTTTATTTTTCATTGTAAATGGGTTTTAATACAGAAATAGTATTTTTAGTTAATATTCATATTAAATTAATAAATATATTTTGATGAATTTATGGATTTATGAATTAAGTAATATTTTAATATAAATTATTACTAAACTACTTGTTATTAAATATAAATTATCATATAATTTCTATGAATATAATTGTAATTTTTATTAAGGTTTAAAAACTATTTTGGTGAAAACCCATGAATATTCAATAAGTGTAAATTTTTATTTTAAAAGTGAAATGTCAAATATTTAGAAAATTATTTATATAAAATGGATTTTATTTTTTGAATCAGGATTTCGAAATTATCCAACAGTGAATTTTTAATTATTTTCTGAGACAATCTAATTTTGGGGTAAAAATTAAACACCTTATAAATATATAATCTATTTTATGTCATAATAATGACTCAATAGAGATTTAATAAAATACTATAAAGGGGATATTTATAAAATATATGTTTTACCTATAAAATAATGTGATTTTAGATTTTTTTGGTTAATTTTACAATTCCTTAGTAGACCCTCTCAGACTTATAAAATATTTTAGCTTTTTAAAATGATTTCCTTGAGAGTGTGACTCACCTACACATAAAAAAGCCTAATATTTTAATATTTTCGGATGTTGGAATAATAAAATAATGCTTTCCACTCTACGTTGGAAAAAATTGGGCAAAAACAAAGGGAAGGTTTGCGGTTTTGAATATTTGATTATATAGATTCTAAAAGCCAGGTTTGTGAAATATTAAAGAATTCCCCTCTCATTTACTATATAAACCAACCCATTATCCCACCTATCTTCACTAAAAATCCATGGATCACATCAGTAATCTGCCCTAATCTCTCTGGTAACCTCCCCAGGTGTCACAAGATTTCAAGAATCCCCTCCTCAAGCTCTTGAAGTCATACAGTCAAGTAAGGCATCCTCACTTTCCTCCCCTCATTACAAATTCATGCATCTTATTCAAAAGTAGTTATTGTAATTTCAAATTGTTATAATTTAAATCTTTTATAATCACTATATTAGAATAAACTTGATTTAATTTGAATTAGGGATTATTTATCCTCCCTCATTTTGACCCTTACAAAAGTCGCTACCATGGAAAAATTCTGTAAGGTATTTCTTCCTTTTTCATTTTTCCAGGTTTTTTTATTTTTTTGTTCCCATTTATTTTCAATTAAAAATGTTGGGTATGATTTTGAACCTCCCCCGTAATACCCTCCTTATGTTTTAATTATTTTAGACTTATTTATCTCTCATTAATCACTCCCATGTACGCCATTTAACATGCCGAAATTTCGTAAGAGTTATTCTATGTATCCTCTTTCTTTAAGTTTAATTATTATATTAGGCATTCTATTTAAAAGTTACATGTGATGGGAAATGTATATACATGACCCCATTAATAAAAATTTCATGTACATATGATGATATACCCCGTTTCCTCCCTTATACCATGTTTATGAATTTTTATGTCATGTCGTTAGCCTGCCAAAATTGCACTATGATTTTCCAAGACAAAATCATCATGTACTGAATACCATACCTATTTTATATAAAGGGTATTAAAATTTATGCACATATACACATTGAATGGTAATTACATGTATGTATTCCACATTTCCTAATCATGGAATAACGTGTGATGTTTAATTATTAAATGTTATATGATCAATGTGGAACACTTATGCTTGAAATGAAATGTTTATAAAGGGTGTGACCTGATAGTGCTCCGATGCATTGGGTAATGCTTATTATCATGATACACCATGTTCAATGAGGTTTTAATTAGGATAACCCATTTTAAATGAGGGTTTACTCATTCTAATTCATGTGCAATGAGGGTTTACTCATTCTAATCCACGTGCAATGAGCCTTATCTCATTCTAATATCATGTTATATGTCGTTGCCACATTTCCATGTTTTGATAACCATGATATATCATGCCTTTATGTTCAGGTTTATCTTATTCTCCATTGATATTTTTATTTACTAACAAATACTATATTCTTCATGTTATTCTCTATTTACTTCATTACTGGGCTTTATAGCTCGCCCTTTTTATGTATGTTCTCATGTTATCCTATGCAATTCTAAGTATGAAAGAATGTTGTTGTCATGTAAAAGAAGTTTTCAATAATGATATTGTATTTTAGGTCTTAATATGTCATGTAATGTTCCTAATTTTCCCAAGACACTAGACCTATCGATCCTTAGTGTTTCCTTAATTGAAATTTTATGTAATTAGTAATGTTTAAAATGTAATAAAGAGCAGGGTTGTTATAGTTGGTATCAGAGGATTTGTTTTGTTATTTTTGGAATTAGGATTAGAAAAACACAGTGAAAGCCTTAGGGATAATACTATATATAATAAAAAATATCCCTAAATTTTGGTGATTATAGAGTAAGTGGTTTATTAAGAAAATATATCCATTTCTGTATACAAACAAGTAAAGGTGGATTCAGCACAAATATCTAATGTTAAAACCAGAAAACACTGCTTTGAGCTTGGCTCAAACAAGAACTGGTGAACGAAAATGAGCCTTACTGCACTCTTGGTTCGACATGCCTGGGGGATATTCTTTGGTAAATTCATAATCATTGTATGAACCATTATTAAGGGAATTGAAAAAATTCCCCTAAGAATATATGTTCGGAAGTAGATCATGGATAACATATATTAATGTGATGACTGTTCTAATGAGATTACCAATCCAATAGGAGTGGGAATCACCTACTTTTTCATGATACTCTCTCAGTTAACTCAAGTTTTTAATTGGAATATGGGTAAAGTGGAACGTCCACCCCCCCAAGAATAAAAAAGTAGTAATTTAGAGCTTTATGAGAAAAATGTATTTTACTTTTAATGGATCCTCTGATCCCTCAATCACCAAACAATAGATCAAATCCATTGAAAATATATTATCCATATATTAATGTACCAAACAAGAAAAGATTCTTATGAATGATTATCATATGGATGGTAAAGTTGGTCAATGGTGGATATTGATAAAAAATATGAAGCATGAGAAAAAGATTAATGCGTTGTAATGGAAGGATATATTGAAAATGTTTTTCGATAAATATTTTCCTCACACAATCCAATATAAAGCCAAAAGGGACTTACATTCCCTTAAGAAAAAAGATGAAGAATCCATCGGAGAATATGAGAAAAACCTCATAGGGATTGCACGATACACCTCTGGCTTAGCCGTTACCCTGGCATCCACGGTTGACCGCTTCTTTGGTGTGATAAAACCTATCCTACAGAAATCCCTAGAGATCTGTGACTTCGATAGCTATAAGAAAATTATCAAATGTACCCTCAAAGTTGAAATCGAGATCAGAAAATCTCAGGGGTGTCACGGGGATAAGAAGAAAAAAGTGGAAATTAATCATGACTACCCGATGGATAACTCTAATGGTTTTAAGAAATTACAAAACCCCATTTTCTAAAGGTATGGAAAGAATCACCCTGAAAATTTCCTGAAGTGGATGGGGAAATGATTAAGGTGTGGAAGATAAGGTTACCTAGAAATTAATTGACGACAAGAAAAACCCATTGATGTGATAGAGGAGAGTAACACTCTGTTCAACCCTCAACACATTTTTCATTTCTACAACTGCAAAAAAACAGGAAACTTTTCAAACCAGTGCCCAAAGCCAGGGGTTTTTAGAGGAAAAAACAATATCCAGGGAAACAAGGGTGATCTATTTCCATCACTACAGTTGAAGAGAATCCTAAAAAGTACATGGTGATAGGTACACAAGTTATTCATATAATATTAGCAAAAGAACGTTTTAATTCTGGTTATATGAATTATTTTATATCATGAATATTTAGTAGAATAATCCCAACACCACTAAAAATTATGTAAGTAGAGATATATGTGGGAACAGAAAATGGAAAAATTATTGCATCCCATGAATATAACTCCTCGCCTGTCACAATTTGTGGATTGAACATCCTTGAGAACCTCATCAAACTCACTCTAGTGGAATTTGATGCAATTTTTGCCATAAATTGGATTTCTATATATAGAGACAACATAAATTTTTATGAGAGGGAAATCACTCTATATACGGAGAATCGACCCCTGATTCCGTACAAGTGAAAGTTTGATGATGAATTTTATTTAGCACCATTATCAAAAGAATGTATATTACTACCCTATAAGCACATTCATTTTTCTCATATTATTAAGTCTAAGGAAGAAAAAATCCTTTAATACATTCTTATTGTGAGGGAATTCTCTAATGTGTGTATTAATTAATTTCTGGTCATCCTTCTAGAAGAGATGTTGAATTATCGATTTATCTTATACCTGCAGTGTTACCAATATCCTAGACTCTATATAGAATGGATGTTGTGGAGGTTGAAGAGCTAAATAAACAACTACAGGAGAACCTAGATGAAGGGTTTATACCCCAAAGTGCTTCACCATTGGGTACAACAGTCCTCTTTCTCAAAAAGAGGGATTAGCCAATTCTTCTTTTCATTGATTATCATGAACTCAACAAAATCACAATAAAGAATTGATATCTTCTATCACAGATTGATGACTTATTCAATCATCTACATGGAGCACAATACTTATCCTAGGTGGATCTGTGGCCAGGATTTTACCAAGTGAGGGTAAATAGGGAGGATATCCCCAAGACTACTTTTCATACAAGGTACGACCACTATGAATTCCTAGTAATGCCTTTCGAATTGAATAATTCTCTAGAAATATTCATATAATTGATGAATAGAGTCTTTATAGATTACCTCATCAAATTTTTGGTAGTATTTATTGAAAATATTCTAATACACTCCACCACTAAGGAGGAGTATGAGAAGCATCTAATTATTGTGCTAGAGACCTTGAAAAAGGAGAATCTCTATGAAATGTACATCATGTGTGAGTTATGGTTGAAGAATATATCATTCTTGGGTTATATCATCAAAAAAAGAGGGATATCAGTGGATCCCTCTTTAGAAAATTCAAATGAAGTATGGTATAGGACAACAAATGTAACAAATATCCATAACCTCCTTCAGTTATTTGGATACTATCGCCAATTTGTGAGAAATATCTCATGATTTTCAACCCCACTTACCAAGCTAACTCGTGATAGTGTCATGTTTTCTTAGAGTGATGAATGAAAAAATAGATTCATGGAGTTTAAAAAAGTATTATTATTGCACCAACGCTCACACTAGCCACAAGTGTAGATATATTTATAGTATTCAGTGATTCTTTGAAGAAGGGCATGGGATGTGTGTTGATGAAAAATGGTGGAGTCATTGCCTTTTCTTCATAACAATTTAATTTTCATGTGCAGAACCATATCTAGAGTTGGCTACATTAATCTTCAACATAAAAATTTGGCGACATTACCTCTTTGGGGAGAAGTGTGAAATATATATGGATCACAAAAGCCTCAAGTAAATATTCACATAGAAATAGTTGAACATGCACCATTGAAGACAGTTAGCGCTTATAAAAGACCATGACTATTCAATTAACTAATATTTAAGCAAAGAGAATAAAGTGGAAGACCCTCTAAGTACAAATGAACCAATGATTTTATAATTGATGAAAATTTAAAAGGATCCAATCTTCTTAGATTTGATGAAGAAGGACATGGAAATCATAACGAAGTGAATATCAACAATCCTTTCACAAATGATTACTCATCCATTTCTTCTGGAATGGTTAAAGGATGCCTAGATGGATTATGTGTGAATTCAGAAGAAAGTGGAAACTATAAAAAAAATGAAATCCTTGGAGTTTAATGTTAATGAAGTAGGAATTGTGAGATTTGGTTCAAGACAATGTGTTCCATAAAATCTAGAGTTAAAAAATGAACTTTTGGATGATGTGCATTGTTCAAATTTCTCAATTCACCTAGGAAACACAAATATGTATCGAGATATCCAAGAGCATTATGGGCGGGATAACATAAAGAAGAAGACTCTATATTATAGATTAATGTGCCTAGTATGTAAGTAAGTGAAAGATAAGAGGAAGATGAATAACGGGATGATGTAACCATTACCCATACCAACATGGAAATGGGAGACCATCACCATGGACTTTTTCACCGGACATCAGAAGACATCCAAAGTAAATAATGCTATCTGGGTTGTTGTGGACCATATTACAAAGTCTTCACACTTCATGGCAATTTTGGAGGATTTATCATTGGATCAAGTGTTATAGATATACATCAGAGAAGTGGTAGTGTTTCATGGAGTACCACTTTCTATTGAATGCAATCGAGATGCAAGATTTACCTTTACATTATGGAAGAGACTCCAACAAGCATTGAATACTGAGTTTAACTTCAGTACCGCTTACAACCTAAAACTGGTGGCTAATCTGAACAGAATATCCAAACACTTGAGGAATTTTTCAGAGCGTACTCCAAAGACTTCAAATGAGGTTTGGATCAACATCTTCCTCTGGTTGAGTTCTCTTACAATAACAGTTTCCACTAAAGCATCCAAATGGATCCTTATGAAGACCTTTATGGGCAGTGATGCAGAACACTAACATGTTGGGATAATGTTGGGTGGTGAAAACTTCTATGTCTAGAAATGGTCGATGAAATGGTGGAGAAATTTAAGACCATCCAACAACACATTAAATCTATTGTGAGTCAACAAAAGATCTATACTAATAGCCATTGATGAGACCTATAGTTTTATGTTGGAGACATGGAATTCGTCGGCATATCACCATGTAAGAGAATTGTGAGATTTTAGAATAAAGGAAAGCTTAGTCCAAGGTACATTGGATTTTTTGAGATCCTTGACCACATTAGATTAGTGGTCTATCAAATAGCACTCCAACCGAACCTATCTCAAGTACATGACGTATTTCATATATCACTCTTGAGGTATTACAAACGAAACCCATCACATGTACTCCATCAAGAGGTGGTACAATTGGATAATGACCTCTCCTTTAAAGATATCCCAGTGAAGATCTTAGATCATTGGGAAAAAGTTATATGAAATAAGACAATGCTCCAAGTCAAAGAGTTGTGGAGAAACCACAAGTTTAAAGAAGCAACATGGGAACCAGTGTAAGTGATGAGGTAGAGTTACCTACATTTGTTTGAGAGTGGGAAAAGGAAATTTTGAGGGTGAAATTTCAGAAGGGGGGAATATTGTAACAACCAGAACATCCATGAATAAAATTCTTTTTTTAATGTCCTATGGATATAGAAAACACATGCACTTTTTTATTGGGTTTAAATAACTATTATGTATCATTACCATTGATAATGTATCCACTGAATAGTTATCACATGACTTTTATATATATAGGGTTTTAACTAATCTTTTTCACACTGACAACGGAAGTGATGTCCTCGACCAGTAAGATTATTACCTTTGAAGCCCCTTTATCATATCTCTAGAGGGAGATATCATTTCTGGGATTTCCCCTAGATAAAGCCCAAGTCAAGATCCAACTACCGAAGAATGGGGGAATCTTCTTAAGGGAAAAGTTAAAGCTCATTGAGATCACATCCCAAACCAGGTTCACCGAACGATTTGAAGAAAGCCCCACCATCACACATCATAATATTATGGTATATGATAGTATAATAAAGGGATGTGTAACAAGACTCTAGAATTATAATTATGTGCATTATTTCTTTTATAGAATAAATAATATACATTCATTTTATTATTGTTACTTTGTAAATGGGTTTTAAATCACATATAGTATTTTTAGTTAATATTAAACTTCAATTAATAAATCTATATTGATGAATTTATAGATTTTTGAATTAAATAATTTTTTAATAAAATATTATGACTAAATTACTTCATATTAAATATAAAGGATTTTATAATTTCTATTAATACAATTGTAACTTATATTAAGGTCTGAAAACTGTTTTTGTCAAAACACATGAATTTAAAATAAATATCGATTTTTTTAAAAGTTAAAATTCAAATATCTAAAAAATTATTTGGATAAAATTAATGTTATTTTAGGAATCAAGAAGTTAAAATTATCCAACATTGAATTTTTCTTAACTTTCTGAGACAACCGATTTTTTTGGGTAAAAATTGAATACCTTATAAATATATAATGTGTTTTATGACATCATAATGAACTATTAGTTATGTATAAAATAATATAAATGTTTTATTTATCCAATATAAGTTTTAACTTTATAATAATGTAATTTTAGATTTGTTTGATTAATTTTACAATGCCTTAGTAGACCCTCATAAATTTATCAACTATTTTAACTTTTTAAAATGATTTCCTTAAGAGTGTGACTCAACTCCATATAAGAAAACATAATATTTTAATATGTTCTCCCATTGGACTTATAAATATTTATTTCAACTCTAATTTGGAAAAACGATGCAAAAAAAACCCAAGGAAGGTTTGTGTTATTGAATATTTAATTATATATATTCAAAAACCTCAATTTGTGAAATATTAAAGAACTCATCTCTCATTTTATATAAAAACCCACCCAAGATCCCACTTATCTTCACTAAAAATACTCGGATATCATCCCTACACTTACCAATCTCTTGAAGTCACACACTCAAGCAAGGTTTCCTCAATTTCATATCATTATTTCAAATTCAAGAATCTTATTCGAAAGTAGTTATTGTAATTTCAAATGGTTATAATTTCATTCTTTTATAATCATTCTATTATGATAAATTTTATTTTATTTTAATGAGGGGTTATTTATTCTACCTAATTTGTACCCTTACCTAAGCTATTACCATGCCAAAATTTGGTAAGGGATTTCTTCCTTTCTCATTGTTTTTATCCAAGTTTCATTATGTTGTTATAGCCTTTTATTTTAAATTAAAAATTTGGGAGTATGATTATAAACCTGCCTAATACATACCTACTTTTTTTTGAGGATGATAAACCTATTTATGTCCCATTAATACCTCCCATGTATGCCCATTACCATGCCAAATATTCTTAAGAGTTATTCCATTTCTCATCTTTCTTCAAGTATATTTATTATGTTACACCTTCTATTTACAAATTCCTTGTGTTTGGACATGTATTTATATGACCCCCTTACAATCCATTTTATGTAAAGAAGTTGAGATACCCTTTTATTTATCATCAACCATTATTTATGAATTTTTATTTCATGTTGTTAGGCTACCGAAATTGCACTTCCATTTTTCAATCCAAAATCATCGTGTAGTGAATACCATACCAATTTATCAATCAATGATATTAACCATTATGCACAAATACATATTGAATGGTTCTTACTTGTATGTATTCCACTTTTCCTAATCATGGAATTACTTATGTTGTTTAATGATTCCATGTAATAAGATCCATGTGGCACACTTATGAATGAAATGAAAATTTTATAAAGGGTGCGCCCTCATAGCGCTCCAATGCTTTGGGTAATGTTTCATATCATGATACTATAATTGAAATGAGGGTTTATTCATGAGAATCCATCTGAAATGTGGGTTTACTCATGATAATTTATGTGAAATGAGGGTTTACTCATGATAATCCATGTGTAATGAGCCTTGGCTCATACTAATATCATATTGTATAGCATTTCCACATTTTCATGTTTTGATAATTTTGTGATATCATGACTTTGTGTTCATGTTTCTCTTATTCTCCATTGATATGCCTATTTTCTAACATGTACTATATTCTTCATGTTATGTTGTTTTTACCCCCTTACTGGTCTTTATAGCTCACTATTTTTATATGTATGTCTTTAGGTTATCCAATGGAATTATATATACAAAGTAATGTTGTAGTCATGTTAAAGAAGTTTTCAATAAAGATGTTTTATTTCATGTATTAATATGTCATGTAATGTTCCTATTTTTTCCAAGACACTAGACCTCTCAATCCTCAGAGTTTCTTTAAGTTAAATTTTATGTAATTAGTAATGTATAAATTGTAATAAAGAGAAGGGTTGTTATTGTTGGTATTAGAGGATATGTTTTCTAAATTTTGGGATTAAGATTAGAAAAACCTTGTGAAAGCCTTAGGGATAAGACTATGTATAATAAAAAACATCCCTAAATTTTGGTGAGTATAGAGTAAGTGGTTTATTAAGAAAATATATCCATTTCTGGATACTAACAAGTTGAGGTGGATTCAGCACAGATGTATATAATGGTAAAACACGAAAACAATTCTTTAAGCTTGACTCAAACAGGAACTGGTGCACAAAAACGGGCCTTTCTGCACTCTTGGTTCAACATGCTAGGGGGATATGCTTTGGTAAATTCATAATCTTTGTATGAACCATTATTAAGAGAATTAAAAAAATTCCCATAAGAATATATGTTCGGAAGTAGATCATGGATAACATATATTAATGTGATGACTGTTCTAATGAGATTACCAATCTCATGGGTGTGGGAATCACTAAATTTTTCATGATACTAACTCAGTTAACTCAGGTTTTTTATTGAAATATGGGTCAAGTGGAACGTCCACCCCACCAAGAATGAACAAGTAGTAATTGAGAGCATTATGGGAAAAATGAATTTCACTTTTAATGGATCCTCTAATCTCTCAATCACCAAAAAATGGATTAACTCCATTGAGAATATCTTATACATACTTTAATGTACCAAACAAGAAAAGATTATTATGAATTCTTACCATATGGATGGTGAAGTTGGTAAATGGTGGATATTGATCAAAAATATGAAGCGTGAGAAAGAGATTAATGCGTTGGAATGGGAGGATATTGAAAATGTTTTTCGATAAATATTTTCCTCACACTCTCCAATATAAGAAGGAAAGGGACTTACTTTCCCTTAAGAAAAAAGATGACGAATCTATCAAATAATATGAGAAAAACTTCACAAGGATTGCATGATATGCCTATAGCTTAGTCGTTACACTAGAATCTAAGGTTGACCGCTTCTTTGGTGTGATAAAACCTAGCCTCCATAAATCCCTAGAGATCTGTGACTTTGATAGCTATTAATAAATTATCCAATGTACCCTCAAAGTTGAAATGTTGATCAATGAATCCTTGGGGTGTTAGGGAGATAAGAAGCGAAAAGTGGTCATTAATCTTGACCACCCGATGGATAAATCCAATGGTTTAATGAAATTAAAACACCATATTTTCTGAAGGTTAGGAAAGAAGAACCTTGGAAATTGCCTGAAGGGGATGGGGAAATGATTTAGATGTGGAAGAGAAGGTTACCTAACCATTAATTACCGACAATAAAAACCCATTGATGTGATAGAGGAGAGTAATAATCCGTTCAAAACTCAACGCATTTCTCATTGCTAGAACTGCAAAATAATAGGAAACTTTTCAAACCAGTGCCCTAAGACATGGGTTTTCAGAGGCAACCAACAATATCCAAGGAAGAAAGGGTGAGATGCTTCTATCACTACAGTTGAAGCGAATTCTGAAAACAACCTAGTGACTGGTACACTAGTTATTCATTCAAGATTAGCAAACGGACCTTTTAATTCTAGTTCTACACATTATTTTATATCTTTAATGTCTAGTAGAACAATCCAAACACCACTAAAAAAATGTAAGTAAAGATATATATAAGAATGGAAAATGGGGAAATTATTGCTTCACATGAATATAACTCCTCCCCTGTCACAATTTGTGGATTAAACATCCTGGAGAACCTCTTCATACTCACTCTAGTGGAATTTGATGCAATTCTTGGCATATATTGGATTTATCTACATAAAGACAACATAAATTTCCCTGCAAGGGAAATCACTCTATATATGGAGAATCGACCCCTGATTCTATACAAGTGAAAGTATGATGATGAATCTTATTTAGCACCATCATCAAAAGAATGGATATTACTACCCTATGAGAACATTCATTTTTCTTAGATGATTGAGTCTATGTAAGAAACAATCCTTCAAGACATTCCTATTGTGATGGAATTCTCTAAAGTGTGTATTAATTAATTTCTGTTCTTCCTTCTAGAAGAGATGTTTAATTATCGATTTATCTTATACATGGGATGTTACCAATATCCTAAAATCTATATATAATAACTTTTGTGGAGATTGAAGAGATAAATAAAAAACTACAGGAGAACCTAGATGAAGGGTTTATAAACCAAAGTGCTTCAACATGGGATACAAGAGTCCTCTTTGTCAAAAAGAGGGATTAGTCGGTGCGCCTTTTCATTGATTATCATGAACTCAACTAAATCACAATAAAGAATAGATATCCTCTACCACATATTGATAAATTATTCGATAATCTATGTGGAGAACAATACTTATCCTAGGTGGATCTGTGGTTCAGATATTACTAAGTGAGGGTAAATAGGGAGGATATTCCCAAGACCACTTCTCATACAAGGTATGGTCATTATGATTTCCTAGTAATGCCTTTCAAATTGACTTATTCTCTAGAAATATTCATGGAATTGATGAATAGAGTCTTTATAGATTACCTCATAAATTTTTTGGTAGTCTTTATTGATGATATTCTAATATACTCCACCACTAAGGAGGAGTATGAGAAGCATCTAATCATTTTACTGGAAACCTTGCAAAAGGAGAATCTCTATGAATTGTACATTAAGTGTGAGTTCTGGTTGAAGGGAGTACCATTCTTGGATCATATCATCAAAAGAAGTGGGATATCAGTGGATCCCTCCATAGAAAATACAAATTATGTAAGGTCTAGGCCAACATATCTGACAAATATCCATAACCTCCTTGGCTTATTTGGATATTATCGCTAATTTGTGAGAAATTTCTCATGATTGTCAACCCCTCTTACCAAGATAAATCGGGATAGTGTCATGTTTTCTTAGAGTTATGAATGAAAAAATAGCCTCATGAAGTTTAAAAATGTATTATTATTGCTCCCACGCTCACACTACCCACAAGTGTAGATATATTTATGGTATTTTGTGATTCTTTGAAGAAGGGCATGGGCTGTGTGTTGATGAAAAATGGAGAAGTCATTGCCTTTGTTTCATAACAACTGGATGTTCATGTGCTGAACTATCCAACACCAGATCTAGAGTTTGCTGCAGTAATCTTCACCGTAAGAATTTGTAAATGTTACCTCTTTGGGGAGAAGTGTAAAATATATATGGATCACAAAATCCTCAAGAATATATTAACATAGAAATAGTTGAACATGCAACAATGAAGACAGTTAGAGCTTATCAAAAACCCTGACTATTCAATTAACTAATATTTGGGGAAAGTGAATAAAGTGGAAGATGCTCTAAGTACAAATGAACCAATGTTTTTATAATTGATGAAAATTGAAAAGGATCCAATATTTATATATTTGATGAAGATGTACATGGAAATCCTAACAAAGGGAATATTATCAATCATTTCACAAATGATTACTCAATAATCTATTTTGGAATGGTTAATGGATGCCTAAATGGATGATGTGGGAATTCAGAAGAAAGTGGAAACTATAAAAAAACGAAATCCTTGGAGTTTAATGTTAATGAAGTAGGAATTGTGAAATTTGGGTCAATAATATGTGTTCCGAAAAATCTAGATTTAAAGAATTAGCTTTTGGATGATGCACATTGTTCAAATTTCTCCATTCACCTAGGAAACAGAAATTCGAATTGAGAGATCCAAGAGCATTATGGGTGGGAAAACATACAGAAGAAGACTGCATATTGTAGATTAATGTGCCTGGTATGTTAGAAAGTAGAATCTGATAGGAATATGTCTAAGGGGATGATGTAACCATTACCCATACCAACATAGAAATGGGAGAACATTACCGTGGAATTTTTCACCGGACTTCAGAACACATCCAAAGTAAATAATAATATCTGGGTTATTATGGACCATATTACAAAGTATTCACACTTCATTGAAGTTTTGGAGTATTTATCATTGGATCAACTGTTATAGATATACATGAGAGAAGTGGTAGGGTTTCACGGAGTACCTCCGTCGATTGAATCCAATAGAGATGCAAGATTTACCTTTACATTCTGGAAGATACCCTAAAAAGCTCTGAATACTGAGTTTAACTTCAGTACTGCTTACATCCCAAAACTGGGGGCCAATCTGAACAGAATATCCAAACACATGAGGACATGTTGAGATCATACTCCAGAGACTTCAAATGTGGTTGGGATCAACATCTTCCTCTGGTTGAGTTCTCTTACAATAACAGTTTACACTCAAGAATCCAAATGGATCCTTATGAAGCCCTTTATGGAAAGTGATGCAATACACCAACATGTTGGGATAATGTTGGGGAGTGAAAACTTCTAGGTCTAGGAATGGTTGAACAAATGGTGGAGAAAGTTAAGACCATCCAACAACACAATGAAGCTATTGTGAGTTGAAAAAGATATATTCTGATAGCCATTGATGAGAACCATAGTTTTATGTTGGAGACATGGTATTCCTCGACATATCACCATGGAAGAGAATTATGAGATTTTAGAATAAGGTAAATCATAATCCAAAGTACTTCGGCCCTTTTGAGATCCTTGATCACATTGGAGTAGTGGTCAATCAACTAGCACTCCCACCAACCTATCTCAAGTACATGACGTATTTCATGTATCACTCTTGCGGTAGTACAAATGAAACCCATCACATGTACTCCATCATGTGGTGGTACAACTGGGTAATGACCTCTCTTATGAAGATATTCCAGTGAAGATCTTAGATCATTGGGAAAAAGGTTATATGACATAAGACAATTCCCCAAGTCAAAGTGTTGTGGAGAAACCAAAAGATTAAAGAAGAAACATGGGAACCATAGTAAGTGATGAGGTAGAGTTACCTACATTTATTTTAGTGTGGGAAAAGAAAATTCCAAGGGTGAAATTTCTGAAGTGGGGAATGTTGTAACAACCAGAACATTCATGAATAAAATTATTTTTTTAATTCCCTATGGATATAGAAAACACATGCACTTTTTTTATTGTGTTTAAATAACAATTATGTATCATTACCATTAATAATGCATCCATTGAATAGTGATCACATGACTTTTATATATATAGGGTTTTAACTAATCATTTTCACACAGACAAAGGAAGTGATGTCCTTAACCAGTAAGATCATTACATTTGAAGCCCCTTAATCGTATCTTTTGAGGGAGATATCATTTCTGGGATTTACCCTAGATGAAGCCCAAGTCGAGATCCAACAACCTTTGAACAAGGGAAACTTCTTACAGGAAAAGTTCAAGCTCATTGAGATCACACCCCAAACCATGTTCACCGAACGATCTGAAGAAATCCCCACCATCACACATCATAATATTATGGTATATGATAGTATAATAAAGGGATGTGTAACAAGACTCTAGAATTATTATTATGTGCATTATTTTTTTATATAACAAAGAATATACATTCATTTTATTGTTGTTACTTTGTAAATGTGGTTTGAAGCACATATAGTATTTTCAGTTAATATTTAAATTCAATTAATAAATCTATATTGAAGAATTTTATGATTTTTGAATTAAATAATATTTAAAAAAAAAAATTATGACTTAATTACTCATTATTAAATATAAAGGATTTTATAATTTCTAAGAATACAATTGAAATTGTTTTTATGGTTTGAAAACTGTTTTTGTCAAAACACATAAATTTTAAATAAATATCGTTTTTTATTTTAAAAGTGAAAAATAAAATATTTAAATAATTATTTAGATAAAAATAATGTTATTTTAGGAATCAGGAAGTTGAAATTATCCAACATTGAATTTTTCATAACTTTCTGAGACAACCGATTTTTTGTTTAAAAATTGAATGTCTTATAAATATATAATGTGTTTTATGACATCATAATGAAATAATAGTTATGTATAAAATAAGATAAAAATTTTATTCTTCCAATATAAGTTTTAACTTTAAAATAAAGTGATTTTAGATTTGTTTGATTAATTTTACAATGCCTTAGTAGACCCTCCAAAACTTATAAACTATTTTAACATTTTAAAATGATTTCCTCAAGAGTGTGACTCAAATCCATATAAGAAAAGATAATATTTGAATATGTTCGGCCATTGGCCTTATAAATATTTATTTCAACTCTAATTTGGCAAAAACCATGCGAAAAAATAGTAGGAAGGTTTTTGGTTTTGAATATTTAATAATATATATTCAAAAACCTCAGTTTGTGAAATATTAAAGAACTCCTATATCATTTTATATATAAACCCACCCAATATCCCACATCTCTTCACTAAAAATCCTTGGATAACATCCCTACACTTCCCAATCTCTTGAATTCACACACTCAAGTAAGGTGTCCTCACTTTCCTCTCCTTCTTTCAAATTCAAGCATCTTATTTGAAAGTAGTTATTGTAATTTTAAATGGTTATAATTTTATTCTTTTATAATCATTATATTATTGTATATTTTATTTAATTTGAATGAGGGGTTATTTATCCTACCTAATTTGGACCCTTACCTGAGCTCTTACCATGCCAAAATTCGGTAAGGTATTTCTTCCTTTCTCATTTTTTTATCCACGTTTCATTATGTTGTATTATCCTTTTATTTTCAAATTCAAAATGTGGGGGAATGATTTTAAACCTCCCTAATACAAACCTAATTATTTTTTGATGATGATACACCACTTTAACTCCCATCAATTCCTCCCATTTACACCCATTACTAGGCCAATATTTCTTAAGAGTTATTCCATTTCTCATCTTTCTTCAAGTAAATTTATTATGTTACACCTTCTATTTCCAAATTCCTTATGTTTGGACATGTATTTATATAACCCCTTACTATCCATTTCAAGTAAATATGATGATATACCCTTTTATCTATCATCAACCATTAATTATTAATTTCTATGTCATGTCATTTGGCTACCGAAATTGCACCACTATTTTCCAATCCAAAATCATCGTGTAGTGAATACCATACCAATTTATCTATCAAGGATATTTATCATTTTGCACATATACATATTTAATTGTTATTACATGTATGTATTCCACATTCCCTAATCATGGAATTACTTATGATATTTAATGATTCAATGTTATAAGATCCATGTGGCACACTTATGTATAAAATGAAATGTTTATAAAGGGTGTGCCCTGATAGCGCTCCAATGCATTGGGTAATGTTTCGAATCATGATACTCTAATTGAAATGAGGGTATATTCATGATAATCCATCTAAAATGTGGGTTTAATCATGATAATTCATGTGAAATGAGGGTTTAGTCATGATAATCCATGTGTAATGAGACTTGTCTCACACTAATATCATATTGTATAGAATTTCCAAATTTTCATGTTATGATAATTTTATGATATCATGCCATTGTGTTCGTGTTTCTCTTTTGCTCCATTGATATGCCTATTTCCTAACATGTACTATATTCTTCATGTTATGTTGTTTTTCCCCCTTGTACTTATATCTCACTCTTTTTATATGTATGTCCTCATGCTATCCAATGGAATTCTATATACAAAGTAATGTTGTGGTCATGTAAAATAAGTTTTCAATAAAGATGTTTTATTTCATGTCTTAATTTGTCATGTAATGTTCCTAATTTTCCCAGGACACAAGAACTATCAAACCTCAAAGTTGTCTTAATTGCATGTTTATGTAATAAATAATGTCTAAATATATAATAAAGAGATGGGTTGTTATATTAGGTATCTTTATAAAATGTGTGAGATGAATAACGAGATAGATGTACATGGGTTGATGAACCTGTAGTTGATTTCACCTGAAGAGTATGAATTGGATGAGGAACAAAAAGCAGTTTATATTGTAGAAAGATTTCAACTGAATATAAATACACAGTGTTGGATGTTTCCTTATGTTGAGAGGTATCAAACATATGTCTCAAAATTGTTATTTATCCTTTAACATAATAACCATTAACATTAAATTTTATTTTATATTAGTAACCATTGGATGTTTAGAGTTTTTTACAAGGGAGAAAACACTTTGTTGGATATGATCGGTCTATGGCGATGTGCGAGGAAAATTTAAGAACTTATTATAATAGAATTTTTTAATTACTTTATAGATATTTATATTATGATGAATTTTAAATTTATTTCATTCATAATATTTTCTAACAGGGGATGAGATTTCATTCAAAGATTCAAAATGAAAAAGTGTGCCAAGATCAAATATATAAAAGTAAAGGTGAATATCCCTTTATTATTAATATATATTGGATTACATAATAATGATATTTTTAATTGAAAAACTCATTTAAAGAGATTTTTCATAAACAAAAAGTCTCAATCAAATGAATATATCATATATTAAGATATTAGTATGAAATAATTACTACTGGTATAGTAGCAAAGTTTGACCATGTTAGATTTACTTAACATTATTCATTAATATTTCATTTGTTTTATTGATTATAAATATTGACTCATTTATTTTTAATTTGTAGCTATTTGATTACCCTCAAGATTATAGTGTATAAGAGGTTATGCAATTACATGTAGAATGGTCAAATTATTTTACAGGTTTGATTATAATTTTTATTAGCGAATATTGTAATTTTGAATGTTGTAATTATAAATGTGTATTTGGTTGTTTTTTTGGTTGGATTTATGTTTTTTTATTTAGTTTTTTATTTTTTTTATTTTGTAAATGTGAATGTGCAATTGGCTACTTATTTTGCTTGTTTTTGGTCTGTTTGTGCTTGTTTCGGTTCCGGTTTTGGTTGTTTTAGGTATGGTTCTGTAGTGGAGATGAATGGTTTCATAAATTATATTAAAAAAAAACTATTTTTTACATAGATTTTTTATAATCGATGTTAAAAATAAATTTATCTATTTTTTTATGATGGTTATAAAATAACCAATATAAAAAATGAAGTTCTCCATGTTGGTTTTTATAAACACCGACATGGTATACTATTTTTTACATCAGTTATTTAATAAGTGACTTGAAAACCCTTCACCGAAGCATCTTTAATGTTGGTTATTAAATAACTGACCAGAAAAACCTCTAATATAATATTGTTTGTGTCAGTTATATTAAACGATGTTAAAAACATGAGTTTTGTATGTCTCCAGCAACAATTTTGACATGAAAATGACATGAAAAGACTAATAAAACTGATGTAAAAACGTTTTTTCACTAGTGATGGCCAGTATAAATATATGGTTTTAACAATACAATTGACTAGGAAAAAGGAAGTGATTCCCTAAACTAGTAGGTTTAAACCCTATGAAGCTCTTGTATCAGAGTTTCTGGGGGCAGATAACCTCTTAGGGATTTTTCCTTGACCATTCCCAATTTAAGATCCAACAAAATAATCATGAGTGAAACCATTAACGGTAGATGTTCCAGATCTTCGAGATCACGGCCAAAACCATGTTCATCAAACCGCCTCAAGAAAGTCCCATCATCACACACCATACTCTTATGGTGTTTGATGGAATAATAAAGTGTTATGTTCCAAGACACTAGTTATAGTAATATGTAAATTATTTTTTATAGAATAATTAATATATTTTCAACCTAGTATTGATACTTTGTAAATGATTTTTATTTTGATATAATATATCAAAAATTGTATTTTTGGTCAATATTCAATTTTAATTAATGAATTTTTGAATTTAATGTATTTTTGAAATAAATAATATGTTAATAAAGGATAATTATTAAATAATTTTTATCAAATATTAATTATCATATATTAAAATGTAAATTCTATAAGTGTTGCAAAAGGGTTATTGTAAAAAATCCAGTGTTTCTTAATTACTATCTATTTTATATTAAAAGTAATTATTAACATATTTAGAGAATTATTTAAATAAAATGATTATTTTTTTGGAATCAAAGTATCAAAATTATCCAATGGTTAATGTTTCATAATCTTCTGAGGCAATCAAATTTTTGGGATAAAATTAAATACCTTATAAATATACCTTGTGTTTTATGACATCACAATGAACCAAAAGAGATGAAATAATTACTATAAATAGTATACATACAAAAATCAATGTTTTACCTTTAAAATAATGGGACTTTTATATTTTATTATTTATTTTGTCTTTCCATTATGAATCCTCTAAAACCTATAATAAATTTTATAATTTTATAATAATTTATTTAAGAGTGTAACTTGCCTCCACAAAATCAAGGGAATTATTTTAAAGATATCTTCCATTTCCTTATAAAATAACAAAAACCACTCCTATTATGGGTAAAAAAATGGAAAAAACCCATTGGATGGTTTTTAGTTTTGGATATTTTATTACGCAAAGTCCAATACCTTTATAATAATGAAATCCCCCACTTTCCTATACAAAACTGAATAAGATCCCATTTATATTCACTAAAAATCCTTGTATAAATACCAAACACTTACCTACACTCCCTAGAGTCCTCCCAAGGTGCCCCAAGCTCTCAAGAATCCCCTCACGAGTCTTTGGATTCACACACTCTAGTAAGGAATCTACACCTTCTTCTCTTTTCAATTCAAGAACATTATATGAAATTAAACTTCGAAATTTAAAGTTATTACATTATCATTAATTTATTCTCATCAAATTACTATACAAGTGATTTTATATGAATGATATATCATTTATCCTCTCTCATTTTGATAATTTCTAATGTTTTTACTATGTCAAAATTCTGTACGGGATCATCCACTCTCTTCTTTTATCATGCACTCCATTTCTGTTATGTCTTCTAATTTCAATTTGAACAATTTAAGATATTTTATTTCATATCCCCCGTCTATGCATTTTTATTTATAAATTATTTTATCCCCTATTTCATTCATTTTTCCTCCTATGAACCATTACATAGACCAGTTTCTGTGCCGAAATTTTGCAAGGGTTTTTTGTTTCTTTTCGTTAATAATGTTTTTTCAATATGGTTTTCCTTATATTTCCAATTAATCATGTTGGGATATTTATTGATATTTTTCAATTAATTTAAATTTCATGTTGAAAATATGAGAGACACATTTCTCTTTCATCAACCGATTTTATGAATTTTTATGTGATGATGTTATGCTGCTGAAATGTGATCACAATTTTCCTTGCCAAAAACGTGTATAGTGATTACGATACCCATTTCCTAGTACAGATATTAACATTTATTCACATATAAATTTATGATGGGGACATACATATGTGTATTCAATTCTCCTTGATCATGTAACAAGTTATGATGATGAATGAATCGATGTGGTATGACCTATGTGGCACACTTATGCATGAGTATGAAATGAATATGATGGGTGCACCCTGATAGCGCACTAATGCATTAGGTAATGTTTGGTGTCATTATGCATCATGTTAGGAGAGGGAGTAAAACAGATTCCTTTATTGTATTTTTCCACCATGATGTCTTCGTAGGTTTTTCATATGCATACGTGTAAGATGCAATGTTTTAATTTGTTTCTATATTTCCCTTATTATTATTATCATGATATATCATGTCAATTTGATCATGTTTATAATTAATACTCTTTTTAAGACTCATTTATAGGCTTATTGTTTATCATGTATTATTATTTTTATGTTATTCCATGTTTTTTTCCTCAATGGGCTTTATAGATTACCCCTTTCTTATGTTTATCCCCAGGTTATCCCATGCGATTTAAAATAAAATGGAATATTAAGAACATTTTAAGAAGGTATTGAATAAAGATGATGTATTTCATTTTTATGTTTTTATGTAATGTACCTAATTCCCAAGGAAACTAGACCTCTCAATCTTTTGGGTTGTACTTTGTATAATATTATGAAATAAATCAAGTATTAATGAAAAATAAAGGTCATGGTTGTTACAGTTGGTATTAAAGGAAAATTGTAGTTATTTTTCAGATTAGGATTAGAAAAATCTTTAGAAAATCCTAAAGAATAAGACTAAGTATACGGAAAAATCCCTAAATTTTGTTGATTATAGATTAATTGGTTTATTAAGAAAATATATCTCTATCGGGATACTACATTTTGATGTTGTTCCAGAACAGATGTACCTAGGAGTAACAACCCTGACAAGGTGTTATAGTCTTCACTCGGGGTAACCTGATACATAAAAATGTTTCATACTATGCACTTGGTTTGAAATTCATAGGCGATATTCTTTTTAAAATTAATACGTTCAATAAGAACCATTATTGAGGAATAAAAAAATTCCCATAAGAATGCGTGTTAGGAAAGAAATCATTAAATTACAAAGATTTATGTTTATAAATTCATAATATAATGAAATGAATGTAATTTATAATTTATATCTTTAATTTCAATGGATTCCTTTTTATGACATTAATTTTTTTAAAATACTCACCCCTTGTTTTCCTTTTATTATATCCAATTTCTCGAAATAGGAGGAATCAGGTAAACAATCAATGTGATTGGAATGGTGATGACTACCCCATTGAGATGCCAAACCCAATGGGAGTAGGAATAAAGAAATTTATGAGGATACCCTCTTAGATGACTCAGGTTATGAATATAAACCTAGATCAGGGGGAGCGTCCCACCCCCCTAAGAGATAACATGTTGTAATCGAGATCATCATGCCACAAATGATTCTTATTTTAAATGGATTATCTGATACCTTAGACATGGAAAAATGGATCAAATCCATTGATAAGATCTACTATATACATTAATGTTATCAATAACAGAAGGTACTTTTGGTTGTTTTTCATGTAGAGGGAGAAACTGATCAGTGGTGTAATTTTATAAAAATTATAAAATATGAGGATAATATCAAATAAATGGAGTGGAATGAATTGTAGAAAAATGTTTTTTGATTGATTTTTTCCTCAGAATCCCTATCTTAGAATGGAAATAGATTTCCTTCCACTCATGTAAAAAGATGATATATATGGGTTTATGAGGAAAACCATAAATGACTTGCATGATAAACCTCTAGTCTTTTCATTTCCACTGAATTCTAGGTTGGCCATTTATTTGGTGGGATACAAATTATTATACAAAAAGTGTTGGCGATTCATGAATTTGATAGATATGAGAAAATTGTCCAATGTGACCTCAATGTCAAGATAGAAATCGACGAATCTCAAGGGTATCATGGAAATAATAAGAATAAAGTGATGTTTAATTTTGGATGTTTTATGGAGAAATATAACTATGCTATGAAATTCCATCACCCCCTTGTCTAATGTATGGAAAGAAGCACCCTAGAAATTTCCTAATGGGAACAAAGAAATGAATTAGTTATGGGAAGTAAGGACACCTTTCTAAGATTTTCTTATTGGAGAAACCAACTAATGAGAAGGAGGAACGAAATTATCTAGTCAAACTATAGGACATTGTTCATTGCTTCAACTATAAGGAACCGATGAACTTTTCAAATCAATTCCCAAAGCCAAGGGTTTTCGAAAAAAACCAACAACCTCAAAGTCATGAAGGGAAATATTTTCCCATCACAACTATTGAGGTGGATCCCAATTGTTAAGTGGTGAAATGTACCCAAGTTATTTATTCAATAATAGAAAATATTCGTTTTGATTATAGTCCTATAAATTCCTTCATATCATAAAGGTTTAGCAGAAATATTAAAACACCACCACAAATATTATAAGTAGATCTATCAGTAAAAATAAAAAATGGAGAAATTATTGAATCCTAAGTATATAGATTCTCACCTATTATAATTTGGCAGCTAAACATCCCATAAAACCTTGTCATACTACCTTTTGTGGAATTTAATGAAATTATGGTCATAGATTGGCTTCCCCTATAAAGATCCAACATAAATTTCGATGATAAAGAAATCACACTCTATATGGAGAATTGACCCTCCATTATATACATGTGAGTGGTGGATGATACATATTCTTTGGCACCATCGTTTCAATCATTGATATTATTTCCATATGAGAAAGCATATCTAAGTTAAATGACTGAGTCTAAGGAAAAGATTATCCTTGAAGTCATGCCTATTGTGAGGGAATACACTGATGTGCTTCATGAGGAATTGCCTCATATTTCTCTAAGATGATAGGTTGAAGTTTCAATTGATCTTATACTTAGGGTGTTTCCAATATCTAGTAATCCATATATGATGATTTTTGTTGAAATTTATGATCTAAACAAACTACTACTAGAGAATCTAGAAAATTATTTAATATACACAAGTGCTTCACCATGGGGTTTACAAGTCCTCTTAATCAAGAAGAAGGATGGGTCAATGTGACTTTGCACTAATTTTAATGATTTCAACAAGATCAAAATAAATAATAGGTATGATTTACCATGGATTTATTACTTATTTGATCAACAATGTGGATAACAATAATTCTCCAAGTTGGATATTTAGTTGGGATATTATCATGTAAGGGTGAAGAAAGAAGATACCCCCATGACTACTTTTCGTATAAGGTACATGCACTATGAGTTCATTGTGATTCCATTCAAACTCACTAATTATCTAATAAACATTATGGACTTGATGAATAAACACTTTAGAAATTAAATGGAATTTTTTCCATCTTTATAAATAATATTCTAATATACTCCTAAATTAAGGAGGAGCATAAGGAGTATCTAAGAACTATGCTAAAGACCCTATAAAATGATAAAAATTATTCTAAGTAAATAAAATGTGATTTATGGTTGTAGGAAATCACTTTATTAGGGAATATCATCACAATCAATGAGATATCTATAGACCCTTTAATAAATAAATTAATTAATGAATTGTTGAGACCAACATCTATGACAAATATCCATAGTTTCCTTGAGATACCTTGATATTATCAAAAAATTTTGAGAACTTTCTCACAATCTTCAAAACCCCTTATAAGTTTTCTCAAATATATATTCAACTTATAAGGAGTTTAATATGCACCAATGATGTTGGTTTGATATGATCAAGGACAATGATGTAACAATCTAGTACCATCATTAAAAAAATAATGTTGAGATTCTATAAGTACAAAGGATCCATCAATTTTATCATTGAAGATAATTTAAAGGATCCAATATTCTTATAATTAAAGATAAAAGTCATGTAAAGCATAAGAAAAGGAACATCAACAATACTTTTACAAATTATTTTTCAACCATATCATCTTAAAAGGTTAAAGGATGCTAAAAAAGTTGATGTGAGAATTTATAAGAATGTGGAAACTATAATAAAAGATAAATCCATGAAGTTTAATGTTTAAAAAGAAATAATTGTTAGATTTTGGTCAAAACTATGTATTCCATCAAATACTGAGTTAATGAAGGAACTATTGGGTGATTCAAATAGTTTAACTTTCTCCATTCACCTAGGAAACACAATGATGTATTGAGATCTTTGGGAGAAAAACTGGTGTGACAACATGAAGAAGGAGATCACTGAATATACATCAATGTGACTTGTATGTTACCAAGTGAAGGCTAAAAGGAATATGTCTAAGGGTATGGCGCAACCATTACCCATACCAATATGGAAATGGGAAAACATCACCATGTACTTCTTCACTGGACTTCCAAAGAAATCCAATGAGAACAATGCTATCTGGGTTGTTGTTTATCATATTACAAAGATAACAAAAATTATTCTTATTTGAGATGATTTCTCAATGGAACATCCTACAAAAATATACATTAGAGAAGTGGTGGTGCTTCATGCAGTATTTCTATCAATTATGTCTAATCACTATCCATGATTTAACTCTATGTTTTGGAAAATTCACTACAATGATCTAAAATCTGAGCAATTTTGTTTACGTTTTATCACCATCAAAATGATGGAGAATTTTATTAGACTATCCAAACACATGAGGAAATGTAGAGATCATTTCTAATTTATTTGAAAGAAGGATGGGACCAACTTCTTCTTCTTGTCGAGGTCTCTTTTTACAACAATTTCTACTCAAGAATAGAAATGGATCCCTATGAAGATATTTTTGGGAGGAGGTGCAGAAAACATTCATTTTGGGATGAAGTTAGGGAACACAAACTGCTTGGTCTTGAAATTGTTGAGGAAATAGTGGAAAAGGTTAAAACAATTCAACATCACATCAAGGCTACCTAGAGACAAAATAGAACTATGATGAAAATCATCGATGAGACCTAGATTTTGATGTTTGAGACTTAGTATTCCTATTCATATCTTGATGTAAGAAAATGATGATTTTTTAAAAAGAATGGAAAGCTTAGTACATGGTACACCATCCCTTTTGAGATCCTGGATTACATCGAAGAAGTAGACTACTGACTTGCACTCCCACGAAATCCATCTCAAGTACATGATGTATTCTATGAATCCCTATTTAGGAAGTACAAACCAAACCCCTCACATATACTCACTGATGAGTCTGTAACATTTTAGAATGAGATTTCTTATGAGGAGTACCTGGTGATGATCTTAGATCATAGTGAAAGAGTTCTATGAAATAATACATTGCACCTAGTCAAAGTGTTTTGGAGAAACCAAATGTCTGAAGAAGAAATGTGGTAATTGGAGGAGGGGATGAAACAAAGTTACCCTCATATGTTTATTATGAGAAAATAAAATTTCAAGGGTAAAATTTCTTAAAGTGTGAAGATTTTAGTGACTGAAACTATTATAAATAAAATTTTCCTTCTGATTTAATAAAATTTATTATTAAGTAACATGGTTATAGAAAACACATGAAATTGTTATGTTTTATTATATCCAATTGGATTTAAAAGTCTATTATATATCTTTACCATTTTTTATAAAGTCATTGAACAATTATCCCATTGTTAGTATAAATATTGGGGTTTAAAAATCCAATTGATTTGGAAAAAAGAAGTGATGGGATCAACCAGTTGGATCATACCTAATGATGCCCATTTTTCTGAACTTCTGAGGGAGATAGTGTCTATGGGATTTCCCATTCACCAATCCCAAAATGAGATCCAACAACTTAACCATGATTTAAGATATTTATGGGAGATGTTCTAGCTCATCGAGATCACAACCCAAACCATGTTTGCCAAACCGCCCAGGAAAGTCTGACCACCACACACCTTACTCTTAGGGAGTATGATGGAATAATTTAGGTATATGTATCAAGAACATAGAAATATGAATATGTACATTATTTTTATATAATAATGAATATATATTCAAACTATTTGTGTCACTCCATAAATGATTTTTATTTAGATATAATACAGCACAAATTGTATTTTTGGTTAATATTAAAATTCAATTAACGAATTTATAAAATTATTGTATTTTTTTAATAAATAATATTTTAATAAAATATTATTATTAAATAATATTTATGAAATATAAGTAATCATATAATCAAATGTAATTTTTATAAGTGTTGGGAAATTGTTATAGTCAAAAAACAGGGCATTTCTTAGTAAATGTAAATTTTACATTAAAAGTGAAAATTCACATATTTAGAAAATTATTTATAGAAAATTAATATTAATTTTGAAATCAAAGTCTCAATATTATCCAACTATTATTTTTTCATAATTTTCTGAGAGATTCAAATTTGTGTGTAAAATTAAATCCCATATAAATATACATTATGTTTAATGACACCAAAATGAGCCAAAATTAATATAATAGTTAATAAAAATGGTCTAAAATTTTAACTAATTTTTTTCTTTAAAATTATTAGATTTTATGTTTATTTGATTTATTTTTTATGCCATTTTGAGTCCTCCAAAACCTATAATATATTTTATGTTTTTAATATCATTTCATTTCAAGTGTGACTCAAATACACATAAGAAATGGAATTATTTTAATATTTTGGACCTTGGACATATAAAATAAAAAAATACTCTCATTTTTTATAAATAATGTATAGAAACCATGGGATGACTTGTGGTTTTGAATATTTTATTATGTCGAGTCAAAACCTAAATAATAAAGAAATCTCCATCATTTCCAATATAAAACCACATAACCTTCCATTTATTTTCACCAAAATTCCTTGGGAAATGACCAAAATATTTTACCCACTCCCAATATTCCTCCCAAGGTGATTTAACTACTCATGAGGCCCCTCCCATGCCTTTGGAGTTATACACTCAAGAAAGAGATCCTCACCTTCCTCTCATTATTTCAATTCTACAACATTTTTGAAATTTGTGATTATAATTTCTATTAGTTTTATATTCATTGATTTATTATCATTAAATTTATGAAAAATTAATTTATATGAATTATATATCATTTATCTTCTCTCATTTTGACCATTTCTTAAGTTATTAATATGCCAAAATTCCACAAGGGAACCTTCACTCTCCTCTTTTATTAGGCATTCCTTTTATGCTATGTCTTTTAGTTTCAATTTTAATTTTTCTTAAATGTTATTCTATATCCACCTTACATCCCATTTCATGTATAAATAATGTGATACCATTTCACTCTTATTTACCCTTCTATGAACACTTACGGGCTCCTGTTACCATGCCGAAATTTTGCAAGGGTTTACCTTCATTTTCTTTATTAATGGTTCTTCTATATCATATGCCCAATATTTACAATTTATCATGGTGAGAAATGTATTTCAATTTACCTATTACTTTCAATTTATTGTTTAAATTATTAGATAATACTTTCTATCTCATCATCCCATTCTATGAATTTTTATATGACGTAGTTATGCTGTCAAAATTTTACTGAAATATTCCATGCCAAAAAAATGTGTAGTGAATACCATACCCATTTCCTATCAAGGGTATTCACATGTATGAAAATATAATTTTTATTAGGAACCTATATATGATTATTCAAAACTCCTTGATCATGGAATAAATTATGATGACGATTGAATCCAAGTTATATGATCTATGTGACACAATTAAGCATTAGTATGAAATGAATATGATGGGTCTACCTACATAACACTACAATGAATTGGGTATTGATTAGTATCATGATACATAATGTTGGGAAAGGGAGTGAACCTCATTCATTTAGGATAATTGTTTCACCATGATATTTTGGCAGGTTTAGCCTTGGTATAAGTTTGTGATGAAGTGTTTTAAGTTTTTCCCACATTTCCCATGTCATGATTATAATTATACATCATGTATATTTGTTCATCATTTTGATTCATATTCTATTTATGCATCACTGATATGTATATTTTTTAACATATGCTATTATCTTTATGTTAGTCCCTTTTTATTTTTTACTGGGATTTATATCTCACCACTTTCTTATGTATATCCACAATTTATCCCATTCAGTTTTATATACGAAATAATATTATGAAAATGATAAGTAGGATTTCAAAAAAGATAATGTATCTCATGTTTTCAGTGGTTAATTAACATATCTAATTCCCAAAGACACTAGAGTTCTTGATATTTTGGATTTTATTATATATAAACGTATGAAAAAAATCTCGTATTAATTAAAAATAAAGATCAATTTTGTTGTACCAATGAGGTTGAAAAATCCGGTAGCATGGTCAACTCTGTGAGAAATCATTTGGTGTATATATTTAGTTATGTATGACTTGTGTGACCAATAGTTGGATTCAATGTGTGGTCTCTGAAAAGTGCGAGACCTCAAGAGATCTGGGGAGGTGTGGATGTAGTCACGTTCTTGGAAGGAATGATACCGTTGGGGGTAGGTGAATATGTGGCTCGTGATAAACACCTATCGTTATTCTATGTGATCATAGTGGAAAGTGCAGGTTATGCCCAGGAAATTTGGGTTATAGATCAGTGTGATGGTTGTTTTGTTACTGTGTTAATTTATAGGGTCATGCAAGAAGAACTCGAGTTGGGTGATGATAATGGTTCTATAGGGATTGTTGGGTCACAATCAATTGATTGAGGGTCGTGAGTTGGTACTGAGTTTTGGTTTGAAATTATTTTTGATTTGTTGTGAGTGAGTGTTGATGGGATGTTTTTAGGTACTGAAGCCCATGAATTTTGGAAAGTTAAGGTTTCCCCATGGTGGGATGTGCGTTTTTTATGGATAAATTGTAGTGGTGTTTATTAACCACTTCTTGGCATAATTTTAGATAGTAAAGACTATGCTCAATATCTTAACATTGTCCATTGTATGCTGAGAGATCTCTAACATTAGGTATAACTATCAAAATATGTTTTGCTTGTATATGGATCCCCATAGAGTGTTCACTGTCGGAGACATATATTTGGAGATGTATGGTGGGTAATATACCATAAAACGGTTACAGGTGAGGTTATCGGGATGGACCAAATGTCAATGAATATCGTGACTGTCATTCTCAAAAGCCGGGAAAAAGTAGTGGTTTCTGATGTTTTTTTATTTTTGGAAAATCTATATGGCCGCATCCATGTATCGGGGTCCATCTCATGATCGAAGAATGTGCCATTGTGGTTGAGTTTTTTTTGAGGAAAGCGGGATAATTAAACAGCTAAGGTGGGGATAATTATGATAGTCATAGATGTGCTGAGAAAACTATAGAGAAGATGTGGTGGTGCTATGATACCAATTAAAAGCCTACAAGGGGAATATTTGGGATCCTAGTAGGGAAAACCATGTGTGCCTTTGATAAGGTGGTTTATAGAGCCTCGCATTGGCTTTGGGCTCAAGGTGGTTACGAGATAAAGCCAACATGCCAATACTGGAGTCATTAATGGGTGTGAAAATCCATGAAAATGAAGGTTGGGTGTTAGAACGTTATAAAAATTGGGAATGAACCCAGATAAGTGTATTTGTGTAACCTGATAATGTGTTACTTATTAAAACATTTTTTCAAATCAGATGTATTATAATTCCAATAGTTAAGTCGAGTGTGTTTTGATATTGAAGATGGGTTTTGAGGAAGGGTAAAGTTTCCTTTATTTGATGTATGGATAATATAGGTTTTTGGGTTTGTAACATTGATAGATACCTTGTATCATGATGAACACATCGAGATTAGTGGATACCCTAGCAGTAAAGTATCAGTTTTAAGTTGGTTGTTGACACTAGTAGGTGTATTAAGTGATGGTTATCTAACCTAAGTCAAAAGGATTCAGTAATCATAGGCCACTTACCGGTTTATTTCTTAGTGGAAAGTGTGTGTTGGAAATGAAGAAGAACATGAGAGAACTCAAGTTATTCTTAGTCTTCAAGGGGATGAATTGTGCATGTTCACATTGGGTGGTTTAAACAGAAAGAAAGAATGCATGTGTGGGGTTGAGTTCTCATGGATGTTTGGGAATAGTGACTTGATAAATGCATTGAATATGTAATGAAGGTAGATTTTAGGGCCTGATAGTCCTATATTTTTTGGGTGTCCATCCACTGAAAGGTGGTGGTGGTGAATTAAGTCATTTGGTCAAGAGCACCATAGTGGATAAATGTCCAGTGGATAGCCTGAATGGTGTTTCAAGTTTGATGGGATCAAGTAAGATCCATCCCAATTCTTAGGCTTGGGTTTTTAATGGTTTAGTATAATGAGATTAAGGTTATTCTTGGGTCATGCCTTTTTAATGTTCAGATGTGTTGTGAGGACGTTTAGCCTCGAGTTATAGATTAGTGTAGGTTGGGAAGTCTAGATGGAATCTACAAGTTTCATTGGTGACATAGGAATTAGGTAACCATTAGAATTTTGGAAACTAGGAGTCATGGAGCCAAGGAAATTGGGCCATGAGTTGTGGGGAGGATCAAAGCGAAGGTGTTCCTATCCGCCCTCCCAAAGAGGTGTTTTATTTTTTTGCGTCCCTTTGTCTCGTGGTTTAGTGGGGTTAACTGGAACATTATGTCATATTTTATGTTAAAGAGGATGAGGTTTATGTGTATGCATCCGTTGAGTAGCATTAGGTTCATGATCATGGATCACAATGATAAATTTTCTTTATAAAAGTGATAGATCTTCAGTTCGAGTATTGTGAAGGAATTGTCTTTCTTAGTAGGATTTTTGAGAAATATGGTTTGGTAGGAGGACCATGTGACCAGACCCTTTGGTCTTGATGGATCAGTAAGTCTTTCAAGTATGGTTTGAGGACGAATATTTATAAGGTGTAGAGGTTGTAAGATCCCAACCTTTTATGGAGGTACATGCCTACTTAAATTTTGGTTAAACATAATTTATTTTGGATAATGATGTGGTTCCTAGGTGTTTGAGTAGTTTTGGGAGAATTCCTATGGTTTAGTACATTAAAGGAGGAGAAAATAAGTCAAATAGTATGCAAGGAATGGTTGGTGCAAGATTATTACAGACCATGTGGTTATATAGGGAAACATTGTAGTAGAGCAACTTTCTGAATAGAGGCTAGCACATGATATCCACACAGTTTTACAAACTATGTATGTTCTTCTAGGAATACATGTGGCTTGTATACTCTTGGATATAGGGATCCACACATTTAGTGTATGGTTTGGATAACCGTGCTGCCAAACTATGCAACCCTTAAAAAATGAGAAATACCAGTTTTTTTCCTCTCATCTTTAAAGGTTTTAACCAAAATTTGTCCCCTATTAACCCTCTAGAAATTTGGTTGATGAACCAAACCCTTCTTGGATTTCAATAGATGATTCTCCTTTAATTTATGGCAGTTTTGATAGTGTTTAGGTGAATATAGAAGATCCTGGTGAGTCTAACCCTCACATTCCTTCATTTTTCAGATTTGGGTTGGTAGAATTGTTATAATAATTCCAACACCCTAAAACCCTCACTTTTATAGTATATTATACGTTTGGGTTTTAAGGGGTGTTTGAGTTCAAATCAAGGGTTGAGGTTAATCTAGTTATAATAACCAAACATGAGAAAGGTGGTCTGAAATCTTTTTCCCAATGTCTTGATGTGTTATATGTATATGTTGTCATGTTAATTAACTTCTTTTCTATGTTTTTATGTCTTATGTTATGCAAACTAATTTTGGACTAAATGAGGTGTGATACCCTTCTTGTTCCCTATTGGGTTTTTGGATGATGTGAGAGATACTCATGAGGTATGTTGAACCCATGAAAATTGACAAATAATATCATGAATATTGGTATAGAGGAAATGTGAGAGTGAATGAGTTGTAAATTGTAATTGGAAATGTGGTCTTGGTTAATTAGGAAATGGAATTGATCATATGTCATATTTTTTAAGTAACTATGAGTATTTTGAAATGGTTTAAATGATTCATTTTGGATTTTTAACCGGTTATGGTTTTTTTATGAAGAATATTTTCTTTGTAAATGTTGGAAATGTTTTCAATGGAGTTGTCCACATAATGGTGATTTATAAAGTGGTTCTATTTATATATTTCAAAAGTTGATTTGAAAGGAGGGAGTGGTTTCAATTTTAATGAAAATACCTTAATTATTGTTTGAAATGTATGGAAATGGAAATGAATTCCTTGAGAAAGGGTTTAGTTATCAGAAAGGAAGACCTGTGTTTTAAAGGGGTGGCCTCAAGATGATTTTAACAAGGTATTTTTTTGTGTTATCATGGATTGTGAAATGAGTTGGATATGAATTTTTATCTAGTAACTAATGTTGGATAAGAGTGCATTTTGTATAATGGTATGTGTGTTTATTGAGTTTTTGTTTGTAGATTTTATATTTGTTTAAATGAGCTAAGGAATGTAAATGGAAAATGTGTTAAGGTTTAAGAAGCATACACACATAGCTTAGTGGTCTATTGGGTATTGACATGAGGATCTATGCCCATAGGTTAGGTTGGATGGAGGCTCTACACCATGCCCATGTATGCATGTGTTAGGGAGTTTTTTGGGTTTTATTCCCCTAACAGTTTCATTTGATAAGACTACATGGACCATGTATCCTATGTAGGTGCTATGTAATGTACTGTACGGATATTGGAAATGGGATCTAAGCATCCCTGTAACACCCAAGAATTTTATAATAAATATTTTTTTTATGTTATATACATCATCAAAGGAATATTTCACTACACACAACACTATCTTGGCATTCATTACACGCAATCATGACCTTCCTCGATAGCTTGCGTTGTACGCAATACCGAGTTTCACTAAACAATGATATGCTATTAAAATATTATTAAAACTAGCCGTTATGAATAGTAATACCCACTTTTTGAGATTTTATAAATTTTATCTTTCAAAATGGACTTCATTTTTGGATTCGGAATATCGAAATTAGCATAGGGTGAAATTTTGGTATTTTTCTGAAAACATTCAATTTTTGATGAATAGTGAGAACACTGGGTTACTATTTAAAAACTGACTTTTTATTTAAATAATTATTTATTTTATTTAAATTTATTTTAGGTCAAAATTGATACATAATACCTATATATGTTCAATATATTTCATTGGAGTCATTTTATAATAATTTTAGATATATAAAAATTTTATTGAACTTGTCACCGTCTTTTACCCACCTCCTAGGAGAATATGATAATTCACATAAAACATAATTTTACCACTTTTGTGTGTGTAATTTTGAAAATTTGAGAGACACGGTTAATATCAAGGACTAAAATGTGGTTCAATAAGATGAAAATAATTTTTTTTGAATAGTAACTTTTTACTTTTATTTACCACGATTAAAAGTAAATAGGGTAATTAAGCGTAAAAATGATATTATTATTATCCTAACACATGTCCTAATTCTATTGGATAAGTTTAATTAGACTAAAAACAACCTTAGGAATAAAATATGACCATTTAGGTCCACTTGGATTAGATTAGGACATTTATTATTAATTTATTTAATGAAGGGTTAAAATAGTTAAAATCAAAGTTTAATAACTAATTAATGTTTAATATAGGGTTATACAAAAGATAAATTCGACTATAAATATTCATTAGAAATATAAAATGATTTAATACCTAATTGTATTTTATTTATAATTTTTATACAATAAATAAGTTAAGTTATATATGACACAACGGTGATGCAGTAATTACCTAAATAATGAAATATTAAAATAATTGATATTATAAATACCCAAATAAATGTAATTTGAGACTTTATATGAATTACACTAATTTTTTAGGTTAATATTACATGTTATTATTGATTTAAATAACTTTTTTCGATCTAATAATGCTGTTATGATTTTCAGAAAAATCAATTATCAAATAGTGTCAAAATTGACATAAAATTGTATTTAAAACAAATATTATATTATTAATTGTTATTTTATTAATAAAAATATAAGGTTCGTCTAAATTACTTATATAAGGATATATATATTAATAATGAACCACTTGGGGTCCTTTTGACTTGTTATATTATGTTTATTAACCGTATATTGTAAGAAAACAAGAAGACACGGTAAAAGTTAAATTATTTAACTTAGAGTTAAATCGAAATGATAAGGTTACAATTGTAACATACACTTGTTTAAAATCTATTTTTTGAGAGGCTTTCGACCCATCCCCACCTTATCTTTGAAATAAATCAATTTGGAGCTATTAAAAATAGAATATGAATTTATAATAAAATAATATATTTAGTTTTTCCAAAGGTGCCCCTCTCCTCCCTTCTAAAAGGGCACCTCCTCCCTCTCCTCCTCACACCCTTTGACCCTTCATGCTCGGCCAACCCCTGCCAATTTATCTTATTCACTTCCCTATAAACATCCTATAGGACTTGGTCTTCTTCAAAGACCATCTTTAGTAACTGAAGAGGAGGTTAAGAAGAGGCGCTTTAAAGAAGAGGTAATGGCCATTACCGATTCTTTCAACTTTATTTATTCTTATAATTATTATTATTTAGTTGTTTAATTATCAAGTAATAACATAAGTATCACTAATATACTGATATGTTATTATAAATATGAAACAACCCTATTTCACCTTCTATCCATCCTACAAAAAATGAAATCACCACGCGTGCACACGTGCAGAATACCGTCTCCACGTCACGGTGTAATCTATTTTCCACCACCACCTTACTTGGATGCATATAATGGTGTAAAGAATAACTATATATGATTATTGTAAAGTTATATTTATTCTAAAATAGTATACACACACTTGAAAACAATTCCACGATCATGGGAACGGTATCATCGCTCGTGCGTACGTACGACCTACCGTCTCCACGATGTGATGCGACTCGTTATACATGATCTTCATTGAATAATGATTATATAAATAAATTGAATGAATAAATATGATATATATTACAATAATACCATTCTGAAAATGATGTATCTATACCCTAAAAATAAGAATAAGAATTTATTTGACAAAACACGCATAAGAACAAAAAGCAATAAACACCCAAATAACAACTAGTAAAGAAATATTACTAATAAAAATCTAAGAATCTAAGAATATGACCATATATGATATCTTAAAAATGGTTATGATTCTGGAATAATTCAATAACATTATTTAAATCATTATACAGGAGGTTCAGACACGTACGACGAAAATAGGACCTAAGGTAAGGGAAAATCTCACAATCTCATTTTTATCTGAGATTGTTTATATTTCCAAATTTACTGGGGAATATTTATCATCCAAATCCATGTTTACTCAATATGTAATATTATTTCTATCCACATACAATTGTTTAAATCCAATTTTACCCATTGGTGAGTTTTTAGTAAAAGATATGAAAGGAATATTTTGTCATTTTTAGTACGAGGTACTTTTTGACTTTCCCGGCCAAAGTACGAGAAGAATGTTTTTTTAACTTATACGAACAGAATGGACTTTTATAACATTATTTAAATGAAGCTTCCTTTAAAATTTTTCAAATTTATTTTTAATCAACTTCTTTTAGTTTAAAATATTATGACATGTAAAGGATGAAAAAAATGTTTTTTTAAGTAGAAAGGATATTTTCCTCAAGAAGGGAGTTCTAGTGTTTTATCAAAATTATTTTCCATCTATGATAATATAGGGTTCTGTTTCTATACTTATTATTACATTGATTTGATTATGTTGTGATGGAATTATTTTTATTAAGTCCATTATCTTATATGAATTTTTTATGATGTCACGATGTTTAAGAATCCCATTTTTATTACATAGGTTTTGCTATGATGTATGATTTATGATTTTGTGGCAAACATAAGAATGGTTTCATTATGAGATGGGTGGGACCTATATCACCCTCCAATTCATTGGTTAAAGATTTATGTCTCATGAGATAGACATGGCTGGAACGACAGGTTAATCTGGTTTAGTGAAACAGGACTGAAACTAGGAGTGAACTCGGTTCAGAAATGGACTTTGTCTGCTAAGATAGTCTTGGAAATGAGTCTTGACTAATTAGAAATGATTCTATATGATTATGTTTGTAAGCCAAAAAGTTTCATGTTTTATGTTATGATTATTTGGATTATATTTTACTCTTATGATTGATCACATGTCATGATACTATGATCTCTTTTGCAGGACAAGATTTTCAAAATGTTATGTTCTTAAGAATATGATGTGATTGATATTTCTTTTGTTTACCCTTACTGAGCATTTGAGATCACCCTTTTGTATGTTTTATTTTCCCCAGGTCTAGAGGAAGGGTATTAAGTAGAATATTCCAAAAGGGACTCTAGATATGATGAAATAAATTGGAGACAACATAGATGATTTATGAACCAGTTGTTTATTTTTCCCAGTTTCTAAAGACACTACACCTATACGGTCCTTTCATGGTTTTTTTATATGTTGTAATAAGTATTCTTCAATTCTAAAGTAATAAAAATGTATGTAAAGTATGTTTCCTTATAGTTGGTATAAGAGGAAATGTATAGTCAACCTTTGGAAACTAGGATGTGAAAGCCTTAGTAAGAACCCTAAGGATATATCTAAGCAGAGAACACAATCTTAGTGTTTTAGAAATATCCATGAATAACCTATGATAATACCTAAAGTGTGAAATTTTATTCTAGATTATGTGGTTTTCCTATTATAATTAGTATTTCTCACACTATTATTCTTGGTTTTAGTAAACGGTTGGAACCCAAAAGAACCGTGTTAATACGGAATGCGATGGGCAATGCAATGATTGTACCCCTCAGAAACCAAACATTATGTGAGCTAGAATGAAAAATCTTTTAGCCATTCTCAAACAAAATTCTCAAGCTATGAATCATGGAGGTCTTCCAAACGAGCAAGGGAAGGGGAAAAATTCTATTGAATCATTTATGAGGCAGTGACCACCCACATTCAGCGGGTCTGCTGATCCATTAGTTGCTGAACAATGGATCAGTACCACTGAGAAGATATTTTCAGTTCTTCAATATTCTGAACATGACAAAGTCATCTTAGCAGTTTATCTTTTGGAAGGTGATGCTGATCAATGGTGGAATCTTATCAAGAATACGAGGCAAAGAGATGAAATTGAGTCCATGGAATGGGACGAGTTCATGAACTTATTTTTCAATAAGTACTTCCCTCGTATTCTTCAAACAAAGATGAAGAAGGAGTTTCTTGAACTGAAGCAAAATGATGATGAATCTGTTGGTACCTATGAAGTAAATTTTACAAGACTTGCAAGGTACTCTTCTGGGATTATTATCCAACCTGAGAGTAAGATCGATTGATTCTTTAGTGGCTTAAAACCAAGTCTTTGAAGGGAGTTAGCCATAAGTGACTTCAATAGCTATGAGGAAAATGTTCGATGTGCTCTCAAGGTTGAGATGGATATTGGAGTAACCCATCCGCCATATGCGTTTGATAAGAAGAGGAAAATGGAATTCAGAGGAAAATCTAAAGACCACACTGAAAAAAATATGAGTTTTCCATTATGCTCAAAATGTGGAACGAAACATGGAGGGAGTTGTATTAAAGGGACAAGTAAATGTTTCAAATGTGGAAAAGAAGGTCATTGGGAATTTGAATGCCGCAATGATGGGAAGAATATGTCTAGTGATGCGAACGAATAAAAGGCAACATAGAGTGCACCTCGTACACTTCAATATTACAAGTGCTTGGAAATGGGGCATTATGCTAATCAATGTCCTAATACAAGGGTTGTTGATGATGATCGACGTCCACAAACTCTTAAGGCTAAAGATAAAGGACAGTCACATGAAATTTCTATCAGTGATGTGGAGTATGATAATGAAGTGGTGAAAGGTACACTTACCATCCACTCTAAAGTAACAAATGTTTTATTTGATTCTAGATCCACCCTTTTATTTCTAAAGATTTTTCTAAGTGTATCACCATATTACATCAAAAATTAGATGTTTAGTTACATGTGACAACCCCTAATGGAACAACAGATGCATATAAAGTTTATAATTATTCTTCTATTGAAGTTTGTGGGAAAGTGCTTCTTACAAATATTGTGATCCTTCCTATAGTTGAATTTGATGTGATTCTTGGCATGGATTGGATTTAGTTATACGGAGCTCATATCAATTTCCAAATAAGGGAAGTCACATTTCATATTCCAGATCAATCTATGATCGTCTATCGATGCAAGGATGAACATAACCTTCCAGTGGAAACTTCTTCCATCTTATGGGTCTTGATTCCACTAAATTAAGGTTATTTATCACAAATGGGTGGTGAGAAACTCATGATTAAGAATATGCCTATTGTAGGAGAGTTTGATGATGTCTTTCCAGAGGAATTTCTAGGTCCTCCACCGAATTGTGAAGTTGAGTTTTCAATAAAACTCATACCAGGTGCTATGCCCATATCAAAAACACCTTATAGAAAGGCCCCAATTGAGTTGCAGGAATTGAAGAAGCAAATACAAGAGAATCTTGATAAGGGATTCATACGCCCTAGTGATTCCATTTGGTCTTACTAATTCCCCCACTATCTTCATGGATCTAATGAATAGAGTCTTTAGAGACTATCTTGATTAGTTTTTGGTAGTCTTTATAGACGATATTCTTGTCTATTCAAAGATCAAGGAAGAACATGAAGATCTCCTGATAATTGTATTAAAGACCCTGAGAAAGGATAAGCTTTATTCCAAATTTACCAAGTGTGAATTTGGCTTCAAAAAAGTTGCATTTTTGGGTCACATAATCTCAAAATAGGGGATATCTATAACGACCCATACTTTACATACATTGTTAATACTTCAAAATTGAAGCACCCTTATTACAACATATGACAAAACCACAAAGGACCGTATAGGTATAGTGTCTTTAGAAACTGGGAAACATAAACAACTGGTTCATAAATCTTCTACAGTGTCTCCCATTTATTTCATCATATCTAGGGTCCCTTTTAGCATATTCTACTTAATATCCATGTTCCTGACCTGGGGAAAAGAAAACATAAAAGGGTGAGCTCAAATGCTCAGCAAGGGAAAATAAAGGAAATAAAAATCATATCATATCTTTTTGAAAATCATAACCTGTAAAAGAGATCATAATATCTTAACATGGAATAAATCATAGAAGTGAAAATGAGATCCCCATAATTATAACATGAAACTTGAAACTTTGTGGCATGCACACATAATCATGGAACATCATTTCTTGTTATTCATGACTCATTGCCAAGACTATCGTAGTGGACAGAGTCCCTTTCTGAACCGAGTCACCCTCGTTCCAGTCCTGTTTCACTGAACCGGTATAACCTACCGTTCCATCCATGTCTATCTCATGAGATATAAAATCTTTACTCAATGCATTGGAGGGAGATATAGGTCCCACCCATCTTATAATGAATCATTTCTTATGTGTGCCACATGATCATAAACCATACATCATAGCGTAACCCATGTAATAAAAATTGAATTCTTAAACAACATGACATCATAAAACAATTCATATAAGATAAAGGAATTCATAAAAATATTTCCATCACAACATAATAAAATCCATGTAATAATAGGGATAAAAACAGAACCCCTTTATTATCTTAGATGGAAAATAATTTTGATAAAATACTTGAACTCCATTCTTGAGGAAAATATCCTTTCTACTTCAAAAACATTTCTCCTTTCATAACATGTCATATGACTTTAAAATAAAATAAGATGATTAAAAATAAACTTGAAAACTTGTAAAGGAAGCTTCTTGGAAATAATGTTTTAAAAATCCATTCATGCCGTATAAGTTAAAAAAACATTCTTCTCGTACTTTTGTCGGAAAAGTAAAAAAGTACCTCGTACGAAAAACGCCAAAATATTCCTTTAATATCTTTTACTAAAATCTCACCGAAGGGTAAAATTTGATATAAACTATTGTATAAGGATATAAATATTACATATTGGGGAAACATGGATGTGGATGATAAAATACACCCCAGTAAATACTAAAGTATAAACAATCTCGGATAAAAAATGAGATTGTGATATTTCCCTTACCTTAGGTCCGATTTTCTTTGTACGTGTCTGAAGCTCCTGTATAATGGTTTAAATAATGTTATTGACTTATTCCAGAATCATACATATTGATATGATATCATATATGGTCATATTCTTAGCTTCTTGTTAGTAATATTTCATTGTTACTTGTTACTCGGGTCCTTATGGCCTTTTGTTCTTATGCGTGTTTTGCCGAATAAATTCTTATTCTTCTTTTAAGGTTATAGATACCTTATATCTAGAATGGTATTAGTGTAACATATATCATATTTATTCATTCAATTCATTTATATAATTACTATGTAATGATGATCATGTAGAACGAGTCGCATCACATCGTGGAGACGGTATTCCGTACGTACGCACGAGTGATGATATCGTTCCTATGATCGTGGAACTATATTTGAGTATATATATATTATTTCAGTATCAATATTACTTTATAATAATAATAAATAGTTACTCATTACACCATTATACCCATCCTTGTAAGGTGATGGTGGAAAATAGATTACACCACGGCGTGGAGATGGTATTCCGTACGTACACACGCGCGGTGATTTCATTTTTCCGTAGGATGGATAGAAGGTGAATTAGGGTTGTTTAATATTTATAATAACATATCAGTATGTAAGTAATACTGATGTTGTTAATTTATCATGAAAAAACTAAAGAAAAAGAAGTTGAAGAAGAAAGAAATTGAAAAGATCGGTAATGGATATTACCTCTTCTTGGGAACGCCTCTTTGAATCCTCCACTTAGGGAACTAAGATTGGTCTTTGAAGAAGACCATGACCTCTAGGATTATTCTAGGGAAGTGGAGAGGAGAAAATGGCAGGGGTTGGCCGAGCTTTAGTGCTCAAATTGGTGTGAGGAGGATTGGGAGGAGGTGCCCTTTTATAAGGGAGGAGTGGGGCACCTTAGGAATATCTCAAAATATTATTTTATATTAAAGTAAAAATCGGTTCATAATGGTTCCAAAGGGTCTTATTTCGAAGATAAAGTGGGGATGGGTCGAAATAATATCAACCAATAAGATTTAGAAAAGTTTAGGGTATTATTTTAACCTTATCAATTAGATTTAACTCTAAGTTATATAATTTAACTTTTACTGTGTCTTTTTGTTTTCTTTCACTATATAGTTAATACACTTACTATAACATGCCAAACGAACCCCAAATTGTTTATTATTAATATATATATCCTTATCTAAGTCATTTGGCCGAACCTTAGATTTTTAGGAATAAAATAACAATTAATAATATAATATTTTATTTAAAAACTATTTTGTATCAATTTTGACACTATTTGATATATGATTTTTGTGAAAGTCATAACAGAATTATATGTTCGAACCAAGTTGATTATATCAACACTAATATATCATAGTAACCTATAAAATTAGTATAATTCATAAAAAGTCTCAAATTAAATTTATTTTTGTGTTTATAACATCAATTATGTCAAACTTTCATTAATAAGATAATTACTGCATCATCATTGTGTCATTAATAAATTAAATTATTTAATATCTAAAAATTACAAATAAAATACCATTATGTAAGAAATCTTTTTATCTTTCTAATGAATATTTATAGTCGAATTTATCTTATGTATTACCCCATATTAAAAATGATTTACTTATTAAACTTTGATTTTAACTATTTTAACCCTTCTTTAAATAAATTAATAATAAATGTCCTAATCTAACCCAAGTGGGCCTAAATGGGAATATTTTATTCCTAAGTTTGTTCTTGGTCAAATTAAACTTATCCAATAGAATTAGGACATGTGTTAGGGTAATAGTAATATCATATTTACCCTTAGTTACCCTATTTACTATTAACCGCGGTAAAAAAAATAAAAAGTTACTATTCACCAAAAAATTATTTTTATCTCATTGAACCACATTTTACTTACTGATATCAACGGTGTCTGTCGGATTTTCGAAATTCCATTCACAGAAGCGGTAAAATTAAGTTTTATGCAAAATTCAGTTTTTTACCTACCACTTAGTGGTTTCACTATTCATCAAAAATTGAAAGTTTTCAGAAAAATACCAAAATTTCACCCTAGGCTAATTTCGGTATTCTGAATCCAAAAATGAAGTCCATTTTGAAAAATAAAATTTATAAAATTTCAAAAAGTGGTTATTACAATTCATAACGGCTAGTTTTAATAATATTTTAATAGCATATCGTTGTTTAGTGAAACTCGGTATTGCGTACGACGCAAGCTATCGAGGAAGGTCGTGATTGCGTGTAAAGTAAGCCAAGCAAGTGTGTAGTGAAAGATTCCTTTGATGATATATAAAAACGAAATATTACTCATAAAAATATCGGGTGTCACATTCTACCCCCCTTAAAAGAATTTCTCCCTCGAAATTCATCACTTTGTAACAAACAGATGAGGATACCTCTCCCTCATCATATCCTCAAGATCCCAAGTAGCTTCTTCTAATTGGTGGTTCCTCCATAAAACTTTCACCAAGTGAGTGGTCTTGTTTCGTAGGAATTTTTCGCTACGATCCAGAATCTCTATCGGCTGTTCTTTATAAGAAAGATCTTGCTCCAGCGGTACAACTTCTGAGCTGAGTACATATGAAGGATCTGGTATGTACTTTCTCAGGAGAGATACATGGAACACATCGTGAACATGAGAGAGATTCGGTGGAAGCGCCAATCGGTAAGCTACCTTCCCAACACGATCCAGTATTTCGAAAGGACCGATATATCTAGGGCTCAACTTCCCCTTCTTTCCAAATCTAATAACCCTCTTCCAGGGAGATATTCGTAAGAACACTTTATCACCCACTTCAAACTCTAGGTCTTTTCTTCGGTTGTTGGCATAACTTTTCTGTCGACTCTGAGCTGCTCTTATGTGTTGTTGAATAGATCTGACCTTTTCTTCCATTTCATCAACGAGATCAGGTCCTAATAGCTTTCTTTCCCCAACTTCATCCCAGCAAGTTGGAGTCCTGCATTTCTTTCCATAGAGAGCTTTATAAGGAGCCATCTGAATACTGGAGTGAAAGCTATTATTATAAGAAAATTCCACCAAAGGTAGGTGTTGATCCCAACCTCCTTTGAAATCCATAGAGCAAGCTCTCAACATATCTTCTAGGGTTTGAATTGTTCTTTCAGACTGACCGTCTGTCTGGGGATGATAAGCAGTGCTGAAACTCAACTCTGTATCCAGAGTATGCTGAAGACTTCGCCAGAACTTCGAGGTAAATCTCGGATCCCGATCAGATATAATAGAAAGTGGTACTCCATGCAATCTTACCACTTCCTTTACATATATCTTGGCAAGCTGATCTAGAGAGAAATCCTCTCTAATAGCAATGAAGTGTGCAGACTTTGTAAGACGATCAACTATGACCCAAATAGCATTATTGCCTTTGGATGTTTTAGGAAGTCCTGTGACAAAGTCCATAATGATGTTTTCCCATTTCCATTCGGGTATGGGTAATGGTTGTAACATCCCCTTAGACTTCTGTCTCTCAGCTTTAACTTGTTGACAAACCAAGCATTGAGAGACATATTCAGCAACATCTCTTTTCATGCCATCCCACCAGAAGTAATCCTTCAGGTCCCTATACATCTTCGCGCTTCCAGGATGAATAGAGAATGATGAACTATGAGCCTCATCCAGCAGCTCCTTCTTTAATTCAGGGATGGAAAGAACACAACCCCGATTCCTGAACTTTATTATCCCATCACAATCAAGGTTGAATTCAGGAACATTTCTCACCTTCTTTTGTAACTCGAAATCTTCTTTCTGTGCCTCTTCAATCTTCACATGTATAGATGGTTGAAAATTCATTTGAGAAAGATACGATTTTCCCCTTCTATTATAATTCCAAGATCCATCCTTTGTAAATCCATAAATATTGGATCTTTTGTGATCCTCATCATGGATAAACTAGCATGGTCTTGTCGACTTAATGCATCTGCGACCTAGTTTGCTTTCCCAGGTTGGTAATGGATTGAGCAGTCGTAATCCTTAATCAGCTCCAACCATCTTCTTTGACGCATATTCAACTCCTTTTGTGTGAAAATATACTTTAAACTTTTATGATCAGTATAAATATCACACCTTTCACCATAAAGGTAATGCCTCCAAATTTTTAATGCAAAGATTACCGCAGCCAACTCCAAATCATGTGTTGGGTAATTTTGCTCAGGGATTTTCAACTGTCGTGAGTCATAAGCTATCACCATATCATTTTGCATAAGAACACACCCCAATCCCTTCTTGGATGCATCACTATAGATCACAAACCTTTCTCCACTACAAGGCAGTGTGAGCACAGGTGCACTGGATAACCTTCTTTTCAACTCCTTGAAATTCTCTTCACATTCCTCTATCCAAACAATCTTAACTCCTTTCCGAGTCAACTTGGTGAGTGGATTAGATAATCGTGAAAAATCTTTTACAAAACATCGGTAATATCCAGAAAAACCAAGAAAACTTCGGATATCAGTTACTGTTGTTGGTCTTGACCATCTTTCGATAACCTCTGTTTTTGCTGGATCCACAGATATCCCCTCTTTTGAGATTATGTGACCCAAAAATGCAACTTTTTGAAGCCAAAATTCACACTTGGTAAATTTGGCATAAAGCTTCTCCTTTCTCAGGGTCTTCAATATAATTCTCAAGTGATCTTCATTGTCTTCCTTGCTCTTTGAATAGACAAGAATATCGTCTATAAAGACTACCACAAATTGATCAAGATAGTCTCCAAAGACTATATTCATTATATCCATGAAGATAGCAGGGGCATTAGTAAGACCAAATGGCATCACTATAAATTCATAGTGTCCATACCTTGTACGGAAAGTCGTCTTTGGTATATCCTCCCTTTTGACCCTTAATTGATGATACCCTGAACGAAGATCAATCTTGTAAAATTATTGAGCTCCGCGTAGTTGGTCAAATAAGTCATCAATGCGTGGGAGAGGATATTTGTTCTTGATAGTGATCTTGTTAAGTTCTCGATAATCAATGCAGAGTCTCATTGATCCATCTTTCTTCTTAACAAATAGAACAGGTGCTCCCCAAGGTGACGCACTAGGACGTATGAATCCCTTATCAAGATTCTCTTGGATTTGATTCTTCAATTCCTGCAACTCAATTGGGGCCATTCTATAAGGTGTCTTTGAAATTGGAAAAGCACCTGGTACGAGTTCTATTGAAAACTCAACTTCACGATTTGGTGGAAGACCCGATAATTCTTCCGGAAAGACATCATCAAACTCCCGTACAATGGGCATATTCTTAATCGTGAGTTTCTCACCAACCATTTGAGATAAATAACCTTCATTTAGTGGAATCAATACCCATAAGATGGAAGAAATTTCCACTGGAAGGTTATCTTCATCCTTGCATTGATAGACGATCGTAGATTGATCGGGAATATGAAATGTGACTTCCCTTCTTTGGAAATTGATATGAGCTCCAGGTAGAGAAAGCCAATCCATGCCAAGAATCACATCAAATTCCACTAAAGGAAGGATCACAAGATTTGCAGGAAGCACTTTCCCACAAACTTCGATCGGAGAAGAATTATAAACTTTTGATGCGACTTTTGTGCCATTAGGTGTTGTCACAGCTAACTCAACATCTAATTGATGAGGTAATACGGTGATACCCTTAGAAAATTTTTCATAAATAAAAGAGAGGGTTTATCCAGAATCAAATAAAACATTTGCTACTTTAGAGTGGATGGTAAGTGTACCTTTCACCACTTTGTTATCGTACTCCACATCGCTGATAGAAATTGCATGTGACTTTCCTTTGTCTTTAGCCTTAAGATTTTGTTGACGTCGACCATCATCATCAACCCTTGGATTTGGGCATTGATTGGCATAATGCCCCATCTCCTTGCACTTGAAACATTGAAGTGTAGTAGGTTAATTCTGTGTATCCCTTCCTTTGTTTGCATCAGTAGACATCTTCTTCCCATTATCGTGGAATTCAAATGCCCGATGACCTTCCTTTCCACATTTAAAACATTTACTTGTCCCTTTAAGACAACTCCCTCCATGTTTCTTTCCACACATTGAGCATAAGGGAAAGCTCATCTTCTTTTCAGTGTGGTCTTTAGATTTTCCGTTGAATTCCATCTTCCTCTTCTTATCAAACCAATGTGACTGATGGGTTACTTCAATCTCCATCTCGACTTTGAGAGCACATCGAACAATTTCCTCATAGCTATTGAGGTCCCTTATGGATAACGCCCTTCGAAGACTTGGTTTTAAGCCACTAATGAATCGATCGATCTTACTCTCAGGTAGGATAATAATACCAGAAGCATACCTTTCAAGTCTTGTAAAATTTGCATCATAGGTACCAACAGATTCATCATCCCTTTGCTTCAGTTCAAGAAACTCTTTCTCCATCTTTGTTCGGAGAATACGAGGGAATTACTTATTGAAAAATAAGATCTTGAACTCGTCCCATTCTATAGACTCAATTTCATCCCTTTGCCTCATATTCTTAATAATATTCCACCATTGATCAGCATCTCCTTTCAAACGATACACTGCTAGGATGACTTTATCATGTTCAGAACATTGAAGAACTGAAAATATCTTTTCAGTAGTACTAATCCATTGTTCAGCAACTAATGGATCAGTAGACCCGCTGAAAGAAGGTGGACACTGCATCATGAAGGATTCAACAGAATATTGCTCCTTCCTTTGCTCGTTTGGAAGTCCTGCATGATTCATAGCTTGAGAAAGTTGTGTGAGCATGGCTACAAGATTTTGCATTCCAGCTCCCATATCGTTTGGTTGCTAAGGGGGACAATCATTGCATTGCCCATCGCATTCCGCATTAACACGGTTCCTTCAGGTTCCAGCCATTGACTAAAACCAAGAAGAATAGTGTGAGAAGCACTAATCATAATAGGAAAACCACATAATCAAGGATAAAATTTCACACTTAAGGTCTTATCCTAGGGTATTCATGGCCATTTCTAAAAAACTAAGATTGTGTTCTATGCTTAGACTTATCCTTATGGTTCTTACTAAGGCTTTCACATCCTAGTTTCCAAAGGTTGACTATACCTTTCCTCTGATACCAACTATAATGACCCATACTTTACATACATTGTTAATACTTCAAAATTGAAGCACCCTTATTACAACATATGACAAAACCACAAAGGACCGTATGGGTATTGTGTCTTTAGAAACTGGGAAACATAAACAACTGGTTCATAAATATTCTACAGTGTCTCCCATTTATTTCATCATATCTAGGGTCCCTTTTAGCATATTCTACTTAATATCCATCTTCCTGACCTGGGGAAAAGAAAACATAAAAGGGTGAGCTCAAATGCTCAGCAAGCGCAAATAAAGGAAATAAAAATCATATCATATCTTTTTGAAAATCGTAACCTACAAAAGAGATCATAATATCTTAACATGGAATAAATCATAGAAGTGAAAATGAGATCCCCATAATTATAACATGAAACTTGAAACTTTGTGGCATGCACACATAATCATGGAACATCATTTCTTGTTAGTCATGACTCATTGCCAAGACTATCTTAGTGGACATAGTCCCTTTCTGAACCGAGTCACCCTTATTCCAGTCCTATTTCACTGAACCCGTATAACCTACCATTCCAGCCATGTCTATCTCATGAGATATAAAATCTTTACCCAATGCACTGGAGGGAGATATAGGTCCCACCCATCTTATGATGAATCCTTTCTTATGTGTGCCACATAATCATAAACCATACATCATAGCGTAACCCATGTAATAAAAATGGAATTCTTAAACAACATGACATCATAAAACAATTCATATATGATAAAGGAATTCATTAAAATATTTCCATCACAAAATAATCAAATCCATGTAATAATAGGGATAAAAACAGAACCCTTTTATTATCTTATATGGAAAATAATTTTGATAAAATACTTGAACTCAATTCTTGAGGAAAATATCCTTTCTACTTCAAAAACATTTTTCCTTTCATAACATGTCATACGACTTTAAAATAAAAGAAGATGATTAAAAATAAACTTGAAAACTTGTAAAGGAAGCTTCTTGGAAATAATGTTTTAAAAATCCATTCATGCCGTATAAGTTAAAAAAAACATTCTTCTCGTACTTTTGTCGGAAAAGTAAAAAAGTACCTCGTACGAAAAACGCCAAAAGATTCCTTTCATATCTTTTACTAAAATCTCCCCGAATGGTAAAATTTGATATAAACTATTTTAGAAGGATATAAATATTTCATATTGGGGAAACATGGATGTGGATGATAAAATACACCCCAGTAAATACTAAAGTATAATCAATCTCGGATAAAAAATGAGAATGTGATATTTCCCTTACCTTTGGTCCGATTTTCATTGTACGTGTCTGAAGCTCCTGTATAATGGTTTAAATAAGGTTATTGACTTATTCCAGAATCATACATATTGATATGATATCATATATGGTCATATTCTTAGCTTCTTGTTAGTAATATTTCATTGTTACTTGTTACTCGGGTCCTTATTGCCTTTTGTTCTTATGCGTGTTTTGCCGAATAAATTCTTATTCTTCTTTTAAGGTTATAGATACCTTATATACAGAATGGTATTAGTGTAACATATATCATATTTATTCATTCAATTCATCTATATAATTACTATGTAATGATGATCATGTAGAACGAGTCGCATCACATCGTGGAGACGGTATTCCGTACGTACGCATGAGTGATGATATCGTTCCTATGATCGTGGAACTGTATTGGAGTATATATATATTATTTTAGTATCAATATTACTTTATAATAATCATAAATAGTAACTCATTACACCATTATACCCATCCTTGTAATGTGATGGTGGAAAATAGGTTACACCACGGCGTGGAGACGGTATTCCGTACGTACGCACGCGCGGTGATTTCATTTTTCCGTAGGATGGATAGAAGGTGAATTAGGGTTGTTTCATATTTATAATAACATATCAGTATGTAAATAATACTGATGTTATTACTTTATCATGAAACAACTAAAGAAGAAGAAGTTGAAGAAGAAAGAAATTGAAAAGATCGGTACTGGATATTACCTCTTCTTGGGAACGCCTCTTTGAATCCTCCACTTAGGGAACTAAGATTGGTCTTTGAAGAAGACCATGACCTCTAGGATTATTCTAGGGAAGTGGAGAGGAGAAAATGGCAGGGGTTGGACGAGCTTGAGTGCTCAAATTGGTGTGAGGAGGAGGGGGAGGAGGTGCCCTTTTATAAGGGAGAAGAGGGACACCTTAGGAATATCTCAAAATATTATTTTATATTAAAGTCAAAATCGGTTTATAATGGTTCCAAAGGGTCTTATTTCGAAGATAAAGTGGGGATGGGTCGAAATACTATCAACCAATAGGATTTTGACAAGTTTAGGGCATTATTTTAACCTTATCAATTAGATTTAACTCTATGTTAAATAATTTAACTTTTACCGTGTCTTTTTGTTTTCTTTCACTATAAGGTTAATACACTTACTATAACAAGCCAAACGAACCCCAAATTGTTTATTATTAATATATATATCCTTATCTAAGTCATTTGGCCAATCCGTAGATTTTTAGGAATAAAATAACAATCAATAATATTTTATTTTATTTAAAAACTATTTTGTGTCAATTTTGACACTATTTGATATATGATTTTTGTGAAAGTCATAACAGAATTATATGTTCGAAACAAGTTGATTAAATCCACACTAATATATCATAGTAACCTATAAAATTAGTGGAATTCATAAAAAGTCTCAAATTTCATTTATTTTGGTGTTTATAACATCAATTATGTCAATATTTCATTAATAAGATAATTACTGCATCATCATTGTCTCATAAATAAATTAACTTATTTAATGTCTAAAAATTACAAATAAAATACCATTATGTAGTAAATATTTTTAGATTTCTAATGAATATTTATAGTCTAATTTATCTTATGTATAACCCCATATTAAAAATGATTTACTTATTAAACTTTGATTTTAACGATTTTAACCCTTCTTTAAATAAGTTAATAATAAATGTCCTAATCTAACCCAAGTGGGCCTAAATGGTAATATTTTATTCCTAAGTTTGTTTTTAGTCGAATTAAACTTATCCAATAGAATTAGGACATGTGTTAGGGTAATAGTAATATCATATTTACCCTTAGTTACCCTATTTACTATTAACCGCGGTAAAAAAAATAAAAAGTTACTATTCACCAAAAAATTATTTTTATCTCATTGAACCACATTTTACTTACTGATATCAACCGTGTCTGTCGGATTTTCGAAAGTCTATTCACAGAAGCGGTAAAATTAAGTTTTATGAAAAATTCAGTTTTTAACCTACCACTTAGTGGCTTCACTATTCATCAAAAATTGAAAGTTTTCAGAAAAATACCAAAATTTCACCCTAGGCTAATTTTGGTATTCCGAATCCAAAAATGAAGTCCATTTTGAAAAATAAAATTTATAAAATTTCAAAAAGAGGTTATTACTATTAATAACGGCTAGTTTTAATAATATTTTAATAGCATATCGTTGTTTAGTGAAACTCGGTATTGCGTACGACGCAAGCAATCGGGGAAGGTCGTGATTGCATATAAAGTAATCCAAGCAAGTGTGTAGTGAAATATTCCTTTGATGTTATCTAAAAACAAAATATTACTCATAAAAATCTCAGGTGTTACAATGTCTGTGGAACCATTAAAAACAGAGGTTGTCGAAAGATGGTCGAGACCAACAACAGTAACTGAGATCTGAAGTTTTCTTGGTTTGGCTGGATATTATTGACGTTTTTTGAATGATTCTTCACGATTATCTAATCCACTCCAAGGTTGACTTGAAAAGGAGTTAAGTTCGTTTGGACGGAGGAGTGTGAAGAGAATTTCAAGGAGTTAAAAAGAAGGTTATCCAGTGCACCTGTGCTCACACTACCCTGTAGTGGAGAAAGGTTTGTGGTCTACAGTGATGCATCCAACAAAGGATTGGGGTGTGTTCTCATGAAAAATGATATGGTGATAACTTATGCCTCACGACAGTTGAAAATCCTTGAGAAAAATTACCCAACTCGTGATTTGGAGTTAGCAACGTTAATATTTGAATTAAAGATTTGGGGGAATTATCTTTATGGAGAAAGGTGTGATATTTATACTGATCATAAAAGTTTAAAGTATATTTTCACATAAAAGGAGATGAATATGCGTCAAAGAATATGGTTGGAGATGATTAAGGATTACGACTGATCAATTCATTACCTCCTTGGGAAATTAAACAAGGTTGCATAGGCATTAAGTTAACAAGACCATGCTAGCTTATCCATAATGAGGATCACAAAAGATCTAATATTTATGGATTTACAAAGGATGGATCTTGGAATTATAATGGAAGGGGAAAAATCTTATCTTTCTCAAATGAATGTTCAACCATCTATACATGTGAAGATTAAAGAGGCACAGACAGAACATGTAGAGTTACAAAAGAAGGTGGGAAATGTTCCTGAATTCAACCTTGGTTGTGATGGGATAATAAATTTCAAAAATTGGGTTTGTGTTCCTCCCATACCAGAATTAAAGAAGGAGCCACTGGATGAGGCTCATAGTTCTTCATTCTCTATTCATCCTGGAAGCACAAAGATGTATAGGGACCCGAATGAGTACTTCTTGTGGGATGGCATGAAAATAGATGTTTCTTAATATGTCTCTCGATGCTTGGTTTGTCAGCAAGTTAAAGCTGAGAGACATAAGTCTAAGGGGATGTTACAACCATTACCCATACCCGAATGGAAATGGGAAAACATCACTATGGACATTGTCACCGGACTTCCTAAAACATCCAAAGGCAATAATGCTATCTGGGTCATAGTTGATAGTCTTACAAAGTTAGCACACTTCATTGCTACTAGAGAAGATTTCTCTCTGGATCAGCTTTCCAGGATATATGTAAAGGAAGTGGTAAGATTGTATAGAGTACCAATTTACATTATATCTAATTGGGATCTGAGGTTTTCCTCAAAGTTTTGGTGAAGTCTTCAGCATACTCTGGATACAGAGTTGAGTTTCAGCACTTCTTATCATCCTCAGACAGAGGGTCAGTCTGAGAGGACAATTCAAACTCTAGAAGATATATTGAGAGCTTGCTCTATGGATTTCAAAGGAGGTTCAGATCAACACCTACTTTTAGTGGAATTTTCTTTTAATAATAGCTTTCACTCTAGTATTCATATGGCTCATTATGAAGCTCTCTATGGAAAGAAATTCCAGACTCCAACTTGCTAGGATGAAGTTTGGGAAAGAAAGCTATTAGGACCTGATCTTGTTGATGAGATGGTAGAAAAGGTCTAATCTATTCAACAACACATAAGAGCAGCTCAGAGTCAAAAAAAAGTTTTGCCGATAACCGATGAAAAGACCTAGAGTTTGAAGTGGGTGATAAAGTGTTCTTATGAATATCTCCTTGGAAGAAAGTAATGAGATTTGGAAAGAAGGGAAAGCTGAGACCTAGGTATATCAGTCCTTTTGAAATACTGGATCATGTTAGGAAGGTAGCTTACTGATTGGAGCTTCCACCGAATCTCTCTCAAGTTCATGATGTGTTCCATGTATCTCTCCTAAGAATGTACATACCTGATCCTTCACATGTACTCAGCTCAGAAGTTGTACCGTTGGAGCAAGATCTTTCTCATGAAGAACAGCCAATAGGGATTCTGGATCGTAGCGAAAACGTTCTATGGAACAAGACCACTCGCTTGGTGTGTGTTTTATGGAGGAACCACCAATTAGAAGAAGCTACATGGGAGCTTTAGGATATGATGAGGGAGAGTTATCCTCATCCGTTTGTTAGCAAGGGAAGAATTTCAAGGGAGAAATTCATTTTAAGGGAGGTAGAATGTAACACCTGATATTTTTATGAGTAATATTTTGTTTTTATGTTATATACATAATCAAAGGAATCTTTCACTACACACAAAACTATCTTGGCTTGCTTTACATGCAATCACGACCTTCCTCGATAGCTTGCATTGTACGCAATACTGAGTTTCGCTAAACAACGATATGCTATTAAAATATTATTAAAACTAGCCATTATAATAGTAATACCCACTTTTTGAAATTTTATAAATTTTATCTTTCAAAATGGAATTCATTTTTGGATTCGGAATATCTAAATTATCCTAGGGTGAAATTTTGGTATTTTTCTGAAAACTTTCAATTTTTGATGAATAGTGAAAGCACTGGGTTACTATTTAAAAAATGATTTTTTATTTAAATAATTATTTATTTTATTTAAATTTATTTTAGGTCAAAATTGATACATAATACCTATATAAGTTCAATTTAATTCATTGGAGTCATTTTATAATAATTTTATATATAAAAAAATTTTATTGAACTTTTCATCGTCTTTTACCCACCTCCTAGGAAAATTTGGAAATTCACATAAAACATAATTTTTCTGCTTCAGTGAGTATAATTTCAAAAATTAGAGAGACACAGTTAATATGAAGGACTAAAATGTGATTCAGTGAGATGAAAATATTTTTTGGTGAATAGTAAATGTTTACTTTTATTTACCACGGTTAAAATTAAATAGGGTAATTAAGGGTAAAATGATATTATTATTAACCTAACACATGTCCTAATTCTATTGGATAAGTTTAATTTGACGAAAAACAACCTTAGGAATAAAATATGTCCATTTAGGTCCACTTGGATTAGATTAGGACATTTATTATAAATTTATTTAAAGAAGGGTGAAAATAGTTAAAATCAGAGTTTAATAACTAATTAATTTTTAATATAGGGTTATACATAAGATAAATTCGACTATAAATATTCATTATAAAGATAGAAAGATTTCATACCAAATGGTTTTTTATTTATAAATTTTAGACATTAAATAATTAAAGTTATATATGACATAATGGTGATACAGTAATTTCCTAAACAATGAAATATTAAAATAATTGATATTATAAATACGCAAATAAATGTAATTTGAGACTTTTTATGAATTAAACTAATTTTATAGGTTAATAAGACACGTTAGTATTTATTTAATTAACTTTATTCGAATTAATCATGATGTTATGATTTTTAAAAAAGTCAATTACCAAATAGTGTCAAAATCGACATAAAATAGTTTTTAAAACAAATATTATATTATAAATTGTTATTTTATTCCTAAAAATATATGGTTTGGCCAAATGAATTATATAAGGATATATATATTAATAATGAACCACTTGGGGTTCTCTTGGGTTGTTATAATAAGTGTATTAACCATATAGTTTAAGCAAACAAGAAGACATGGAAAAAGTTAAATTATTTAACTTAGAGTTAAATCTAAATGATAAGGTTAAAATTGTAACCTAAACATGTCTAGATTCTATTGTTTGAGAGTATTTCGACCCATCCCCACATTAGCTTCGAAATAAATCAATTTTGAGCTATTAAAAAACGAATACGACTTTATAATAAAATAATATGTTTAGTTTTTCCAAAGGTGCCCCTCTCCTCCCTTATAAAAGGGCACCTCCTCTCTCTCCTCCTCACACCACTTTGAGCCTTCATGCTCGGACAACCCCTACCAATTTCTCTTCTCCACTTCCATAGAAATATCCTAGAGGTCCTGGTGTTCTTCAAATACTATCTTTAGTGACCTAAGAGGAGGTTAAGAAGAGGCGCTTCAAAGAAGAGGTAATGTCCGTTACTGATTCATTCAACATTATTTCTTCTTCTACTTCTTCTTCTTTAGTTGTTTCATTATGAAGTAATAGAATCAGTATCACTCATATACTGATTTGTTATTATAAATATGAAACAACCCTATTTCTCCTTCTATCCATTCTATAGAAAACGAAATCACCGCGCGTGTGTACGTACGGAATACCATCTCCACGCCGTGGTGTAATCTGTTTTCCCCCACCACCTTACTTAGATGTGTATAATGGTGTAAATAATAACTATATATGATTATTTTAAAGTGATGTTTATTCTGAAATAGTATACATATACTTCAAAACAATTCCACGATCATGGGAATGATATCATCACTCATGCGTACGTGCGGCCTACCGTCTCCACGATGTGATGTGACTCATTCTACATGATCTTAATTGCATAATAATTATATAAATGAATTGAATGAATAAATATTATATATATTACACTAATAAAATTTTGAAAATGATGTATTTATAACCTAAAAATAAGAATAAGAATTTATTGGACAAAACACGCATATAAACAAAAAGCAATAAACACCCGAATAATAAGTAGCAATGAAATATTATTAATAAGAAGCTAAGAATCTAAGAATGTGACCATATATGATATCATAACAATTGGTATGATTTTTTAATAATTCAATAACGTTATTTAAATCATTATACCTGAGGTTCAGACACGTATGAAGAAAATCGGACCTAAGGTAAGGGAAAATCTCACAATCTCATTTTTATCCGAGATTGTTTATACTTCTGAATTTATTGGGGCATATTTATCATCCACATCCATGTTTCCCCAATATTTAATATTACTTCCATCCACCTACAATTTTTTAAATCTAATTTCACCCATTGGTGAGTTTTTAGTAAAAGATATGAAAGGAATCTTTTTTCATTTTTAGTACGAGGTACTTTTTTACTTTTCCGGCCAAAGTACGAGAAGAATGTTTTTTTAACTTATAAAGACTGAATGGACTTTTGGAACATTATTTCCATGAATCTTCCTTTAAAAGTTTTCAAGTTTATTTTTATCAACTTCTTTTAGTTTAAAATTGTATGACATGTTAAGAAAGGAAAAAATGTTTTTTAAGTAGAAAAAATATTTTCCTCAAGAAGGGAGTTCAAGTGTTTTCTCAAATTTATTTTCCATATAAGATAATATAGGGTTCTGTTTCTATCCCTATTACTACATTTATATGATTATGTTGTGATGGAATTATATTTTATGAAGTCCTTTATCTTATACGAATTGTTTTATGATGTCACGATGTTTAAGAATCCCGTTTTTATTACATGGGTTATGCTATGATGTATGATTTATGATTTTGTGGAACACATAAGAATGGTTTCATTATGAGATGGGTGGGACCTATATCTCCCTTCAATGCATTGGGTAAAGATTTATATCTCATGAGATAGACATGGATGGAATGGCAGGTTAATCCGATTCAGTGAAACATGACTGAAACGAGGAGTGAACTCTGTTCAGAAATGGACTGTGTCTGCTAAGTTAGTCTTGGAAATGATTATTGACTAATAAGAAATTATTCTCTATGATTATGTGTGTATGGCACAAAGTTTCATGTTTTATGTTATGATTATTTGGATTACATTTCACTATTATGATTGATCCCATGTCATGATATTATGATCTCTTTTGTAGGACAAGATTTTAAAAATGTTATGTTCTTAAGAATATGATATGATTGAAATTTCTTTTGTTTACCCCTACTCAGCATTTTAGAACAACCATTTGTATGTTTTCTTTTCCACAGGTCTAAAATAAGGGTAATAAGTAGAATACTCCAAAAGGGACTCTAGATATGATGAAATAATTGGAAGACAACGTAGATGATTTATGAACCATTTATTTATGTTTATGAGTTTCTAAAGACACTATAACTATATGGTAATTTCATGGTTTTGTTATATGTTTTAATAAGTATGCTTCAATTCTGAAGTAATAACAATGCATGTAAAATATGGGTCGTTATATTCCCAACATATGGACATGGTGTGGTTTGGGGTGTCAGATTAGGGCTTTATGCTTCCCAAACACATGGAAATGGTTTGATTATTGTATTGTGTCCCCAAGGTGTGTTGATCAATCATAATTATTGAATTGCATTGTTAATTAAATTGTATAACACCAAATTCTATGTCTCAAGATCCTGGTGATACCCAATCTAGTTTATTTAGCTTGATGACCCTAGAGAACTTGATGGATAAAGTGTGCAAGAACCCGGTTCTTATCTGTGAGGTACATGTTTATTCTTTTCTTCTTTCCTTAAGTGTTTTTAAGAAAATAAGGAAAATGGGGGAAAATCCCAAATTTGGAAAGTATACGCCGTGTACTTGGTCCACACACCATGTACATTTGGCCACGTGGAATGAGTACACAAGGTGTGCGACCGTGTCAGCGATGAAGGATGTAGGAATCAAGTACACGTCGTGTAGTGGTCCCTTACATGCCGTGTAGTCAATCAGCAGACGAATAGTAAGGTGGTGGCTAAGTGTGCGATTGAACACGCCGTGTACTCAAGGAGACAAGCTGTGTAGTCATGTCGGCAGAGGAACAGTGCCACGATGGTGGGAGGCCGCCAGAGGAACTATTTAAAAATGGGATGTACACACTGTGTACTCAGAAGTACACGCCGTGTACTTTGTTTTTTTGCTTAAAATGGGCAGTAGCCTCCCCTGTTTTCAGGGAAGGTTTAGAATGGGAAGAGAGCTCGGGGGAGGAAGGCTGAATCTTCGAGGATCCGCCAAGCACACGTTCAGAATCTATTTCCGCCTCAGACGATCTCGTTGGAACCACACGGGTAAGACCTCTACTCTTCTTTAACCGTTATTGCCAATTATTTCTCTAACGTGAGTTATTTACTTTTAAACAGAGTTTCTTCTACTTCAGATCTACGCCATTATTGGGTGTTTCTGGAATCGACATTCACGTATAACATTCGTTGGTGATAAAGGTAGGTGGATTTGTGTTTATTTTCCAACTGTCATGCGTTTTTGTGTGTTTTCAAGCTACGAACCCATATTGGGGTATTGTGTGGATAAGGCCGGGGCTATTTTAAATACCTACAATGTATAGGTAATTTAATGTGATATAAAAATGCTGTTTGGGATTGTTGCTTGGATCCAGGACCACCCCGGGGGTGCGTTCCTCTGTTTAGCCATTTGGTTAGGATACCCGAGGGTATGGCATGTTTAAATTATGCATTACTTTTGTCTTGAGAGGAATTGAATGTGAATTTTTATTTACATGTTGGGCATGGACCGATTAAATATTTAGCCCGAGGGCGGTGTTATGATTAGCCTATGGGCATTGTACTACCTAGCCTGTGGGAAACTTCTTCGGTGCCTGTAGGCAGTTGATTCTGTGCCTGTGGGAAATACTACATACACCTGTAGGAAATATCCGTATGAATGTGGGTAGATTCTTTTGTGTTTGAATAATCTTTACCTGAGGGTAGGGGTTTACGCGTCTGCGGACATTTGGCTGTTTACTTAGAATATTCACTGTGGTGGTATTTTAAATTAAATTATTAAATGGATAACATAATGGCAATATAACTGGTCAAGTTAGTTACTTTTAGTACTACTTACTTTATTGCATTTTATTACTGTGCACTGTTGTTGCATGTTTACACATAGTTGGGAACATGGCTTTGGTGGGTGCCTAATGAGATATATTTCTCACACCCAGTTTGGGCCTTTCTTTTCGGACCTAACAGATTACGTTTCTTCAGGTATAGATAAGGGAAAGGGTCCATATACATGTACTTGATTACTGCTAGGGTGTAAGAGAGCATGGGACCGAGCATTGGCTCTTGATGCCGCTAGCTGTTTTGTTTTTGCTTTCCTGTACTTGTACTTCAGTTGTATTGTATTGTATTGCGGTATAACATGTTCTGACAGTTTTTATAGAATTGAGGCATGTTGCATCATTTTATATACCGGTTGGTTATATCTACTGAAATTGTTGTTTTTAGTTGTTTATGGTTTACTGCTTCCGCTGTTGCTGTGAGTTTATTTTATATTCCGCTGTGATACACTTTGAAAAATGAGGGCATAGTTTCCCAACTATCAGAACTGGGCCCTCGCTACTAGTCTTCAGCCTCGGGCATTTGGAGAAATGCGCTTGAGGTCACGTGGCCAACCGGGTTTGGGGCACCCTTGGAGTGGTACCTGGAACCGGGGCATTACAAATTGGTATCAGAGGGGTTCTTTTCTTTGAGTTACTATTTGGATCCTTAGTCAGGGATAGGATGGGAATAGTAGTTGGTAATTAGCTGTTCCCGGGCGTAGCTAACCCGTGTACAGGGAAAAGCCGATTTACCTCGTATTGCAATTTTACTGATTTTGCAATTTATAGTTGATATGATTTCACCATTAGGTGACAAACTTGTGATTGTGATGTTCATATTTTATCTATGGGTTCTATTTCGTTTCATATCGATGAGATGAGGGTATTCCATCTCATGCATCATTTAGGAAGATGCTAGAAATCACATACCATGCATAGTTCCATGACATGTGGGTGCATTAGAAATTGCATGTTGTTGTGATAGTTGATGTGCTAGAAAAGCATGCTGTTGTGATAGAAGCTTGATAACTACCTGCTATGTGATAGGCGATTTTGTATGAGCCAATTTGTAGAATGAATACCAAATTTTGGTTTTTGGGGAGTATGGGCCCCCATTGATCGGAATTTGGTGGATCATTGACTGTTTATCTTGTTATGACACAGATAAGATATCAAACTTTGATTCGTGGGGAGTATGGACCCTCACAGATCAGAATTTGGCACATAGGTTTTGTTTTTTAGTATATTATGGGATCCAGAGAAGTTTTTGAGGCATACTGTTTGGAAAGCCAGTATACACGCCATGTATGTTCTTCTATTCAGGAAGAAAAATAAACTTTTCGAGTACACGCCGAGTACCCAGCGTACACGCCGTGCAGTCTTTTCCCATGTCACAAACCATGTGAGAGGAGTCACGGGGAAGGGAAGATAATGGGGCGAACACGCCATGTATCTTCTGTACACGCCATGTAGTGTTGACCCGGAGACCCAACCGCGTAACTAACAAACATGGGACAGTGTAGCCATTTCTTTAACATGCCATGTCAATGAAGAACACACTGTGTAGTGTGAGCTGGGGACCCGGCTGTGTGACTAACAACATGGGTCAGTGTAATCCTTTGAGTACACGCCATGTGTATATTGAACATGCCGTGTAGGTTGAGCCATGTATCCGGACGTGCAACTAACAACATGGGTCAGCGGAGCATGTCTAGAACACGTCGTATACCTTTGGGACACACCGTGTTGTCTTGTCTGAGGACAGACCATGTAGAGTTGACTATGTGGAGAGGAAATGGGGTAGTGTACATGCCGTGTGTGGGTGTAACACGATGTGTAGTGACAAGATGAGTAGTCTTCCATGTCACAAGTGACACATGCAACTGTAAATAACACCATACACATCGTGTATATAATATACATGCCGTTTAGTTTTGTTCAAATGGGAGCCATGTGGCTTAGCCCTGTCGAAGAACCCAAGAAAGGGCTATTAGTGGATCCTCCAACAGAGCCAGATGCGGTGCCAGCTGCTATACTAGACACAGGCGCAGAGGCACAGTTCCGTGAATACTTATTGCAGTTAATGCGGACCTTTTAGGGAGCACCGCCAGCTACCACATCTATGACCGAGCTGACATGTATATTATAGCAGCAGCATCCTCTGACATTTTCAAGGGATGACGGACCACAGGCTCCTGAGTCTTGGATGGGGTTGATGCAGACTATTTTTGAGCATCTAGACACACCTCCAGGGTAGAGGGTCAAGCTTGCAACATACATGCTGCGTGATTCCACCAAGAGGTGGTGGGATGTTACCACCCAGTCAGAGAATCATAGATACATGGCATGGGATGATTTTCAGGAAGTCTTCTATGACATCTTCTTCCTAGAGATGTTGAGGGAATATAGAGCTCGAGAGTTCATGAATCTTCAGTAGGGCGCTATGTCGGTGATAGACTATTCTGCTCGTTTCACCGCGCTTAAGCGTTTTCACCTATTCTGGTGGGCGATGAGGCGTTGAGAGACCGATGTTTTGAGGATGGTCTTCAGTATGACATCCGGGTGCTGGTGAATGGTTTCAGGTTGCCTACTGTACATGCTATTGTGAATCAGGAACTGATCATAGAGAGGAACCTGCGGGAATCTAGTGGTGTGGACCAGGGCGGTTCAGCACCAGTTACTAGTACTATTTTTGTTGGCAAGTGGAAGAGACATATGGACTTCTCTCAGGGTGGTAGTACCCGTTAGAAGAATGATTCAAGTGGCCAGGTCATGTGCTAGAAGTGTGTTAGAGAGGGGAACAAGAGGCCCCAGTGTCCACGAGACCCAGTGGAGTGCCGATTTTGCGGCATGATGGGTCATCTACAACGCTTTTGTAGGGCGGTTCCACTGATGTCTAGTGAGAGGGGTTCTGTTTAGACTTCGTGTGTGGGAGCCAGACCAGTAGCCTCTTACCAGTTAGGGAACTGGAATATGTTAGGGCGTGTAGGCAGGGATGGTGGTTGTGGCCATGGTAGCTAGACATCAGGATCTCAGAGACAACAGGGAGGGACAGCTCAGGGTAGCGAGGCTATGTTGCAGGGCTGTGGCACTGGGCATGCATATGCAGTGCAACAGACCCAACAGAAGCAGGATCCTGGACCTTCTACAGCTAGAGGTACTATCCTAGCAGATTATGTTTTATCTTCAGTACTTTTTGATATGGGTGCTACACATAGTTTCATATCTGTGTCCGTTGTGGAGAGCTTTGGGCTCTGTGTTTCTACTTCTTCTGATATCATGACGCTAGACACCCCATTGGGGACTAGAACGGCTGGTTTGCATCAGTGTAAGGAGTGCCCCTTGAGGTTGGAGGGTGTCACTTTCTTTGGGACCTCTATGTCTTAGAGATTATAGCTTATGATGTCATTCTCGGGATGGACTGGTCGGTTCCCTATCAAGCCTTTGTAGATTGCTATCATCGTAGGGTGATTTTCACGTCACCAGATGGCAGAGAGTTTCTATACAAGGAAGAGTGGGATGTTCAGGCGAGTCGAGCTAGACCAGAGCATCATGGGCGAGGTGGAGTCACAACCCAGATTGCTAGCATATATCTAGATGACCAGGGGGCGTGTCAGAAGGATTTCCCTCCAGTGGTTGATCGATTCACGGATGTCTACCCGGATGACGTTTTAGGTCTTCCTCTGGAGCGTGAGGTGGATTTCTCTATTGAGCTTATTCTAGGAGTAGCACCAGTGTCCATTACTCATTATAGGATGGCTACACCTGAGTTGCAGGAGTTAAAGAGGTAGTTAGAGGAGTTATAGGAAAAAGTTTCACCAGACTCAGTACTTCTCTGTGGGGTTCTCCGGTCCTTTTTGCGAAGAAGGTGGACGGTAACCTTAGACTCTGTTTGGATTATCGGAATCTGAACCAGTTTATAGTTTAGAACTGATATCCCTTTCCAAGGATTGATGATCTTTTTGATCAAATTCATGGAGAATGAGTGTTCTCGAAGATTGAATTGAGGTCAGGATATCATCAGCTGCGTGTGAGACCATCAGATGTACTACTTATAGCTTTTCGGAGCAGATATGGTCTGTAGGAGTACTTGGTTATGCCGTTTGGACTCACGAAGTCACCAACAGTTTTCATGGATCTGATCAATCTTGTGTTCCATCCATATCTGGACTCTTTCATGGTAGTATTCGTGGAAGACATCTTGGTGTACTCTCACACTCGACACGACCATGCCACCCATCTTGAGATCGCATTGAGTACACTGAGAGAGCATCGACTATATGATAATCTCTCAAAGTTCCACTTTTGGATAGACCAGATTCACTTCCTGGGTCATATCATCTTAGCAGTAGGAGTTGTCGTGGACCCAGAGAAGGTGAGAGTAGTTGTTTCCTGGGAGTAGCCCAAGAATGTCTTTGAGATACGAAGTTTCTTGGGGATGGATGGTTACTACCTACGTTTCATCCAGGACTTCTCCCGCATAGCTGCACCATTGATGGGTTTGACTAAGAAGGGTGCGAAGTTTGATTGGTTAGAAGCTTGTGAGACAACCTTTCAGGACCTGAAAGGATTGTTGACATCTGCCCCGATCCTGATACTCCCAGAGTAGGGGAAGAGATATACAGTTTACTGTGATGCATCATAGATTCGGCTGGGAGTAGTTTTGACGCAAGGAGATCGAGTTGTTACATATGGGTCTCAGCAGTTGAAGCCACATGAGTGGAATTCTCCGACGCATGACCTCGAGTTGGCTGCAGTTGTACATGCATTACGTAGTTGGAGACATTATCTGTTGGGAGAACATTTTGTGGTATTCACCGACCAAAAAAGTCTCGAGTATATTTTTACTCAGTGTGACTTGAATATGAGGTATCCGAGGTGGGTCTAATAACTTCAGTCCTTTGATTTTGAACTTTCGTATACACCTAGTAAAGGTAATTCAGTAGCTGATGCACTGAGAAGGGAGAATCAGACACAGGAAGTGCGGGAGGCCAGTGGTGAGTGGTAGCTCATGGCTTTGTTATCTGAGATGCATTTGGAGGTGCATGACAGTTATGGGAAGACTTATCTTTCATCTTTAGCTATGACTTCAACCCTCCTGGATAGAGTGAGGATGAGACGGCTATCTGATTCAGAAGGCCTAGTTCTACGAGAGTCGGTGGCAAGTGAGGACCCTCCTCCAGGTTGGACGATATGCGATGATGAGGTTCTGCATTTCCATGGATGAGTATGGGTTCAAGGGGATATACACGAGGAGCTGATACAGGAGTTTCATGCTTCAACCTGGGCGGTTCATCCCAGGGTTACCAAGATGTACCGTGACTTGAGACGTCAGTACTGGTGGCCGGGTATGAAGAGAGAAGTAGCTGGTTTTGTTACGAGGTGTTCCACCTATCAGCAGGTGAAGGCTGAGAATCAAAGACTAGCAGGACAGTTACAGTAGTTACCAATTCCGGAGTGGAAATTGGATTATGTCACGATGGATTTCGTCACTTGTTTTCCAAGATCACCTCGAGGCAATGATGCCATGTGGGTTGCTGTGTATAGACTCACGAAGGTAGCTCACTTTTTTTCGATCAAGGAGACCTTTAGTGTTGATGAGCTCGGGAAGTTTTATATCCAAGTGATTATACGTCTTCATGGGGTCCCTCGTTCTATCGTTTTAGATAGGGATGCCCATTTTATGGCTCATTTCTGGTAGTTCTTTCAGAGGGCACTGGGTACACATGTGCTTTTTAGCATAGCTTACCACCCTCAAACCGATGGCCAGTCAGAGCATACGATACAGGTGATTGAGGACATGCTGTGTGCAAGCGTCCTGGACTTTGGGGGCTCTTGGGGGAAGCATATACCGTAGCTAATTTTTCCTTTAAGAATAGTTTCCAGGAAAATATTGAGATGGCACCATACAAGGCTTTATATGGTAGGCCGTGCCGATCACCCTTGTGCTGGTTAGAGGCAGGTGAGGAAGCTTTACTAGGACCATGTCTCATGCAGGAGAATTTTGAGCAGTTCTAGTTGATTCAGAAGCGGATGGCTACCGCATAGTCTCGACAAAAATCTTATACTGATCGCCATAGACAACCTTTGGAGTTCGTGGTCAGGGATCATGTTTTCTTGCGTGTTTCGCCGAGACTGGGACAGAAGCAGATCAGGAGAAAGGGTAAACTTTCATCGAGGTATGTGGGGTCATTTGAGATTCTGTAGAGAGTCAGGCTAGTGTTTTATCGGTTGTAGTTACCTTAGAGGTACCGAGCCAAGCATGATGTCTTCCATGTATCTTAGTTGCACAATTATCATTCAAACCCGTCTCATGTCTTACATCCTAAGGAGGTTGAGATCGAAACAGATGCATCCTTTGAGGAGAATCCAATTCATATCGTTTATAGGAGCACGAAGGTTCTTCGAGGCTGGTCAGTTCCTCTCATACAGGTGCTATAGCAGCATGACCGAGTGCAAGACGAAACCTGGGAGCGGGAGACCGACGTACGTGCTCAGTGGCCTGAGCTGTTCTGAGCTTTATCTTCGCCACCCTTGGAAGGGAAATTTAGGGACGAATTTATTTAAGGGGTGAAGTTTGTAAGAACCCGATTCTTATCCTTGAGGTACAAGTTTATTCTTTTCTCATTTCCTTAAGTGTTTTTAAGAAAATATGGAAAATGGGGGAAAATCCCAAATTTGGAAATTACACAACATTTACTTTGTCCACACACCGTGTACTTTTGCCCGCATTGAATGACTACACAAGGCGTGTAGCCGTGTCGGTGATAAAGGGTGCAGGAATCAAGTACACGTCGTGTAGTGGTCCCTTAAACGCTGTGTAGTTAGTCGGTAGGCGAATAGTAAGGCGGTGGTCAGCTGTGCGACTGAACACAATGTGTTCTCAAGGAGACACATCATGTAGTCATGTCAGTAGAGGAATAGTGCCACGCTGGTCAGAAGCCGCCAAAGGAACACTTTAAAAATGGGATGTTCATGCCGTGTACTTAGAAGTACACACCGTGTACTTTATTTTTTTCGCTTAAAATAGGCAGTAGCCTCCCCTGCTTACAGGGAAGGCTTAGAATGGGAAGAGAGCTCAGGGGAGGGAGGCCGAATCTTCAAGGATCTGCTGAGCGCACGTTTGGAATCGGTTTCCGCCTCAGACGATCTCGTTGGAACCACACAGGTAAGACCTCTACTCTTCTTTAACTGTTTTTGCCAATTATTTCTCTAACATGTGTTATTTACATTTAAATAGAGTTTCTTCTACTTCATATCTACACCGTTCTTGGGAATTTCTGGAATCGACGTTCACGGATAATGTGTATTGGCGATAAAGGTAGGTGGCTTGGTGTTTATTTTCCAAATGTCGTGCATTTTTGTGTGTTTTCGAGCTACGAACCCATATTGGGGTATCGTGTGGCTAAGGCTGGGGCTATTTTAAATACCTAGAATGTATAAGTAATTCGTTGTGATATAAAAATGTTGTTTGGGATCGTTTATTGGATCCAGGACCGCCCTGGGGGTGCGTTCCAATGTTTAGCCGTTTGGCCAGGATACTCGAGGGCATGCCATGTTTAAATTATGCATTACTTTTTCCTTGAGAGGAATTGAATGTGAATGTTTATTTACATGTTGGGCATGGCCCGGTTACCTATTCAGCATGAGGGCAATGTTATGATTAGCCTGTGGGCATTGTTCTACCTAGCATGTGGGAAACTTCTTCTGTGCCTGTGGGAAGTTGATTCTATGCCTGTGGGTGACACTACATACGCCTGTGGGAAATACTCTTATGCTAGAGGGTAGATTATTGTGTGTTTGGAAACTCTTTACCTGAGGGTAGGGGTTTACGCGTCTGAGGACATTTGGCTGTTTACTTAGTATATTCACTGTGGTGGTATTTTAAATTAAATTATTAAATGGATAACATAATTGCAATATAACTGGTTAAGTTAGTTTCTTTCAGTACTACTTTATTGCATTTTATTTCTATGCAGTGTTGTTGCATGTTTACACACAGTTGGGCATGAGCCTTTGGTGGGTGCCTACTAAGATATATTTCTCACACCCTGTTTGGGCCATGCTTTTCAGCACAAATAGATTACATTTCTAGAGGTATAGATAAGGGCAAGGGTCCCTATACCGGTACTTGATTGCTGCTGGGGTATAAGAGAGCATGGGACCAGCCATTGGCTCCCGATGCCGATGGTTATTCTATTTTTTCTTTCCTGTACTTGTAACTTAGTTGTATTGTATTGTATTGCGGTATAACATTTTTTGGATGTTTTCATATAATTTAGGCATGTTTCATCATTTTATACTCCGGTTGGTTATATCTACAGTAGTTGTTGTTTTCAGTTGTGTATGGTTTACTGCTTTCACTGTTTCTGTGAGTTTATTTTATATTTCGCTAAGCTACACTATGAAAAATGAGGGCATAGTTTCCCCACTATTATACTTGGACCCTCGCTGCTAGTCGGAAGCCTCTGGCATTTGAGGAAATGTGCTTGAGGTCACGTGGCGAACTGGGTAGGGGGCACCTGGGGATTGGTACCCAAATCTGGGGCGTTACAAAGTGGTTAAGTTGTATTAGTTTAAATGTTAATACTCTTTCTTGATAAAATTTTATTGAATGTGTAATTTTTAAATGCGATACATGTTCCTTTTGTTGACATGTTTTTTATTGAACCTTATTCTGTGAATAATTTATTTTACAGACTATTTATTTCATTATAATCCACTGGTTATGGACCACTAAGTTATAATCAAACTCTTCTCAGCCCACTATGGAACTTGGGTATCTGAGAAAAAGCTAACTATTTCTGTTATATGTTTATGATATGGACCTCATGTTTTGTTTTTATAGGATGTGGGGTTGGAGAATGAGATGTGAGGACCAGGTTGGTTCTTAGTAATGTGTTTGGGATCTTTTATGTTTTTGGTACTAGACATTTTTTGTATGACTTCTTGGATTTTAGTTTATTCATCATATTTTTATACCAGGTGTTACTTCCTTACTTATTAGATTTTGTTATTATTTTATATTTAAATATTATATTGGTTATTTCCCCATTTTATATTATTTATGTTGTGATATTACTATGAAAAGAGGGTATACCATCCCCAATGTATCATTATATACCCATGCCTATAGTCAGTAGCATCTACTATACATGGAGGCGTTCTTGAGGTCATGTGATCACCTGGATCAAGGAACCAGTTTAGTCGCTACTTAGCCAGGATCTTTACACCTAAATTATACTATATTTTATCTCTCTATTCCATTTGCACCTTTTTATGAATTATAATACTCGAATCCTATGGAATTATTTAATTTTCCATGAGATAACACCCAAAACATTATACCCATTACATTAGATTCTAAATGATTATCACTGAAAAACTAATTTCCCTTTCCTTCAAATGTATGAACCCTTTAAGATCAGCTTTCCCAATATTATTAATTTATTATTCCAAAAGAATACACCGTACAATTTCATTTACCATACACTTCCAATAAAATAAAAAATTAATTCAACTTTATACTTCCTGTATAATATATAACCATTTCCATGAAATTGTAAGGGTTACTCCAAAGCATTATATTCAAATATCGGAGTTACATTACAAGTAATTTGCCTTATCCTACTAGAAGATACATATTTCACTACAAAATGGTATTTTACACTACCTTAAACCAACCGCTTACCTAATACAACCGAAATCCAAAATTCTTTACAAAAAATAATATACAAATTATATGACAAAATAATACCCACTTGATTATAATATTTTTATATATTTATAAAAAAGTTCATATTTTCCCTTAACATAATTGAAATGGGGAACAAAAAGATATTATATCCTAGAATATTTTCTATATTGGATTTAGAGAAAGTTATGTGAGATCCCTTAAAGATGTTGAATTTGTAAAATAAGATTTCATTAAAAGATAACAATTAGATTAGGATTATAATGGATCTATTTAATATGATTAAGATTTATCAAAACTTAATTTATTTTCCCATATTAAGCTATCCATCTCTAGTAATTTATAAAAATAAATGTGTTCTTACTAGTAGATATACTATTTTTTTGGGTGGGACAACACATATTATACCAGAGTCTAAATAATCCAAAGAAAATATTTTTTATAAACTAAAATCTATGAAATTAAATAAATTATCCCACCATGATATTATAAAGTGAAAGAGTTCCAAATTAGAATATTAAGCTTAGGGGATTATTCATTGAACCATTAATATATCCTAGATGTCTATTTTTGGGATTCTGAGAATAATGATTTAATTGAATATTATATCAAATTTGTTATATAGTAGAAAGATCCCCTAATTTATATTTGAAATTATTTTATAATTTTATAGTGTTCATACAAAATAATAAATAATTAATAATAGATTTATGTTTTATAATTAATCTCATGAAGCAGTTAGATATTATTAATAAATATCAACCTCTAACATCTCTAGAAAGTTTTTAATTCATTAATTTTGTTTTATTAAAAAATTTATAGATGATTTTGAAGATCAGAAGGAGGTATTATTTAGTGGAAATAACTCATAGAACACATCATGAGCTTTAAAAGTAGTATTTGAAATTGTGGGTTTTCTATCATCCAATATATAGTTACTACTCATGTAAATATCCCATTGGAAAAGTGCTAGTGGCTTGAACTAACTTAGCCACACAAAATATTTAAAGAAATTACATCTAAATATAACATGTCACAAGTTTTCTTGAAGCCTCTTCCAAAAATATATGAATCAACATCTAATAATTATATATAATTCATACACATATATTAATGTCCCTTATAAAACAATATAATTTAACTAAATAGATATCAATATATAGATGAAAATCCTTAACTTTTGTAATTGAATATAAAATTAAAATTTTATTATACAAATAAAATAACCCAAATAACATTGAAAAAAATTGGCTACCAAATCATGGTTCATTTTCTAGGATCCTAGATAATCCACCTCTGGGAAAATAAAATTTTCATGAAAAAAGTGAGAGTAAAATAAAAAACTAAACGTTTAGGAATAAGAAATATTCTTTAGTATAATCATGAAAATCAATGAGCTAATTCCCAAGAAACACTACTAGCTCTATCAATAATAAATATATAATATAATATAAAATCCAAACACCTCACCTTTAATAACCAATGAGTAAATTTATGTCCATGATTGATTTAATATCTCGTATTCACATAAATTAACACAAAAACATTTTCAATATAACAACTTTTTGATGAATAATTATATACAATTGAATCATTATATCATAATAATAAAGCGAACAATGACTTAAGATTTTTTTGAGGCCATCACAAAACCTTGATCTTATCCAACAAAACATTTTTTAAATTAGTTGGTTTGATATATATAATGTTCCTAAAAATATACCTATATGTAGATTACCCATTTCCATCCCTTGATGAATATAATAACAGATTATCCCCATATAGAAATTATATTATAATAGTGTAACAATGACCCCCTGTTCCTCCTCTCTAATTAACCTAAAAAAGCAGTGACACTATAGTACGTGGCTTAAATAAAATAATGATAAAATATCATATTTTACGTAATATTATCAATTTACATAATAGTGAATCAAATAGGATACACAACCAACTTGTCCAAGAATAGTTCCCTTAAAACTAGTCTCACACATGTGGGACACTGCTTTGAGTATTATAAATCTATCCTAATGCTGTGTTTTAAGAAATTATAAATCATCAATGTATTAACATGAATAAAAGTCATAGAACCAATTGTGGGAAATTGTAGATGTGGTTGAGTGAAACATGGTTTATGTTATACTAAGAATATTTAGTGAGATTGAGGATAGATACAAATTTATGAAATATTCACTCCTAATATGAAATTAATGGGTAAGAATAGAATAAATGACATAATGTCATCATATATTCATGAGTTGATCCAGTTGGTGGGAATGTAGATCTGTAGTTCAGTATCGTTATCGATATCCTCTAAATGCAAGGATATATCTCACAAAAAATATAAGAAGAGTTTGTATGTCACGAACCAGGCCGGGTCGCCATCCAATCCGGCGCCCGACCCGGTCCGCGGCAAGGCCCGAAGGGCGTTCCCGATCCCCACGGGCTGGCACAAGTGCCCGGGTATCAGGTTTAACAAGTGGGAACGGTTTTACCCGAAACACAAGATAGAAAAAAAACCACCAACCAGATAAAAAAAACTGAAACTGGAAACAGACTACAAAACACACTTCTGAACTATAAATAGGTTTAGGTCTACAATTCAGCTAAAACCCAAAATGAACAACAATTGAAATAGAGAACTAAGTTCCAAACCAACCTCATGTGACACAAGAAGTTGCATCCCCAAGCTACCAACACCAACCTGCACATGAGGACCAACAGCAACCAGAGCCACCATCGCTGAGCACAAAGTCACAACCTGGAATACACAAGAAACAAAGTCTACATACACCCAAAGGTGTATGTAGGGTGTGAGCCAAAAGCCCAATAGGACGTCACCCATTAAAAAGGTTCCATTCCACAACATCAAAAAGAAAATTTAATGTGTTTATTCAAAATCATACTTTCAAGATGGTTTTAAAGAAAACGTTTACAAGCCAAATGCTAAAGGAAAACACTAAAAGGAATGCATTTCACAAATATGATTTTTGAAAGGAAGGGAAAAGTTTAATATGGGAACACACACACACACACTCTCACGCACACACACACACACTCACACACCCACACACACACACACGCTAACCCGCATGGTCCTCCATATGCCGATGGAAGGCACCATGCCACAGGTGGTAGAGTACTATAGGTAAAACCCCTAAGGATCATCTAGCTCAAGTGGGACCCTAGAAACCTCGTGTCTCGGTGAAACGTGGCTTAGAAGGCCACGACCCTCAGAAAACGTGGCTTAGAAGGCCACGACCCTCAGAACACGTGGCTTAGAAGGCCACGACCCTCAGATATCATATGTTTAGTTAGTGTTGCAATCGTCAATCCAGCTGAGTGAAACAGGGACGATACCCATCCGGTTCACTAGAACACTAGTTCTAGTCTGCCCACCTAGATACCCAGGGTCTCCCTTGTGCTCAATCAAGTTTCACATTCACATAATTCACCACTCTCACATTTCACAAACCAAGCTTGACATTACACAAAAAGTCACCACTTTCATACCAAAACACTATTTCAAAGACACACACACAAAGGACATGTCTCATTTTATAAAAATACACCACTTTAAAAATGATTGCGTATTCAACTCCTTCAAAATACCATTTTCACACCAAAAGTGATTCACATACTTTGAAAATGTCTATTTAAATAAACAAACACCTAAAGTGACTTAAAAACACCTCTCACACTACCAAACAACCTTCAGAACCTTTCAACCTTGTTTGGAATCCCAAATACCACTCAAATGAACAATCGCTTAGTTTACAAAACATATCACATGTATACCATAAAACCTCACTTCAAAACACACAAATCTTTCCATGAAAAGAACATCTTAAAAATCAATTAAACACTCAACTTTAATAAAACCTCATTTACACCATTTTCAAAATTAATTAGACACTTTAAAAATTTACCACAACAATGTCGAAATAAATAAATAAACAAAAACATAACCATTTCTAAAGAGAGTGCAATTTTTACCACGCACGCATGTCAAACAATTTTTTTTAAACCGCATTCCGTGCAACTTATAAAACACACCCATTCATTTATACAACAACACATATAAAACACAAAAGTATACCATTTCGTAAATCCAATTTTTATCAAACAAGCATGGCAAAGCATTATAAACAAAGACAGCACCATGCAATTAAATCATAGAACTTATCAAGTTTAACTAAACAAACAAATTAAGTTATCTAGATGATGCAAAGGCATGGAACCACCTACCTGTGTGTAGTGACTTCAGAAAAAAAGTACGCGACTCCAAATGCACACCAAAAGCACCACAACGAACTCAGAAAAAGAACCTAAAGAACAAAATATCGACAGAAGAATTAAAATCAGACCAAATTTAGCACAAATTGGACCCCAAACAACATGAGACTCTCACCGGAAACTCAACAACTCAAATGCGAAACCTAAACAATAGATCGAACCAACAATAATCAATATCAAACCATAAAACAAACATCATACCTGCTGGAAGATGAACATATAATAAAAATGAAATAAAACTCACCTAATAGGAGGGGTTCGGCTGGGCAAGGAGGAGGACAGCAGGGGGGATGCAGAGGAGGTCGGCCGAGCGGGGAGGAAGTAGAAAAAAAACGTGCAGTAGGGGAGGGAGCAGGGCGAAGGAGAGGAAGTGTGTCGTAAGGTGGTCACCGGGTGGTTCGACCGAGAGGAGATTGACACGAGGGAGGGCAGTGCGGCGGTACCGAATCAGAAGGGAAGAGGTGTTGTGCATGAGGGCTATGAGTGTGGTTGAGGAGGTCGGCAGGGATGTGGTGCGCCGATTTGAAGGGAGGGAGATGGAGGGATATCACAACCGGGAGATGTGGGGTGCTGACCGGAGGAAGTATGGGGTGCCGGAGGCGGGGCGAGCAGGAGAGGGCCATGGCAAGGAGCCGATGGCGGGGAGAGCCGGCCGACGATGGGGCGAGCGGGAGAGGGCCGTTGAGGATGACGCCGGACGGGAGCCGAAGGGGAGCAGGGGGTTCAGCGCAAGCCAAACCCTAGGAGGGGGGGGGGGAAACTTCGACGGGATGAAGAGGGAAGAGAAAAAAAAACAGGGAGAGGCAGAGAGATGGGTCACGACGCCAAAGGGAAAGGAAAAAAAAAGAGAAAGAAAAAAAAAATAAAAAAATAAATAAAAATGAAACTAAATAAAAACATAAAATAGAATTCAATACAAATAAAATAAAATTAAATAAAAACTTAAAATCAAAACTCAAAACCAAAACAAGGCACCGGCAAGAAGTGCGGTGAATCGGCGAGGCCGCGCGGGGACCCAAGCGAGGCCGCGTAGCTTCGACCGCTTTTCGCTGGACGCAGACAAGACCAAAACACAAGGGACTTGAAATGTTAAGTCCGGTTTCGACCCGAACTAACCAATGCAAAGAAATTTAATGAAATAAATAAATTTTGAAATAGCGGGTGTGACAATTCTCCCCACCATAAAGCTTTCCGTCCCCGGAAAGCCACACCCAGAATCAAACCCCAAGGCAGACAACCACACTCCCTTAAGGTTCAAAGGGAATCTCCACAAACATCAAGCAAAGAGGCAAAGCATCGTGCTCAAAGGAAGTGACTTAAGGACAACCCCATGAAACTCATAAAGAGACTTTCCGATATGTGTCGTCCACCAGAAAGAGATAGAATGCCTCCAGCTGATTGTTTTAGAAAACGAACTCTTAAACCCACAGAACCCAACTTCCCAAGTCGAGACATCTCAAGCACTCTGAAACCGAAACCACACCACTTGGCAAAAATGAACAAAAGGGGTCAAACCACGTCCCCAGAAGACTCCTATCACTTATAACCAAACCATCTTTGAAAACAGAAGCTACAGATCAACATGGGGAGCCTCGAGTGGCTCCCCACCATTAGGAAGTCACTGATGCTCGAAACGAGACTGGAAAAATGACTGGGGGATGTTCGAGCGGACTCCCCGCCATTAAAGACTGATTCGTCCTAGAGACATTCATGCGAGACCCAATGTGGGTCTCCCCACCATTAAGAACCTACCAACGCCCAAGACGAGAATAGAAAACCAACATGGGGAGGTCCAGGCGGACTCCCCACCATTGAGGAAAGGCCAACACCGATTTATTCCAGAGACCCTTGTACGAGACTCATCGTGGGTCTCATCACCACTAGAACTAACAAAATGCATAGAACTTTGAAAAACTCCTCAATGGTGACCAAACATTCCACCACAAGGGGCGGGGAGGGAGGGGCCCGACCACTAGGTGTCAAAACCACGGCCGACCACAACCAACATCTCTAAATTTCCTGGATGAACAACATTCAAATTTGATACTGAGTTACCCAACAGACTCTCGTAATGACCACTAAAGCGACTGCATCCAGTGGAACTCAACCCCCAAGACTTTAAGGCACGAGACGAACACGCCTCCACGTAGACGCGAAAACCATATGCAACTAGACGGCTCATTCGGAGCGGAACAACCATAGGAACAATTTAAACTGCCTCTACTTTCAACACCAATGACAGAAATAAAGTCGGGGTCCCATACACTCCTGGGGTTCCTGACCACGCGCCAGCTTCGCTCCGAGGCCTATGGATGGAGCTCTGATGTTTGAAGCATCTCCTGCCTCGCAGTCAGGTATTGAGGACTCCTGAGCGGAGCTTTTCCTTCCGGTGTCACACGCAATCATACTGCACCCGAGGCAATACCAACAGAAACAACACACCATGATGTCTAATTACTCTCACACTGAACACTCACCAGAACGAGAGCTTAGATGGCACACACGCATCACCCATTGTTACACTGAATGAGAACATTACACCAAAAATCGTCGCCAAGCACGATCATTGTTGTCAAGAGAAACATTGCGCTGAGAAAGACTTTGGACCGCATCTTGAACAACACACGATTCCTGCAAACGACCATAGTAGCCTCATATGACTGGATTTGTCAAACTAGTAGCCTAACACGAACCTTTCCTTAAATGAAAGAGACCAAAGACTAGAGGTCATTTAGAACGATAGACCGCAACAACAACTTAGGGTTGCTTCCAAACCACTGTTGATTATCAAAGAGGTCTCATGCTGCAAGACGTCACCGAACATGACCCTTGCAGCTAATGTAAACACTACCAACCATTCAAAACATCGATAAGCACTGACAGCTCTCAATCGCCTTCACCCTTCCCCACTGGAATTTCCTTCGCCATTTCTAGGGGAAACCTTCAAGCGTAACGACGTCAAATTTCATACTCGATGACTCAGGCAACTCAAAGAAACCAAAACCCTGTTCAACTCCCCTCGCATCTGTCATCCCAGTGCGAGAGGATCCACTTAGTTGTAAAAAGTAAAGGTGGGTTTAATTACAGAATTCAAAAACAGAATCTTTCGATCAACTGGAGTGTCGGCCAACGGGGAAGTCCCCGTAGTCGTACTTCAATCACATGCCAACGCTTTATGGGGGCATACACTAGTCAAGAAAGAAAACTATGGACCCAACCAAACTGGTCCAATAGTCAAGACATACCACAAGCAAACACCAAACGTGCAGGGGAAACCACTGCAAGTGCTCCCCGATGTACTCTTCAAAGGAATTTACTAACCACACGCTTACATACCGACTTACAAATAAGAACTCAAACTCGGGACATAAACCATTCAGAAATAATACTCAGTTCAAAACGCCACGCATCCAACATCTCAAAAACACAAGGACACGCCACACAAACACCGTTTACTAAAACACCAAACGTTTTCTTTAACAAGACATTTTAAAATAAGCAAAGCCAGTGGGTTGCACAAACACCAATGGTGTCTCATGGGCCTCACACAGGCATGTTCTTGTGCCGCACTGGCACCCAACACATGTCATCCAGGCACTCATCCTCTCGTGCCATTAACCATTTCCCTTTTCGTATACACTCATGCATATGGTTGCCCATGAGAGCGCCAAGGATCAAAACCAAACCCTTCCATTTTTTTCAAAACCAAAACATTCAACCCACACCTTTCAAACTTCATACATCATTTTCTTTTCAAAGCGTTTCATTTGAAAACATTTTCCATGACCAAAACATTTTTACTTAAAAACCAATTTCCCATGAATCCAAAACAAGGGGACGAGAAATGACGCAATAGAAACTTGTGTCAGAGGGTGACTGGAACGTATGGTTGGCGGCCATACGCCAGTCATGCCACTACAACGGAGGGCATTCTAGGACAGCGTCCCCGGCTCCACATGGCTTTCCAGACCCTGCGAGCTCACTAGGACCACTGACCTTACCCCTTTTTCATTTCCCATGGACAAGATTAACCGCAATAACCAAAAACACAGACAAACCTCAACACACTTTGGTTACTCGAGTTCCGCCACGAGGTGTGCTGGCCAGGCACATTGCTCGTAGCTAGAACGCCGAGTTCCGACAACCTTAATTTTGGTCCAGTATGACTCTATCTCAAAAGAGAAAGACCCAAGAGAGCAAACCTTGCCCTCTGATACCATTTTGTCACGAACCAGGCCGGGTCGCCATCCAATCCGGCGCCCGACCCGGTCCGCGGCAAGGCCCGAAGGGCGTTCCCGATCCCCACGGGCTGGCACAAGTGCCCGGGTATCAGGTTTAACAAGTGGGAACGGTTTTACCCGAAACACAAGATAGAAAAAAAACCACCAACCAGATAAAAAAAAACTGAAACTGGAAACAGGCTACAAAACACACTTCTGAACTATAAACAGGTTTAGGTCTACAATTCAGCTAAAACCCAAAATGAACAACAATAGAAATAGAGAACTAAGTTCCAAACCAACCTCATGTGACACAAGAAGTTGCATCCCCAAGCTACCAACACCAACCTACACATGAGGACCAACAGCAACCAGAGCCACCATCGCTGAGCACAAAGTCACAACCTGGAATACACAAGAAACAAAGTCTACATACACCCAAAGGTGTATGTAGGGTGTGAGCCAAAAGCCCAATAGGACGTCACCCATTAAAAAGGTTCCATGCCACAACATCAAAAAGACAATTTAATGTGTTTATTCAAAATCATACTTTCAAGATGGTTTTAAAGAAAACGTTTACAAGCCAAATACTAAAGGAAAACACTAAAAGGAATGCATTTCACAAATATGATTTTTGAAAGGAAGGGAAAAGTTTAATATGGGCACACACACACACACACTCTCACGCACACACACACACTCACACACCCACACACACACACACGCTAACCCGCATGGTCCTCTATATGCCGATGGAAGGCACCATGCCACAGATGGTAGAGCACTATAGGTAAAACCCCTAAGGATCATCTAGCTCGAGTGGGACCCTAGAAACCTCGTGTCTCGGTGAAACGTGGCTTAGAAGGCCACGACCCTCAGAAAACGTGGCTTAGAAGGCCATGACCCTCAGAACACGTGGCTTAGAAGGCCACGACCCTCAGATATCATATGTTTAGTTAGTGTTGCAATCGTCAATCCAGCTGAGTGAAACAGGGACGATACCCATCCGGTTCACTAGCACACTAGTTCTAGTCTGCCCACCAAGATACCCAGGGTCTCCCTTGTGCTCAATCAAGTTTCACATTCACATAATTCACCACTTTCACATTTCACAAACTATGCTTGACATTACACAAAAAGACACCACTTTCATACCAAAACACTATTTCAAAGACACACACACAAAGGACATGTCTCATTTTATAAAAATACACCACTTTAAAAATGAATGCGTATTCAACTCCTTCAAAATACCATTTTCACACCAAAAGTGATTCACATACTTTGAAAATGTCTATTTAAATAAAAAAACACCTAAAGCGACATAAAAACACCTCTCACACTACCAAACAACCTTTAGAACCTTTCAACCTTGTTTAGAATCCCAAATACCACTCAAATGAACAATCGCTTAGTTTACAAAACATATCACATGTATACCATAAAACCTCACTTCAAAACACACAAATCTTTCCATGAAAAGAACATCTTAAAAATCAATTAAACACTCAACTTTTCTAAAACCTCATTTACACCATTTGCACAATTAATTAGACACTTTAAAAATTTACCACAACAAGGTCGAAATAAATAAATAAACAAAAACATAACCATTTCTAAAGAGAGTGCAATTTTTACCACGCACGCATGTCAAACAATTTTTTTTAAACCGCATTCTGTGCAACTTATAAAACACACCCATTCATTTATACAACAACACATATAAAACACAAAAGCATACCATTTCGGAAATCCAATTTTTATCAAACAAGCATGGAAAAGCATTATAAACAAAGACAACATCATGCAATTAAATCATAGAACTTATCAAGTTTAACTAAACAAACAAATTAAGTTATCTAGATGATGCAAAGGCATGGAACCACCTACCTGTGTGTAGTGACTTCAGAAAAAAAGTACGCGACTCCAAATGCACACCAAAAGCACCACAACGAACTCAGAAAAAGAACCTAAAGAACAAAATATCGACAGAAGAATTAAAATCAGACCAAATTTAGCACAAATTGGACCCCAAACAACATGAGACTCTCACCGGAAACTCAACAACTCAAATGCGGACCCTAAACAATAGATCGAACCAACAATAATCAATATCAAACCATAAAACAAACATCATACCTGCTGGAAGATGAACATATAATAAAAATGAAATAAAACTCACCTAATAGGAGGGGTTCGGCAGGGGTTCGGCTGGGCAAGGAGGAGGACAGCAGGAGGGATGCAGAGGAGGTCAGCCGAGCGGGGAGGAAGTAGAAAAAAAACGCGCAGCAGGGGAGGGAGCAGGGCGAAGGAGAGGAAGTGTGTCGTAAGGTGGTCACCGGGTGGTTCGACCGAGAGGAGATTGACACGAGGGAGGGCAGTGCGGCGGTACCGAATCAGAAGGGAAGAGGTGTTGCGCATGAGGGCTATGAGTGTGGGTGAGGAGGTCGGCAGGGCTGTGGTGCGCCGATTTGAAGGGAGCGAGATGGAGGGATATCACAACCGGGAGATGTGGGGAGCTGACCGGAGGAAGTATGGGGTGCCGGAGGCGGGGCGAGTAGGAGAGGGCCATGGCAAGGAGCCGATGGCGGGGCGAGCCGGCCGGCGATGGGGCGAGCGGGAGAGGGCCGTTGAGGATGACGCCGGACGGGAGCCGAAGGGGAGCAGGGGGTTCGGCGCAAGCCAAACCCTAGGAGGGGGGGGGGGGAACTTCGACGGGATGAAGAGGGAAGAGAAAAAAAACGGGGAGAGGCAGAGAGATGGGTCACGACGCCAAAGGGAAAGGAAAAAAAAGAGAAAGAAAAAAAAATAAATAAATAATTAAAAATGAAACTAAATAAAAACATAAAATAGAATTCAATACAAATAAAATAAAATTAAATAAAAACATAAAATCAAAACTCAAAACCAAAACAAGGCACCGGCAAGACGTGCGGTGAATCGGCGAGGCCACGCGGGGACCCAAGCGAGGCCGCGCAGCTTCGACCGCGTTGCGCTGGACGCAGACAAGACCAAAACACAAGGGACTTGAAATGTTAAGTCGGGTTTCGACCCGAACTAACCAATGCAAAGAAATTTAATGAAATAAATAAATTTTGAAATAGCGGGTGTGACATTGTAAATAAGTGGAAATAACAAATCCTTGATCAGTCTATACAAAGAAACTATTAACCTCATTTGAAATAATAATATATAACTATATTCTTTAGAATTTCCATATTCATTTCATATTAAAAATAATAAATATTCATCATAATTTATAGGATTATTTCAGTTTACCATATTACGAATGAATGAGTATCAATATCAGTATCTTCAAATGTCTTTTGAAGAAATGAAAATATTCTAACTTCATTATAATAATTTTTTATTTCATAATTTCAATAAATCCATTAATTAAATTTATATGTTTAATCTCATAATATTATATTTTGATAAGAATAATTTCTCATTATTCATAAGAATTTTCTATATAAAACGATATCAAAATTCATTCTACATCATTCATTAATAATTTATAGTATTCAAATTATCAATAAATTTTTTGAATAATCCATTAGGAAAATAACCCTTACCCATATTTTCTCAACATATCTACTTTTATTCATATAGTATTTGATAAATAAATTTGTGACATGAAAATAATATTTACATCACACTATATTTTGTTTCATATAAATCTCACCATTTTATATATAAATTTTTAATAATGTTCTTTTATTTATATTATATTTGAATAATTCTCTCCCTGAATACTTCTAAACACTTTTAAAAGTTTCTATCCATTGACTATAAAACATATAGACTCTATCTAATTCATTTGATCATGTCATTGATCATGATGTCCTTATTTATTTTTCAACTAATTCTTTATTCCCCGTTATTTTTATATCTAGTTATTATTTATAGGTTGTATCATTATTTTAAAGATTCAAATTGCAAGGACCCGAACCCAGTTTACTAGAGTCGGTGAATTATTTGATTACATTTTCATGATTTAAAAAAAGTTTCACCCTGTAGGATTGAATATTTTAGTAGTTTTGGAAAACTAGATACGTTTATAAGTTCAGCATTACAACTTTAAATAAAAAACAACATATATGTTTTATTGGCAACATCCACAACTACACGTTTTCCCTATAGGTCACTCATAATAAACTCCATCACGTCCTGAGAAAATGAAACATAGGAAATAGATGATCTCAAATACTTAGTAAGGGTAATAAATACATCATAATATATCATAAAAATAAACATTAGGCATGGTGAAACACTAAAAACACATTCCTTTAAACACAATCTTGAACACATTATGGCAGGAAAAAGATTTGAATATGTAGATCCGTAATAAAACAAAAGAATGATTATTCAACTAGTTGAATAACCAAATTAACTATCAATACTATATTAATAACGAGGGAATTCATTATGCGTACATCAAACCGATACCATCAAAGCCTCGTGCCAAGACCATAAATATACATTTTGTTAAGGCCTCATACCGAGACCATAGTTTGTCTCATGAGACCAACAGATGCACCGATGGGATATTGTAGGACCCACTAAAAACTTAAAAATTCTAATTAATTCCTCATATGAATGAGAATAATCATAAAAAACATATACATTCATATTGATACTTATATCTGAAATGTAGATAAATTTTCCTAAACATTAATCATAAAGACTAACCATTCAGAGTAAATTGGTGACTGGTTTTAAAATAGCACAACAACAGTAAAAATAATCATAAACCCTTGAATTAAATATGGTATTTGATATCATAAAATATGAATCCCAATAATATGTAAGGATCAATAAGTGTGTTACAATAGATGAAGATTCTCTTATAAAACCATCGAGTAATTCTTGAGATAAATATTCTATTACTTTGAAAAGAAGCGTTCCTTTGGAAAAATCTCTATAGAAAACTAGAAGTGAAGTAAGATCATATTTTCATACTAAAAATAGTGATTTTATAAATACAATGGCTTTCCAAAAAATATTATAGAGTTCCCCAGATCATAGGTAATAATTTGTAAAATTCCCTTGAAATGGGCTTGTTTATCGAGACAGATTTTTGAAAGATATTTTTAAAACATATAAATCCACATAAATAAAGGTAGTATTATAGTTGATCCACACATAAAGATAATTATTAAAGAATTTATGAGTAGTAAAAATTCATAAATAATAATTTAATTTAGTTTAGTAGATAATAAAAGTAACCCGAATGAAAATGGAGGTTCGTGTGGAAAACCATTACCTTAAGTCCGAAGGTGTTCCTCACATGATATTTATGAGCTGAATAATCAAATATATTTTCATAAATTATTTATTAAAGAACTTTTTCTAAATTTAATTGATATATTATAGCCTTATTAGGTTAATTCCTGGCCTTTTGATGGGTTAAGAGATTTAATTTCATTGTTTGAGAGTGTTTTCTTCCTTGGATTTCATGTTCGGTTTACTTATATTAATGTATGGGTAAACGTGTAGAATGAGAAAGGTTTTCCAGAATAAAAGTAATATTTTATTAGTGAAAAACATAATATTACTTGGTCATAATTGTTTTTTGGTTTTTGGGAGTGAAGATGAATCATTATTTATTACTTTAATGTTAATTTTTTGAGTTAATTAACAGTTCTTGATCACAACGAAATCATTTTGATTTATAAAATAATATCATGTGTAAAAATGTATTACAAAACATTAAATATGTTATAATAAAAATATGATAGTATGGTTCAACTATCCAAATGGTTTCATGAACTTAATTGAATATGGTAATAGATATTAAATACTGGATGTCCTTAAATGTAATAAATTAACACATCTCGGATGGTGTTTTTATTTCTTGTATAAATGAAGGGGAAAGGAGAGATGATGGAAAATTATTCCTTTATCATAAAAACATTCAAGTACACGTAAGAAAACAGATTCATCACAATATGTTGATTAAATTATGTAAGGAAAGATTAATAAAAGTAAGGAACTTAAATTAAAAGAAATGAAAAGAGGAATTTACCTCTTGAAGTAATCTTCATTGAGAGCCTATTTATGGGAGATATTTTGGTATTTTTATGAGACCAAAGGATGATGAACATGGGGGTATAGATTGGGAGTATATTTGAGAAAAATTTAGACTAGGAACAAGTCTTTATAAGAGTAAAGAGAAGAGGGAGTGAGAGGGGTATTTATAGTGAAGGAGAGGAGGGTCTTCGTATTATTTTAATCATTATTTTATTATTTTTCCTAAGAAACCCAATAGTGTTGATTATTGTTAAACTAAATAGTAATAAGTGAATTTTAGTTCGATATAATTTTCATTTACATCAGCAATGAGTCAAGCATGATGCATAAATTCTCTTATTTAGCATATTTTGTAAATTATCGAATTTTACTATTCACTAAAAATTCAATTATTTCAGAAAAATCCCAAAATTTTTAACCTAACCATTTTTTGACATGTATAATTCCAAAATGAAATCAGTTTTATGAAAATAATTCTTTAAATATTTTTAATATAATTTTTAAATAAAATCAAAATATAATCGAAAAATCAACATTAAAACTATAACTCATATTATAACACCATAAAAATTTAATCCAGATCCTATAAAATTATTATATAACAAAAACAAAAAAATATTATTATTACATTTTATGAAAATAAAATTTAATTTTAAATTATTAAAGTAATTATAAATTTGTAAATAAAATATTTATGACATACAAAACTACCAATACTTATACTATGCTCGTTTTTCACTTATTAGATGTTTAAATTGTATTTATACCATCGTGGGTGAAGTTTATATTTTTTTCACCTATTTTCTATTAATTAATATTCATAAGGGTATATTACTATTCATAAAAAACTATGTTGATTCTATCAGACTCAAAATATCATATTGAACACAACCGTGTATGTTCGTTTTTTGAAATTTCAATCATTTAGGTGGTAAAAATTTGTTTACTGGCCAGCTTATAACAAGTGCTTTTTTTAGAGATTAATTATTTCATACATTCAATATTAAATTTATTTGCAATGCCTTGGGGTGTTACATTCTCACCTCCTTACAAAACTTTCATACTAGAAATTTAAATAATATTACCTCATAAAATGATTTGGGTAGCTCTTCGTCATAAGCTCCTCAGGATCCCATGTTTCCTATTTGATTTTATGATTTTTACAAAGTATCATTACCAGTTTAGTCATATGATTCCTCAACACATGTTTTTTAGTGTCCATAATTCGGATAGTCTCTTCACAGTAATATAGGTCAGGTTCTAAATTTATATCTTTAGAAGTGAGGAAATGTGTTGGGTCTGGCATTTACTTTCTCTGCACTGAGACATGGAACGCATTGTGTACTTTAGAAAAGATAGGTGGCATACCATTTGATAATACACAGCTCCAATTCCCTCCATAATTTCAAAAGGGCCTATGTACCTAGGGATCAGTTTCCCTTTCTTCCCAAATCTTATATCACCATTCCATAGAAATACTTTTGTGGAAACATGATCTCTCATTTGAAATTCCAAATCATTGCTTCGATTATCGGCATAATTTTTGTCCTTCTTTGACCTACATTGATATGACCTTGAATTGTCTTTACCTTTTCTATTTCTACCCCAAAAATATCTAGGCTCACAAGTTTCCTTTATGAAACTTCATCCCAACAAGTTGGTGAAAGACATCTCTTTCCATTTAACACTTCATATGGGTCCATTTTAATACTTGAATGAAAACTATAATTGTAAGAAAACTCCACTAAAGGTAAATATTGATCCCACATACATTGAAAGTCAAGTGAACATGAACTCAACATGTCCTCTAAGGGTTGGATCAACCTTTCTGATTCCCCATCAAGTTGAGGATGAAAAGAAGTACTCAAATGAAGCTCAATATCCATTTATTTCTGAATAATTTTCCATATTTTGATGTAAATTGACGAAAATTATTTCTTCATGTTTTGGGAAATCTAGTGGAAACATAAATTGATATTTCATCACATTTCTATGTAGGAATAGGTATAGGTTGCATGAATCCCCTATGATATTGTTGTTCATCTTTCACGTGTTGACAGACTAAACATCTTGATACAAAACCACCAATTTATTGTGTTATATTATCCCACCTGAAATGTTCCTTCAATTATCTATACATTTTAGTGCTACTAGGTCATATAGAGAAATTTGATCTATTGGAATCATCTAATAACTCCCTTTTTTGATTAGGTTTAGTGGTTACACATTTCCTCCTACCAAATTTCAAAACTCCATATTTATATACGAAGTCATCCAACTTCCCATCTTTCACAACATTAATTTTTTTTGAAGTTTCTTATCATCAGGATGAAAGCTTTTAATCATTTCTAATAAAGATGGTTGGGAAACTAATTGAAAATTTAATGATGTATCAGCTTCTTTGATAATTACTATTCCCATACATATTGGATCCTTGAACGCAATATTTATTTTAATCCTCAATTTTGTTGAAAACTCCATGATCCTTTCTACTCAATGCATCAGACACCTTATTTGCCTTTCATGGGTGGTAGTATATGGAACAATCATAATCTTAGAGTATTTATATCCATCACTATTTCCTCATGTTTATTTATTTCTATGAGAAGATACAATTTATACACTTGTTATCCATATATATCTCACATCTTTCACCATAGAGATAGTGTCTCTATATCTTCATAGAAAAGATTACAGCTGCTAACTCAAGATAGTGAGTAAGGTAATAATTTTTATGAATATTTAGCTTTTTTGATGCATGGGAAATAACTATATCATTTTACATAGGGACACAACCACATCATTTATTTGATGCATCTGTATACATCACAAACCCATCATTCCACGATGGTATAGTTAGGACTAGAGCATTCACAAATATCATCATTAATTTTTAAAAACATTCCCCAAATTCATTTTTCCAAATGAACTTAACCCCTTTATGTGTATGCTTGGTCATTGGGTTGGATAAACAAGAGAAGATCTAAACTAAATGCTGATAATAACTTTATAAACCAATAAAACTATGTACCTTAGTTATATTCATTGGGTAATCCATTCATGCGCAGACTTTGTGTTTGCATGACCAACAAATATTCCATCCTTAAAGAAAATTTGGCCAAGAAAGGAAAAAGATTGAATCCAAAATTGAAACTTTCTAAACTTCCTATATAATTCAATTCTTCTAAGAGTCTTTAGAATAGTGTGAAAGTGATTGTTATGATCTTCATATCATTTAGAGTATAAAAAATATCATCAATTAATACCACCACAAAGACATCTAGATATTCCATAAAAACTCTATCAATTATAACCATGAAAAACCGAGGGTGAATTAGTCAGTCCAAATGGAATTACTGTAAAATCATAATGCCTATAATTTGTTTGGAATTCTATCTTTGGAATGTATTCTTTCATTACTATCAATTGATGATATCCAGATCGATGGTCAATATATGAAAAATATTGAGATTCATGAATTTTATCAAATAAATCATAAATCTGAGGTATGAGATACTTGTTATTTATTATAATTACATTGGTCTCCCTATAGTCAATACACAACCTCATAGATCCATCTTTATTCTTAATGAAATGAATGGAGGATCCCCATGGATAAACACTAGGGTGAATAAATCATTTATCACTCAATTCCACTAGTTCTTTTTTAATTCAACTATTATGACTTTGGAAATTCTATTTGGAGTCTTTGATATAGGCCTTGAACCAGGAATTGAATCCATCGAGAACTCAACATCCCATTCTAGAGGATGTATAGGTAAATACTTCGAGAACACACCCACATATTCTTGCATGATAGGTACATCGTCTAATTGAACATTACTTTCCTCACATATACATATTGAATCCTCTTCCTCCCTAATAAATCAATTAAGTAGAGCTATTGGGGGTGTATCTTGATAAGAATCAGCTCGCATGATTTTTCTCTAAAGATAATGAATTCAACATCGTTCTCAAAAATCATAACATCCCCCTTTTTGCAAGAGATCTTCGCATCATAACATGAAGGAAAAATCATACCAAGGATTATATCAAAGTCAAGTCGGGGTATGATGATATGGTTTGAAACTAAAGTACATTTATGTGTCATGAGGTGGACTGATCGACCAATATTTGTTGCAAAAATTCATCCCCTAGGAGTTTTGACTAACAAACCATTTAAAAATTAAATTTAACATGCATAATTTTCATGGAAATATAGGAAGATATAAAACTATGAGATCATCCAAAATCAAATAAAGCATTGGATAAGTTCAATTAAATATATAAATTACATGCAACCACATCATTAAGAACTTTAACCTCAATAGTTGTGACTCCAAAATCTTGGCCTTGCTCCCTTATCCTTATTTTGGGAACATTTCTGAAACACATAGGAAATTCATGTGCATACCGTACCATCTCCCAATAGTTGTAACATTGAAAATTGGTTGCTTCTTTCTTCCCCATAGAATCCTGATATAAGTTTCCTTTTTCTCTACACTTGTAAGAGACTCCCATTCCCTTTAATGAAGTGCCACAATATTTCTTCCAACAATTTATATATGATATAAGGTAAAATCATACCTTCTTCCCCATTTCCTTATTTCCTCTTATAGAGTTTTCCACATCTCTCTTATTTATTTTCTTTACTTTGAAGTCATATGACTTAAATAATTCATTTTCCATCTTTATAGAACTTGAGACAATATCTTTATATGATGATAATCTTTAGGAGACTAGGTCCCTTCAGAGGAATGGTTTAGACCATCAAAGAATCAATCAACATTGCTCTAGGGATTTTGTATGTTGTCTCTGTAATGCCTTTCTCACCTTGTAAAGTTGGCTTCATACATGGAAACATTTTCATCCTCCTTCTTCCCCAGATTCAAGAATTCCCTTTCCATATCCACTCATTGTTTATGGGGAAAATATTTTTCTAGGAATATTTCCTTAAAATCCCACCAATCCATCTCATTTATTTATTTATGCTCCTTTGTGTTTTGGATTAATGAAAACCACTGATCACTATCTCCTGATAGATGATAAACTTCCATGACAACTATCTCCCTTTCATTACATCCCATGGCGAGAAGTATCTTCTCTAGGGAACTTATCCACTACTCATATAAAAATGGGTTTGTAGTTCCATTAAATGATGGAGTATGTTGTCTCATAAAGAGATCCAATATAACTTCTCCATGTTTTGGATTAGGATGCTCTATATGGGTAAAGTCATTATTCATTAACTAAGTCAGTTGTCCAAGTATATTTATTAGTTTCTCAGCAAAATTTGTAGATCTATAACCAAAATTATTATCTTACATCAGAAGGAAATATATACATGGGATATGCATGTTCTTTTGGTTTCCATTTCTTACACTAGGAACAATTTCTAGATAATGGCATACACTAGATTAGGATATGAATCATAATGTATAATCTCAACATAGAAAAAATAATTAGCATAAATTGAAATCCAATGTATGGATAATCCCATTATCAAAAACATGGTTTCTTTGAGGAAAAATTTACATTTAAATCCTTCATTATTTCTTATAAAGAAAATTTGAATTATCCTAAGCATATCCCCTGAGAGTGTCAAACTAGGTGCATTGTAAGTCCCGTTTTCATGTACGAGGATACCCTAGGTCAAGCACAAAACTCATATTCATATTTTTCATTCCTAAGTACATATGTTCCAGAACCAACTACACTTTTAGTATCCATACATAGATTTATTTTCAAGAAAGATCCACATAATCTATTCCTTACAAATATTACAAGATGTTTTTGTATGTTTATCTTAAAAGACTATCTTAGTGTTTTTTCCCAATCGATGTTTTCTAAATATTCTTTCCATGTTTTCTTCTAAACATCCTTTAATACCAACTGTAAGGACTCATTCCACGTTTCCTAGTGTCAGTAAGTTATTTTATTACATTGGAAGGAATACAAGAAAGTCACATCCTGATGAAATGAATAGTTTAGTAGTTTTGGAAAACCATAAACATAAATAAGTTAAACATTAAAACTCAAAAGAAAAAAAAACATATATGTTTTACAGGGAAAATCCACAACTATAAGTTTATCCCTGCTTTTCACCCATAATAAACTACTTCATGTCTTGAGAAAATGAAACATAAGAAAGGGGTGAGCTCAAATGATCAGCTAGGGTAAGTAATAAATCAGAAGATATCATAAACATAAACATTATGCATGATGAATAATAAGAACCACATACCTTTAAAAATATACTTGAACACATTATGGTAGGAATATGAGTTGAATAAATAATTCAATAATAAAATATAATCATGGGTATTATATTAGTTGAATAACCACAAGAACTATTTATATTATTTTCATAATTATAGAATTAATAATGCGGGACATTATTACCATAACATCAAAGCCACGTGCCAAGACCATACATATCCATTTTGTCAATGCCTCGTGCTGAGACCATAGTTTGTCTAATGAGACCTACTAATGCACCGAGGGGAAATAGTGGGCCCCACCAAAAACTTACTGATTCCAATGCCTTCCTCATATGAATAGGATAAAGATAAACAACATATAAATTCATAATGAAACTAATATATGAAATATAAATAACTTTCCTCAATCATCAAGCAAAAACACTAACCATTCAGAGTAAATGGGTGAATGGTTTTAAGAAAGAATAACCAAATTCAAACTAATTATAAACCATTCAATTAAATATGGTATATGATATCATAAAATTTTAACCCCAATATTACATAAGGATCAACCGGTTTGTTGAAATATATGAAGACACTCTGATAAAACTATGGAGTAATTCTTGAGATAATTACTCATTTACATTGAAAAGAAGAGTTATTTTCAAAAAATGTTTGTATAAAACCAAAAGTGAAGTTAGATAGTATTTTCATAATCAAATTAATGATTTTATAAAGATAATGGTTTTCAAAAATAGATTATATAGTACCCTTGATCATTGGTAATATTTTGAGAAATTCCATTGAAACGATCTTTTTTATCGGGAAGAATTTTTGAAAGATCACTTTAAAACATATAATTCCCCATAAATGAAGTTAGGATTATGGTTTGTGAACATATAAATAACATTCAAATAGATTTTATGGGGAGTAAAAATTAATGAAAAATAATTTAATTGAGGTAAGTATATAACTAAAGTAACCCGAATGAAACTGGAGGTTCACATTGGAAACCCTTACCTTAAGTCCAAAGGTGTTCCCACTTGTTATTAATGGCAGGAAAAATGAATTTTAGGTTAATTAATTAAATATTCCCAGACCTCTTATACTTGTAATTTATTTATTATAACCTTATTAGGTTCATTCAGGAACTTTTTATGTTTTAAGAGATTCAATTTAAATTTATGGGAGTGTTTTCTTCCTTGGTTTTCATGATCAGTTTACTTATATTCATGTATGGTTAAATATGTAGAATGAGAATGGTTGTATAGAGTAGAAGATTTATGTTATTAGTGAAAAACCAGAATATTACATTTTAATAAAATTCATTTGGTTATTGGGAGTGAAGTTGAATCATTATAAAAAACTTTAATGACAATTGTTGGGGTTAATTGGCATTCTTGATCACAACAAACTCATTTTGATTTATAAAAAAATATCACGTGTACAAAAGGATTCCAGAACATTAAATAAATTATAATAAATATATTATAATTTGGTTCATCCATCACAATGGACAAATGATAAGAATTGATGAAAGTAATAGAAATTGAAATCCCTTCTTCCTTGAATGTGATAAATTAACACATCTCGGATGGTGGTTTCATTTTTTGTATAAAATTAGGGGAAACTAGAGGTTATGAAGAATTAATACTTTATCATAACAACATTATAGAACATGTAAGGTACTGGAGTCATCATAAAATTTATATGAATGGGGGTAAGGAAAGAAAAAGAAAATAAAGGAACTTAAAATAAAAGAAATGAAAAAAGAAATTTACCTCTTGATGGAATCTTCCTTGACTGCCTCTTTAGGGTAGATATTATGGTCTTTTTATGAGACCAGGGGATGAAGTATTTGAGGGAGGAGTTTGGGAGGATAATTGATTAGAATTTAGACTAGGAACAAGTGTGTATAGGAGTAAAGATAAGAGGGAGTGTGGGGGTTATAATTGAGGTGAGAAGGGTCTTCCAATTATTTTAATCATTATTTTATTATTTTTCCAATGAAAACAAATAACAATGATAATTGTGACAAAAAATTGTAATAAGTGCATTTGAGTTGAATCCAATGGTCATTTAAATCATCCATGACACAACCATTATTCAAAAATTCCCTTATTTAACAAATTTTGTAAATTATCGAATTTTCCAATTCAAAAAATTCAAATATTTCAAAAAAAACACAAAGATTAACCCTAATAATTTTTTGATGTGTATAATTCAAAAATGAACTCAATTTTTTAAAAATAAATTTCTTAAATATTTTTAATTTAATTTTTAAATAAAATGATAATTTTTTCCAAAAAACAACATTCGAACTATAGCTCAATTTATAACACCATGAAAAATTTATCAAGGTCCGATAAAATTACCCTATAACCAGGAGAAAATAAAATAAAAATTTATGATTACATTTTATGAAAATACATTTCTATTTTAAATTATTAAATTAATCATAATATTTTTATTAAAATATTTATTCCATTAAAAAATATCAATACTTATACTAAGATTGTTTTTTCACTTATAGGATGTTTAAATTGTATTTATGCATTCATGGGTGAAGTTTCTATTTTTTGTCCAATTTATTATTAATTAATATTTATAAAGGTATGTTACTATTTATAAGGGTATGTTACTATTCATAAAACACTAATTTTATTATATCAGACTCGAAATATCATACTAAACACAACCGTGTATGTCATTTTTCGAAACACCGATAACAGAGGTGGTAAAACTATGTTTACTCACTAGTTTATAACAAAGTGGTGTTTTTAGAGAATCAGTATCTCATGTTTTCAGTATTAAATTTATTTGCAAAGTATTTGAGTGTTACATTCTGCCCTCCTAATAAAAATTTCTTCCTCTAAATTTACAGAATGTTACCTTATAAAAAGATTTGGACAGTTCTTCATCATACGCACCTCAGACTCCCATTTTTTCTCTTAGATTTTTTGATTTTTGCAAAGTATATTTATTAGTTGAGTCATCTGATTGCTCAACACATATTCTTCAATGTCCAGAATCAAGATATGCTATTTACATTAAGATATGTTAGGTTCCAATTCTATACCTTTAGATGTAAGGACATGCGTTGGTCCTATCATGTACTTTATTAGCAAGGATACATGGAACACATTGGGTACATTAGATAGACTAGGTGGAATATCCAAATGATAAGCCAAAACTCAACTTCTATCATGAATTTCAAAGGGTCCTATGTATCGGGGACTCAGTTTCCCTTTCTTCCCAAATATTATAACACCCTTCTATAAAGACACTTTAAAGAAAAAATGACCTCCTACTTGAAATTCCAAATCCTTCATTCTATTATCATCATAGTTTTTTTCAGCTTTGAGTTGCTTTGATATGGCCTTGAATAGTCTTTACATTCGTTGTTGTTTCCACCACAAGCATTGGTCCCACAAGATTCTTTTCTACAACTTCATCCCAACAAGTTGGTGTATGACATCTCTTTCCATGAAATGCTTCATATGGTGTCATTTTAATACTTTAATGGAAACTATTATTGCATGGAAAATCCAATAAAGGTAAATATTTATCCCACATACCTCAAAAGTCATGTGAACATGATCTCAACAAGTCCTCTAAGGTTTTAATCATCCATTCTGATTTCCCATCAGTTTGAAGATGAGAAGAAGTACTGAAATGAAACTCAGTATCCAATGAATTCTGATGAATTTTCTTGAATTTCAATGTAAATTGAAGTTCATGATCATACACTATTGAAAGTTATGCTCAATGAATTATTAAAACATTATTGATATAGATTTGTGCAAGATTCGGCAGTGGAAAATACTCCCTTATAGCAAGGAAAAGTGAATATTTTGTATGTCAATCAACAATTACCTATATTGTATCATTTCTTCTTGGTATTTTGGGTAATCCTGTGAAACAATCCATGGTTATGCCATCCAATTTCCATATAGTAATATGTAGAGGTTTCATGAATTCTATAGGATTTTGTAGTTCGACCTTCACTTGTTGACATACTAAATATCTTGATACATAATCTTCAATTTCCCACAGTATGTTTTCCCACCGGATATGTTCCTTCAAATATTTAAACATTTTAGTGCTACTAGTGTGTATAGAGAAATTAGAGCTATGGTCATCATCTAATAACTCCCATTTCAGGTTGGGAATAGAGGGAACATAGAGCCTCATAAGAAATTTCACAAATCCATCTTCACATACTTAGTTTTCTGACTTCCCATATTTCACAACGTTAATTTTTTTTGAAGGTTCTTATCATCTGGATAAGATATTTTATTCCTTTCTAATAAAGATTTTTCGGAAATCAACTGAAAAAGTAATTATGTCCCACTATTTTTTATAATTACCTTGTCTATATTTATTAGATCTAGGAACACATGATATATTTAAATCCTCATTATGTTTAAAACTCCATGATCCTTTTGGCTCAATGCATATGCTACCTAATTTTCCTTTCCTAGGTGGTAGTGCATAGAACAATCATAATCCTTGAGTTGTTTTATCCATTTTTGTTTCCTTGTGTGGACTTATTTCTCTGAATAGATATACTTCAGACTCTTATGATCTATATATATATATCACATCTTCAGCATAGAGATAGTTCCTCCATATCGTTTGAAAAATATTACAGTTTCTATCTCAAGATCATGAGTATGAGATTTTTGTTCATGAATTTCTAGCTTCCTTGATACATAGATGATAACTCTATCATTATTCATAAAAACACAACCAAGTAATTTATTTGATGCATCACTATAGATTACAAACCCATAATTCCCTGATGTTAGATTGAGGATTAGAGTGTTCACTAATATCCTCTTCAATTCCTCAAAACATTCATCACATTCTTTTGCCCATATGAACTTAATCCCTTTACATGTAAGCTTGGTCATTGGGTTGGCTAAACAGCTGATGTTCTAAAGGAAACACTAATAATAACCTGCTAAATCAATAAAATTACATACCTTAGTAATGGTCATTGGAGGAAGACATTCTTGCACAACCTTTGTCTTTGTAGGATCAATAGATATTCCATCCTTAGGGACAATGTGGCCAATGGAAACTTATTGAAGTGAAAATTAACACTTGCTAAAATTACTATATAAGTCATTTCTTCAATGAGTTGTTAGAATAGTGGGAATGTGAGTTTTATGTTCTTTGTATATTTTGGAGTATTCTAATATATTATCAATAAATTCCACCACAAAGTCATCAAGATATTAATTAAATACTCTATTCATTAGATCCATGAAAATGAGGGTACATTAGTCAGTCCAAATGGAATTACTGAAAACTCATAATGCCCATACCTGGTTCCAAACACTGTCTTGGGAATGTATTATTTCCTTACTATAAATTTATTATATCTATATCGAAGGTAAATTTTATGAAGATATTGGGATCTATGTATTTGATCAAATAAATCCTCAATGTAAGGTAAGGGATACTTTTCTTTTATTTTTATAGCATTTATCTCCTAGTAATCAATGTGAAACCTCATAGATCCATCTTTCTTCTTAATGAAAAGAACTGGGGCTCCCATGGGGAGAAACATGGGTGAATAAATCCTTTATCACTCAATTCCTCTAGTTGTTTCTTCAGTTCAATGGTTTCCACTATGTCCATTCTATAAGGAGTATTTGATATTGGCCTTGTACTAGGAATTCAATCAGTGGGGAACTCAAATTCTCGTCCTATTGGAGGTATAGGTAAAACCTTTGGAAAGATATCAACATATTCTTGCACAATAGGTATGTCCTCTATTTAAACATTCAATTAATCACCTATAGATATGGAATTCACTTCCTCCCCAATAATTGAATTCGGTAGAGCTATTGAGGGAGGATCTAGATAAGAATCAGCTGGCATGGTTTCTTCTCAAAAGATAAGGGATTTAACACCGTTCTCAAAAATCATAACTTCTCTTCTCTTGAAATACATATTCACTTCATAACATGAATGAATAATCATACCATGGATTAAATCAATGTCAACCTTGGGTATGATCATTACGTTAGCAAAAAAAGGACATTTATGTGTCACGATGAGGACTAATAAAAAAATCTTTATTAAAATGATACATCCCCTATAGATTCTGACTAAAAACTCCTTAAATAAATTGAATTGAACAAGTCTAATTTTCTTGGAAAACTGGGATGATAGAAAATAATGTGATAATACAGAATCCAATAAAGCATCAGCTATGTTCGAGGAAATTATTAAAGTACCTACCACCACATCGTTAGGAACTTTAACCTTAACATTTGTGGCTACATAAGCTTGGCCTTCATCCCATGTACTTTTTTGGGGGATGTTTCCCTACTGTTTAAAACATTCATGTGCATAATGTGCCATATCCATATAGTTGTATCATTGAATTTTGGTAGCTTCTTTCTTCCTATTACAATCTTGTGATAGGCGGCCTTTTTCTCCACACTATTAAAATACTCTCATTCCCTTCAGGTAAGTGCCAGTGTGTTTCTTCCCAAAATTATTGCAAGATAGAAGGTGAAATCTTTCCATGTTCCCCATATCATTATTTCCTTTTCTATAGTTTTTGGATGACCTCTTATTCTCTTTCATTCCTTTAAATTCATATGAAATAGGAAATTAATTTTCCATATTGATATAACTTTATACTATATATTAATGTGATGAGAAACTTTGGGAGACTAGAGCCCCTCGAAGGAATAGTTTTAAACCATAAAATTATCAATCAAAAATCCTCATTGGATTACATATGTAGTTTGAATAATGTATTTAATGCCTCCTAAAATTGGATTCATACTTTGAATCATTTTCATCCTCCTTCTGCCTCAAATACATAAATTTACATTTCATATCTGCTAGTTACTCATAGGTAAAAAAAAATCTGGGAAGAGTTTTTTTAAAATCACTCCATTACATCTCTTATATTTCTTCCTCCTCCTTTGTGTTTTGGATTAATGATCACCACTGATCTATATCTCTCGATAGATGATAAATGTACATAGAAACCTTCTCTCTTTCATTAAATCCCAATGTGAGAAATATCTTCTCTAGGGAACTTATCCACTCCTCAGCTATAAATGGGTTTGTAATCCCATTGAATGATAATGGATGATGTCACACAAAGAGATCCAACATAGCACCTCCATGTTGTGGATTAGGATCCTGCATACAGGTATTGTTATTGTTAATATCATGAGTTAGTTGTCCTAGTATATTAATAAGTATCTTAGTGCCAGTAGTAGCTCCAGAGCCAAAATCATTATCTCGCATCAAAGGAAAATCCCTACATTGGATACACGTGTTCATGAAATTTCCATTTCTTACTCTAGTCTCCATTTCTAGATAATTGCAAACACTATATTAGGTTATGAATCATAATGTATAATCCTATCTTAGAGAAATACTTATCATAAATTTAAATTCTATGCATGGATAATACTATAAGGACAAACATGGTTTCTTTGAGGAAAAATTATATTTAAATCCTTCATAATGGCTTGTAAATAAAATGTGAATTATCCTTAGAATATCCCCTAGAGTGTCACACTTGGTGCGTAGTAAGGCCCCTTTTCATGTTCCAGGATACCTAAGGTCAAGAATGAAACTCTTTATTGGTGTTTTCACTCATAGGTACATCTATACCAGAACCACATAAACCTGTAGTATCGAGAAAGGGATATATTTTCTAAAAGATCCATATTATTTGTTCATTACCAAGATTATAGGAATTTGTTATATATTTACCCTCAAATAGTTTCTTTGGATTTGTTTCCCTAATCTATGTTTTCTAAATATAGTTTCCATGTTTTCTAGTTAACTTCCATTCATACCAACTATTTGGACTCGACCTCAATTTCCCAGAGTCAGTGCCTTATTTTATTTTATAGGAATGATTAAAAGAAAGTCACATCATGAAGGAATGAATAGATTAGTAGTTTTTAAGACCATATATGTAAATAAATTCAACATTGCAATTTGAAAGGAAAAAATGACATATAAGTTTTATTGGGAACATCCAAAACTATATGATTATCATTATATGCCACTCCTAATAAACACCTTCATGTCATAAGGGAACGAAACATAAGAAAGTGGTGAGCTTGAACACAATTTAAGGGTAAGAAATATAGTGTAAGATATCATAAACATAAACATTATGCTTGGTGAATAACTCAAAACAAAAGCCATTAAAAATAAACTTGAACACATTATGGGAGGAATATGTGGTGAATAAATAATTCCATAATAAAACACAATCATGGGTATCCTACTTGTTGAATAAACCCATGAACTATCAATAATATTTTCATAATGATGTAATACATAATTTGGAACATCTTAACACTGCCATTAAGGCCTTTTCCTAAGACCATAAATATACATTTTGTTAAGAATTCCTACCAAGACCCTAGTTTGTACCATGAGTCATACCGATGCACCAAGAGAAAATAATGGGACCTACCTGACACTTAATTAGTCCAATTAATTCCTCATAAGAATGTGGATAAACCTAAGAAACATACACATTTATATTGAATCTAATATATCAAATGTAAATAACTTTCCCCCAATATTAAACATAAACACCAACCATTCAGATTAAGTTGGTGAATGGTTTTAAGAAAGAAAGAACACAGATAAAATAATAATAAACCATTAAATTTATTATGTCAGATTATATCATTTAAAATTTATCCCAATAATATATAAGTATCAAGAATAGTGTTAAAATAGATGAAGATACTCTTATAAAACCATCGAGCAATTCTTGAGATAAATACTTTTTTACTTCGAATAGACGAGTTCTTCTGGAAAAATCCTTGTATAAAACTATAAGTAAAGTAAGATATTATATTCACAATACATTGAGTCATTTTATAAATCTAATGGTTTTAAAAGAATGATTATTTAATGCCCTTGAGCATAGGAAATAATTTTAGAAATTCCCCAAAATGGGCTTGTTTGTTAGGAAGGATTTTGAAAGATCCTTTTGAAACATATAACTCTCCACAAATGAAGGTAGTATTATTGTTGGTATAAATATAAATAAAATTAAAATTGAATTATGAGGATTAAAAATGAATAAATAATAATTTAATTAAGGTAAGTAGATAATAAAAGTAACCCAAATGAAATTGGATGTTTGGATGGAAAACACATACCTTATGTCCAATGGTGTTCCTCACTTGATCTTAATGACCTGAATTATTAAATTTAGGATAATAAATTAATGATTACAGAACCTATTATACATTTAATTAATTTATTACAACATTATTAGGTTTATTCATGGCATTTTGTGGGCTAAGAGCATCAATTTCATTGTTTGGGAGTGTTTTCTTCCTTGGTTTTCATGATCGTTTTACTTATATTCATATATGGGTAGAGATGTAGAATGCGAGTGGTTGAAAAGAATAGAAGTTATACATTATTATTGAACAACCAGAAGATTAAATTTTTATAAAATTCATTTTGTTATTGGGATTGAAGATGAATCATTATATAAAACATTAATGATAATTATTTGGGTTAATTGGAAGTTCTTGTTTAAAATAAACTGATTTTGATTTATAAAATATTACTATGTGTAAAAAAGTATTCCCAAACCTTAAATAAGTTATAATACATATATTATATTTTTTTCAACCATCATAATGGTTTCATGACTTGGATTAGAGAGGGTAATAGAAATTGAAAACATGTCATCTTTGAATGTTATACATTAACAATCTCAAATAGTGTTTTCATTTCTAGTATAAAAGAAGGGGAAAAGAGAGATGATGGATAATTATTACAATATCATAACAAAATTCCATTACATGTAAGGTACTGGAGTTTTCAGAACATTTTTATGAAATGAGGTGAGGAAATAAAAAGAAAAGATAGGAACTGAAAATAAAATTAATGAAAATAGGAATTTACCTCTTGAAGTAATTTTACTTAAGAGCGACTTTAACGGAGAGATTTTGATATTTTTATGAGAAAAAGGGCTGATGTATATGGGGTAGGATTTTGGGAGGATATTTTAGAATAATTTATACTTGGCACAAGGCTAGAGAGGAGTGAAGGGAAGAGGGAGTGAGGGGGTCTTATAGTGGAGGAGAGGAGGGTTTTCCCATTATTTTAATCATTATTTTTTTTATGTTTCCAAAGACATAAAATTTTGTTGATGATTTGGAATGAAAAGTAATATGTGAATTTGAGTTCTAAACAATGGTCATTTACATCATCTATGACTCAATTATGATTCATAATTTCACTTATTTATCATATTTTGTAAATTTTCAAATTTCACTATTCACAAAAAATCATGTATTTTAGAAAAAACCCAGAAATTCCCCCTTACCATTTCTCAGCATGTATAATTAAAAAATGAACTCAATTTTTTAAACCTTATATTAAAAATATTTTTAATTTAATTTTAAATGAAATCATAATTTATTCGAAAAAACAACATTAAAACTATATGAAGTTTCATAACACCTTGAAAAATTAATCAAGGTCCCATAAAATTATCTTAAATCCATAGGAAAAAATCACAATTTATGATTAAATTATATTCAAATAAATTTACATTTTAAATTATTAAATTAATCAAAAAATTGTGAATGAAATATTTATGACATACAGAAATACCAATACTTATATTATGATTGTTTTTTCACTTATAATATGTTTAAATTGTATTTATAGATTCAAAGGTGAAGTTTCTATTTTTTTGTTTGATTTACTATTCATTACTATTCATAAGGGTCTGTTACTATTCATAAGGGTATGTTACTGGAAAGGTTATAACGGAGTGGTGTTTTCCAGAGAATTAGTGTTCAATTCATTCAATATTAAATTTATTTAAAAAGTATTTGGGTTCTACAAAAATTCCTCACCAAAAAATTTATATATCCTTAATTAATTTATTTAATCATTGATTAGAATGCGATAAAATAAAAACAGGATGAACATTTCTTATTTATGAAACATATTCTAATTAGATCCCCAAAAAATTAATAAAATGTTCTAAATAGGATGTGATTAAGTTTAGGGGTAAAAACTTCTTCCATTTAATTTTTTATTTATATCCACACATAAATAATCCTTCACCTGATCTCCTTACTATTGAACTAATTAGTGGTTCCATGCAGTACCCTTATTTAACTCCACATGAAATATAATTTTTCTAACCCCAAGTTACATACTGTATCTTAAAATATGATATTGATGTATCTAAAATAACCCAAGACAATACTTCTATGAAAATTGTCTCCATTCTAACACGACCACTCCATAAATCTGTTGGATGGTTGTGATTAATGTGTTCATGGCACAATATCTATTCTAAAGGGATACACAACCACACAGATCACATTCCCATATAGAGACGAGGTAGTTTCATGAATCCCATATAAGAAATAATGTTCCTATGAATGGAATGTCATATATCCTTTAATTATGTAACCCATTAAGAATCAAATTACATGGATTACATTTAGTTTCCATTATCAGTCAACAATGCTACCTGCTAGTGCTCACAGTTGTAACCTAGAGATGGAATGGCTCTAATATCCTCCAAAATTTATTCAAATGTAAATTTCCTCATAAGGATCAGAAAATATAAGATGGAATTTAAAATCCAATGTGACTTTCCACTTGGATATCATGTAATCCATACATTATATCATTGTGTTTATATAATTATTAGTTTTTACATAACATTCTAAATATAGGAATATCAATTTTCAAAACGTTTTTTCATTATTATTTGTAATTCTTAATTTTTTCTAAATGGTATCAATAATTATCTCTATAATTTTACTTTCACTATTTTTTTGGTTAAAATTATATCACTATATATTTGTTAAGGAATAAAAGTATATTTTTCATTAATCAAGGACCTCATGTTTCTACCAACTAATATTACACTGATGTTCCTAACTAATTTGCTTTTATAAATTACCAAACCCAATCTATAGATCCAAATGATTTCATTATATTTGTATCTTATTATCATCATTTAATATTTATTATACATTGATTTCATGTTGTGATAAAAACCATATAATATAATCCATGTGGTAGATGAGAATAGCTTAAAAACAATTATAATGGAATTAGTAAAATTGGGGATAAGTAGAGACCCCATAATATGGGCACCTGATAAAACAAAAATACATTTTCCTCATTGAATTCCCACTATCTAATTAATTGTTATCTTTGGTTATTGGATGCATTTGATTGAAGTCTCAATGTACTATATTTGGTCAACTTTTATATATAATAAATATTTTGATCGAGAAATATGTTAAACATTAATTACGTAACATATTACAATATTCTATTAAATTTACAATTAATAAAATTTTTATAATGATTTGAGATAAATTATAAAATATTTTAAAATGGAAACTTCCCATTTCATACCTTCTGAGAAATCTATTTTGATATCCAACACTCTGTTAAGGATTAAATTATAATTTTACATTTTCTATTCAAAAAAAATTATTTCCTATCATATTTTTACATATAAATAATAAAACATATATAAATTCATATTCAATAAATATGAATGATGATTAATAAAACGAAACTCAAAATTCATCCAAATTTTATGTATTGACTAAGTACTTCTCAGAAGGAACCTAATAAAATACATTATCTTAGTATTAAATATTTCACCAAAAAATACATTCCAAATATAACAAAGTTTTCTCATGATGTCTTAAAAAAATTAGTTATTAATATTTATTAATAAATCTTCTTCTTCAACTAATTTGCAATTATATTGAAGTTTTATAAATATGTAGAGTGATGGAAATATATTAAAAACATAATAGAATTTTAAAAGTTCATATATCATGATAAAAAAACTAAATGAAAAATCATAATGATTTAAAACATATATCATATTCAAATTATGAAAATAAACTAGAAAATAATCATAATGTTTTTAGAAAAAATAATAATAAAATAATGACCACTCATTCTTCCAGACTCATCTATTTTGTTACTCTTACAACACCAACTGTCAAAAAAATGAATTTTCATTTTCCCCATCTACCAATTTAATTCAATGATATAAATAAAGTATGATAAAAAATATAATTCTTGTATCATCAAATTAAAGAGTAAAACTATATATATGATGTAATCATATACCATAGAATATTTAAAATTAATCCACCACTTTATAATCAGTATAAAATTAATTCCTTATCAGATATAGCTTATGATATGAGTGAGAAACTAAAACATTCCAAGGGTAATCATTATAAAATATTATAAAATTGGATCGAGTAATCCATTAACCCATAATTACAAATGAATCATCCTTACCACTCTAGTAATAGAAGTTATGATGAATCAAAACCTATATATCTAGATCAATAGTTTATAATAATCAAAATTCATGATTTATATAGTATAATTTCATGAATTATTGGTAACTTATTGAATGTGTTATCAATAAAATTCTAAATTTATTCATTCATTTATAATAAAATAAAATAAAGTCCAATATTTTAAGAATTAACTATATGGAGTTTTGGTAAAAAAATATATTCATGTTAAATATAATTTCCTTTTTCTTCTTAAAAGTAAAAAATACTTCTAAAACTCAATAAATATTGGGAAAACATACGTATAATAACATACCTATCTTTTTTATGAAAATATTTTGGTTTTTTTATCCCAAGAGTTGTTTGGTAGATGTTGAGAACTTGGAAGAAGGGTTTTGTGAATGTAAATATTGTTTTTTATTTTATTCTCTACATATAAATCATGTTGAAACGCATTTATTTTGTTATGATACATTTTAGGCGATGTTCATTTGAATAATCTATAATAATTTAATATAACAAAAAGGATAATTATTATAGAATATAGGAACTGGATGTTAATAATTACCTCATCATGCAATAGAAATATGAAAAAATGTTCATGGAGATTATCTATGATGTAAAAAATAATGAATATACACCAAAAAATTTGTATTTATGTGGGTAATTTATTGATATATAAATCCATTTCAATGTTTTGGTACAATGGTGAAGTGTTTTGGTTATTTAGATAAGTTTTCAAAACATTAAAACTGAAGATTTAGTAGCGAAAAATGAATTTCACATGGCATAGTGAGTGGGAGTTATACCTATAGAAAATGACAGTGTAGAGACCCAAAGCCTGACATACATGGACATTACATTACTTTTGCGGAATACTTAGTACATAACAAAAAAACACACACACAAGGATCGTAATAGTTTAGTGTCATTGGAAACTCGGAATATAATCTTTTAATCCTTGTGAAAGATCTTCAACATCTCCCATAAAGATATTCTTTTTTTATACCTAAACATTTCTTTATATCCTGGGGAAAAGTAAATATAAAAGGGTGAGCTCAAATGCTCAGTAAGGGTAAACAAAAGAAATATCAATCACATCATATACATAAGCACATAACTTTTGGAAATCTTAACCTGTAAAAGAGATCATAATTTCATAACATGGGATAAATCATGGCAGTGAAATGTAATCACAATAATCATAACATAAAACATTAAACTTTTTGGTATACACACATAATCATAGAGAATCATTTATTGTTAGTCAAGACTCATTGCCAAGACTATCTTAGTGAACAAAGTCCCTTTTTGATCCGAGTCACCCTCGTTTCAGTCCTGTTTCACTGAACCGGTATAACCTACCATTCCAGCCATGTCTATCTCATGAGATATAAAATCTTTACCCAATGAATTGGAGGGAGATATAGGTCCCACCCATCTCATAATGATACCATTCTTATGTGTCCCACAAATTCATAAATTATACATCATTGCATAACCCATGTAATAAAAATGGGATTCTTAAACAACATGACATCATAAAACAATTCATATAAGATAAAGGAATTCATAAAAATATTTCCATCACAACATAATAAAATCAATGTAATAATAGGGATAAAAACAGAACCCTTTATTATCTTAGATGGAAAATAATTATGATAAAACACTTGAACTTCATTCTTGAAGAAAATATCCTTTCTACTTCAAAAACACTTTTCCTTTCAAAACATTTCATACAATTTTAAACTAAAATAAGTTGATTAAAAATAAACTTGAAAACTTGTAAAGGAAGAATCTTGGAAATAATGTTTTAAAAATCCAATTATGCCGTATAAGTTAAAAAAAACATTCTTTGTACTTTTGTCGGAAAAGTCAAAAAGTACCTCGTATGAAAAACGACAAAAGATTCCTTTCATATTCTTTACTAAAAACTCACCGAAGGGTAATATTGGATTTAAACTATAGTAAGTGGATGGAAACAATATTACATATTGAGGGAACATGGATGTGGATGATAAAATACACCCCAGTAAATGCCAAAGTAAAAACAATCTCGGATAAAAATGAGATTGTGATATTTTCCTTACCTTAGGTCCGACTTGCTTTGTACGTGTCCGAACCTCCTGTATAATGATTTAAATCATGTTATTGAATTATTAAAGAATCATATTAATTGTTATGATATCATATATGGTTCGCTTATGACTTTATATTACCCGTTCTTTTGTAAATTCATGTTGAAGTAGCGTTTTGGGTAAAATCGTCTCATTTGTCATTCGTGTTTTTAACTTGTAATTATTAATATGATTACTTGGATCATGATTACTTATATCCAGAATGTAAAACATGATTTATATATAAAATATATTCAGAATATACATATATATAATATATTGATAAATGGATAGAAATACACCGTTCATGGAGACGGTAGTCCGTATGTACGCATGAACGCTGTTTTCGTTTCCTTATTGAATTGAATGGAATTAAGTAGATGACATAAATATAAATAAATAAATTATCATTATTATGTCATATATTTCATTATTACTTACTATATATACTTTATAATCATTCATGAATGGTTAATCATTGAGAATGAATATCATCGCGTCGTGGAGATGGTAGTCCGTACGTACGCACGAGCAATGATATCGTTCCCATGGTCGTGTAATTGTGTTGAAGTGTATTTATACTATTTCAGTATAAATATAAATTTATAATAATAATATATAGTTACTCATTACACCATTACACCAATCCAATTAAGGTGGTGGCGGAAAATAGATTACACCACGGCGTGGAGACAGTATTCCGTACGTACGCACGCGCGGTGATTTCCTTTTTCCGTAGGACGGATAGAAGGTTAATTAGAGTTGTTTCATATTTATAATAACATATCAGTATATATTAAATACTGATGTTATTACTTTATAATGAAACAACTAAAGAAGAAGAAGTTGAAGAAGAAAGAAATTGAAAAAGATCGGTAATGGATATTACCTCTTTTTGACGCGCCTTTTCTTAACCTCCACTTAAAGAACTAAGGATGGTCTTTGAAGACGACCAGGACCTCTAGGATGATACTAGGGAAGTGGAGAAGAGATTTTGGAAATAGATGGCCGAGCTTGAAGGCTCAAAGTTGTGTGAAGAAGAGAGGGAGGAGGTGCCCTTTTATAAGGGAGGAGAGGGGCACCTTTGGAATAACCAAAAATATTATTTTATTATAAAGCCAAATTCGGTTTCAAATAGCTCCAAACTGATTTACTTCGAGGCTAAGGAGGGGATGGGTCGAAATACTCTCATACAATAGGATTTAGACAAGGTTAGGTTATTATTATAACCTTATCAATTAGATTTAACTCTAAGTTAAATAATTTAACTTTTACCGTGTCTTTTTGTTTTCTTACACTATATGGTTAATATACATCCCATAACAAGACAAATGAACCCCAAGTTGTTTATTATTAATATATATATCCTTATCTAAGTAATTTTTCCAAACAGTAGATTTTTAAGAATTAAATAACAATTTATAATATAATATTTTTTTTAAAAACTAATTTATGTCAATTTTGACACTATTTGGTACATGATTTTTATTAAATTCATAACAGAATAATAAGTTCGAACCAAGTTCCTTAAATCAACAATAACATGTCATATTAACCTAGAAAATTATTTTAAGTCATAAAAAGTCTCAAATTACATTTATTTGGGCATTTATAACATCACTTATGTTAATTTTTCTTAAAAAGGTAATTACTGTATCATTTTTGTGTCCTAAATAAATTAAATTATTTAAAGTATAAAAATTACAAATAAAATACCATTATGTAGGAAATAGTTTTATCTTTCTAATGAATATTTATAGTTGAATTTATCTTATGTATAACCCCATATTAAAAATGTTTTAGTAAATAAACTTTGATTTTAACTCTTTTTAACTCTTCTTTGAATTAAATAATAATAAATGTCCTAATCTAATCCAAGTGGGCCTAAATGATAATATTTTACACTTAAGGTTGTTTTTGGTCGAGATACACTTGTCCAATAGGATTATGACATGTGTTAGGGTAATATTAATATCATTTTACCCTTAATTACCCTATTTACTTTTAACCGTGGTAAAAAAAGTAAAAAGTTACTATTCACCAAAAATTATTTTCATCTCATTGAACTACATTTTACTTATTAACATCAACCGTGTCTCTCAGATTTTTGAAATTCCATTTACAGAAGCGGTAAAATTAAGATTTATGAAAAAAATAATTTTTTTAACTTCCACTTAGTAGTTTCACTATTCATCAAAAATTGAAGTTTTTCAGAAAAATGCCAAAATTTAACCCTAAGCTATAATTGATATTCTGAATTCAAAAATGATTTATATTTTAAAAAATTCCAAACATATAAGTAGCATTAATTAAATTTATAATTAATTTCCGCTGTCACAACAAATAGCGTGTTTTTAAGAGATAATAACTATCAAAATATTAACACTTGTTTATGTCTGGTGTAAATGTGAAATTACATCCAATGACCAACATTGTATTGAATTGTAAAAATATAATCTAAATATACTTTAAAACCACTCAAATTAATAATTTATCACTATTAATTATTTCGATTAGAAAAGTTGTTTTTAATTAAAATTTAGTAATTTTCACTATTCATCAGAATATGAAAGTTATCCGAAAAGTACCAAAATTTCACCTTAGGCTAAATTCGATACTACGAATCCAAAAATGAAGTCCATTTTGAAAAATAAAATTTACAAAATTTCAAAAAGTGGTTATTAATATTCATAACGGCTAGTTTTAATAATATTTTAATAGCATATCGTTGTTTAGTGAAACTCGGTATTGCGTACTACACACGCTATCAAGGAAGGCCGCGATTGCGTGTAATGAAAGGAAAGTCAAGGATGCGTGTTGTGCAAGCTCCTTTTGGTGTAGCGTATAACACAAGACATTAATGAAATTAAAAAGAATATTTTTCATAAAATCTCGGGGTGTTACATTCTACCCCCCTTAAAATGAATTTCGCCCTCAAACTTCGTCGGGGTTATAAATGGTTTACTATTCGAAAGTTTCTTTGATAGAAACACACATTGTAAAAAGGACTTCCAAAACCAATCTTTAAAAACAAAAGTATGAAATGTAACGGTTACCCAAATAAATTAATCACTGGGTTTCCACATAAGTGAAAATATGGATATGGAAGAAAAATATAACCATCATGTTCTGATGGAGAGTGGTAGAGAACATGGCTATGGAAAAGCCAGTAATCAAAAATCCATAAATTTGTGACGATGTAAGGTACCATCTGATTCATCAGGTATAAGATCACTAGGACAACATTTTTGGTTTTCAAGATCATTTCCCTGCAGTTGAAAATTTGAATTAGAATAAATACTTACTTTATTTTGGTACAATCTCACTGTTGTTCGTGCCTTGAACAATTTCCACTTCATCTCTTAAATAAATTAAGTTGAATTTGTTATTCGTGAAGTGTTAGCAGATCATGTGATAGAATGATGGGTCATTCCACCTGTCTCAAACAAAAGGTTAGCAAAAGTTATTAAATATACATAAGTCATTCTATAGTGAGATTAATCATATATGGTTCCTAAAATGGAAGTATACTTCATATATCATACTGCTTAATATAATAAAACTAGTTTTTACTAAACAGGGACTTCCTGTAGGCCAGTGGTAGGCGATAAAGGCCAGTCCCACTTCGGTTGTGGGTTCGATTCCCACAGCCTTGTCCGACGCGATGGGCTGTCGCCCATCCTGCAGGTTGTCCTTTTTCTAAAACTGTATTACTATAATATCCCATCAATAATATTGAGAAAAAATTTTATCCTTAAACAATTCTAACTTATGTCCAACATAATCCATTACAATCTTTAGGCTTATCCATAATACTTCAGTCCACTCTCATAATATAGTGAAAATGATTATCAGAGATTTAATACCATCTTTGATCCCCATACATCATATGATATGTTTTATTGGTCACATTCCAAACATGCAAAGTCCTTAATCATGTATTCTCTTGAATACCTTAGTGAAAACATGAATGCAGTTAAAATTTAACACTTTCCACATACCAAAATCCTCAAAATTCCATATACTCAAACCATGATATCACTTAGTCCTTATATCAATCATGAGCTCATGAATACTGTTAAACATTTCATTTTCTCATTTTCCCTTCATTATGTGCATATCATCTTATTTCCAAAAATATCTCAATCACTTTGAATACCACATTAGACCAATACATAAATATTCCAATACTCCATGATACAATATTATTTTGGAATCTCATTACAGAAACACTTAATCATTCCACCACATCGTTGTCATATTCAACATCACCAATAGTGATCACATGTGACTTCCCTTTGTCCTTTTCCTTCAGTGGTTGCTCATGTTGATCATCACTAACCCTTGGATTAGGGAATTTATTAGCATAATGCCCCATTTCCTTACACTTGAAGCATTGAAGTGTTGGTGGTGCGTTCTCTACAGTGTTTGCTTTATTCACATCATTAGAAACCCTTTTTCCATTACTTCGACACTCAGCTGCTCGATGACCTTCTTTTCCACACATAAAACATTTTATAGTCCCTTTAAGACAATCTCCACCATGCTTCTTTCCACACTTTGTTCATAAGGAAACATTCATCTTCTTTTCACCATTATTCTGAGATTTCTCCTTGAACTCCATCTTTCGTTTCTTGTCAAAACCATGAGATGGATATGTAACACCGACTTCCATTTCTACCTTGATAGCACAACACAAAACTTCTTCATAGCTACTGAAGTCTCTTATAGCTAATTCCCTTCGAAGACTTGGTTTTAAGCCACTGAAAAATCGATCAACTTTACTTTCAGGTTGGATGATAATGTCAGATTCATACCTTGCAAGTCTTGTAAAATTTGCTTCGTATATACAAACAGATTCATCATCCTTCTGCTTCAGCTCAAGAAACTCTTTTTCCATCTTTGTTTGAAGAATATGAGGGAATTACTTACTGAAAAACAAGTTCTTGAACTCGTCCCATTCCATGGACTCAATTTCATCTCTTGGCCTCATATTCTTGATAAGATTCCACCATTGATCAGCTTCACCTTCCAAACGATATACTGCTAAGATGACTTTATCATGTTCAGAACATTGAAGAGCTGAAAATATCTTTTCAGTGGTACTGATCCATTGTTCAGCAACAAGTGGATCAGAAGTCCCACTGAAAGAAGGTGGGCGTTGCCTCATGAAGGATAGAATATTGTTCCCTTCTCAGCTCATTTGGAAGTCCAGAATGATTCATAGCTTGTGTAAGTATAGAAATAAGATTTTGCACTCCATCTCCCATAACATTTGTTTGTTCAGGAGGACAATCATTGCATTGTCCATTGCATTGATCAACACGGTTCCTTCGGGTTCCAGCCATCGTCTAAAACCCAAAAAGAATAGTGTGAGAGGCAAAAATCATGCTAGGGAAAACAACTTTATAAAGGGGGAGTATCCTCAATATCTAACTTCTTAGGTTAAATTTTATGATCGTTACCGTAGTACTAGGACTGTATCTTTTACGTACACTTATCCTTAGGGACATCCCTAGACATACCTTAGAAATATCTCTAGGGATCTCACTACAGCTTTCGCATCCTAGTTTCCAATGGTTGACTAAACCTTTCCTCTAATACCAACTGTAGAGACCCGAAGCCTGAATTACATGGACATTACATTACTTTTGCAGAATACTTAGTACATATCAAAAAAAACACACACACAAGGATCGTAATAGTTTAGTGTCTTTGGAAACTCGGAATATAATCTTCAAATCCTGGTGAAAGATCTTCAACATCTCCCATAAAGATCTTCTTTTTTTTATACCTAAACATTTCTTTATATCCTGGGGAAAAGTAAACATAAAAGGTTGAGCTCAAATGCTTAGTAAGGGTAAACAAAAGAAATATCAATCACATCATATACATAAGCACATAACTTTTGGAAATCCTAACCTGTAAAAGAGATCATAATTTCATAACATGTGATAAATCATGGCAGTGAAATGTAATCACAATAATCATAACATAAAACATTAAACTTTGTGGCATACACACACAATCATAGAGAATCATTTCTTGTTAGTCAAGACTCATTGCCAAGACTATCTTAGTGGACAAAGTCCCTTTCTGAACCGAGTCACCCTCGTTTCAGTCCTGTTTCACCGAACTGGTATAACCTACCATTCCAGCCATGTCTATCTCCTGAGATATAAAATCTTTACCCAATGCATTGGAGGGAGATATAGGTCCCACCCATCTCATAATGATACCATTCTTATGTGTGCTACAAATTCATAAATCATACATCATTTCATAACCCATTTAATAAAAATGGGATTCTTAAACAACGTGACATCATAAAACAATTCATATAAGGGAAAGGAATTCATAAAAATATTTCCATCACAACATAATCAAATCAATGTAATAATAGGGATAAAAACAAAACCCTTTATTATCTTAGATGGAAAATAATTATGATAAAACACTTGAACTTCATTCTTGAGGAAAATATCCTTTCTACTTCAAAAACACTTTTCCTTTCTAAACATTTCATACAATTTTAAACTAAAAGAATTTGATTAAAAATAAACTTGAAAACTTGTAAAGGAAGAATCTTGGAAATAATGTTTTAAAAATCCAATTATGCCGTATAAGTTAAAAAAACATTCTTCGTACTTTTGTCGGAAAAGTCAAAAAGTACCTCGTACGAAAAATGACAAAAGATTCCTTTCCTATTCTTTACTAAAAACTCACCGAATGGTAAAATTGGATTTAAACTATTGTAAGTGGATGGAAACAATATTACATATTGAGGGAACATGGATGTGGATGATAAAATACACCCCAGAAAATGCCGAAGTAAAAACAATCTCGGATAAAAATGAGATTGTGATATTTTTCCTACCTTAGGTCCGACTTGCTTTGTACGTGTCCGAACCTCCTGTATAATGATTTAAATCATGTTATTGACTTATTAAAAAATCATATTCATTGTTATGATATCATATATGGTTCGCTTATGACTTTATATTACCCGTTCTTTTGTAAATTCATGTTAAAGTAGCGTTTTGGGTAAAATCGTCTCATTTGTCGTTCGTGTTTTTAACTTGTAATTATTAATATGATTACTTGGATCATGATTACTTATATCCAGAATGTAAAAAATGATTTATATATAATATATATTCAGAATATACATATATATAATATATTGATAAATGGAAAGAAATACACCGTTCATGGAGACGGTAGTCCGTACGTACGCATGAACGCTGTTTTCGTTTCCTTATTGAATTGAATGAAATTAAGTAGATGACATAAATAAAAATAAATCCAGTATAATTATTATGTCATATATTTCATTAGTACTTACTATATATACTTTATAATCATTCATGAATGGTTAATCATTGAGAATGAATCTCATCGCTTCGTGGAGACGGTAGTCCGTACGTACGCACGAGCGATGATATCGTTCCCATGGTCATGGAATTGTGTTGAAGTGTATGTATACTATTTCAGTATCAATATAAATTTATAATAATAATATATAGTTACTCATTACACCATTATACCCATCCAATTAAGGTGGTGGCGGAAAATAGATTACACCACGGCGTGGAGACGGTATTCCGTATGTACGCACGCGCGGTGATTTCCTTTTTCCGTAGGATGGATGGAAGGTTAATTAGAGTTTTTTCATATTTATAATAACATATCAGTATATAATAAATACTGATGTTATTAATTTATCATGAAACAACTAAAGAAGAAGAAGTTGAAGAAGAATAAAATTGAAAAAGATCGGTAATGGATATTACCTCTTTTTGACGCGCCTTTTCTTAACCTCCACTTAAAGAACTAAGGATGGTCTTTGAATAAGACCAGGACCTCTAGGATGATACTAGGGAAGTGGAGAAGAGATTTTGGCAGGGGTTGGCCGAGCTTGAAGGCTCAAAGTTGTGTGAGGAAGAGAGGGAGGAGGTGCCCTTTTATAAGGGAGGAGAGGGGAACCTTTGGAATAACTAAAAATATTATTTTATTATAAAGCCAAATTCGGTTTTAAAGAGCTCCAAATTGATTTATTTCGAGGCTAAGGTGGGTATGGGTCTAAATCCTCTCATCCAATAGGATTTAGACAAGTTTAGGTTATTATTTTAACCTTATAAATTAGATTTAACTCTAAGTTAAATAATTTATCTTTTACCGTGTCTTTTTGTTTTCTTACACTATATGGTTAATATACTTACCATAACAAGTCAAAAGAACCCCAAGTTGTTTATTATTAATATATATATCCTTATCTAAGTCATTTGGCCGAACATTATATTTTTAGGAATTAAATAACAATTTATAATATAATATTTGTTTTAAAAACTAATTTATGTCAATTTTGACACTATTTGGTACATGATTTTTATGAAATTTATAACAGAATGATACGTTCGAACCAAGTTACTTAAATCAACAATAACATGTCATATTAACCTAGAAAATTAGTTTAAGTCATAAAAAGTCTCAAATTACATTTATTTGGGCATTTATAACATCAATTATGTTAATTTTTCTTAAAAAGGTAATTACTGTATCATTGTTGTGTCAAAAATAAATTAAATTATTTAAAGTCTAAAAATTACAAATAAAATACCATTATGTAGGAAATATTTTTATCTTTCTAATTAATATTTATAGTCGAATTTATCTTATGTATAACCACATATTAAAAATGTTTTAGTAAATAAACTTTGATTTTAACTCTTTTAACTCTTCTTTGAATTAAATAATAATAAATGTCCTAATCGAATCCAAGTGGGCCTAAATGATAATATTTTACACTTTAGGTTGTTTTTGGTCTAGATAAACTTGTCCAATAAGATTAGTACATGTGTTAGGGTAATATTAATATCATTTTTATCCTTAATTACCCTATTTACTTTTAACCGTGGTAAAAAAGGTAAAAAGTTACTATTCATCAAATTTTTTTTTCATCTCATTGAACCACATTTTACTTACTGACATCAACCGTGTCTCTCAGATTTTTGAAATTACATTCACAGAAGCGGTAAAATTATGATTTATGAAAAAAATAATTTTTTTAACTTCCACTTAGTAGTTTCACTATTCATCAAAAATTGATGTTTTTCAGAAAAATGCCAAAATTTCACCCTAAGCTATAATTGATATTCTGAATTCAAAAATGATTTATATTTCACAAAATTCCCAACATATAAGTTGAATTAATTAATTTTATAATTAATTTCCGCTGTCACAACAAATAGCGTGTTTTTAAGAGATAATAGCTATCAAAATATTAACACTTGTTTATGTTTGGTGTAAATGTGAAATTACATCCAATGACCAACATTGTATTGAATTGTAAAAATATATTCTAAATATACTTTAAAACCACTCAAATTAATGATTTATCACTATTAATTATTTCGATTAAAAAAGTTGATTTTAATTAAAATTTAGTAATTTTCACTATTCATCAGAATATGAAAGTTATCCGAAAGTACCAAAATTTCACCTTAGGCTAAATTAGATACTACGAATACAAAAATGAAGTCCAATTTGAAAAATAAAATTTAAAAAATTTCAAAAAGTGGTTATTACTATTCATAACGGCTAGTTTTAATAATATTTTAATAGCATATCGTTGTTTAGCGAAACTCGGTATTGCGTACTACACACGCTATCAAGGAAGGTCGCGATTGCATGTAATGAAAGGAAAGTCATGGATGCGTGTTGTGAAAGCTCCTTTTGGTGTAGTGTATACCACAAGACATTAATGAAATTAAAAAGAATATTTTTTATAAAATCTCAGGGTGTTACATTCTACCCCCCTTAAAATGAATTTCGCCCTCGAAATTCGTCGGGGTTATAAATGGTTTACTATTAGAAAGTTTCTTTTATAGAAACCCACATCGTAAAAAGGACTACCAAAACCAATCTTAAAAAAAAAGTAAGAAATGTAACGGTTAGCCAAATAAACTAATCACTGGGTTTCCACATAGGTGAAAATATGGATATGGAAGAAAAATATAACCATCATGTTCTGATGGAGTGTGGTAGAGAACATGGCTATGGAAAAGCCAGTAATCACAAATCCATAAATTTGTGACGATCTAAGGTACCATCTGATTCATAAGGTATAAGATCACTAGGACAACATTTTTGGTTTTCAAGATCATTTCCCAAAAGTTGAAAATTTGAATTAGAATAAATACTTACTTTATTTTGGTACAATCTCACTGTTGTTCATGCCTTGAACAATTTCCACTTCATCTCTTAAATAAATGAAGTTGAATTTGTTATTCGTTAAGTGTTTGCAGATCATGTGATAGAATGACGGGTCATTCCACCTGTCTCAAACAAAAGGTTAGAAAAACTTATTAAATATACATAAGTCATTCTATAGTGAGATTAATCATATATGGTTCCTAAAATGGACTTATACTTCATATATCATACTGCTTAATATAATAAAACTAGTTTCTACTAAACAGGGACTTCCTGTAGGCCAGTGGTAGGCAATAAAGGCCAGTCGCACTTCAGTTGTGGGTTCGATTCCCACAGCCTTGTCCGACGCGATGGGCTGTCGCCCATCCTGCAGGTTGTACTTTTTCTACAACTATATTACTATAACATCCCATCAATAATATTGAAAAAAACTTTTATAGTTAAACAATACTAACTTATGTCCATCATAATCCATTACAATATTTAGGCTTATCCATAATACTTCAGTCCACTCTCATAATATAGTGAAAATGATTATCATAGATTTAATACCATCTTTGATCCCCATACATCATAAGATATGTTTTGTTGGTTACATTCCAAACATTCAAAGTCCTTAATCATGTATTCTCTTGAATACCTTAGTGAAAACATGAATGCAGTCAAAATTTAACACTTTCCACAAACCAAAATCCTCAAAATTCTATATACTCAAACCATGATATCACTTAGTCCTTATATCAATCATGAGCTCATGAATACTATTAAACATTTCATTTTCTCATTTTCCATTCATTATGCGCATATCATCTTATTTCCAAAAATATCTCAATCACTTTGAATACCACATTAGACCAATACATAAATATTCCAATACTCCATGATACAATATTATTTTGGAATCCCATTACATAAACACTTAATCATTCAACCACATCGTTGTCATATTCAACATCACCAATAGTGATCGCATGTGACTTCCCTTTGTCCTTTGCCTTCAGTGGTTTCTCATGTTGATCATCACTAACCCTTGGATTAGGGCATTTATTAGCATAATTCCCCATTTCCTTGCACTTAATTAAAATGGTTATTCTTATATTGAACTATTTTTTTGGTTTTCCTTCCAAATCACCATATCTTGGTTTACTAAATTATTCCATTTGAGTGAGATTTTTAAATTGAATTAAATAATATATTTGATTAAGATAACATGTTCTCTAATAAAAACACTTTTTCAGGTGTAATATCTTATAAATCAAAAAGTTAATTGATTGATGATTTGTGGGGATGTGCCTTATGGCATTGATGTTTCCCATGGAATTATTTTTACTTACTTATAAAACAGACCCAAGATGTAAATCATAATGATTATGTAATGGATAGTCTTATGTCATGTATTTAAAGAGTTAAAGAGGATTATACGAAAAAAGGATTTGGTACTCCTTGGGTGATGTGCATTTCCTCTTTATGGAATGTCAGGATAAGGGATCATAGGGAATTTAGGATTAACTTACATTTTATTTTTATAATTATTGGGACCTTGGTTATGGTCATTGGGAAAGAAGTATCACACCTCTATATAGATGAAAATGAAAATGGATTATCAAATTACTCTAGTTTTTGGTCATGGAATCTCATGTCCATTTATGTGGATGTTGAGAATAGAGGACAAATCCATGAGCATGATGAAATACATGACTTATATATATATATATCCCATTTTTAGATATTAGGCTTATAACCAATTTATTATATGAACCTATTTTATTTTTACTAATTTCCACCCTGATACTGTTGGATGTGATGTCCTTATTCATTCATTTAGTTATTACAGTAATGACATCACTTATAGAGTATGATACTCTAATGATTTTAAATGGACAAATGAGTTATTCCTCGAGTCTAGACTAGTATGATATATTTATATATATGGATATATACAGTTGTACCTATCGAGTGAATATATATAAACACACACAGAGAGAGAAAGAGAGATATATATTCACATGGTACATGTTCAATGATATCACAGCTTTGGGTGATACAGGTACAGTCAACCAAGTTTCCTTAAGGAACCTAAACCTGACTTGTTTATATTTATTATCATAAAACTTCTTTACTTTTGATATACCTAGAAATTACTCATTTTATATTCACGTACTATATTTTCCATTCATAACCATTGGTGCTGGAATACTAATTATTTCTCATGCACTCTATGGGCCACCATTGTGTTGGGGTTCCCTAACAGACCTCTTGGCTGTAGGTTCATGTTTATGGATTGTACTTTATTATTATTACCCTTATTTTATAGGATAGAGTACAAGATAAGATGATTGACCTAGTGATCATGGTAATATTAGAGATAATCACGTGTCATAAATTTAATTATTTCTTTGTTATTGTTTCTATATAATTTGTATACCTACGAATATTTTTATTAGATCATGTTCATTAATGATCTTTTATAAATTCATTAATGATTTCTGGTTATGATTATATTCTGATTCTCATATGTTTATTTATTCTACCACATTTATTACTGATACAACGGGCATAATATCCCCATTTTACCACCATTAAACCCTCGCTACTAGTTTTCAACCTATCAAATACTTGGAGGCTTGCTCGAGGCCTAAGGGCCAACCCTCTCAGGGCACTGGTTCAATGGATCTGAGGTTGAGATGCTTTATATTTAATTAATAATTAAAATGGGAATTTCTTTCTAAAATATTTATTTTAAAGTATTGTACATTTTATAATTAAATGTAGAATTAAATAGATTTAAATGTTAATATATACTATTTACATATTTTAATTAATATATTAGCATAATCTAAAATAGGAATTGGTATGAAATAATATTTATACCACTTATTATTTAAATAGATATTTTTTAAATAAAAAGGCCTTTACTAAATTTGTTTATTTTCATTAAAAATTCCAAATATATAATTTTTATAATTTTATGACCATAAAAAAGAAAATTATATTTGAATTATGGTATCTAAATCATCTAATTGTTTCTTTTTTGGAATTTATATTAAATAATAAATCATTATATGGACATTTAATATTAATGTTTTTACTAAACTTGTAAATTTTAGTAATTTATCAATTTATTAAAAAGTATTAAATGTTTATTCAATAATTTAATTAATTATATATTTACTTAAGTACCAAGAATTTTTATTTAGAATTATTATTTGGAAATTAGAAAACCTATAGTTAATATTTATAACTTAGTTTGTTTTTTATTAAAAATTATATAAAGTCATTATTCTTTTCATTGAAATTAAAATTTTAATCATTACATCCGTCTATGAAATTATAAAGAATCCAAAATAACAATTATTCAATTTATAATGTCCCAATTTAGTTCATTAAATATTTTTTTTAAAATTTTATCCTATAGATAAATAGTAATTTAGAAAATGCACTTTTTCTAGAACCATGTTTTTACTGGTTATGCACTGTGATGTTAAAATTAATTTATCTAACACATTGAAATTTTATTTGTTAATTTTTTTATATTTCAAATAATCAGTTCAAAATTATATAATTTTTTTTGTTTCATTTATAATTAATAAAACTAAATTACATGGGTAAAAATTAGTTATCACGATAAAACAAAAAAAAATTAAATATTTTAGAATTCTAAGAGTAAAGGTTATTGAAACCTAAATTAAACATACTTGAAGATGACTTTTTAATGGATTATAGAAGTTATATCATCCCTGAATACATTATTTTGAATTTTTTAGTCTTTCTGACATGTCAAACGTGTCCTCTCTTTATATAATGTTGAAATATATAAAAAATTCCATTCTCACCACTTATAAAAGTGGTCTCTCAACACCACATAAATGAAAATAAAAATAAATTATGTTTCATATCAAAGAACATTAATTATTCTATTCAGTGAAATCTCTTTCATTTTATTATTATCCTAGATAGAGGAGATTATCCAAATTCCCGTATTTCCTTGAAGTGCTTAAAGTGAATGTTCAAAATCTGTAAGCAGTTCATAGTCTCTAATATTTTCCATTGTCCATAATTTTACATTTAACATATATTACCCATTATAACAGTAAAACATAATTAATACATATATACTAATATTTTCTATTTAATTGATATACATTAAATTCCCTTTTCCTCTTACCATAAAGAAGTGAACACCGAAATCATTCCTATGCACAGACTACCACGCCGATGAAAAAACTTGTTTTAAATTTCTTCATTTCCTTTAAAGAGTGGTCATTCTGTGAAATTTGATAAATTAGTATGGTATTTTAAATTTTTTATATTTTATAAAATAATAAACATTATTATACATTTACCCATCACTATGAAAAGAAAAATCATCATCTATGTGTACATACATACTACCACCTCTATGGAACAGTGTATTCTATCATTAATTGCCACATTTCATTGATGGTTTTATGATTATATTTAAGGAATAAATATTATTTATATTAAATCATATATTTTGTTGAAAATATAATTTCAAATCCTAATAATCATATGAACAACTAGGGGTCATTGAAAATTCAACTATAAAAACAAGCATATTAGGAGGAAAAATAAGGTATACATATTATGTATTTATTTTATATCTATTATTTTTTTATAAATAACATAAATAATTTTTTTTAATTAAAATAAATCCTATATAATATTATTATTCCTCTATAAAAATGATATTATAATCGAACCCCCAAAGAACCATCCACTAAACTATAGTATGTTCATGTTTTCCCTGGTTTCAACACCTATAAGAACAATGCTCAAAAATAGTATCACGGATGAATATAATAAATTATATACTAATTATATATATTAAAAATAGATAAACAATGACTTTTTTATAAATTGGTAACATTAATATAATTCTCATCAATTTAGACACAAACATCTGTTTGTTAAAATCGAGGATACTTCCTTTTTCCTAAATTCATCTTTAAGTACCACAAAATAAAATAAAATAAAATAAATTTATAACATTATTAATAAGTAATATTATTAAATTTAATTTAATTTTATGATTTGGGAATGATAAAATTTTGGACATGAACATAGAACCACATCGATATTACAAAATAAGATTTAAGCAATCCTGACTACTCTAATAACATATTTAAAATATATAATGAATAAATAATATAAATGTAGAGAATTATCATAAATTATGGCTAAAAAGATAATATTTATGAATATGGTTTTAAAATGGGGTAGTTGGTTATTTATTTTTGAAATATATGATTATACAATGCATTCAACTAAGCAAGGAAACAAGGAATTTCTTATCTCAAGTTCTCATCCCGTGAGACGTATGTTTTATTATAGAACATGTTTTACACAGAATTGTGTATCTATTTACCAAGAAATATATTTTTATCATGATCCTATAATTACATTTGGTATTTAATGAATTATTTGAAATCATATACAACATGGGGTTTTGAGTATTTCTAATGTTGTAATGGATTCTTAATCTCATTTTCAATTCCATGAGAGATGTTTGATAATGTGCCCCATCATTTATTCTATATAGTGAACTCATAACCCTATTAATTTCAAATATTAAAAATTCATTCGTTTCAGGAGATCTAAATTTCCATTTCATGATTTTCAACTCAAACACATTTGATTCATATGTTACCAATAATGTAATAATTTCATAGAAAATATCACATCAAAATCAAAATTTATTTTGAAAGATGATACATTTAGAGTTTTTTTATAATTTTCCCTCAAAAGACCAATTAATTTATTCTTCTTTATTAATTATAGTGGTTTTAGTAGTCTTTTTCCCATCATGTATTCTTTATTGGATCACTATTTTCCAATTTTAAGGAAACAAAATATCCATTTTATTCTCAGTAATGAATATCCATTTTTCAATTAATATATTAATTAGATTATTTTTCATATATAGTTTTTAATTCTTAAAAATTAATTAATGTTATTTTATAGTATAAGAAATTCTGTAAAAATTTTAATTAAAATTTTAATGTTATATTTAATCTTATTTTCCATCAATCTATGGAATTAATCTATTTTTTATGTTTTCTATGTATGCACATCATTCCACCACATTTATCATTTTATATGAAGCTATATTTCAGTGTTTTCCAGTTTCTAGATTAAATTATTTTTCTAATAGTTTAATATAGTTATTTTAAATTTTTTTCAAATGTATGTTTCTTATTTATAATGTGATGTTTCAGAAATATCAAAATATTTTTTCTCATTATATTAAAGTTATTTTTGTAGAACTTATACTATTCTAGAACATTATTCAAATTTAACAATACTCATTCATCATATGTATAAATTATGTATTTTTTCAATAATTTACATGATCTATCACTTCAATTTCTATTCCAAATTTTTTTTATATGAATGTTATTAAATCCACTACCGTTTCTAGATGAATACCTTGTTTTCATTTTTATAATTTAAATGTGTCCAATTAGATTCCAACTGATGACTGATAGGGGTAAATTTTTTAGTAAACCATATATCTAATTATAAATATATATATGCTGTGGATAACCTATAGCTTATCATCTTAAATGATGATTATTTACATAGAAGGTTACAAAATATATTTTAATAGTATGTTATATTTATATGGGTTTAACTTGTTAGGATTATAAATGATTTATTTATCTAATTACATTTGACAATGATATAAAACTCATTTTATTTCCTTGTGTTATTTACAATAAGATGATTGATTTATTTCAAGTTGAAATATTATGTTAGGACAATGATATTTGGGTTCCATATCACTATCTATTCAATTAGTTAAGGATTTTTTCTCATGAGATAATTATATTAATCGATTATGGAATGATCACTACATTATATGAATTAGTTAGTGATACATGTTCAACTATAATAAGGAAATAAATTGTTTTATCCTATCTACTTTGTTATCATATTCATGTGGTAAGATTACTCTATTATGTTTTGTTTACCTATACCCCTCTATATTCGAGATTCTCATTCTTATTCTAATAATTATATTATTATTTTAGGGACCATGTTTTTTGTTTAATCTTCTCATGATATTTTGATTCAATTATTATGTTCTTCTATTTTATAATTCATTAATCACGATTAATGAACTATGAATTGTTAGGTTTATATTTGTTATATATCCTAATCAAAACCATATGTCCATCTTATACTCACTTATGATATCTAAGTATTTTTAAAAGTGTTTACCCTTTATAAGTATATAAGATCAAAACATTATTATTTTTCATTTCCTCAGGTCATGAAGATAATAAAAGTATGAAATGTATAAAAGAGTATCTTAATATGAATGCTTTTAATAGATATTGATTACTTGTTATAAATTAATTAGTTGATTATAAAGTGTATAATTTTTCAATTGATTAGAAATTTCATGGGTTATAATGGTTAAATCATTTTCATAATTAATTAAAACTACAAACAAAAAAATCCATAGAAATTAGATATTATATTATTTGTGAAATGACATGTAACTATGGATGTGTAAAAATTACAGTGAGAAATTTTTTTATCACTGGACATTCATGTTTTGGATCTAGGTGCCTCAACTATTATCAAAGAAGTGTTTAGATAATTAATAAATAAAAATTTTAGTTAAGGTTAATTTAATTGTTGATAAGTTATGGTTGATCATAATTGAAATGATATAGATAACACTTTAGTTTAGTAGAAGTAATGATGAATATTTTAGGTATTAAGAAAGGAAAACATTAGTGAAAACCCTACAACAAAATTATTGGGTGTGTCTATGTATTGGATACCATCACAATTTTTTTTGTAAAGTTGATATTGTGTGCTTATGGAAGAAATTACATTCCAATATGGATAATAAAATTAAATGAAATCTCTACGTAAAATGTATCCAGGGTTAATAACCCATAAAATATGTATTGTGTAGTAACTCAATTAATATATCCTAGATAAAAAATGCATATTTAAAAACCTAGCTTGAAAATATCAGGGCATATTCTTTGGTTATTGAACCATTCTTAACAGTCAATCAAAAAGTATTGGAGTATGATTTTAACTAATTAGTTTTTATAAACTAGTAAGAAAATAATTATTTTTAGTATACTGTTGATAAAAGGGAGTAATTAGTTTCACTAAAAGTATCATATATTAGAAATAATGGTTTTATTAGTGAATACATACTAGGATTAATATTTCATAGTAATATAATCTAATTCACCTAGATATTATCTTAAATTTTATGATCTCATGATTAACTCCATTTGAGGGTTAAAGACAATGTTATTTTATATGGAATATGTGGTTTCGTTATGATTTAATATATCATAGAATCATATGTCTATATGAAGGGTATATTTTAGAAAAAGTATCATTATGGTATATATGTACTAGGGTATATAATTGTATGAAAGATAAATTTTATTTGACTAAATGCTTTGTAAATTAGTAAAGCCAATGATGGTAAGGTATATTATATTATAAGTCATATAAAAATGGTATATATTTTTAAAATTCAATCCCAAAATTTTATGAGGGGTTAATAAATGAAATTATGAGAATGTAATTTATTTAAGGGGGGAAGAAAATAAGAACGTGATATTTTGGAATAAATTTTTCTACAAATATATATCATCTTCAATATCATGTTTCAAATTGAAGATCAAATTAAAATTATACATGTCATATTATATGAATATTACTAAAAAATTACAATAGAACCCCATATAAATAATATGATATCTACATTTATATGATAAATGATAAATGTGATAAATTTTTAAAATGAGTGGTTCCTTTTATTTTTTTAATGTATTGTGTATGTTATCCTAATGTTTATATCAACCCATTTTATATAAAAACATATAATATTTAATTATGTAGTCTAATTTATTATAATTATCTCAATTTAAAATTGGTATGAAATAATATTTAGAACACTTAATATATAAAAAGGACATTTTTAAATAAAACAAGTTTTTTCACAAGAAATTGTATATTCATTTATATAAAATTAAAATATAATAATTTGAATTTTATAAAGATAAATAAATTTTAATTATAAATTTTAAAATTATCCAAGGGTTAATTTTTTATTTTTATTTTATAAATTAATTATTTTTATGTGAATGGTGAAAAATGTAGTGTTTTCACCAATGTTTCATTTTAAGAAATTATCAGTATATTATCAAGTCCTATAATTTTATCAAAATAATTTCCCATTTGAATATTTATTTATGGTTTAAAAATATGTATTTTAAAATACTATTTTAAACATAAAAATAACATGTTTAATATTTTGATCTCAAGTAACATGTTGTTTTCAACTAAAAACATTTTAGTATCTTTTATTTTAAATAAATGTTTTAATTTTCATATTAAATTTCAGATTCTTTTTGGAAACTACATGATATTTATTTTATTTTTAATAAAAAATATCATTAAAATAAAAAAAATCTAAGTTTATCAAAAACATAAATTTTAATCATAAAAATAATATTTTCTCTAAAAATGATTTTTACACATTACATGGGACAATTTTGAAATAAATTTCTCATCAAATAAAAATATTAATAGATAAAATATGTTACATATTTTTGTATTTAATGTAATAATAATGTAATAATGTTAATTTTTTTATTAGTCATGAAAAGGAAATTACATAGGTAAAATTAGTTAACAGAACAAAAGGAAAAAATGTTTGGGTAAAAATTCAATGTGTAAAGAACATAAGAACATGTTTAAAACATTTTTGAAAATAAGTCATGTGGGATTTATAAACATATCTCTTTGCACACAAAATTATAGTGAATTTTGGAGACTTCATGACATGTAAAACGTCACACCCTAGCCCATAACATTTGGAACAAATCCTTTTTATTGTATTTATAAATTATGTGTTGTTCATATATTGGGGAAGCATTTTGGATTGTTTTTTAGGGAGGGGGAAACCATATGTCTTGTGAGGGATCTTTCAAGGTGGTATAAGTGTAAAATAGGTATTCATGTGTGTAGGTTCTACCATCCTACAAATAGAGGCCTGGGGAGTATAGGCTCTTTGCCTATACCCAATGACCTTCCATTGTGTCATCATCAACCAGTGATCAGATCATTGGAAGGATAGTGATGCCTAGTTACTCAACAATGACACCACATAGAATATATTAAATTATGGGATAACATGTCATTATGGAATAAAAACGTACCAAAATCCTAGAATGATCTTACCTCAAGCATAATTTTATTTCTATTAGTTTTGATCCAACATGGTAATGTTTGTGATTCTATCCCTCTTCCCATTAGATGATATTCATGTAATTAGAACGGTTGTATCTTTATTGGGGGTAATTTTGTAAGTGGAACCTTTTTATCATGTGTTATTATTTTGTTTCTATGTTTTTTAGAATTTTATTGGTTTACAAGATAAATAATAGACATAGATAATTGATATATGTATCAATTATATCTAGGTTCATGAAAATAAAATCCCTTCCTCTCATATACTTGATCTAGAAGGCAACAGATTTTCCATCAATCTTGAGGTGGGTATCGATATACTATGATTAATCCATTAGAAATCATTAGGTTCTAATGGTCTATTTTGGTTTTCGTTTGTGATATTGAATTCTATAATATTTAGTGGAATTTTAAAGTCTTCTAAAAATGATATTTGTTTTAAAACATGATTTTACTCAAAAAATGTTTTTATTTAAATTATTAAAAGGTTATTTTGAAATAAAAAATGTTTTTTAAATCATGAGGTGTCGAATTTAATTATTATATAAAAGTTCTAATTAAATTTTTTTATGATTATATACTTAATATCCTTGGTTAATATTTATTAAAATTGAATTCAATGGAAAATGTTAATGAAAATAGAATTGGTCTCTAGAAATGTTATAATGACATATTATATCATTGGGAAGACTTGGAGTATTTAGAAAAAACATAGATTCTCATTTTTGGAGTATTATTTCACTTTGTGAGGTTCCACAGATTCCTTAGTTTCTAGTGGGTAGCCTTTATCGGGAAACAAGGTTCTTGATCAATATAATTTATGTATATTGTATAGTGTATATTGTTTGCCTCAGTTGTGTATACCCTTATGTTAGTGATTTACATTTATTACTTTCTTGTTGAATGACATTCATGTTTAATTAAATGGAATATTTTCCCACATTATATGTATATTTATGTGTCATCCCTTTTCATTAATATTCTTATTCCACACTGATAAATGGTACATCAAATTTCATAGTTGATTGAATATGATATGTTCTTAAAAAATATATCCAAAAGATGATTTTAAATAGAAAAATTACTTATTTTATAAATATATTTTAAAACTATTTTTAAAACGAAATAAATGATGACTCTAGATAGGAATTATAGTGATAAGTAGTTGTATCCTACTAATATTTAGTTCTCAAAACCTAGTTTTTACTTTCAGAATTTACATACTAGGTTTTATATGATATAGGGAAGAGGAAGAGAATCATGTCAAGGAAGACTCTCTGAGAATGTGTTACCTTTCCTAAGGGTCAAGATGGTAGTTCAAATGGTCATGTGGACATGGAACCATGGGTTACTCCATGTCCCATTTAATTGGTCTTTAAATTTTTTGTACCTTGTTATCTTTGTGGTAGATGTAACCATTTTGATTTGGTAGTTTGACATATGATTTTTTTAATATCATCTTTGATTACTATGTTATTTTTCCAAATTTTATTTATTTTAGAGGGTAAAATGAGTCCCATGTTTCATTTTCTAATAACTTGGAGATTATTTCTAGCCAGTGTTTATTAAGAAGGTACTTTACATTGTGTGGTTGGCTATTTCAAATTATATTATGGTTTTGGCTTGGTCTCTTATGTTATAAACTAGTTTTAGAGGTTGGTTATTGTAACATCCCAGGTAAATAGAAAATATAAAAATTTCAAATTTATTAATATTTTTTAAGAAAATATTAATTTTAATTTAAAGGGGATGATATTTCTGATAGCTTACTCAACACACAATAACGAGTTTCTATGAAATCTTATGTTGCACACAACGTTGGGTTATACAAAAAAATAATATAATATTATTATTATTTTAAAAGGTAGTTAATGCATAGCCATTATATTGGTTGGAATGAGCAGAACTAACTAAAATATTATTATACATTTTTGGTAAATTTCATTCCATTTATCCAATAAATTTTAGTGGCTTAAAATAAGAATGAATCTGATTTTTAACATGAAATACTCTAATTTTCTTTAAATTTTCATTTTACCACCTTTTGATGGAGAAACATTTTTAAATATAATTTTGGTCACTTTTATATGTTTTATTAGAAAAAATAAAACTCTTCTTTATAAGTGGTGCATCAAAATTTACTTGGATGAAATTTTGGTATTTTTCTGATAAAGTTCATTTTTTAATGAAGAGAAAAATTACCACATTTTAAATAAAAACTATCTTTTCATCTCATTTATTTTTATATTTATATTTTACTTTTAATTGGTTTTAAAGTTTAATTGGATTATATTTTTATCATTTAATCCAATTTTGGTCATTTTATGTAATTTCACTTTGAAATTAGATATAAACACATGTTAATGTTTTGGTAGTTTTCCCTTCATAAAAGCGCATTTTTTGGTTTTGACAACATGAATTAAGTTATAATTAATTTATACTAATAATGTGTTTTGAATTTAGAAAAATGGATTTCATATTTGGAATCGGGTGGTACAAATTTTATAAATATAAAACTTTCAGTTTTAGAAATTATGAATTGCAACTTAAGCAATTATTTTATTTACCATGGTAAAATGGGAAATTTGGTAAATAAGGGTAAAAAATAATATTATAATAATATTAAACTAACTTAACACATATCATAATCCTATTAGATGAAATATTTCCAACTATGGTCATCCTTTTGTTGATTTTAGAACCCCATGGAGCCACTTGGTTGTGAAAATGACATTTTATAAGAATTAAGTTAAAGCAATGAAAAATCTAACATAAACGTGTATCTTTTTGTAAAAAAGTTTTTATATGAGGTTATATAAGTGATATATTGGACTATAAATAGTCATTAGAAAGATAAAAGGATTTCCTAAATCATGGTATTTTATTTATAATTTTTTTACATCTAATGAATAAATATATTTATTACACAATGATGACCTTATTAATGAATGATTTAGAAAATTAGATTTTAAATAAGAAAATAAATTTATTTTGAATATTTTTTATGTAATACAAGAATTTTATAGAGGATTATGAATTTTTATCATTTAATTAATGATTTTTTCAAAATAGTAGTGTTTTTATGGATTTTTAAAATGTCATGATATGAATAGTATAAAATTGATATAAATGAGTTTTTAAAACAAATAATATTTTATTAAATGATATAATAGTCCTAAAAATCTATGATTCGACCAAATGAATTTTAAAAGGTTGAAAAATCCATTAATGAACCACTAGAGGTTCGATTGGATTTTTATAGTAACTATATTAACCATAATATGAATATAAAATAAGATATGGTAAGAGCCAAATTAGTTAACTAAGGGTTAAAGCCAAATGATAAAAATAATTTTGAAATTGAAACATTTTAAAAAACTATTGTATGAGAGGTTTTAAACCCAAAATAATATTATATATGAAATAAATAGCTTTTGGACCTTTTTAAACTGATAATAATTTTTTAATAAAATAATAATTTCAAACTTTCCTTAGGTAACCCTCCTCCCTCTTATAAAAGGCTACCACCTCTAACCCTTACTCACACCTCTCGATCCCACTTGGATTGTCTAACCTATGCCTAAATAAGCTCCCAAAATCCCTATTTTACTTATAATATCCTTAATATTTTTATAATATAATTCAAGATGGTATTTTAGTTTAAATCAGAAGGAGTTACCCGATTTGAGGTAATATCTTCTCTCATGTTTATTTCATTTATTTTCCCTTATCTAAAAAACAAAACACTATTTATTCAATTATTTTATAATAACACCAGTATATTAAATATAATAATGTGTTTTTATTCCACGTATTCTACCTACACTCACACACACCTCCATTTAATGGATTTAGAACATACAGTATCTGTGGATGACGAACTACTACCTCACGAAACGATGATTTTTCAATTATCTCCTTCCACCTATCATGGTGTCCATTATGATGGAACTATATTTATATATTATATATATTATATTTATATTGTCCCAATTAATCTATATTTTTAATTTAAAACATACGTTTATTCTTTCCATAATATGTAAATACAATAATTTCATTTGAGGAAGTGTGGACTACCGCCCCCTAAAAGTGATATGAATCGTTCATGCTATACATGGGACTTTTAAAGGATAGAATTAATGAAATTATGTAACATAGATATTATAGTACCATTTTAATATACCTATTTATCATTTATTTTTCATTCCATTAAATATGAAAAATAAAGGAAAGTAGCCTTCAAGCATACGTACGACTTACTGTCTCCATGAATGGTGTATTTCATTTCTTATATCCAAATACTATGGAAAATTATTAATAAATATATACTAGATATAATTACATATATTCTTGATATATATGACATTTAAATCATGAATATTATTTTGTGGATAATGGACTTTTGACCACATGGGCAATTTATAATTATCACATGCTCGTTTTTTACTAAAGTACCGAACAAAGACAAAATGACCGATATGAAATTGAATAATTATATGATTATTATAGAAAGGTAATAAGTGATATAAAAATAATATTAAAATTGAAAAAAGTTTTTGAGGAAGGTAGAAAATAAATTATGTTTATTATTCAAGGAGATACAAAATGAATAAGAGAAGTCAGACGCAGGGTAAGGGAATTCATCTCAATCTCCATTCATTAAGGAATATTTTGGTTTATACACAAACTTATTATATAAAACTTATAATTATATAATTTTTTTATTAATTTAATTAAAATATATTTGAAGGGAAGCTTATTCTATGAAGCATTTTACTAAATGTTATAAAGAATATTTCTTTCTAACGTATGTGGCGACAACGTCCTTTCTGCCACTGTAGGCATTATTTGATATTTGGATTCCATAACAATCCATAACGTTTTTAAAAGGAAAATAAATAATGTATACCCTTTTTCATGTATATAGATATTGAAAATGGGTTTTCAAAGCATTTATTATGTCAATATCTTGAAATGATATATTTTTATTGCAATTTTTAAATAATATCATTCATTTATTCTGGTTTTGTGTGTTATGTTATGGTTCTTGGGAATTGTTTACGTATATGGGTGGTTCTGTGATAAACTGAGGGTGGGTGAGCCTGAGATAACTCTCCAATTCAATGGGTAACATGACATAGGAAAACGTTAATGATTCTCCTAAAATATTTAGGTAATATACTGCGATGGTTATTCCAAACATAACTCCCAATGTAGCTGTGAAAGATATAATGTATGTATGTTATGGATGCCAAAATATACCTTTAAAGTTTATGATTTATATGTTTTATTTATAAAACTTATGATTTTTGAGTTATGTTAAAGAGATTATGTTTTATGATTGAACATTATAATTTCAATGATTTGAATGTACTGATGGACTAATGTTTTATTTCCTTCTTTTATAACCCTTAATAAGCTTTTTATAATAATCCCATGTTTTTGAAATGTTTTTCACATGGTATAAAGAAGGTTAAGATAACAGAATAATTATAGAATATTTATATCAAGACATTAATTCTTGTCATATTTAAGGAGTTTTAATATAGTGAATAAAATGGGATAGAGTAGATGTGTCTACTTTATAATCTTTTGAGATGTAATGTATTATTTATAGACTAATTATATAAAACTCTAAACCTCAAAATATACTCAATGTGAATTATTTACTTAACTCAAAATTATGTATTTTATAAGGCCGAGGCCTTATAATTGTTATAAGAGGTCAGTTTAGAAAACTTTAGAAGTTAAGATATTGTTAAATAAATTTCCATAAATTAATTTATGGAATGATTAAATTGATATAGTATTTAAAGATTACCATTTTTCATCGCCTAATATATTTTTATGTTCAGAATGTTCTTATGTTGAGGAAACATGGTAACTATGATGAGATGATATCAAGAAGAAAACAACATTCCAAATCAGCAACTTGAGAAGGATGGAATCATAATATAACATTTTTTTTTTCAGTGATGGCATAGTTAACTTAGGTGATAAATGGTGGTGTTATCCATGCTCGAGATTAGATAGATCAACCACAAAGAAACATGTAAGTAGTGAAACATTTCATGATGTAACATCCCCATTCATTTAGAGGATCTTCTGACCCTATGCTATCTGAGGGGTGGATGAAAGCAGTGTAAGAAATTTTTGATGTTTTTTGGTGTTTCGAACATCAAAAGGTTTGTATTATTGTTTACCATTTTGAAGGTGAATCCGATAAGTGGTGGTAAATGTTTAAAAATTTCTGGGATAGTAAGGAGATCTTTACTCTATATTGGAATGAATTCAAAGGTATGTTTCATGATAAATATTTTCTGAAGGCGGTTCGACTTAGTATGGAAATAAATTATTGGTTTTGAGGTAGGAGGATTACTCAGTGGCTTCTTTTAAAGGAAAAATTCTCTCGACTGGAAAGTTATGCTCCAAATTCCATATGGGATCGTGATAGTAAAATCTATCTTTTTTACTCAGGATTAATGCCAAATTATCCAAGGGATTTAGAGTCCCATGAGTTCAAAAGTTATGAAAAACTTTTTTGATGAGCGGAGAAGGTGAAAATAGAGTTTTTCGATGATCATTTGTTTTTGGATGAAAACCAAAATAAGAGGTCGACGTGGCAGACGAAAGGGAATAACTCTTCAAAAAATTATGATGGTAAGAAACATAAGTTTACTGTTTTTGAAAATTGTTGTAAAAATCATACTGGGGAATGCCTTTAGAATTTTGGTAAGTGCCACTAATGTGGTAAAATGGGATATAAGGCTCATAATTGCACTGAAAAAGATCAGGGTAATTGAAAGAAAAAATATTATTTTTTGTTAGTAAATTTTTTTAAGGTGAATGAAATGGCTCATTATGAAAATGAGTGTCCAATGAAGAACACAAATGAAGAAAAGAAGCTGGACTACAAGAAGAAATGGGTGGTGAAATCCTTTTTAGCAACTTCATTATATATTGGTCAATCAAATATTGTAGTATTAGGTACACTATTTTTTAATTCAGATTATACAAATGTGTTTTTTGATTTAGGTTCTACAAATTCATCATATTAGAGAAATTTACAAGTAAATTGGGAACTCCATCACATTATATGAATCCAGAACTTATTGTAAAAACACCAAGGAAAATGTTGGGACAAAAAGTAAATTTAGCAACCTTACTATACTTGTGTGAGGAAATAATATACCTGAAATCCTTATTGTTTTGCCTCTCGTAGAGATTGATGTTATTTTGGGTACAGATTGAATTTCTATTTATCATGATAAGATTGACTATATAGATAAAATGGTTTATTTTTAGAAATAATTTCATTTTGTGTGCAAGAATGAAACCTTACTTTTGATAACATATCAGGAAGCTGGGAAAATAGTAAAAGATAGAAATGAATGTTACCTTTTACATATTTTTTAAAACAAAGGAACTGATGAGATTAATGATGTACTAGAGGTCAATGAGTATCTTGATGTTTTTCCAGATGAGTTTCCTAGTATAATACTTGATCAAGAAGTTTAATTTATAGTCGAATTAGATCCTGATGCTAAGACAATTTCAAAACCCCCTTATCTAATGGCACAAATTGAACTTTTAGATGTTATAAAGCAATTGAAATAGTTATTTCATAAAGATTCATTCAACCTAGAACATCACCCTGGGGTTCTCTATCTTGTTTGTTAAAAAGAAAGATTGTCTAATGAAAATTTTCATTGATTATAGAGCCTTGAATAACATAACTGTTAAGAACAAGTATCCTTTGCCTCATATTGATGATTTGTTTGATCATCTCTTGGGAATTCAGTGTTTTTAAAAGATTGAATTGTGGTCGGGGCACCATAAGTTGAAAGTAAAGGAATTATACAATCCAAATACCATGTTTAGTACTAGATATGTCTATTGTGAATTGGTAGTTATGCCTTTTGGGTTAACCAATGTACCTTATGTATTCATGGATACTAAGAATACAATTTTTTGTATGTTCTTGGATAAGTTTATTGTTAGGTTTATTACTGATATTTTGGTTTATTCAAAAAGAAAAATGTTACATGAATGTAATTTGAGGGCTATCATGAAAAATTTAAAAGAAAATAAACTATATTGTAATTCAGAAAATGTGAGTTTTGTTAAAAAAAAATTCACTCCTTTGTCACATTGTTTCTAAGGATGGTGTAACTGTTGATCCTTCTAAAACAAAAGTTGTTAAAGAATGGCCAAGACCCACAATTATAAGAGAGATTAGTAGTTTTATTTGTTTATAATGTTTTTACAACAGGTTTGTTGACATTTTTTCATGGTGATCTAGCCCATTGAATAAGTCAACTCTAAAATGTATTAATTTCATCTGGACAAAAGAATGTAATAAATGTTTTCAGGAATTGAAAAGAAGATTAGTGAATTCTCCTGTTTGTTTACTTCCTTATAGAAATGGTTGATTTTTTTATCTATAGTGACGATTCATTGAAATGACATGGATGTTTGCTAATACAGAATGACTGGGTAATTTCTTATACTTCACGTCTGTTGAATCCTCATGAGTTAAATTACCCTATACATGATTTGGAATTAACTACTGTTGTTTTTTATTTAAAAATTTGGAGGTATCATTTTTATAGATTAAAGTGTGAAATATATGCTGATTACAAAAGTTTGATGTATATATTCACTCAGAGAGAATTAAACATGAGATAGAGGATATTTTTAGAATTAATCAAGGATTATGATTGTAGGATCTTTTACCATCTGTAAAAAAAAGTGTCTGATACTTTGAGTCTAAAAAGTAATGATACATTAGACATGTAACGTTTGGAACAAGATCCTTTGATTAATAATTTGATAAACTTTGGCCAAAAATTTGTTGGTGTAGAAGATTCCTCTATTTTGTTTTAGGTGGTATTGAAATCATCTCTAGAAGACAGAGTAAAGCAAGTGCAGAAAAAAGATTGTGAGTGGTAGAAAAAGGTAGATTTGGTTCAGAAGGGTATGTTAACTGAATTTAACATTGATAAAGACTTTTTATGAGGTTTGGAAATAGATTATGTGTTCCTTGTGATTCCCAGTGGAAGAAATAGTTTTTATTTGAAGCTCATAGTTCTCTATTTTTAGTTCATCCTGGCAATACTAAGATGTACAAACTTGTTCAGGAGTATTACTATTGGGATGGAATGAAAAGTGTTATTGATGACTTTACTTTGAAGTGCTTAACTTTTTAACTAGTTAAAGTAGAATGAATACTACTAAAAGAGATTCTTCAGCCTTTTCCAGTGCCAGAGAGGAAATGGGAAAATGTTTCAACTGATTTCATAGTGGGATTACCAAAAACATCTCGAGGTAATAATGCTATATAAGTTTTTATTGATTAGTTGACTAAATTTCTTCATTTTATTCCTATTAGAGATACTATCTCTCTAGATTGACTTTATCGATTATATATTAAAGATATAGTCAGGTTACATTGATTTCCCCTCTCCATTGTATCTGATCATGATCCTAGGTTCACATATAAGTTTTAGAAGGGCATTCAGATGTCATTGGATTCTGAATTAAATTTTAGTACATCTTTTACTCCACAATATGATGGGTAGTCAAAATAAATAATTCAGACATAGGAAGATAAGCTACATGCTTGTTCAATAGATAACCAGGGATATTGGGACCAATATCTTTCTTTGGTTATGTTTTCTTATAATAATAGTTTTCATTCAATTATACAAATGGAACCATTTGAGCCATTATATGGAAATTGATGTCGAACTCTATCTTTTTGGGATAAAGTGGGTGAAAAGAAGTTGATGGGACTATAATTGGTAGAAGTGGTGGTATAAAAAGATTATTTGATTCAGAGGAACATGAGAATAACCCCGAGTAGGTAGAAAGGTTATGCAGATAACTGTTGGGAAGATCTTTCTTTCGAGGTATGTGATCATGTCTTTCTCGAAGTTTCTCAGTGGAAAAGTGTGTTGCATTTTGGTAAGAATGGAAAATTAGTCTGAGGTTCATTGGACCCTATGGAATCCAGAAGATAGTTGGACCAACTTCCTATAGAGTGGATTTAACTATAAATTTATCCTAGCTACCATTTTTTTCATGGTTCAATTTTGAGAATGTATATGTGAGATCCATCTCTTGTTTTGTGTCCAGAGGTAGTTTAGTTGGAAGAGAATCTTTCTTACAATGAAAAAACAGCCCAGATTCTTGACCAAAGAGAGAAAGTGTTGTGGAATAAGTTAATTCATCAGGTAAAGTTCTTGTGAAAAAATAATTTTATTGAAGAGGAAACATGGGAATATGAAAATGACATGAGGGATAAATACCCCCACTTATTTGATAAGTGAATAGAATTGTGGGGACAAAATTCCCAAAAGGGGGGGAAGGATGTAACATCCTAGGTAAATAAATAATATGAAATTTTATAATTTATCAATATCTATGAATTAAATATTAATTATACTTTAAAGGAGATTCAATTTCTAAGAGCGTACTCAAAATGCAACTATGGGTTTTTTTGATATCTTACATTTCACACAACTTGGAGTTATACCAAAAAATAATATAATAACAATATTAATTTAAATGGTAGTTAACACATAGCCATTCTATTGGCGGGAATGAACAGAACTAACTAAAATATGATTATACATGTTTGTTAAATTCCTTTACATTTATTCAATAAAATTTAGAGGCATAACATAATAATGAATCCAATTTCAAGCATGAAATACTCTAATATTCTTTAAAAAGGTCCTTTTACCACCTTTTGATAGAGAACCCTTTTTAAATATAGTTTTTTAACATTTATATCTTCCATTAGACAAAATAAAATTCTTCTTTAGAATAGGAAGAACAAAATTTAATTTGGATTAAATTTTGGTATTTTTCTGATAAAGTGCATTTTTAATGAATTGTGAAAAATACCACATTTTAAATCCAAACAACTTTTTCATATAATATATTTATATAGTCAGATAGTACATATAATTGGGTTTAATGTATATTTGGATTATATTTTCATTATTTAATCCAATTTGGTTATTAAAAGTAATTTCACATTAAAATTGGATATAAACACATGTCAATCTTTGGGTAGTTTTTTACTTCTTAAAAACATATTTTTTTTTGTTTTTGACAATGGGAATTAATTTTAAATTAATTTTTTCCAATTATGTGTTCTGAATTTAGAAAAATGGATTCCATATTTGGAATCATATGGTCCAAATTGTGTAAATTGGTCCTTTTATTTTTAGACATTATGAATAGTAACATAAGTAATTATTTTATTTACCATGGTTAAAGGGTAAATCTAGTAAATAAGGGTAATGGATAATATTATAATAATATTTAACTACCTTAACACGTGTACTAATCCTATTAGATCAAATATTTTCAACCATGGGAATCCTTGGTTCCATTTTGGGACCCCATGGAGCCACTTGGAAGTGAAAATGACATTTTATAAAAATTAATTTAAAGTAAAAGAAAATGTAACATAAACTAGTATCTTATACTAAAACAAATTTTATATGGGGTATATAAGTGATCAATTAATCTATTAATTGAAATTATAAATATAAAAATATTTTATAAATCATGGTATTTTATTTATAATTTTTATACATCAGATAAATAAATATATTTATGACACAAAGATGATATAGTGATTACCTTATTAATGAATAATTTAAATAAGTGAGATTATAAATATTAAAATAAATTTATTTTAAAACTTTTTATTCCATACAATAATTATATAGAAGATTATTAATTTTTATATTTGAATTAATGGGGTTTTTTTGAAATAATCATGTTTATATGTATTTTTAAAAAGTCATGATATGAATAGTATGAAAATTGACATAAATGTGTTTTTAAAACAGATAATATTTTATTAAATGATCTTATAGACCAAAGAAACTAATATTTTTCCAAATTAAATATATAAGGTTTTACATGTCATTAATGAACCAATTTAGGTTCTATTGTCATTTTATAGTAACTATATTATCCATATAGTATGAATATACAAGAAGACATGGTATGAGTCAAATAAGGTAACTAAGGGTTTAACCAAAATGCTAATGTTAATTTTGAAACCAAAACATGTATAAAATCTATTGTTAGAACAAAATTCATCTTATCTATGAAATAAATTACTTTTAAACCTTTTGAAACCTAAAATAGTTTTATAGTAAAAGAATACTTTCAATCTTTTCTTAAGTACTCGTCCTCCCTCTTATAGAAGGCAACCACCTATAACCCTTACTAACACCTATCAAGCCCCATTGGCACATCCAAACTCTTCCTAAATAGGATCCTAAAATCCATTTCCTCCTAAAAAAATTATTAACTTTGGCATAGGGAAATTCAATAATTTCTTTTAACTTAAATCAAAAGGAGTTACCCGATTTGAGCTAATATCTTTTCTCAAGTTTCTTTCATTTATTTTCCTTTTTCCAACCCCATAAACACTCTTTATTTAATTATTTTATAAAAAAACAGTATATTAAATATACTAGGAAGTTTTTATTCTAATTATTCTCGCTAACTCACGCACAACTCAATCTAATGGATTTAGAACATACTGTTTCTATGAACGGAAAACTACTGCCTCACAAAACGATGATTGTTCAACTATTTCCTACCAACTCTCATAGTAGAAATTATTAGAGTGATTTAATAATATATGATATATATTATATTTATATTGTATATATTCTTATATATTATTGATCTACATTATAACTTTATGCTTTCCACAATACATATATATGATAATTTTATTTGGGGAAGTTCGGACTATTTCCCCCTCAAAGTGATATGAATTGTTCAAGCTATACATGGAATGTATAAAAGATATAATTAATGAACTTATTTTACATATGTAACATATATATTATAAATTAATTATAATATACTTATTTTTCATTTATTCTTCATTTCAATAAATATGAAAAATAAACAAAACTAGCGTTCTTGCGTACGTACGACTTATCATCTCCATGAATGATGCATTTCATTTCTTATATCCAGATGTTATGGAATATTATATATAAATATAAAATGAATATATATACATATATACTATATTTATATGATATTTAAATCTTGAATATGATTATGGAGATAATTGACTTTTGACCACAAGGACAATTTGTAATCATAACAAGTTCATTTTTGACTCAAGTACTGAACACCGACAAAACAAAGGATATAAAAATGAATACTTATATAATTGTTATAAAATGGTAATAAGTGGAATAAAAGGAATAATAAAATTTAATAAGGTTCTTAATCAAGTATAAATTAACTTATGTTTATTATTTAGGGATATAAAGAAAGAATGAGACAAGTCGGACACAAGGTAAGGGAGTTCATCTCTATCTCCTTTCATTAAGGAATATTTTGGTTTATACCCAACATTATTTTATAGAGTGTATAACTATACCATTTTTTTAATTAAATTAAAATATAATCAAAATTAATCTTTTTCTATAAAGAATTTTACAAAAAGACAAAGAGAATGTTTCTTTTTAATGTATGCGGCGACACTGACCTTTTAACCACCGCAAGATTTATTTGATATTTGGATTCCTTAAAAAGACATATTTTTTTAATTAGAAAATAAATACCTTATACCATTTTCATGTATTTTGGTATTGAAAATGGTTTTCTGAAAGCATTGATTATGTCAATATCTTGAAATTAAATTTGGTTATTGCAATTTGGAAACATTATCTTTACTTTATGATTATTTTATGTGCTATGTTCTTGTTCTTGGGAATTGTTTAAATATAGAGATAGTTCTGTGATAAACTGAGGGTGGGTTGGCCAAGACATATCTCCAATGCATTGGATAATGTGATGGAGGTAAATGTTAATGTTTCTCCGAAGAGATTTTGGGAATATACTGTGATGGGTATTCCAAACGTAACTCCCTATGTAGATGTCAAAGTTATAATTAAATTATGTTATGGATGCCATGAGTTAACATTATGATTTATTATTTATATGTGTTATTCATAAATATTAGGATTTTTTAAGGAATTTTAATGATCTTATGTTTTGTGATTGAAAAGTAAGATTTCATTAATTTGTATGTATTAATGGAGTAATGTTTTATTTCATTGTTTTATAACACTTCTGAGATTTTTATGATCATCCCATGTTTGTGAAATGTTTTTTCACAAGATATAAGGAAGGGTAATAGAATGGATGAATTCTTGAAGATTTATATCATGAAAAGAATCCTTTTTTATTTAAGGTGTTTTATTATTTTAAAAAATTTTGATACAGTAAAAGTGTCTACTTTGTAATATTTTGAGATGTAATGTAATAGTTATAGATAAATTATCTAAAAAACTAAACCTGAAAAGATCCTCAATGTGAATTCTTTACTTAACTCAATATTGTGTAATGTTTTATGCTGGGTCCTTATAGTTAGCATGAAATACTATTATAATGTTTGTAAATCAACCTCTTGGGTATATGGGTTGTTATTAGTTTAGATATAGAGCCATTAGTACATGAGAAGTAGTTTGTTTTTGTAACTATCCATCTTATTTTTTTGATAATGTATTATTTTCCATGAGATGTTAGGGGTTCTCTAGAGTCCTTTCTCATAGTTTCAAACATTTGGGATTCATTTTAATTAAATTGGATTATTATAACAGAAATAAATTCTATTCTAAATATTTTATATCCTCTTGTTTTTATATATTATATCTCTTCTTAGCTAGTCATATCTGAATAAAAGTCAATAAACTTCGGAGTGTGAAGCATAATAATATACTTTTTTGGATCAGCATTGTTTGATTATATAGTCTAAAAATCCAATCATTGGTCTAACTATCCAGTGCTTAACAAGGATGAAGGGTAGGCAATGCAGTTTAATTCAACAAAATGCTTCAAAAAAAATTTCATGATTGAAAGGAAAACTCAGAATCAAAAAAGATATCAAGAGGAGTGAGATTATTTTACACTTCATGAAAACTATTGAACACTCTATGATAGATTTTGGAACTTATTTTCATGAATAATTCTTATTGAAGTGGTAAGAATATATTTTTATAATCATGTTTCATGAAGATGTCACCTAGAACACATTCATGATGGCCTTTAATCAATATTACCATCTAATGTCATTGAGAGTGGTAATGTCGTGGGATTTCATTAAATTTAATCCAGGTGATCATGTTTTTCATGGAGTATGCTGAATGGAATTTCGAGTAAGTGCACCTATCTCTAAAGATTGTTTACCAGAACAATGAAATATAAATTAGGATTGATATAGGAATGAGTAATAATGTATATTGTAGAGTGATTCTTTAGTTCATACCCACCTTCACGATGTTTGTTGATAAATAATATATAGTTAATGTAGTTATATCTAGGAATACTGGAATCTTCAAGGAATTAGTAAAATAATGAGGTTTTCAGAGTTCATTTTCTAGCCAGAAGATGAAGTGGGGTGACCAAAACTGTGGATGTGGTAAAGGTATGATTCAAATATCAAAATAGAGTTATATAGTCTATTAAAAGTTCTAGAGAAATTGACATCTAAAAATTGATTATAAGGAATCACTTAGTGTGTTTCATGCATGTGGGCAATCAAGCCATCTTTTGTGTTTCTTTGAGAGAGAATCATGGGGATGTAAATCTAGATCAACCTTTACTAAGGGATTTCATATTATATCTGACATATTAAACATGGTAGGATATAAACCCCATGCTAATGGTGATTCTCATGTCGTGATGAAATGTTTGTATGAGATTGGTAGTGAAAATTCCTCATAGCGTGTACTAATAGTGCTATAGGAATGACCAAATAACATGATTGGAACTATTTTTTTAATATTACCTTGTTATGGTCTTATGTGATATTAGTTTAAATCATTCCTTTATATCTTTGAAGGTCAAAAAATGCAATGGGTTTGTGTTTGATGATTATTCCTTTTAAAATGCCTCGATACACTCCTTTAAGAAATACTAATAGAAAGTTTTTAGATGTGCGTAATATATGGTGATAATTTCAGACCACACAACTATATGGGACTTTTTAGTACTTGATACTGACATTTTTAATCTAATCATTGTCCTATGTTAGACAGTTACCTATAAATCACAGATCATTTTCTATCATTGTTGAGTATAGTTCCCTTATTCTGATTAAATCACAATTATTTTTCAGGGTTATTGGGATCCTTGATTTTGGAGAGTAGGTCTCATCACCCAATTTGAAAATGTGATCTCATGTCAGTTGTTGGTGGTGTTTCATGATGGTGTTGATCCATGAATTAGTGGTAATCTTCTAGTGGAGGTGATTTAGCCTCCTAAATTTTTCTAGATAATTAATTAGATTTATCTCCCTAGTGGGTAGAAGTGTTTTATATAGATTTAAATTTGGGAATAAGAAGCATTTATTTAACTTCATACTTTATGGAACCTATTTAATTAAATTAATTGAAGCGTGTTTTTGAGGATCTTGAGGATAGAGGATTTATTCGTCCTTTAATTTCACGGGATACATCTCTAGTGCTCTTTTAAAATATGGTGGATGAGAATATTCAACTTTTGATAATTATCGAAAAATAGTTGATCGTTTATTACAAATATTTTATTACATAGATTGATCACCTTTTTAATTAGTGCAAGGGATCCATGTGGTTTTTAAAGAAAAATATGAGATTAGGGTACCATCAACTGAGTGTAAGACCTGAATATATTCTTTAGAATACATTCAATGGAATGTATGGGAATTTTGAGTAACATGTCCTTCCATTTAGACTTACTGAATATCCTATGGTGTTTATTTAATTTTTTAATTGAATCATCTATTGGTAATTTGATCTTTCATGGACGCATTATTAAATGATATAGTTTTTTTAATATCATATTAAAATCATTCCATGATTTTTAGTATTTTTTTATACTCTTATATTAGTATGGTTTGAATGGTAATCATTAATAATGAAATTTCTAGATTCAAGAGGTGTTATTTTAGACCCTATGATTTTTGAGAAAGGTATATCAATGGATATTTATAATGTTTTAGTGGAGATGTCTTTGGGGAAACTATTAAATGTGTTTGACATCTATATTTTTTAGGGATTAAGTAGTTTTTGTAGGAAATGTTTTTTGAGATATACATAGTTGTTTCTATTATGATAAAGTAAACACGTGAGGGTGTGAATTTTTATTAGATCAATTAGTGCTATATATATTTTCAAGATTTGAATATGATATTGACTTCAACTCCAGTTTCGATCCTCCCTAACCCAGTTTTGGGTTATAATTTTTACATGGATTCCTAAAGTACATGTTTGGGTTGTGTTTACTTTAGGAGGATAGGTAGTAGCTTATTTATAATGTCAGTTATTCCATTATGATGATAGAAACACCATCTATATTATGGTGTTTTTGGCAGTCATGCTTTATCTTATGACCTTTCCCCGCTACCACTTCTATGAGTGGTTTACAGTGTATTCAAACCATAAGATTCCAATGAATATCTTCACTCATAGTGATATAATATTTAGATAAATATGATATTTAGAGTACCATCATAACATTGATTTTGATATTCTATACACCCATTGAAATGGAAATGTGATCACAGGCTAAGGATATTGAGTGTACCAACTTTAGCAAGAACATCAGGGTGGGGATACCATGGTTGAGTGGTATATGTCCCCTGATTGGTTTTTTTCTTAAAAGTTAGGATGAAAATTTTGATATACCTTAGACATAAATTGATGGGTGATGGAACCGGTCTAATTATTACTTTCATCTTGGTGATACCATGATGTATCATGAGATGAGACATAAATACCAATTACCTATAATGTGTTGATCAATTGTGTATTTTTTGTCTTTCTACCTTCCTCATGAGAAAATCATGGTGGAACATCAATGGATAATGGGTTCTATAGAACTTTTAAAAATTCTACAGTGAAAATGGGATGAGGTGGACATTGAACTAGTGATAATTCTACAATGGAATCATATTTTTATGTATGTGATATGGGCGATTTTTGATCAACTCATGAAATCATATCATTAACCACTAATTAGGAATATTATAAATGTAGAGGATCTTGGTGACCACTATGCAAGGGATACTATTAAACTTCATAGTGTTCCATAAATTATCTTTTTGTATAGGGTTTTCCACTTAAAATCTTATTTATGATTTGGATTATATGAAGTGATTGGTTATTAGTTGAAGTTAATCATGGCTTAACATCTTTAGAGGGATGTCAATACTAAGTGATCTATTCATATTCTTGAATTTATTCATTGGGCATGGGTTCATAACTTTTATGTATCATTGGATATATATAATTCTTTAGTTTTATTATAACACCCCAATGTCTTAGTGAAACCATAAATAAGTTAAGGTGTTTGATAGCTGTGTTTATATGGAACACAAAACATAAACAAAACTATGATAATTTTTAATAAAATATGAATATTTTTGTTTTGATTTTTATAATATAGACATTTAATTAGTATGAATTAATATACCTAGATTCATTATGAGATAAATTGGTAAATAAAAAAAAATAAAATTTAATTTTAAAATAAAATAAATTAATTTACCTAAAATTTATAATAAGTTTATTTAATATTTTGAAAATCAATTTTCTAAAAATGGACTTTTTATGTGATATGAGTTTCTATTTCATGAAATATATGATAAATAATGGTAAATTATAATTGATGTTAAAAATTGGTTAATTAAAGTTCACTTGGTAAAAGATATAAAATATTTGTAATGAATGTTTATTTTTGAAATTTTACATTTTGCAATAAATTATATTTTCATTATATTTTATGATTTTATTGAAAATTTAATTTATAAATTTGAGAATTTAAAATCAATAAAATTAACATCATTTTTGTAATTTCGCGTATAAAAAATGTCTTATATCAATTTTTTTATCTATTTGTGAAGAGGTTGTCTTGTAGTAAAAAATACAATTTTCTCAAAACCTTTATTTTTTTATGAATTTTTCATTTTATAAGAATGATATTTAAAATATAAAAAAAATTAGGTTCTAAAACACAAACATACAGAATAAAATTATGAATTATTAAATAATATTTTAACATATCAAATCTATGTCAAACATTTTTAGAACTAAAATAAAATGTATCTTTAGTAAAATTTGTTTCTAGACATTCTTTGAATCAAGTCTATTGAATTTGGTATTCTAATTTTCAATTCCATGAAATTATACTAAATTTATTTAATATTATTATAAAAATTTATTCCATGGGGATTAAAAATTCTAAAAACTATGACATTCCCAAAAAATTAAATCATAAAAAATATTTTTTATTAAAATATTATTTTACATATTATGTTTTATAATGATGAAATGAAATTTTCAATCCCAAATATATTATATATGATAGAATAATTTCCTAATTTCGGATCATAAATTTTAATTTAGTTAAATGTATCAATATTATTATATCTTCATTAAAATTAGTTACTATGATTAAAAATAAATTAATATTTAAAAATTAAATTGGGGAGGATGGTTGAAAGTAAAACTAAAATCCATAAAACACTCACTCTATCCCATAAATAACTATTTGAGGTGAGTATGGAGAAACACTCACTTCGACTCATATTTTTTTATTTTTTTGTCCAATGATCATGGAATAGTAACTTCACATTATTGAAAATGATAAGGGTACTTTAAAAATATCCCTTCTCCTCTGTTATAAAAAGGTAACAGTAAAAAAAATTCAAAACATAGATTTTCAATGAATTTATATGTCAAATATTTCCATTTTTTTGTTTTATTAAGAATCCCCAAAATTAAAAATATTATGCTCCCAATTTGTTTTCATGGGGTTTTAATTTCCAAGGATGCTTTAATCGAAAACTCGAGTACCTGACATGAGTATTATCAACTAGTTATAATTTTTTCAAAATTATCTTAATTAAAATTTATGATATACATAATAATATAACTACATTATCATCATTAATATAATAAATTGTTACAATATTACATGGAATACCATTTTTATCCGTTTATCCAATCTATTAAGAAAACCAAAATTGGAATATGTGCTTACGTGCTTACATGCGCACTGCCACCAACACAAGAAACAAAATTTATTTTTCAATACCAGCCATAATTTATATTACATAGAATGGTTTCATTAGGAAATATAATATTTATAAAAATATTCTGGTTCTAGTATGAAATGTTGAAGACCCTCTATATTATATGATCAAACACCAAATGCAGTTAATTTAGCCCTTTAAAGTGATTGAAAAAGAGAAAACTATCTATTTTATTTATATGCAATGACTATATTTAAATTATATTAAATATAAAAAACATTATAATTTTTATGAATCACACGAAGATACAATAAATAATATTTATATCCTTGGATTATAATTATATTAAATCTAAATAATCTGATAATCATCCATTAATCCTGGTATGTTAATGGTTGGGTTAGTTTGACAACCTCAATGAAAAATACTATAAATTCATGTCATGGATGACTATGAGAACTTCTCTAATGGTGTAATATGATATAAATACATAAATAGTTTTTTTAAATTATTAATGGTATGGTTAAATAAATATTTTACTCTCTAATTATGAAAAAATATTCCATTAATTAAGATTCACCAAAACATAAAGACCAATAATTTCTCATTTACTATTCATTAAAAAATATCATGAAATGAAATTATAACTATATGAACAATTTTGGAAAATATATTATTGTAACTTAGATTATTTTTTATTGATATACATTGTAAATATAATATATACCAACACCACTTTTATGAAAGTAGTTTAAAGAGAGAATGATTACTTAAAACCAATGTAGAAAAAGATAATATCTAACTAATATTTATCAGTATATATTGATTACTAAGAAGGATTATAAATTTTAATTATTATGAATATAGTTTATAGGTATGCATTTAATGAAAATAATTTAATTATTCTTGATTTTTGGTGTAATTTCACAGTGAATAAAGACTGTGTTTAGGGTTTTCATATCAAATTTTTCTCATTGAGGCCTGTTTGGTATTATAAACCTAATTTCATTTAATGGGGGATAAAATGTGATATATCATATCATAAAAAATATTTTAATCACTGTATTTTATGTTAAATTAAAATAAATGTCTTTCTATAAGTTTGGATTTCAATTTTTGTGAACAGGAAAGGTTTTCCTGGGTCTCTATTTTAATTACTATGAGTGGTCTAACTCCCACATCAACAAACATATGAGTAATCTGAACTGTACAATATGACAATCCATAGTACATATTTATAACTATGATATCACACTCCCCCTTTCAGGGGCCATCTAATCGTAATAGAGAAACCTGAACATCCTAATACCAGAGGCATAGTTTCATATGATATGCAATACCACCAATAATAAGCACTATATCATAAAAAATGGTTATCACAAATAGTTTTTAAGAGGCTACACTAAAATCATATGATCAGATATCTGACATGCATCCCAAAGAGAACTCACACTCTTTAAATAACCAACATAATGTAAAGGTATTAAGAATGATCTATAAATCATGACAACATCATTTATAAGGCCCAATATTTTATGAAACATCATAAATAAAGGTTTTCAGCACCAACATTATTTTTTTTATAGGGTTTCATTGACCAAAACATGTATGAACACCAACCTAAACAATCTCTCTTTAAAATAACTCCATGAATTGGATCCATAAAAAATAACATGGCTTATTGGAAAAGACACACGGGAAAAAATCCATAGGGCATAAAAACACTATCCCAATGTAAACCACTATCAATGGTATAATATGATCATGGTTGAAGAGTAATATCAAACCTAGAACATGAAATATTCACCAAGAAAGGTTTTTATAGAGGCTCACATCCATGTTGTCAAAGAATACAAATAATAATTAAGAATAGATAATATATTCTAACATTAATAAATCCACCAAATGATCACAATATAAAAACATGGAAATGACCATAACAATACATTTTAGGACCATCCAATGAAGTTGAAGAAGATTCCAACTAGAAAAAGAGTAAACCACTAGGTTCTCCAATGAATTTCATTAAAATAGAAGAAATAGAAAGGAGGGACAAACAGTTTCCTTATCATGGCAAAAGGGTTGGTATGATCAAACCAAAAAAGCAATGAAACTAATCTTAGATGATTTTCATACAAGTTTAGGTCCTAGAACATCTATATATCTATAAATTCATCTAAGAAAAAAAGAATCCTGAAGGACAAGGGGAAAATAATTTAATAGGGGTAATAATGAGGTTACAAATAAATTAATGAGACAACATTAATTCCCAAATCATTTACCCTTTGAGTTGGTCAATATTTGAGAAGTGGGATGGCAATTTAACAATGTAGCTTAAACATTCCCACACCCAACACCAAGGCCTGACCTTGAGAATGGTTTCCATGAACAAATATCCATCAATAGATCCCCTGATAGTTTTCTACCCATGATTATTCTGTTCACCCCTGAGCACATCCTTCAAAATGGTTTCGGTGGGTTTTACCATACAATGGTTTATGTTGGAATTCTCATATACAATAGATTATACCACCAATTTTCCACCCTGTTTGTTTTCACCAAGGAGACTCAGTGCTAACACATCTTAAACTAAGATACCGTGTTTCTCCTTTTGATCAAAAAATTCCAACACTCAAATAAAACTATCCATTACACACAATCATTAACCCACACTCCCATGTTTCCTCTAATACACATGAATAGTTCTATATAATTTTTACTTATAGTATCATATCCCCTAATAGTTCCAAATTACTCTGGTATAAAATCTGGATTAGTGTTCATTGTAATAGGTTTCATGTTCTAACCCATCATCTTCAAAAATGACGACATGTGTGGAATCAAGCACGTACCTATAGAGATGAGGCACATGGATCTCATAATGAAAACCTAAATAGTGAAAAGAAAGATCTAGAAAATATCTCACTATCCCAATCTTCCCCATGATCATGAAGGTTATGAAATTACTAGGATCCATCTTCCCTTTCTTTCTAAAATTACAGTGGAAAAACCGAGTGGTCGTTATTAGAAAAACCTGGTTGTCTACAATAATATCCTATGCTATCCTCCCAAGTTTGGAAGAAGATGACTTCATAATATAATTTTTTATTAACATTTTTTATCTATTCACACATTTTCAGAGTTCCTCTGTACTATATTATATCCCTCATCCACATCCTCACCATCCTCATGAAAATAATTTTATGAACGACATGGACTAACATAGAGATACTTATAATATACCATCTGAATCAAAACATAGTAATATTTGCTTTAAACCAAATAAACAAGTGTTGGGTGATTTCCCCAAAATCTACTATAGACTGGGATTCTATCTCAATTCATTTCCTCTTGTATGTTAATCATGCATTCAAACTATCTATCTATCACATGATGGTACACTGCATTGAAATTCATCTTTGTCCATATGTCCTTCTAAAACACCATCATAAAATTTTCATCTCTATTAGATAAAATGATAAAGGGAACACTTTTAAAATATAAAATATCAATTAAATATGGATTCCCAAGTTCATATACTAATATAGTCTCTTAGATTAGTTTGAAATGATAAAATTTCATGAACTGATCAACAACCACCCAAACAATTTCATGCATCCTAAGGTTCTTGGGTAACCCCATCAAAATACCATCATTATGTACTCCCACTTATTCATGGGCAAAAAAGTGATTTTTTCAAACAAAAAAATGATAGTTCACAATCTTTATCCTCTTGTAGGTGAGGCATTAGAAAAAAATCTAGTAGGGTCCCTCTTAATCCTTAGACTCCACAACTATCCCATAAAGTCATGATAAATATTTGTTTCACTAGAATGTACCACCCACATAAAGGTATTAAAGTATCTCCTTAACCCATATGTTATGTAACTAGATAATAAAACTCCATCATATACTAGGTTCGTATCATCACAGTCCGACGAACACTCAGGTATCGATTCTCCCCACTCTAACTTTTCCCACATCACAATACACTCAAGGTCAACCGCCTATCCATCATTTAACCAATATGATAAGTGAGATGTTTTGATTAATGGATAATAAATCATTGACCCTTATGTCTCTGAAGCAACAATCCTCTAATTTTTCTATAATAACATCAGCACCACTATTCCTATGAAGAATACTCTCCATGATCCTGAGATACCTTCATCTTATGGCTATGAGGATATGTAATAACATTAGTGTTATCTAGTGTATATGTCATCTCAAAGTCAAATGTCTCCATGTCCATTTCTCAGTGCTTGTTCCTCAAATTTAGGTTTTTTTTAATGCAATAATAATGGAACTCATTGTCCATGTAAAAAACAAACCAATCACCAATAATAAAGTGACACTAACACTTAAATTTATAAACCACTACTTCTAACTCCAATTCATGCACAATATAGTTTCTCCCATTTTGTCATAGCTTATATAAACCATATGCTAATACTTTCTCCCCTACTTTAGTACTTTTCTAAAACAAATGCTTAATGCAACATAAAATATAGAAAAACCAATCCCTAGGTCAAGAAAAATAAACAATGGAGATATAGTCAGCTACCTATGTATATCAATAAATACATATTCTCACTAGTTTGATCAATGGAAATTCACTTCCTTCTCCACCAATGTAAACATTGGTGATGATAAATAAGAGAGGTAATAAATAAAATAGTGGTATTATCTAATTAAACCTAAAAAATAACCTATTCTCAAGACATCCTTAGAATATGTCATGTTCATCAATTATTTGACATTCTACAAATCCACATATATATTTATCTCAGAAACAACTTTATCCATGAATTTTACCTCCTGAATAATAAATTTTCACTTCAAAAACTCATCGTAAAGGTGATATTCTAGAATTATACACAATATTACATGGATATGTATAACAAGATACTCTGGGTTCAGTATGTAAATGAGGATATTTTTAATGAACAATATAATAAATTATTCTATATATTGGGGGAAGCTATTGTTATTGGGAGTCATAAACATTGTCAGTGCATTAATTAGTTCAAACAGAATCACTAGGATTTTATATTAATTATTACAATTTCATAACACCATTTTCAAGATATCCCCTATCTAAATTAGACCTATATATGGCCATATAAAAGATAAATAAAAGTGAACCATCCATATTCCTATAAAAGATCTATAATATTTCTAATTTTTTGAATGGGTTATCCTTTCATCACTATCACATGATTCATGTTCTGGTGATCTTATCAGTGTAGAATAATACCATCCCACTTCATAGAGAGTAAGATAGGTGGAACCCATAGGGATGTACTCAAAAAAATAAATCCCTTCTATTTCATTTCCTCAATCTGCGCATTGAGATCTTTCAAATATTCCAGAGATATTTTATTAGAGGGGAAAAATTATTGTGTACCTGGAAAGAGATGTATCACTAACTCAACCCATATATCCAGGGTTTGTCTTGTTAATTAATTTATAAAGACATTTGGATAGATAACAAAAATCTAATGAATGTATTATGGGACTATCACTAATCTTAAAAAAAGATCCAAGCCTATAATATACACCATCATTATCCCATGTTGGATCATATTTCGAAAACTTTACATGCTAAAAATTCGCATTCACTAGTCATCATGAGCTTTGTTACCCAGATAAATGTAAATGAAAACCATATATGATAGAATTAGGTGTGGCCTAACTATATAGTCAGATGGTTCAATCTAGAAATCATATATATTCTCATCATCATTAGTATCTTAAATTCCCACATATGTTCCTAATAAATAACGACTATAAGAATCTATGGGAATCACTGAATATGGATCACTTTCACACACAATGTTTTATCTTGGGGATGAAAATTAGAATTTAACACTAAAAATAATTCAATTTCTACAAAAAATATGCAAATATATATATTAATTTGAGGAATATATATCAAAAAATTATTAGTCAATTTAAAATTTATAAATTTTGTACATTAAATAGTAGATAGTTCCTCATCACTATATGATGGAGTCTGATCTGCTACATATACATGGACTATACTAGCTACATGACCCTATCCCAAAGTCGTTGTTTTTTGGGAAATCTATATGACCTATGGAGGACCTACACTCCAAGAATGCCATAATCTCCCATCAATCCTCTATGAACCCCTTGAAAAAATATGAAAGATAATTATCCCTAACATAATGGTTCCACTCCACATTTGACTACCTTAAAGAAATGCTACAATTCCCCCATTTACTCTAATTGAAGAACCTGTTATAATTATATCTATAGAGGACACTAATGAATTATTTCATTATCTTATATTCCTGGTACCACGTTTCCAATGATAATCCATCCTATTCCTACTACCAAACAAGGATATTATGATAGTGAGAGTAATATATTCTCCCAGTCCTCTATTGACTATAAGTAAATCATTTACCCTTTCCTCCTCTAGAAACAACATATAATTCATGGAATTAAGAATAATCCTAAGTTTTTTCATCATGTCAAATCCTTTAACATGATTTATGATCTTTGGATGAAGGCTTATAAAAAAGTTTTGATCTTTTTCCGTCTCATTACTAGATAATGTATGAGTAAAATGAAGAAACTCTATGAATCTAGAAAAATACAAATTAATAGAAATATTTATCTATTGGTTCTCTATGAAATACCATATATGGTATAAGATTATCAGGTTTATAAAATATTTGATGAGAAAAACCTCATTTAACTTCTCCCATGTAAAACCCTATTGTTTTCTATTGTGATTTATGGTAGTTTACAACCTCTTGGAATGTCTTTTGAACATTAGGGTCTCCAAAATCACTCATCTTTCCTAAAGATTGTATAATAACTTTAAAATTATCTTTATAATATCTACAAAGTCCACTATATCCTACTGGACACTGATACCCTAACAGTATTTAAGGTTCGAGAGATAGAAATACCATGCAATATTAGTCATGGTCTTCTTGATGTTTTCTCCTTAAATGTTGATAATTGAAAGGATTACCGGCATAAATTTCTTTACAGCCTAAATTACTAACAATATAACTAGATCAGGATGGGGTATATCATCTTCTGCCACAAATTTTGGAACATGACCAATAATCATTAATGGTATAATAATGTGATTCCAATTCTAGTACTATGTATCCATGATGAGATTTTTGAAATAAAAATGAATATGTTTGTTCATAATAGATTTGAAAAACTATAGAGGATCATAAAAAGTTACAACCAAGATGTTTTAAAAAATCCCAAGGTATATCCCTCCTAACCCAAACTATGGTTCTCTATCCATGAACATTAGTCCAAGCTATACAAATATATATATATATTATATAATATAATAACATACTCAGGTTCAGTTAATTAATTCCAATATAGATATATCATAGTATCATGGAAGAAAATATGTAACTGAGATTGAGAATATAAGTTTATACTAAATAGATAACATAATTAAACATTTAAATAAAATAAGTAGTACACATAACAAAATAAGTATATATTTAGTAATGTCGTCACACAAGACTAATCATGAAAATTTAACAAACCATAATACAATGAAATTGTAAAAGAAATTCCATTAATGATAAATTAGAGGTCCTTCACATTTAACTAGTCTAGAAACCTGAAATATCACCAACCTAAGGTCCACACATCCTCTATCCTCTCTACCATGTATAAAAAAATCCTCCCAAAAAATAGAAAAATATGATATGGTACTATTTTGTACTACTTGGAATAAAAACACCAGGTCTGAGATGGAGATCCCCAAGAGCCTTTGAGTGCCTCCCCATATCATGGAGGATACTAACTAGTAGTGTAACTCTATGAGTTTTTAAAATTATATCTAGGTTCGATAGTGTATATGAGACGCATCAATCAATTTTAATGTACCTCAAAATACTTTTACCATTATTATTTAAACGTTATCGTTATAACTTAGACATTAAATTTGGTTTTAAAAATATAAATAAAAACACTTTTATCAATTATTATGAAGGATAAACAAAATATATTGATAAATAAATACATAATTCTTTTCAAAGTATTTATAGGTTTTAAAAATACTGATTTCATAAAATGTATTTTTAATATTTTCCGAGAACAAATGAATTTTTTTTCAACTTTTAGAAAATATATTTATAAAAATTAAATATATTTTTGGAATAAATATTTCAAAAATATCTTAGGATGATTATTTTATTTTCTAAAAATTTCATTTTTTTGTATAGTGAGTATATAATGGTTTTTATTGAAAAATAAATTTCCATTTATCTAATTTAAAAAGTTTTTTTTAAAAAATTATTTAATAGTTTCATTAGTAAAATTATGTTATGATTAATTCAATTTACGTAATTTAAATCAATTTCATGTTTATTTCTATAAATATTTCTTATACATATAATAACATTCTTTTTTGGAAAACGGGTTTTCATCACATATGTTGGTTTAATTTTAAATTAAAATCTATTTCTTTTGTGAATTGAATTTTGAAAAATGGATTCCATATTTTTCATTATAATAAAAAACATTGTATAATTTTTAAATCATATTATTTTTTGTAATTAATAGTAAAAATGGAGAAAAAAAATTATCACATTTAAGGATAAACCAAGTTTATTAAGAGGTGAACAAAAAAATAATGGCTACAATTACAAAAAGAACATTTATAAATCCTATTTTATTGATTTAGTTAGACTATATATCCTCTTAGGTATGATAATTATACATTTTATATACTTCTTTAAGGATTAGAATTTGAGGATACATTTTTATTTTAAAAAATTCCATGTGTGTCCTCTGCCCCACTTATAAAAGGGTACCCTATTTCCGATCGACTTCATAGATCAAAATCTATGTGGTTCCATCAAGATATACCCAAATATTATCCTTAAATCCTTCTATTTTTTTAGTGACCTTATATTGACCATAAATCCAATACTGGTAGGATTTATGTATAATCCTAACAAGGGGTACCAAAGAAGAGGTGTCATTCTTAACCGTGTATCATGGTTTTATTTCTCCTTACACCTCCTTAAAATTGTACTCAATCATGGTGATATAAAAAATAAATAAATTCCATATAATAATATTTTATTATATACATTTAATAACTTAAATCCATTAGATGTGAAACAAGATAATCACTCATTTGTATGGTAGACTACCACCTCACAAACTAAAGTTATTTGTTTTCCATCATTGCCACTCACTACTATTCATGATGATGGATTTAACTATTATTTATGAAATTCATGAAATTTTTATAATTATTCAAAATTAACATTACATATTCCTTTTTTCCTTAACATCTATTTGACAATAATAACTATGTTCATGTATGCAATAGACTACCACCTCAAAAAGATATGCAATTTGTTTTTTAAAATCACATCACATTGACTTTATATTTAAGTGTATTTAAAATTTAATATGGTATTTATGATAAAATTATTGTTATGGAAGTATAATATAACACTTACCTTTTTTACATTATGATCATTGAAATGTTGTAATGTTATACATGTGTATGTATGGAAAACTACCTCCATGACTAGAAATATTTTCATTTTTCAAACCTGGAACTCATGTTTATCTCTAAAGAAATTATTTTGGTATAAAAATGATATTTATTTCAATTATTAATATTATATAGATGATTAAATAATAATATATTTGACCTTATTCAACTTCCCATGGCGATTTTGGGCATAAGTGTTGGACATCAACAAAATGAATTACTTGAACCTAAATGAATAATTAATTAAACATAAAATGATAATCAATAAAATAAAATAATTTACATACATGAAAAATTTTTATAATAAAGAAAATAATAAACATATGATTATTATTCAAGATGATAGTGAACAAAAATAAAAAACTGGGATTGAAGTAAGGGATCAATCTACATGACCTTTTTTGTGTTATGACCATCCTCTCTCTACCTCTAACATGTCTCAATATTTATATTTAGGTGTTTCTTCTAAATTCTATATATATTCCTCAAAGATATATAACAAGAACATTATACCTTCCATTAATGGTATAATTCATTTCTTATGTTCATTTCTCAAATGCCTTCAATATGAAATTTCCCTTGATTATGATATGGGAAAATATTTTGCATCCCCTTTTATTTCCATTTGAAATTACTTTATTATACATTATGACTGATTTAATTTTTTTGTAACACATAAATTTCTAACATTTTATTGTGGGTGTGACCATATAGCGCCCCAATTAATTGGTTAAATATTTTTTCTCATGAGACGTTCTCTATCAGATTGGGGAGTAAAATGAATATATTACGAGGCTTTGTCCACCTTGTGATATTATCTAGGTAATTAGCCTTTATAGTTTTTATTTCAGGTTATATATTTTTGACACATTAACTAGGATTCCATGATAATAATATACCATGTTCTTTATTTTATTATCAGATATAAATACTCTTTAGCCTTCTATTTTAGAATATGTTGGCATGCTGTCAACTGAGATGTTATGCTTCTAAATCTTTTTTTCCATTATTGAGTTTTTTAAATCACAAAATTATTTTATATATTTCCCTAGGTTGTTCTATCACGTTTTTGAAGAGAAAATGTATTTTTGATCTCACAAAGGAGAATAATAATAAATATTTAATGTTTTAGTTATCTTTTTATATTTTTTGTACACAGTAATCCTCATTGAGTTTTAATTGAGTAATTTTTATAAAAAAGTTATGTAATAATATGTATGACTGGATATTATATATCTTATAATGGACAATTATAGTTATTTAGGGATTAAGACTATATTAATTACATGATATCCATTGGGATAATTATATTTATAAGGCCATGTATATAAAATATCCTTTAATTTTGTTGAAGTATAAAGTTATTGGGTTCTATTAAATTACATTACTAAATCGATATTAGAGGTGGGTGTGTCTCATTAATAGTATTACCATGGGGTAATAACCCTGAATAAGGCCTATTTATTAGGACTTGATTGTCACTTGGGGCATGAAAACAATTTTTGATGCACACATAGATTGAAACTCTTAGGGAATATGTTTTAGAAATTAAAAATCTCTTTATAAACCATTATAAAGGACTTGATTTTATTTTTAGGATAGAAAAACTAATGGAAAAAATTACAAGACATAACCTATATTGATACATAGATACTCATAAGTTTTGTATATACTTATCCTACATATTTTATTCCTTGATTATTATACGTTTTGATTTGTTTTTTTAATTGAATTATAATCGTCTTTTTGATTATGTAATTGTGGTAAATAAAAGAACTGATGCCAAAAACATATAATGTATCCCTTTATTAATGTAAAATTAGGGCATCTAATGGTTTTAAGTTACTATAATAGTGAGTATCATGAAGTCATAATCATATTTAATCAATAAATATCCACACTAGTATAGTATAATTTTATCATTTTGGGGTTATTTTTTATGTTTGAAAAATTGATTAATTGAGGATTATATAAATCTGTAAAATTATGTAAATAAATGTAACTTTTATACTTATTAATATATGACACAATATAGGGATCAACAAGTGGAGTTATAGAAAAATTATAATGTCAAGTTGGAGATTCCCTTTAAGTGGGACATTTTTACCCAATATAGAGAGGATTGATCCATAGGGAAGGGATAAAATTATTTCAATATGTGTAGTCTATTATAATATTGACTTATCAAAAGGTAAGTGGATATTTAAGGTGTTTAGGATTTTAACAACATGTATATATTTTATGTAATGTTTACTAGTTTGAATTGATCCATAGATATATTTATTGATAATTATTATTCTATATTGAGCACATTCAAATTATACATTGCGTGAAAACCATGTTAATCCTTTTAATTTTATTCCTATAATATAATTTCAATATTTTAACTATAGATAATTATTATTTCTTATAAACCAAAATGGTTATAATTTTCAGACCAAGGTTATAACATTTATATTAGTGTAACTGGTATTGTATTTCAAATAAAATTTTATAGATCAATCATAAATTTGGAATAAATAGTTGATTTCATATTAATCATAATATACAATCAGAGTTATTTTGATTTAAATTAATTATTAGTATATTCCAATAATAGGTATAGATTTTTTAGGATCATATTTCCTAATAAGGAATAATCATGATGCCTCAATTATAGTCTCATAATTAAGGGTGTTTCATATCAATAAATTTGAGTTTAGGTCAGTAATTAACGCCATAAAGCGATAGTTTTATTTATAACTATTGAATTGTAATTCAGAGTAATACCCAGGAAGAAATTGTGTTGTATAGGATTATCCAGTTGAAAATTTCATGACCCATTCATGACCATAAATAGGGATTGGTACCTTATTAAAGAGATGGGGATGTATCGATAACATCAAGGGGCACATCTCATTATTAAATTGCCAAGGGTATATATCATTAAACAATCCATGTTTTTGATCCATCATATATGATATCACACCAAATTTTTTATACCCCTAAGAAATGGTGTATCATAATTTTTTATTACGTAAATAATCTTATTATAACAAATATATTTTATGATATAATAAAATTTTCTTTTTAGAGGAGTTTAACGATAAATTTTATCGCAATAAATGAAGTGTTTCTAATAATTATTAGGTGATATTCATGTAATAGTTAATATTTTTAAAAATTTAAACATTATTAGGACCGATGATTAATTATCAGTTTTAGCATGATGATAATGGGTAATTATTTTAGCACAATATATTTCTAAAATGTTGAAAATGTGAATTGGTGTAAAATAAATGATTCATAAGAATTGAAAATGATGATTATGATTATTGAAAATAAATTTAAGGTATATAAAATAATTAATTAGTAATTTAAATAACACCTATTATGGAACAAATCTATATTTATGATTGATATTTTCATAGTAATTCAATGACAAATGAATTTAAACATGATTTTTAGTGTCACTAAAACATAGAAAATTGAATATGAACAATTTCTTTTCATTAGATTCCATTTACTCAATTTATTTAATAATTATCAGTAAATATAAAAATATTTATTAACACTTGAATCGGTATTCAGACCTTCCAAAATCAAGTAACCATGAAAGTGAAATGTAATTTTAACACAATGACACAACATTGATGTATATAACTTGGATATAGATCATAGTGGTGAAAAAACTAAAATCTATATGTAATACAATTTACACTATTTATTTATTTTTTTTGGTTTCATTATTAAGTTTTAAATGTTTGTAGTTTCCCATTAAATTTTGGATCACTATCTATAAGTGGTTGATAAAGAAGAGCTTTTATGACGATTAACCCATATCATTAGGTTTTTTGGAACTATGATTTATCTTTTAGAAATAAAATTGAATGTAATCATTTATTTTATTAAAATATAATAAATTTAGTAATAATATAATAAATTCCACCATTTGTAATTATATGTATTTTTTTCACCCCCTAACTTATATAAATATAAATATGCCATCCCATAATATTTTTTAAGTGGTTGAACTCAGAGTAATGAATAGAAATATTACTCAATAATTTTCCATCAATATACAATTTTTCTAATTATGATTATATATAGATAAATTTTCCTTTTAAAATAATCAATATACTTAATATTTTAGTACCCATAATTTTTTATCCCTAATAAGGTTAACCAATATAAATTTTATGTTCTATATTTTATATATATATATATCTCATAAAAAATTTAAAAAAATAAAATAAAAACATTCCAATAAACCAAAAAAATTATTTTTTAGAACTATATATATTTATATGAATTCTATATTGATAAGAACATTTGAGAAATTTAAATTTGGGTATTAATATTGCAAATGTTTTTTTGATGTTGAGGAAATTGATCCATTAGAGAAATTGATACAATCCATATCTTCCAAATAAAATTAGAGAATAAATGTTTTATCATATGTTTATTATCTTTGTTGAATTTTGAGATAAATTATAAAAAATATTTAATTGTGTAATAGAATTGACCTACATTTGTTTCATCTTTTAATATCTTGAAAAATGCCAAAATTTATATGGATATTTCTCCATTGTAATTACTAAATTGAACGTCCATATTTTTATTCCTTTTGGATTTCATAAAACGAATCATAAAATAAATTATATTTTTATTCTATATCAATTTAAATATATTTATAATATACACGACTTAATAAAAAAAAAATTTGTACTATTTGTTTCATCATTTACCTTTATTTTTCCCCCTGAGACATTTACACAATCAATTGTTGACTTGGAAAAGGGGTAAAAATATTTATATGTACTATCATATTAAAATATGAAGTATTTCTTACTAATATTATTTTATTTAATATTATTATTCAAAATTATAAACTATTTTTAGATATCCTCTATATTCTTGTATTTATAACAAGTAACTCCCACTACTTTATTATAGTCCCACTTTTTATCATAATAAAAAGAAATATTTTTTCTCAAATTTTTTTATACTCAAATTTTTTTATTTTATTATTACATCATGAATGTTATTATTTAAATTCATTAAATTAACTATAATTTTACCTCATTGACTAAATTTTATATTATTTCCACTTATCAAATAATTATAATCTCATAGTTCATGAGGGAACTAAAGAGTTCCTCCATTGGATTTTTTATTACCATTAACTTATTTATTTACCATTATATTTGGTGTCCAAAAACATTTTAGTTCATAGAGATTTTTCTTGAATTTATTTATTCCTCTGTGATTGGTTTCAATATTTCTACAAATTTTAGGGCTTAATTTTCTAGTGGAAATATGATAAAATATAACTATGATCTAATACAAATTGTAAAGAATGTATAAAATTTTCATCCCGAACAAATGTTATAACAGTATTCAGTTTCCATGTTTCATATGATACCTTAGTTGGCAATGTAAATATAAATGAAAATATTATAATGAGTATAACCCATGATTCTAGAATTATGGAACATATAATAATTATAATAAATATTGTTTTTATATTCAAGGATGAAGCAAAAAAAATTAGTGGTCTTTAGGACAACCTTAGGTGTTATTGGTAGTGACTATCCTATATCAAACATCTAATAAAATGGTTAAATCCTTGAATATTAGAGGGAATATGATACAAATTTTTTATCTATGAGTATTTCAATCAAATCATGTAAATTTTATTTTAACAATTATAGCTGGTATAAAATTATTGAAAATATCAAGTGTGTTAAAAAATATAGTAACATTAACTAATTAAGTTCATTAAAAACAAATTATATGAGAGAATATATCACCTATCATAAATTCCATGAGGGATTCATTCATCTCAAATTAAAAAATATATCCATGTAACCTAGAAAAGATAATTAAATATATTTTTAATGATATTATAACGAATCTCAAAAATCATCATAGTAGTTATATTTTGCATTTAATTAATATACATATACTATAAGATATATTTTCTAGTATACTCCAAATAAAACACACACTCATGTAAACCTATATATATATATATATTCCAATTAGGGAATTGATTTATATTTTATTTAATAATGAATGGTTGAGATAGAATGATAAATGAGACTGAAATACAGATGATAATGGTAATTAGTTGTTAAAAATTATTAATATTGGATTATTAATATCCACGCATTATATGAATTATTATGCAAATAAATTAAATATTAATTAGATCCATTGGTATTTTATTATATCACTTGGAGTGTTGAATTTTATGATTTTGATCGTCTGGAAGAAACCACTTGTATTATGATAGTATACTAGAAGAGTCCTCAAGGAAACACCTTGATATTGCTGATTTTTTTAAAAAATAGAAATACTATTAGGATTCATTATAGTAAATTCATTTCTAGAAAGAATTTTATTCTAGGTTAATAAAAAAATATCAGAACATAATTGCAATTTGTTTCTCTACCAGCCTTCCAGTGGACATTCTTATGCCTTACAATGCATTTGAATGAAATTTGAGAGTTTTATTTTTCTTCCAATATGATTTTATGTCATTTTTAGTGTAATGATATTAATATTATATATAATGTGTTTTCATTATAATATACATAATAATTATTTCTAGATATTCTAGAATATGCTTCTCATTATCAATATAAAAAATTAGGAATTTGATCCATACACAAAAAATCATTACAATTTCTAATTTTAAAAATGATATGTTCTTACTTAAATAAAATACAGATTCAATTATAACCTTTTTATGTCCACTTATACCCCTATTAAAAAATAATGTCTTTAAAATGATGATTTTTTGATGAAGTTTAATAATGTCATGATAATTATCTCCCACCATTTAGAGTAATAATAAAAAAATCTATAATGATTTATTCCTGAAGTATTATATTTATTATCCATTCCCCCTTACTTCCCATTCATCTCTATTTTAGATAATATTATATTTTTTTAGATCAGGTATTATATAATTTTTATATTGAAATTATGGTCAAATTATTAGTATTGTTGGATCATGTTGATGCTCATGATCTTTAAATTAATCAATTAATAGATTCATGAAAAATTGTTAAATTTAGCAGGAAATTATATTTTTATATGATATATAATGTATTTAAATTTTATGATGTGAATTTATATAAATATTTAATTAATGTGAAATAGTTTTTTAGATGTTTCTTAGTTGATTTTTTTTATTTTTTTAACTAATTAATGAGTATGGATTTATAAAAATAATGTTAATTTGATTATAAATATTATCTCTAATATAAATAATATTTTTTAAAATTAAATATTTTTTATTTAATTATAAATAAAAATTTGGTTTTTGATTGAATTATTTGAGGTAACAACATTAATTAATGAATTTAAATATGTTTTTGAAGTGATTGGATAAATTATTTTCTTAGAAAATATTTTCAATATTTCAATGGAACATTTAAATTTTGAAAAATTTAAACTACTTTTATTTTGAAATTTATAAGAAGAAGTACTTGACCAAAAAACAAAATCACTAGGACATAAGATACATGATTGTAATATGAAAATGAAGTGTTAGATTATTATATTGTTGTTATATTATGATATATTTGTGACACCTCAATATTCTACAAATAAATTTAATATTTAATTCCTGAAACATTATGCCTCTACAAAACACCAATCTATTATAACCAAGCCATTAAACAATATTTTCCACTTCTGTGATTTTAATTTTGAAAACCTGACATACACGGTTGCGTTCAGTAAGATATTTAAGGTTTAATAAAATCAACATAGTTTTTGATTCATAGTAGAATACTCATATGAATAGTAACATACCATTATGAATAGTAATGAATAGTAAATTTGAAAAAATAGAAACATCACCCATGTATTTATAAATAAAATTTAGATATCTTATATATGAATAAATTATCATAGTATATGTATTGGTATTTTTGTATGTTATAAATATTTTATGTAAAATTTTATGCTTAATTTAATAATTTAAAATGGAAATTTATTTTCATAATATTTAATCATAAATAGATATTTTATTGTATTATGGTTATATCTTAACATTATTTGACCTTGAATAATTTTTCAAGGTGTTATAAAATGAGTTATCGTTTTAGTGCTATTTGTTTCAAATAAAATATTATTATTTTTAAAAATTAAATTAAAAATATTTTGAAAAATATTTTCAAAAAACAGATTTCATTTTTGAATTCTACACGTTCAAAAATGGATCGGGTGAATTTTTGGGACTTGTCTGAAATACTCGATGTTCTACAAATAGTAAAATACAGTAATTTACCGAATATATACATTATCAGCTAAATTTACTATTACTAGAATCATGGAAGATTTAAGCACACATGGTTAGAACTAACATTCTTATATTACTACTATTGGTCAAAAGAACCAATACTAATGGTTGTCTTTTCCAAAATGATAAAATAATGGGAAAACCCTCTTATCCTCCACTATAACCCCTAACTCTCTCTTCCATTCAGTCCTCTCAAGCCTTGTTCCCTATATAAATTTTGGTCAATTAACCTCCCTAGATCCTCTACCACATTTTTAAGCTCTTTGTCTCATAAAAAATTCCAAAACCATTTTCTAAAAGAGGATCTCAAGGAAGATTACTTTAAGAGGTAAATTCCTCTTTTCATTTATTTTATTTCAAGTTCCTTTCTTTTCATTTTCCTTCCCCACATCCATTAATCCAAATGACATGATGAATCCAGTAAATTAAATATAATGGAATATTTTCATGATAAAGGGATTATTCTTCATCATCTCTCCTTTCCCCTTTTTTTATACTTGAAATGAAAACACCATCTGAGATTTGTTAATTTATCACATCAAGGACGACAAATTTTCAATTTCCATTACCATCTTCAATTCTGTTCAAGACACCATTTTTATGGTTGAAACAGACTATAATATATATATAATAACATATTTAAGTTTCTGGAATTCTTTTTTACCCATTATATAAAATTATAAATCCAAATGAGTTTGTTGTCATCAAGAAACACCAATTAAACCAAAAAATTGTCATTAAAGTATTATATAACGAATCATATTAACTCCCAAAAACCAAAAACAATTTAGGGCCATGTAATATTTTATTTCTTCACTAATAAAATAAAACTTCTATTATGAACAACCATTCTCATTATACAAGTTTATCCATACATGAATATAAGTGAACTGATAATGAAAACCAAGGAAGAAAACACTCCCAAATAATGAAATTTAATATATCAACCCATTAAAAGTCCATGAATGAACCTAATAAGGATATAATAAATATATTAAAGGTAGATTAGGTTATGGAATCATTTATTTGTGGACCTAATTTTGATTATTTATTCCATTAAGATCAAGTGAGGAACACCAATGGATTTATGGTAAGGGTTTTCTTTCAGAACCTCAATTTTCATTCTGGTTACTGTTATTATCAACATACCTAAATTAAATTCTTATTTATTCATATGTACTACTCATATATTTTGTGATACTTTTCAATATATGTCTACCAGCCGTAATCATACATTCATTTATGTGGAGTTTTTTGTTTTAAAAGGGATCTTTCAAAATTTCTTCCTCATATATAAGCCCGATTCAAGGGAATTTATCAAATTCTAACCTATTTTCAAGGGAACTATATAGTCTTTTTTTTAAAACTTATCATTATAAAATCTCTCATTTTATTGTCAAAAAACTATATGACTTCAATTCTAGTTTTATATAAAAAATTTCCAAAACAACTCTTCTTTTCAATGTAAAAGAATATTAATCTCAAGAATTACTCGATGAATTTTTAAGAGAATCTTCATATACTTCAACACTCTTGTTGATTATTATGTATTATTGGTATTAATATTTTATGATATCATATACCATATCAAATTTAATGGTTTATGTTTTTTTACTATGGATGTTCTATCTTAAAACCATTCACCAATTTACTCTGAATAGTTAGTGTTTATGCTTAATGTTCATGGAAAGTTATTTACCTTTAATATATTAGTTTCAATATTAATGTATATGTTTTTTATGTTTATAACCATTCATATGATGAATTAATTATACTTAGTATGTTTATGTTGGGGCCCTTTATAGCCCCTCAGTGCATCAGTAGGTCTAATAAGATAAACTACAGTCTTGGCACAATGCCTAGAAAAAATGGTTATTTATAGTCTTGGCAAGAGGCCTTGACAGTATGGTTATGATGTCCTGAATTATGAATTCACTAAATATAAAAACTAGTTTTTAAAGATAATATTGTTATTTTACCAGTATAATAACCATGATTATGTTTTATTAGCTTGAATGGCCCGAAGGCCTTCTTTTTTATTTTATTATAGATAATCCCCCTTTTAAGGGTTGAAGGGGAATCCGTACATGACCTGTTTGCCCAAGGCACAAGGCCCGACAAGACCCGTAATACATGACCCGAAGGCCTAGAGGCATACCATTCCGAATACAAGACCTGTAGGCCCAACCCACTAGAGCTTCCCCTCCCCAGCTTCTGCATCATTGGTTGCCTTTAGCTCCCCACCTGCTGCTGATTGGCTAGCATTTGCCCGTACAAAGCTGCATGGTGCCTGGTCCCGATGGCGGTTGACATACCCTATCATTCTTCCAATCTGATTAGATCTACACCTGGTGACTACTACTGGTGCTTTGATCCTCATCTAGGGCATGATCTGTGTGAATTGGGCTACTTTATGGTCTTCAATGGACCAAAGGCCCTATGGCTTGAAGACCTTTGATAGATCGAAGGCCCTGAGACCCGTAGGCCCAAACCGGTGGCCTGAAATCCCATATCAAGTGAATAGTGTGGCTACTATAGTACCGAATAGTGCCTTCTATAGTACTTCTATTGTGCTACTACAGTACTACTACAGTAATGATACAATACTACTAAAGTGACTCGGTAATTCGCATCCACCTGGTTTTTGAACCTGGGTCTCTTGGATACCAAGCAGGAGCCCTTACCACCTGGGTACATGCTCTTTGGCTTATGTTTTATTATGAAATAATTTATTCATCTCTTATTCCATCCATAATGTGTTCATGTTTATAGTTTATTTTTAAGGGCATATATTTTTTGTTATTCCCCATGCCTATTTTTTGTTTATGGTATATTGTTTTTTGTATTTCATACCCTTAAATAGTATTTGAGTTCACCCATTTATTATGTTTCATTTTATTAGGACATGTAGAAGTTTATTTGGAATGTCTCGCATGGATAAACTTAGAGTTCCAGATGTTCCCAATAAAACAAATATGTTGTTTTTCATTTCAAGTTATAATATTGAACTTATGTATGTATCTTGTTTCCTAATATACTAAACTACTCAGTACTTCAAGATTTATATTACTTGTTTACATGCGAAAATAATAAAATAAGGCATCGACTCTGGGAAACTAGGGTCGAGTCCTTATAGATGGTATTATAGGATGTTTAGTAAAAAAACTTGGAAACTAAATTTAAAAAACCAAGATTAGGGAACAAAACCCTAAGATAGTCATTGAGGATAAACATATAAGAACATCCTAAATTTTTTGTTAAGTAAGATTATGTAGATCTTTATAGAAAATTAATCCCTATCTACATATTAAAAGTTGAAGTGTTTCTGGAATAGATGTACCTAGGAGTGAAAACTCATACAAGGTGTTTCAGGCTTGACCTAGGGTATCCTTGCACATAACTATTGAACATACTATAAACCTGGCTTGAAAATCTTAGTGACTATGCTTAATAAAATTCACATTTTAATTAAAATCCATTGAAAAGGATTGAAATGTAAATTTTTCCTCAAAGATACAATGTTTATGATTAGGATGTTAGCTGTGTATATAAATTCAATTTATGCTAAGTATTTTTCTACGTTGATATTATACATTATTATTTATAATATAATATCCTATATTCCATTATTTATAAATTGATCCTTGTGGATGTAACGGAAACCACATTAACGTGTGTTTCCCATGTTGGTATTTATCTCTGATGAAAGTTAATTATGTTGCCTCTGGTGCTTTGACTAGTGCTGAGCAACTTATTACTATACTGGGATATCTACCTCATGTTATGAATAATAACCTTACCCGTATGGAGCCTCCATATCCACAATGTGGGTGGGATATGTTAGATCGCTTCATGAGATAAAAAACATCGATCATTTAATCGGAAAACAATCCCATTTGTAGCGGAGAAATGGATAAGTTCATTAGAGAAGATATTTCTCTCTATTAGATGTGCCAAAAGAGAGAAGGTTGTTAGGAGAATTTATAGATTATCGAGAGATGAATATCAGTGGTGGTCCTTAATAAAAAAAATAGAGGAAGAAATAGGAGAAATGTAATGTGGATTATTTTAAGGAAATATTCATAGATAAATACTACCGTCATGAGCAACTATCAGATATAGAAAGTTAGTTTTTGAATTTGAGGCAAAAAGTGGATGATAATGTTGCGATGTATATAGATAAATTTACAAGGATATAAAGACATGTGGCAGACTATATACATAATCCAAGAAGAAATATTAATAAATTATTTTATGGTTTAAAACCATTCCTCCAAAAGGATCTAGTCTCCCAATGTTTCTCATCATATGAATTTATGGTGTCAATGGATATCAAGATGGAAAAGTAATTCTCCAAGTCTTATGATTTTAAGGGGAAGAAAGAGAAGAAGAGTGCAACTGAAAACTCTAGAAAAGGAAATAATGAAACAGGGATAAAGGAAAGAGTTTACCTTCCACCCTATGATAATAATGGGAAGAGACACCCTGGTACTTTCCTAAAGGGTAGGGGTTTGTTACAAGTGTGGAGAAAATGGACACATATCTCGTGATAGTAATGGGAAGAAAGAATCGACCAATGCTGAATTCAACAATTGTACAAAGAGTTGACATTATGGAAATGATTTTCCTAGGCATCAAGAAAACGTTCCCCAAAGATGGTCAAGGGAGTAAGGCCAAGCTTAGATGGTTACAACGATGATATTTGAAGTTACAAAAAATGTGGTGGAAGGTACTTTAATAATTTTTTCAAAGTTAGAAAATAATTTATTTGATTATAAAACATTTAATTCTATGATATCTTTCCATTTTGAGGAAAATTAGATATTTACAATTTGATTTAATAAGAGAGTTGTCAGTCAAAAATTCTATGGGAAGTATCATTGAAACAATATTTTGATAGGTAGCCCCCATTATGGAATATAAATGTGATTTATCTACATATTTTATTTTCATACCCATGATTTAAATGGATATAATCCTTGATATGGGTTGGATTTCGAACCATGATGGAAAAATTTATCTCAAGAAGAAGGATGTTACAATTTTTGAAGATGATGTGGAATCCATTATCATTAGGGTAGAAACATTACCATCTGATTCTCATCTAGATCCACCCCAAATAGCTCTACTAAATTCAATTATTGGGGAGGAATGAAATGTAATTACTATGGGTGAGCAAATGAATGTTCAAATTGAGGACATACCTATTGTGTGAAAATATGTTGATTTGTTTCTAGAGGATTTAAATAAACATCCTCTAGAGTGGGTAATTGAGTTTTATATTGACTTAATTCCAAATTCAAGAACTATATCAAAGACCCATTATTGAATGGAAACTATTGAATTAGTAGAATTGAAGAAACAAATAGATAAATTGAATTTTTAATGTATTTATTCACCCGAGTGTTTCTCTATGGGGAGCCCCTATCCTTTTTGTTAAGAATAATGATGGATCTATGAGTTTATGCATTGACTACATGGATTTCAATTCTATAACTATATAGAACATGTATCACATACCTCGCATTGATTATTTATTTGATTAACTTCATGGAGACCAATATTTTTGAAAGATTTATCTTCGATATGGATATCATTAGTTTCATGTGAGGAAGAAATATATTTCAACGACATCATTTCGAACCACTTATGGGCATTACGAGTTTAGAGTAATTCATTTTGGACTAACTAATACACCCTCTATCTTCATGGATCTAATGAATAGGTTTTTGAAAGAATATCATGAAGACATTGTGGTGGTATTTTTGATAATATATTGGTATACTCCAAAAGATACAAAGATCATTAAAATCACTTTTTCCCAATTCTATAGACTCTTAGAAGAAATGAATTAGATGCGAATTTTAGAATGTTTGAATTTTGGTTTCAATCTGTTTTGTTTCTTACCCACATTATCTCTGAAGATGTAATATCTCTTGATCTAGTGAAGAAATAGGTTATAAAAGAACGGCTTACTCTAACAAACATAACTATGGTATGTGTTTTTATTGGTTTAACATGTTATTATCAATGTTTTGTTCAGAACATCACCTATTTAGCCAACCCAATGACCAATATTACATATAAAGGGGTTAATTTCATATTGATAAAAGTATGTGAGGGATGTTTTGAGGAATTTAAGATGATATTAGTGAATAATTTAATCTCGACTCTACCATCAGGGAATGATGGGTTTGTGGTATCTAGTGATGTATCAAAGAAAGGACTTGGTTGTATCCTTATGCAGAATGATAATGTTATTGCCTATGAATCAAAGAAGCTAAAAATTCATTAAAATCTGTCCTACTCATGATCTTGAGTTATTATTTGTAATCTCTACTCTGATGATATGGAGAAATTATCTCTATGGTGAAGAATTTGAGATATATATGGATCATAAGAGTTTGAAATATAACTTCTCATAGAAAGAACTCAACATGAAGGGGGAAATTGTTGATTATGTATCAAGATGTTTAGTCTGTCAACAAGTGTAGGACAAAAAACCAAATACTATAGGATTCATGAAACCTATTCGTATTTCTACATGTAAATTGGATGACATAACCATGGATTTTGACACTCTATTACCCAAAACTCCAAGAAAGAATGATGCAATATTGGTAATTGTGGACTGACTTACAGAATCTACACATTTCATCGCTGTAATAGAGTATTTTCTACTGAAGAATCTTGCAAGAATATATATTAATGAAGTTTTAAGTCTTCATAGAGCACCTATTTTAATAGTGTCTGATCACAATATTTGATTTACATCAAAATTCTGGAAAATTATCGAGAATGCATTGGATACTGAGATTCATTTGAGTACTTCTTATCATCCACGAATTTATGGGCAATCAAAAAAGACAATCCAAACATTTGAAAAAATGTTAATATCATGCTCTCTAGACTTTCAAGGTATGTGGGATCAATATTCACATTTAGTAAAGTTTTCCAACAATAATAGTTCCAATTCTAGCAATCAAATGGAACTATATGAAGCATTATATGGAAAGAGATGTTGTACACCAACATGTTGGGATGAATTTGGTGAAAGGAAGCTTATGGGAACAGATCATGTAAAGGAAACAACATAAAATGTAAATATTATTCAAGTACATATCAAAGTTTCTCAAAGAAAACAAAATGTTATGCTGATAATTGTTGGAAGGATTTTGAGTTTCAAGTGGGAGATCATGTTTTCATAAAAGTATCTCCATGGAAGGGTGTTATATTTTTTGGGAAGAAATTGAAATTGAGAACTAGGTATGTAGGCCCTTTTAAAATTATATAGAGAATTGGATCTGTTGCATATCATTCGGATATTCCACCTAGCCTGTATAAAGTACACAATGTGTTCCATGTCTCATTGCTGAGAAAGTACATGTGAAACCCAATTCATGCCCTCACATCTAAAGGTGTAGATTTAGAACCTTGCATATCTTAATATGAAGAGCCTATACAGATTCATTAATGAAAGAAGAATTGTTGAGGAAATGATGACTCGAATGGTAAAGATACTTTGGAAAAATCACAAAATTAAAGAGGCAACAAGGGAGCCTGAGGAACTTATGATGAAGAACTTCCCAAATATTTTAATTAGGTAACATTAAGGAAATTTTGAGGATGAAATTTTTGTAAGGTTGGATAATGTAACACTATGAGATTTTGAAAATAAATTTAATATTTGATGCATGAAATACTGAGTCTCTACAAAACAACACTTTGTTATAACCTTTCCAAAAAACACAATTTTTCCACCTCAGTGATTGTAATTTCGAAAAACTAACATACACGATTGTTTTTAGTATGATATTTAGAGTCTGATTAAATCAACTTAGTTATTCATGAATAGTAACATACCCTTATGAATAGTAACATAACTTTACAAATAGTAATGATTTGTAAAGAATAGAAAATTGGAAAAAAATAGAAACTTCACCCCTGAATTTATTAATACAATTTAGTCATCTTATAAGTAATGAAACGATCATATTATATGTGTTGGTATTTTTGTATATCATAAATATTTTAATTAGAATTTTATGATAAATTCAATAATTTAAAATGGAAATGTATTTTCATAAAATGTAATCATAAATTTTTATTTTATTGTCTTATTGTAATAAGATATTTTTATGGGACCTTGATTAATTTTTAAAGCTGTTCTAAAACGAGTTATAATTTTAATGTTTTTTTGAATAAATTATGATTTTATTTAAAAATTTAATTAAAATAATTTAGAAATTTATTTTCCGAAAAAAGATTTCATTTTTTAATTCTACATGTTGAAAAATGGTTTGGGTGATTTTTTTTGGGATTTTTATGAAATACTCAAATTTCAAATGAATACTAAAATACTGTAATTTACCGTATATATACATTATTAGTTAAATTCACTATTATTAACATCAGAGATGATTTAATAACACTTGGATAAAACTCACATGCTCATATTACTATTCTTGGTCACTATAATCAATACAATTTATTATCTTGGGAAAAGTAATCAGCAAAATAATAGAAAACCCCTCAGGTCCTCCACTATAAACCCCCCTCACTCCATCTTCTCTTAACTCCTCTTGAGCCCTATGCCTTGTCTAAATTATGATAAATTATCCTCCCAAGCTTATCCCCCACGTCTAACATCCCCTGGTCTCATAAAAAGACAAAAACATCTCCCCTAAATAGGCTCTCAATGAAGATTACTTCAAGATGTAAATTCATCTTTTCACTTCTTTTATTTCATGTTCCTTTCTTTAATTTTTCTTTCCTCACCTCATTTCATCCAAATATTTGGATGAATCTATTACCTTATATGTACTGGGATTTTTTTATGATAAAGGAATAATTCTTCATCATCTCTCATTTCCCATTCTTTTATACAATAAATGAAAACACCTCCTGAGATGTGTTAATTTATCACATTCATGGATGTTGAGTTTTCAATTTCAGTTAATATATTCAATTCTAGTGATGAAACCATTTTGATTGTTTAAATAGAATAAAATATATGTATTATAACGTATTAAAGGTTTATGAATCCATTTTTACATGTGATATTAATTAATAAATCAAAATGAGTTCATTGTGATCAAGAACTTCTAATTAACCCAAACAGTTATTATTAATGTTTTATATAATGAATCATCTTCACTCCCAATAACCAAATGAATTTTTATACATCTTATTCTTCTAGTTTTTCACTAATAACATACAACTTCTATTCTAGACAGCCAATAACATTCTACATGTTTATGTATGCATGGATATAAGTAAACCAATCATGAAATCCAAGGTGGTATAGGCATAAAAAATCGTAAGTACTTCTTTGTGGCTCTTCAATCCAAGCTCAAAAGGAATCTTCTCTACAAAAAATCTGAATCAATTTCTTTTATAAAAAATATATTCCATGAAATACATAAGAAAGGAAACTAAAATTTTCGCAACTCCATCTATTTTTCCATTCATAAATCAATCTTTTCCTCCATTATGAACAACGCTGGATGTGTGGTCTCTATAAACTCTTCTATGAATTTCCGGTTGGATAATTGGACTCGTGATCCTTTAATATCCATGGCCCCTCCTGAATAAAGTCCTATGAAAGACACCCTTTATATCATATATATTATTAAATAACAAAATTATTAGCTCAGTGACACTATTACGAATTCCATTGACAACTACTTGTTCTCTTATAATGATGATTTCATAATTTGTGAAACTTCTCATACTGGTATGCTCAATTCTAGAAACTTTTACAACCACACACTTTGTAACCCAAGAAGGGATTTTGTATGGATTAAAAAATTTGATAAACCTTGGATAAAACCTTCTATAATTACTCTTATTTGGTTTCTAGAACACAACAGGATCCCCATGAATGATCGACTCCAATTACATTGCATTCAACTCTACTCTAAATATAGAATCTGTAATCAACACAAAGAATATACCAACAACCCATTTCTTTCTTTTTCCACTTCTTATGCTCTTTGGAACTATGTTTTTAATGTCATTTTTTGTATATGGTTAAATTATGACTCTATAAAATTTTAACTAAAGAGATATGCAGATATGGATAGATCTCAACAGATTAAGAATCTTTTTCTTGCTGATATTGCTGAGTTTCATAATCTAATTTGGTATAATAGGAATGTTGTTATTCATAAAAATTTATCATTTATCCATAATTAGGTTCAAATTTGGATCCTCATTTCTATATGTGATGCTTCTTTGATCCTAAAAGTAAAATTTCAACAACACGGTGAATTATTTTTGTATTCATTGACGTCTTCGTGTTAATGGAAACTTCTGCCAACCCCAATGTACCTTTGAAATTTTCGGGCACACTGCATTCTCTATCTTTATTAAGGTCAACATGGATGGTGAATCCAAAGGAAATCTGAGCCCTATAGGTTGTGGTTCCATCTATAGGAACCATCTTGTTCAGATCCTAGACTACTTTTATGGAAGCTGTGGATTTGATTCTTTGTTGGAGGCAGAGATAATTAGTATGATTCCTGAGGTTTCTTTTTCCAAGCATCATGTTTGAAAAAACCTCTATGTTGAGAGTGAATCGACAACCATTGTGTAGGTGATATGTAATGGTGTGATACACCTTGCAAGTATAATCACCACACGTTGGATGTACTACACCTACTTGCTTCATTACATCCACTTCTTCATCACTAATATTTACCGTGAAACCAACATGGTTGTTGATGGCCTTGCCTACAAGTGGATCAATCAAAATATCATTTGGATGGAAGAGCTTCCTAATAATTTACTCCGCATTTATAATAAGTATTGTGATTTGTTCCCTTCATTTATACTTTTGTAATCTCTTTGTTTTATAATATTTGTGCCTTTGTTTTCTTGCCAAGGCACCATCCCCTTCAAAAAAAATACAAGGAAGAAAACACTCACAAACTATAAAATTGAATCTCTTAACCATCAAAAGGCCATGAATGAACATAACAAGATTATAATTAATCATCAAAATGTAGATAATGTTATATAATCATTAATTTATGAACCTAAATTTGATTATTCAGGTCATTAAGATCATGTGAGGAACACCAACAGATTTCAGGTAAGGGTTTTCTACACAAACCTCCATTTCAGGTAAGGGTTTTCTTATCCACTTGAATAATTTTTATGTTTATGGAATCTTTTGTTCTATTTCAAACCCTTACTGAGCATTTGCACTCACCCCTTAATTATGTTTCATTTTCTCAAGACATGAAGAAGTTTTTTATGAATGACCGACATGGGTAAACCTAGAGTTGTGGATGTTCCCAATAAAACAGATATACTGTATTTCATTTCAAGTTGTAATGTTGAAATTATGTATGTATCTTTTTTAAAAATATACTAAACTACTCAGTCTTTCGGGATTTATATTCATTGTTTATATTCCAATGTAATATAATAAGGCACCTTCTTTGGGCAACTGGGGTTTGGTCCTTTCAAAACTTGATATATAATAATAATCACTAATCTGAGTGGTCTTATGAACATGATAGTGTAAAAAAGTATTCCTATAATTTGTTAGTGTGAATAATTAATTATTATTAATTGATGACTTCATTTTGGTTGAATTGGGTATGGTAAAAAAATATGAAATTATTACGTCATCTAATTATCATTCATAGAATTATTATTTTCTTAAAAATTTATTTATGATAATAAATTTCCTTGAGATATTTTTTTTATAAATTTTTCATATTTTATGAATTTTTAAATGACACGCACATTTTAGGATTAATTTTTCTCAAGAAACGTTCAATGTAATTCAATGATTCCTAAATTAATATTGCTAATCACAATTATTTTTATACCTTTTAGTATGTATATATATATATATATTATATGTAATAATAACTAAATTATAATTATTTATATATTTGTTAGTGATGGACCTCATTATTTAAAATATGATATGCCAGATTTCATAGAGGATAAAGTATGTAACCTATTTCCCTTTTTTTGAGTACTTTGTTTGAAAACATAGGACTATTTTAATATCTTTTTGAGTTTATAATTTTATGTATTTTGTTTTATTACAATGTGTTCTATATTATTTATTTAATTTAAATAAAATATTAATAAAAAGAGAGATATTATTTTTTAGGGAATTTAATTCTTTAATACTTTACCAATTATATATAAATATTTTATAGTTTCCTTTTATTGAGTATTATTTAAATTTATTTTTGGAACTCTACCCTAAAATCTATGTTTGTGATTTAATTCCAAAACCTAAACATGTTGGATTGAGAATAATGAAAAAAAATTAAAAAATACTTTCTCTTGATTCACATTCTTATCAAAAAACACTATAACAATGAAGGCTTGGCTTTATTAAAAAAATATTATGGAAAGATTCACCATTGATTAGAACCTATCCATCAATCACTATGATAAATTAGATTTTTCAAACTCCCACATATGATGAGAAAAAATATCAATACAAAAGTAGGATAAGGTTTTATTTCATATAACTCTCATTTAATGTTTTCCTTGTTGTACGAAACTAAACTAATACTTATTTAAATATAAATTTAAATCACATTCATTGGAAAATAAAGAGGATCACAGATGATATGATCTTAATAAATTTATTAAGTCGTAATTTTTCAAATGGAAAAAATATATAGGTTTTTATATTTGAAAATACAAAAAATGAAAGACAGAATAAACAATGACAATGAATTTGGTTCTATAGTTAATGGGTCCTACCTAAAAATATTTAGACTAAAATATAAAAAAATAAATATATCTCCTATGAGATATGTGCAATCATATTTAAATACTGTGATTGAATTATATTTTATTATAAGTGAACTTAGTGAAGTAGTATATTGTTTTTATTTAAAAAAAATTAAATATATTTTAACCATAATATAATCCATAATTATTTGTTATTAATAAAATATATTAAAATATAATATTTTTGAAATTATGTCATTGAAAATTTATAACGATTATGATCATATACAATTAAGTAAATAATCTTTTTATAATCTATATTATGAAATTATTATTTCTAATATATTATTTTAATGTTTTTGATTAAGATCATGATATTCCTAGTCATTGGCCTCTTCAAGAACATCAAAGTGAGCATTTAGATATCGTTAGATTATTATAAAATCATAGTGAAAAAAATGTATCATGACTTTTGAGCACCATGGTTATTGGGTGGTAAAAGTGGACCAGAGAAACATTAGTGTCGATCATCAATGTTTTAGTGGAATTCAAGCCATTATAGATTTCACAAAAAATATAATTTTGTTGGAAACTAAGGAATCGATGGCCATAATAAAATTCTACCAAGGGACACCCAAATTTTATTTCCTCTTAATTAAACAGTTATAATAATATGTTTTATATGGTAATTTTCTTTATTTTTAAGCTGTTATGATGATTTCTTTGAACCATTTTATCCGAGTCACATTAATATACAGGTAACACCTATCCTTTATCATATTTATCCCTCCTATAATCCTTATATAATTCATTTAATTATTATATATTTTATTCACTAAATTGATTTAAATCTACTCCCTTATAATATTATTAATCTCATCTTCCTTCATCTATGATTATATTTTTTCGGGATAGGGATATCAAATTTGTTACACTAATTCCTGAATAAATATATATTTTTTTTCAATTCATTGAGTACCATCACTACATGAATATTAAAAAATTGTTTCCCATATTTTTTTTGGAATTTTTATTAAATTTGTGTTACTCAAATGACTTATTTAGTTATTTTTAATATTTTAGTACATATTGATAATTTATTAGGATATGTAAATTGGAGAATTCCAGTGTTTGAGTGTTATTTATATATTGGTATTTTTTATGCGGTTTCAAAATTTTTAATTTGTTTAATTGTTTGTTACTATTTATTTATTTACATTTGGAATAATTTTTATAGTTTTCAAGGTATGATGATCTCAACAATAGGTTTTAGGTATAGGTGTTTTTGACACCCTTGTGTTCAATAAATTTTTTTATGTTTTATCCAAGACACATGTTTTCAAAGTCATAAAATAAATTTTAATAGTGGGTTTGGAAAGTTAATTGAAATGTTTATATATTTCAAATTATTTTTAATATATAATTTTTATTATAATACTTTTACGAAGCTTGTTTACTCATAAATGTTTTAGTAAATTGTTACATATTCTTGTAATGTTATCATATGAATTATCATTTTATTAATTAATACTACATTATTATATTTTTTTAATTTTTACTAAAAACATTTATTTTCTTTCTTATGTAATTTTAATGTTGGATACAAATTCTTTTTATTACATCACTATGTAAATCTATGGTTAGCTATGTCATTCCACACATAGTTCCTAACTGGTTTTAAACCTTCTCTATTTGATATATATTACTCTTTTTTAAACCTATTTTTCATTATTTCCTTTTTATGATGAATTATGTAAATAATTATTTTCTATATATACCCTAAATGAATTGAAAATCAATTAACACAAATCAACACTTTATTAAGTGGACGTGTCAGCTCCAGTTTATTGGAATGTTTATAGTGAAAAGTAAGGAATTATTTAGTCTCAAGATAATAAAATATTTTTTCTTATACAAAAAATAATCAAATTCACATCCACTATCATGAAAATATATTTTCCTTAATGGTGTAAATAATTATATAAAATATGTAATGACAGTATAATGAATCATCATGATGAATGAGATTAGATATATAATGTGATAACACATCTTAATATGTGTAGTTTATTAATTGAAAAATTTACATTATATATTTATTTCTCTAATTAATAACTCTAATTTCAATAATGAATTATGATTTTATCATAAAAATATTATGTTATTTTTAATTAGCTGATTTATCACTTGGAATAGTTTATCTGAGTCATTAATTTAATTCAACTTATAACTATAAAAATATCTTTATTCTTACTCAGAATATTTTATCTCTTGGTAATTTAATTTCTTATTTATCAATTGATAACATATTGGTTACCATTGTTTAAGAGGTTAATTATACTAAAATATTTTAAGATGATCCTTGTTTATTATAGGGTTTTTAGGGTTGGGAACTATTTTTGGGATCTGGAATGACTATTTAGTAGATAATACCTTATTATGAGTGGGATAGCATGTGAAACTTTTATGAAAAGTAAATTATTAATATATATTCATAGACATGTGTTTTTAGAGATATCATTAATTTTGAAATTCTTATAATGATATTAATAAATATATTTATCCTATGGAAGAATTTATGGTTTGGTTCGTCTTACCCTAAACTAAAATATCCATTAAATGTTTTTCAATGAAATGGTTTTCTATGAACTTGATTAGATTGGGATTGTCTTTGTACAAGCAACATGAAATTTTTTAACAACTGTGAGAAAAAATATATTCCATACTAGTTATTAGAGCACCAAATATATATATATATATATATCAATGTCATCGGGTTTGTTTGTGTTTTTAGTATGATCATGTTAAAGAGATTGTACTCAAGATGAAATAAATGTAAAATCCTTATATAGGTGCTATAGGCCCTATATATTAGTTATAGTGGGATATTAAAATCAACACATATTTTTTATATTGATAAAATTCATATTTCGATATGATATTTTTTAATGTAAGTGTCTTGGAGAAAATTATATAATTTGTTATATGCTTATTTGGTATTTATAAAAAATACTCTTTGAAAAATCCTTCCATAGAGAATAATAATGATTTGCCAATGATACTCAATAGTTTATCCTAATTTTATTATATAAAGGCACCCATGTAACTTGATATGTCTTCCACTTTCCAAAAATGGTACACTATCCATAACTGAATGTTCTTAGACCATTAATTATAAAGATGCATCAAGGGAAATTGATTTTCTTCATTTCCACCATTTCCACTAGTGAATAATATTCTATTCCCTTAGAATTGATTCTGGGAATGGATTAGTGAATAAATGTATCATTCGGGTGATATGGGGGTTTTATATGGTTAATATATAAATATATATTCATTGTGTAATAATTTTAATTAATTTTTTATACATTTTTTTTCAAATACATAAATTTTCTATAATTTTGTACATGATACATACACTACAACATGGATTCTGATGATTATTCACATGTTAGAGATGAGGTGTCATCATGATTCTTACTAGGTTAATCTACTCAGACTCTATATGTGTTCCTCATTTGATATAAGGTTTCATATATCTTTATGAAAAATAAGATATGTAGATAAAATCCTAAATGTTCATTAGAGTAATATAGTTCCTATTCATTACAAAAAACTCCGCTATGGCATGGAGTGAAGGTGGATCACATTTACTAAATGATACCATATCATATCACCAATATTATCTATTTACTTTTCCATATGAATATTTTTTATTATACATTTTAGGTTGATATATATTTACTTCATTCGTATATGTGGAATATTTAATATTGTTATGTTGGTGAAATATGTACTCCTAGGTTCACGTGTTATATCATTATTTTTATGATTTCCTAATATATGGATAGTCATGTCCCAGATTTTTTTTGGAATCTTCATTTAACAATATTGTCACATAAATTGAGAAAAACATTCCAAAATAATTAGCACAAACAGTTGGTGTTTCTCCCCATCACCTTGAGATCAATGAATATCCTTGCATAATTTGTGGTTTTGTTGTTGTCAGTGGATTATTCTGGTGACATCCTTAAAAGTTGGTTATATATGTTATATATATGATGGAAGGAAATAAAAAATTGAATAAAAAATTATGGAGTTGAATTCTAATGTAATTTTGATGCATGGTACCAAAAAATGGTATTGATCAATGTGAATAATAAATAATTAATGTTCAGTCTTTAAATTGGATGAAATTAAAATAGGAGTCCCATAAAAAATTATTATATTTAATTAGTTTTATTGATGTGGTAAATTATTATATTATGTTTTAAACAAATATCATATAAATTCATGTTCATTAAAACACTCGAATAAAAATTCAAGGTAGGAAATAAATAAAAATTTAATGGAAATTCATAAAAGATTTTTAGTTTAAAATAAAGATAAAGTTTTATAAATTGTTTTATTTGATGATGAAAAAATAAAAAATAATAAGATTTAATTTTTTTATGGTAAACAAATATCTAATAATTGAACAAAATAGTGATATTCATGAATACATTGGGGGTGTTTTAGAACTTGAATGAAAATTTTAGCCCTCATTTTAATAACATAAAAACCAATGATAGAGAGAAAAATGTATAATAAATTTACTCAAGTATATAAAAAAGTCCATTTTAAATTTTTTTTACAAATTATAATTCTAAAATAATAATTTAGAAACATGAAATTAGAATCAATGTTTAAAATAATTCGAATTTATTATACTGATTTTAGGGAGTGAAAATTTTATAAATGAAAGGACTTAATTTTTTAAAGAAAGGGAAAAATTAATTGATATATATGAAGCTGAATTGGTGATGTAATGAAAATATAAAATAAATTTTTTTAACTATAAATGGTATTTTTTTATATTAAATACTTTTATGAATGAAAATTAAAGAGATAAATTTAATTTCATTTAAAGAAAAATTAATAAACACATTATATGGTAGGTACAATTTAACAATTGTGTGTTTTTTTTCGGTTTTCTACTATACACTACTCAAAAAAATCAATATTATATATATAATTAAAAATATAAAACATTTCAAGGAAAAAATATAATGGATGTTGAAAAAAACATTTTCTGGTGATAGAATAATATAATGAGAGGAATTGTTTTGGTTTTCCAATACACAATTTAAGAGTACATTGGGATGTAATAAAATTTAAAATTTTATTTCATTATGGAGTGTTATGAATTTAAATAGCTATATATTTAAATGTTTTTTATATTCTTGATATGGCCATAATATAGTTCACTATTATGAAAATTATGTGGGATTTATACCATAATAAAGGAGAAGAAAATTATATGGAGTTGACCTAAAGGATTGAAAATTAAGTTATAAAAATGTATTGATAAATATTGTACATTGAATTTAATAGGATGATTATTTTCGAGCACACATTCTATAATGACATAAATTTAATATTTTGACAATAAAATATACAAATGAAAGTTATGAGTTAAGGTAGATAAGGAATATATTTTGTAGATCAAAAAACAAGATTGTACTTAGATTAATGATTTTAGAAAATTGAATATTATGACAGAATAGTATTTCAAGACAAATAAAAAGATGGAAGACTACATCAAGGACCTCATAAAATATTATCTCGAGAAGATATAAATTTCCATCAATGGGATAACACATATGGTGCATGACTGTAATATTTAATTTTTTGTAATGTTCATCTATTTATTATACTAGTTATTTAAATTATATTGATATGTTAACTCTATGGGGATTATAGTAAGACCATAAATTATTTTCATAGAAATAAATTTTTATAATATGAATGATTTTATATTGGTTACCATCACAATAAAATCCTATCATAAATAATTAAGGAGTGAACTTTAATTCTTTTATCTAATTTATATTGATGTAGATTAACCATATAGAATGAAATATTCTAGGGATTAACTCTACTATATATAGTGTAGGAAATATTTAAGTATAATTAAATTTATTTGTCTTACTTATACAAAAAAATTTAATTTTATAGTATAAAGCGCTAAAAAACTATTATAATTTCCAAATATTGATTCATTTCCAAAAAATTTATTGAGGTCACAACATGAACACCTGAATTTCTCGCAACGTGCTAGAGGTATCTAACTATATTGTAGCATCTAATTTATATTTATGGAGACTATAACTATGATATCTTAATATACAATGAAACTAAATTATAAAATATTAAATACATATCATGATTCTTATATAATAATAATTCATAATTGAAACATAACCATAAATATTAATATATGTGTTTTAATTAGAAATGATCCCACGTATTTATATTACAATTGTACATAATAAAAAAATCCCACATTATCATGATGATATACAAGGAATAAAAGAAATGAAAACAAGAAAACTGAAGAATTGATACCATGACCTTATACACAACATAATACTTCATATATATCATGGTCAAGTTATGCCTACTAAACCACTATCAAAGGAATCTGAATAATACAATTATTTGAGACATGTGGTATGCACATCTAATACGGTACATGGACAGGGTGAAAGTATAAAACATAGTATGAAATGATTGATTTTCCCCTATTAAATCTATTGTATATGGATTTTCATATCTACTATGAAATAAATTTAATATCAATCACATTTATTACCCATGTGTTAAAATAATGTTTTTTTAATACTCTTGGATGAGTAAACACCCATATTATACATTGGATCACAAGTAGAACACAATATTTTAATAAAAATGTGGGAATAAATTTAAACATATTTTCTATAACAATCATTTATAAATTATTTCCAATTATCAAATATCATTCATCTTGATAGAAGGATAACTAAATCTTTAATCCCCATGTATATTTCATAGTGCAACGAATTATCCAATTGATTAATCCATTTTAAAACTTTTTTCAATTCACATTTTTATATTATCACTTAAAATAGTAATTATTTCCTAGATAGCAGTTTGGTGTAATTCCATAAACTTTTTAATAGGCCGCAATATCAATGGTATCCTGATGATATATATAAAATCAATTATAACCATTCATAGGCTCAATAAATCAAAAAAACATTGATGATATTTAAATTCAAAGGCTAATTGAATAACACAACAGGGGATATTCTCTTTATAGTTGGGTTTTAGAGTCAACCAACAAATGGGATAATCTATCAAATAATAGGTGGCATGTAGAAACATCCATTTAACATATTTTTTTGAATAAAAAGGTAAAACTAATAATATTTTGCCCTAGATTTATCTTTATGCAACATGAAAAAAAATAAATGATGATAATAAAATTACATGGTGTATGGATGCAAAATGTTTTATCTATACTCTAAAAAACTATCACACCTCAAGGGTAACATATCCCAAAATATTGATCTCTTATCCTTCAATTATTAATAACCATAACATTAGAATCTTTAAGTGTTTCGATACACTAAATCTTATACATGATCATATTGAGTTCATATCAAAACTCTTAGTAAGAATCTATTTTTTTAAACCGGTCTCCCAGGTTGTGATTCATAATTAGTAAACTCAAGGCCTAAAAATGGACCTATATAATGATATTTGTTATGATACTCTACCCTTGTAAGGTACTATTTCTCAATCATATGATACAATACACAACCAGTAAAAGATTCATCATTTACATTGGCTAATTAACATTCATATTGTGAAATACAATTTCATAACATTTTGAATATTTCAATCACAAAATGGCCAATATACCTTGGTATCCTGACCCTTAATCTGATCTTGAAATATCTCAAAGGAATTCCTATTCCCCATGGGTTTCCAACTAGCACATGTAATCATAAATGATAAAAATGAGAATGATTTCTCCATATAATAGTTGAAGAAATAGAAACAAATCAGTTCGATCATAATAAATATTTATATAGAGAACAATATCAATATTTAAATGGGTAGAACAAATCCAAAATATCATTATATACAGTAATGATAAGATAAATAGTAGATGACCCAATGGACACAACACTCCAATATCATTTGATCAACAAAAAATGCCACCACAAAGTAGGCATTCCCCTTGCACAAACCTAGAATGAAGAAATCTATAAAATATTGGAGGAAAAGGTATGGTTTGAGCTAAAATCTAAATAGGGTCTCACCATGTGTCCCATAATAAGATTCCATAATTGATAAACCAACTCATGATTAAAATTATAAACAAAACTATTATGAGAGTACATTTTTATATTTAAACCAAAACATGGCTTTCATTTATAATGATTAAAAACACTGCCAACATTGATTAAATATAAAATTTATATAAAATACATTATATAAATCATTAGCCCTGAGAAAAATTAATTTCACAAATAATGGAATATAAATAATCAAAATAATCACAATAATCCACCAGATCATGTTCCATGGGGTATGATAGTTTCTACTTATGAGATCCTCACATACTTATATTAATGATCACAACATTTTGCACACATGTCCCTCTGGATTTGGGTGAATAAAAACCCTCAATATCCAACTAGGGATAAGATACACTGAAATATATTTTTTAATGTTGTAAATCATCAATCCATTTGTAGTTAATTCCCGTCCTAGATGGTTTTTACCAACTAACTTACTAACTTCCCATGCTCACATATTCTCAATCAACATATCAAAAATGGGAAAATCATTTAAAATTGTTACAAATGAAATTACTCAAATCCTAGTTTCAATATTCAATTTTAATTCAAAAATAAAAATAGGTATTCATTTCATAAATTCGTTATTTTTAAAATAAATCAAACCATATGTTTTTATCATGTTAATTTAATCCATTTTTTCATTGAAAGGAATGAATTCAAATAATTTCACAATTTTGCATCAATTTCAACTTATTCCCAAGTTTAAATTCTGTTAGAGTTGGGGATTATTCCCAAAATCCATCCCTTGGAAAATTCAATTTTCAATTTGTATCCATTAGTTTTCATAATTAAATTTGAAATAAAATTCAAAAAACCATAAAGTAATGGTTTTCTCAATTTACCTGCATTAATGGAACCACATACCTTTATCATGGAACCCCATTTCCTACAATGGAACCTAACAACAGGAATGAGGGTGAACAGGATAAAGGAACACAAGAGAAAAACAAGATTCAACAACATGGATTTTAGATCTATCGATCCTAAGATAGTATATGAAACTCCATAGAGGGAGAGAGAATAAGGAAGAGAGATAGGAAGAATACTTACCCAAAGAGTCACATCACAATTGCAATAATGATCAATCAGTTAACAAAATTATTTGGAAGGGTTGGAGGGATCCAAAATCACATAGTTATGGCTCTAGATCAAGAGAATGGAACCCCAGAGGAAGGGGAATTAAATTTTATTCTTAGACAACTATTTAAAAGTGGCAATCACTCGATTAAATTACTTTTAACTAAAAGTAATAGCATGTAATTATTGAGTCCCACATATGATGAAAAACCCATCACCTTTTATTAAAAACATGATTTTAATTTATACAAAATGTGGAAACTATAAAATACTTGTCTCCTTTCATGCTATGTACTTATTTAACTAAATATTCTTGGTGACAATTAAATTTTGTGTAACTATATTACATGGATTTTAAATCCTTAATAGACTACATAAGAAATAGATTTTAGACTGAAAATACCAACAAATACCCTACTTCACCATTACAGTTATCCTTAAAATTCCTTATCGGCTCCACAGAACCAATGGAAAAAAGGAAAACACATGAAATATTAAAAGTTACCTATCAGAAAGGTAATAGGATGTTACACCCTACCCACTATAAATGTTTTTTATCACTATAATACAAATCAAGAAGATTATACATCAAAAATACTAGGCCCCTACTCTCTCATTAGTTCATCTCTCTCCCATATCTCATGATAATAATATATGTTATTCCATAGAACACTGTCCAAAGGTATAAATCTCCCACGAAGTACTATGGTATCAAAATCAACATTATTGAATAGATTCTCATCTGAAGATAGATAAGGCTCAATATTGAGTTCACACCATCGGAGAACATGACATGGATCAGAAAGATATTTTTATATATGTGATATGTGGAAAACGTATTGTATCGACATCATCTGTTACAGAAGTTCTAAATGGTAATCCACTTTCCCTAACTTCTTTATAACATCAAAAGTCCCCACAAAATGAGTATTAAGATTTCGCTTCCCCCTTAGTCATCAATGACCAAAATGAGGTGAGAAATTCCTAAAAACCTGATAACCAACATTAAATTCCGACATTATATAGTGATGATCAACATAAGATTTATACAATATCAATACCTTCAAATAATTATGATGAATCAACTAAATATTGTTTATCATATATTGGAACAATTCTGGTCCAACCAAGGAACATTCACTGATCTTGGATTTAATCTCTATAGATTCCTAATTTCAGAGAAACAAGCATAAAAAAGCCAACCTAACTGGGGACTGGTAACTATTACTATATGAAAACTGAACCAAGCCTAAAATGGTCATCCCATTATCCAAAAAATTTAAGAACAAAAGAAAAAAATAATATCTTGAAGAATTTTTATTGCTCTGTCTATTTTTCCTCCACCTACGAATTTTAGTCTATACTAAAAAAACCCGATATCCCAATGAATCTTCAAGGAGTCCTGAAAAGCAAGAGTTAAAATAGGGATCTCTGTCAGAGATTATAGTGGATATAACTCAATGTAAATGAACTCTCTCTCACTTATAAATATTTCCCAACTTATCAACATTGTTTGAATCTAGAATGTGTAACAATTGATCTTATTTAGTCAACCTATTGATCACAACCCATATCACATTATTCTTTCTCTAGGTACATGGAAAACCATCAAAAATTTCTATACATATCTCATCCCACTTCCACAATGGAGGTGGAAGTTGTTGATGAAAACAGAAAAGTATTTTTTGCTTGACCATGACCTATTGAAAAGTATAATAATGAGTGAAAAAAATAAACAATTTCTTATCTCATACCTGGTCATCAAATCAATACTAAAAATAATAGAACCTTTTCATTGTTCCAGGGTTCAAATACCATTGTTAATTGTTGAAAAACACCATCATAGATTTTCTTACTAGAAAGTGTCAAACGAACTGGTTCTAGAAACATAGAATACCCTCAATGGGGAACAACCACTCGATAATGGTCTACCCACTGCAAAGAAATTCTATAATGCTAAAGAATGCATCATAATGATTTTGTTCATAAATAATCATTGTGATAAGAGTGGTGGTCAATCGAACACTAACCAAGATTACCTTAACCCAAAATTCTTAAACTTCAATTTGAAAAAATTAGAAGGGGTTCATCGTGTTCCTATATTTGAAAGATTTTTCTTTTCTTGGGTCATAATTTTCCTTCTCAAGGAAACTATGATGAAATTCCATTTCCCCAAGTTGCAGGAAATATAAAAGTAAAAATATTTTGGATATTCCAACTAAATCCTTTGGTAGAGATTCAATTTTTTTTGTGAAATGATATTACTCAATATTTTTTAGTCAGATAATTATTCTTATATGGCCAAAGCTACTAAGATCTATAGAAAATGACATGATCTCCTTCCATAATAACATGACCTAAACAAGATCCAGATGTGCCATAGTAGACCACATATAACTTATTTGCCTCTATAAGAGTCAAAATCAACATAGAACTCAAAAGACATTTCAATTATAAGAAAGAATTCTGAAAATTTTTACCCAAAGAAAACATTACTCTATTATGAGTTAGAGTAGTCATCCTAGAATCCAACATCAATAAATCATTTACAAAACAATTGTAATATTTAAATAAACCCAATTTTCTCTTAATCTCAGAAACATTATGCAATTCTTACCATTTTATGACAATTTTCACCTTATTCGGACCAACTAAGATACCGGGTCCCAACACCATGCATCCCAAGAACATCACTTTCATAATAAAAAAAGTTCATTCAAGAATCTTGGAATATAGTTAGTTATTTCTCAGCAATTATAGAACATCCATCAGATGATGCACATGATCCTCCTAGGTCTTTGAGAAAACATGGGTTTCACCCAAAAATAATACCACAAACATATCACGATACTCTAGGAATATGATATTCATTAAATCCATATAAGACTTTAAGATGATTGGTTAAACCAAATGGCATAACAAGATACTCATAATTCCAAAACATTCTCCAAAAAAAGATTTTATTTAATTTTAGATTCTTTTATTCTCAACTGATGATAACCAAATCCAAGATCAATCTTTGAAAACTTCTTATCCCCTTTAAAATGACCAAATAGATCATCAATCCATGGTAATAGAAAATTTTTCATTACTGTGGATCGATTGAGTTTTTGGTAATAAAAAAAAGGAAAAGTGATTCATTTGGATTCATAGAAAATAGAACAGGCACCCCCAATGTGATACACTTGGGATTATGAATTATTTCTCTAAAGGATCATTCATCTGAGTCGTATAATCTCTCATTTAACAGGGTTACATTTTGTAAGAAGGAATAGATATTGGTTGAGTTACATGGAACAAATCAATAGAAAAATGTACATCCCTTATCTTTAGAAAACTATTGAATTACGAATAAAAAATCAAGAAACATGATGACAAATAGAGAGGGACCATCATTCAATTATTCCTACTCTAGATCAAAATTGGGCACATATATCACTTTGTCTAACACCATATAGTAATGAACTATTATACTTGAACTCTGGTCCCATTCTCATCAAAAGATATGAAACACCTCAGCAAGTATAGTAAAGTAGAATGAAAGATGATAAAAATCAATTCAAGATTTATTGTAAATGAGTAAATCCATCCAGAATTTGATTTAAAGAGGATTCATGTTGAGAACTAGAAAATATCATATATGGTCAGTCTATGATAATTATAACATGCAAGAAGGAAAATAAAGACTCTAGTTTCTCTTCAATTTGAGGGGTTTAGTAATATCTACCACATATGAGAAAATATCTATATAATGATTTAATATATTCATAATATGAGTCAAAATTAACGAATTATATGTACTTGTATCATATAATGAATGATAAAGTAATTGTGATGGTACCTCTCATAGTCACTGAACCTATATCGTTTTCCTATGTAGACTCATTCACTTTGTGATGATGCTTAATTACTTATGCATGTTACCAGAACTCCATAATTATTGAAGAATTTTATTTTAGAGAATTTATTTCAGTTGTTAAAGATCATATTCCATGACATGGAGAAGAATAGACATGATATAACTTATGCAGGTTTACTGAGCATATGTAGGAACCACATATCTTGGGTGGCTTAGCTCAAACCCATTTTGAGTGCCCAAAATTTCCATAATAGTAATAAATCAAAGGGAATCTACGATGAACATTTTCTGGTATTGAAGAACCATGTTTTTTATATCCACTATGAGACTCTTCACACTTCCTATTCCCTTTATGGGAACTCACAGAACTACCATTGGGTGAAAAATTAACTCTTGTCAACTATGAAATACCAGCTATATTAGGCAAAACCATCAACAATTTATCCAACAAATCAACATAAGAATAGATCTTTGGTAAGAAAAAATTCGAATGAATACCCAAATTGATTTTTTATAAATTAGTATCATAGGGAATTTCTAGACGAAAGTGTTGTTGATATTGTCGGTGAATGGATTGGGGCTTTATTAGACTCATGGTAGGACCATCAAAATTTATGTAGCATTTGAAACAAAACTGGTCTAGCTAGCTAACATTACTATATGAATCTGAGTTACATTGGATGGTTATTGATTTTTTTCAAAATTGATACATGTTAGTTGATTTTCCTTGGATGAACTAGAAATGGTTTTTATGTAAATAGACTAATTATATATTTTAGTTAAATCCATATTCATGAAATGTATAATTCCCTTAAATCATGGTTTTCATAATGCATTTATATAGATACTTGATGATGGTCCTATGGTATTGGAATCTACCTATGAATTATTGGTATTTTTATTGTGACTAAAACACATTGCCTCTTAGAATATATCATTAATATTTTCTTGAGTATTCTCTCAAAAAGGTTTCATAGGAAAATCCTCAAGTGGAACTTTCTTTGGTAAAAGATATAATCCTCATTATTCCTACTATGGGTTAAGAACGTGAGAGGAAACTAGGATGAAGAGTGGATTAATGCTCCAAATTTACTGTATACTATCAACTTGTATTCCATGGTGACATTATAACCCAAGAATATAAACAATGGATTTTAATGATTGATAGGGTCATCAATATTTTAAAACTATTGAGGACATAGAGGTTATTTTTTCCACATATATTCTTGAGGTAATCGGAAGGGGATGGTGGGAAACTATTCAGAAGGTTATTTTCACTAGGATATCACCTTGGAATATGACAATTAAATCTTCTACCAATACTTTTATCGGGTGAAAATACAAGGGAAAATAATATATGATTATTTGAACATAGAGAAAAGAGTGTGTATCATTTGGGAATACTCCACCTATTTTATTAGGTTGGTTCAAATTGGAAGTATATCTAGTCACCTATGATTACCTGAAGGGTCAAAGGTTTGAGTTGGGGTTGTGGGATGATATTTGGTGGCTATTGTTTCTCAAGTTCCTTCTGAAATTTTGGATGTAGTTGAAAAGGAATCTTTGGTAGAGGTTGACATAGCTAAAAATAGGTTCTGATGGAGAATAATTTAGATAAGTTGTTATACTGGATGTGTATTATGGATAGAAAAAAAGAACTAAGGTATCCCATTTTAATTAGGACCTATTTCTATGTATTCTTCTATAAATCATTCGGTCTTTTCTATCATTTTGGGAGACTAATTCATACCAAGAATAATTATATAGAGTAACACAATACATATCATTATTGTAGAAAATCTAATTATTTGAACTGTTTTTGGGAAAGGATTTCTCAAGGCAGTAAGGATGGATTAACTCCCACTAAGGGTTATCCGGTTCATACCAACACTACCTATGGTGGTGGGTCTTATCATCAGGATAGGGGTATATTCATTTAGATTTGAAATCTCAAGGAGGTCCTAAGACCGGACATCTTTTTGGGGCGGAATATGAACTATATGAATTTAATGTACGACCTACTATAATTAGAGTTATAGAGTTTATTTCATCCTCTAAGGTTTCATATTTTTTTTGATACCAGTGTTAATCATTCTTTTTTATCATCAGTAGCACCCCTGGTTTCAAGAAAATGATCGTTTATTGATGTATTTTAAGTATATATAATCTTTGGGATATTATTATGTAGGTTCAGAGATTGAATTGGCTTACATTGGAGGGGTTTCTAGATTTTCATAGATTGAAAAAGTCAATTTGAACCCATGAACCACCTTTTAGAAACTGCAAAACTAAAATAGTAGGCATTGGGTAGGTACACAGTTTGGAACACAATATGAAAAAACCATGCTATTAGCTAAGGGAAATTATTCAAGGATGGATAAAGGGGAATATTAGATATGTAATAATGTTTCAATAACTATTTGATCCAAATGTTCAAGGTGTGTTTGGAGGCACTACCTTCTACTTAATTAACACAATGTTTTCCTAACCAGGCTATATAATCATGAAAATTTAAAATTTTGATATTCAAGTTGTGGATGTCACTCTGTTTACCCATTAAACAACTTATTTTTCCCATAAACACGTCATATCTCAAAATTTTATCTCTCCCAACCATATAAAGACATTTTTTTATCACTCGAGAGATATTCCTTTGTGAATCTATGTGTGTTAGAGGCATAATTTATTTGGTAATAACTCATACTGAGTTGTTTTCCACAGATCCCTTTTTCTTCCCCCCATTGGAATGATAGATCCATTTCATTTTTGATAAAACTATGTTGTGTGATTTCAATAATGTTGAAATTTGATTATCTTGATTGTGGTAAATGAGATATAAGGAATGATTTAGCTATTTCAATATGATTTTTCATGTTTTGTGACATTTATCATTTTCACCTTTGTTGAGATATAGGTGGATTCTCTCTTGAATTGTCTTGATTATAACTTGAATGATTTAATTCAAAATGATTGATTTTATTTAACTTTATTGTGAAATTGAAGCGTGATTCTTTAGGGAGCACTTCCTTGGTTATGGTTTTATGGAATTTGTGAAATAAGATTGTTTTATGGGAAATTTTTTTTTACGATTTTAAAATGATGGTTTTGAAAGTATGGTTTGGTTTTGATTATTTGAAATTTTTTGTGAATTTTTTTCAATAAAATATTTTTTTACAATGGATTTACATGATTTTGCGTGGGTTTTTGAATACGTGGTTGGTGTAAGTCCATTTGAATTGACATGACCCAACGGAAGGGGGGTTTTACATTTTTAAACTTAGTATATGTATACCTTATAATGACTTGGTAAAATGAAGTGAGAACACGCATGAGTTTAGAATTTTCACCGAGAGCTTCATATTTTGTTGTGTGGATGTGTGGATTTTATATTCCAAATGGATTTTAGATATGGTTTTCAAATACTATTTAATTATATTCCATGGAAACTATTATGGATGGAAAACTATTTTGAGAATTTATATAAACTTATTTAATATTTTTATCTATTTTAGATAAATATACTCTTAAGTTTGGTCATAGTGGTGTGCATGAAGAATTCATTGGGGAAATAATACTATATTTTATACTATCTCTCTTCTTGGGAACTTTGATGAATTTTAATTTGTTATATATTGAGTTACTATAAATGCAATGTATCATGTCGATTTAGTGATGCATCTTGACCCCATGGGAAAGGCATGTGGATTTGGAGCATGGACCATGTTAGGATTTTTTGAGTTGGTTTCAAGATTTCCATTGTGTTTTGGGGTTGTGGATTCATCCCTGTACTCTGATATGTTTTTTTTGTTATACAATGAGTTCTATTACCATATACTCATGAATAATATAGTGGTTGTTCGGTTATAGTCTTGTGGGTTGGTTGTTTATGATTTTTTTCATGGTTTATTCATTTTATATGAAAAATTATTCCCCAATTTCTTATGAAACCCATGGAAATTATTTCCATAATTTGTCGTCATAAGGCTGTAACTTAGGGCCAAGGAACACCCACCACCTCTTCTAAATCCAATGAGGGGAAGGATGTTACAAATGGTATCAGTTTTTTCAGTCATTGTGTTAAAAAATAATTATTGTTTTCCCATGAATTAGTATGGTTGAATGGAGTAAGGTCATCCAAACATGAAATTTAAATAATAAAAAGTTGTAGTCAACCTATTTATGAGGAACATAATGTTACTAGGGAGTTTGGGTACATGATTTGTTTGAGACACTTTTAGGAGTTGTAACCTAATCATCATGGGTTTAACTGATGGGTAGATCTTGACATTAATTGATATAAATTAATTCACACTATTTGTGCAAATTTCATTTAGAGTAATTATTCATAATTTTTTGAAAATTTTTCCTTTTAAAAAAATATTTAGAATGGTGTTGATTTTCACAAAACATGGTGGAATTTTAAATAATTGTTTAAAATAGATATTTTCAAATTCTGTAAAGCCTATTTGTGATATATGTGATGTGGTAAATGTGAAATGTATACGCCTTCACTTGCAAGAGAGTGAGTTTAAATGGAATTTTCTTTTGATTAAAGAAAATGAAAACTAGTAAATGTTGAAGAATCAAACTAGAAGATGATGTTGAGAATGTGGTTGCACTTAAACCACAAGTGAACCTATCCTTAGTACAGATTATTGGCTAGTCTATTAAAATCAGGGAAATATAGAGTATAAATGATGATACAGGGAGAGTAGACCGTTCTATTTTGTTCCAGGAGTAGAATCCACCCATATTTCATGGTGATTCAGATCCACAAAAAGTAGAAGTGTGGCTAAAAAGGATTAATAAAATTTATAATTTCTTTCTCAAACTAGCTAAGCTTAAGATGATATTGGAAAAATATAGGATAGAGTATCTAAGAATACAATGGTGGGATTTAGCTGTTACATACACATTGGACCAATGAGTTTCCTGGGAAGACTTTGAAGAATTATTCAACAAACCATTATATCCTCACACACATGAGCAATCCATTTTTATTATTTTATTGAAAGAGACACATTAATGAAAAGTGGTAAACTTACAAAAACATTCACCGCCTCATTTCAAATTTGAAATTACACAAGCTGAACCACCATAACACCAGCACGCCCATAAGAACCGTCCGTAGGAATCCATTAATTCTGCTGAAAATACCATAGAAAAAAACACCATAGAAGAGTACCACTGATACACTTTGCACTATCATCTTCACAAAACTTCCTTGCGTCACGCACCCAAACACCATTCATATCCACCATCCACCAAAGTTCACCAGAGGGACCATCCCCATGAATCCATCTTCGCCGCCATTGAAAATTTAAATTTACCACCACAAACCATCGAAGAAAAGAAAATGTTGAATCCGCACAACAAACTATCATGAAAAACAAGCCTTCCAGTGACCCATGGTCAGAGTCGAAGCCACCACAACGGGGAAAAAACATCCTGAAATGCTGAAAACTGATCTAAAGTCACATCCCAAAACACCTTGAGAACCACCGTTCAAATCCGACATGGAGAGCATTAGAGGAAATCAGGGGCTAGAGCAGAGTTCAGAGCAGAAAAAATCTAACAGAGGATACAGACACCGCCATGACCTCCAAGCCCTGCCAACGGAGCCACCACCCGGTGAAGAACATCAAGAAACCAACATCATCGACATAGAGAAAAACCGAACAAATCCAACATCCAATCAAGTCCAGACAGAAACCAAATGATCAAAATACAAGGAAAAGGGAAAAAATAGATCTGGGGGTTTGCACGGAGGGAATGATAAAAAGGCAGAGGAGCGCAAACAGCGAGACCGGCGCCGGAAGACACATGATCCATCAGAAAGGAACACAAAAGATGGAAAACTGGGAGGCGAGAGGAATAGATTCTCTGGATGCTACCACCAAATTGAAACCCAAGATTCCAGAGTTGCATTGAGTTCAACCAAGATGGGGTAAATTAATGATGATTCTAGTGGAAATAGTGGTAGTTACATCATACAAAGTCTAGGAGATAAACAAGGGGACGAGAAATCGATAAGGAGAAGCGCACAGAGGAAACCCTATCACCGTGAGGGGGATGATTCGTGGAAGAGAGTAGAATCGTTGGGAGGGAACCCTAGCGCGACGAGAGGAAGAAGTCCAGGAGAGTGGGGAGCCATCCATTCTATCCTCACAAGTTCGGAATTTCTAGAAATAAATACTTATTCATTTTGAATTAATTGAACCTCACAGTTATAAAGGATATTGCTAAACATAATAATTTAGTTCTATTTTCACTATAATTTGTTGTAAGTTGGTCTTTAAAGGACAATATTATTTAATTTTGGTTGAGGCCAGATATTTTCTCAAAGATTATATCCCTTGTATAATATATTATACTGAGATGGTCAATAATGAGACGAATGAAGAAAGATATATCTCAAGTAATACAGGTAGAAGAAGCATGTTTATATCTATGGTAAATGGTGGGAACTCTATTGCGTAGAATAAGTGGATGAGTGAATCTTATTTGGAAATTGTATTTATGAATTAGAATAATATAGCAACACTCATGAATCTTCCTCATGAATAATAGAGTTATCCTTAATGATTTTAGTGTGGTTATTTGGAATTCATGAAGAGATATTTCACAACAACACCTTGAGCATGTCATAATTTCAAATATATGGGTCATATTCATCACTACTATTTCTATTCTCCAAGGTTGGGTGCTCAAGACATATGTCATGCTTTTAAGGAAACATATTCTATGACTGGAAGAGTGAACAATAATAATACTTTTTCGTAGAACTAAGAAATACATTGTGGTTCATGGAATACCATGACTCTTCATCTAATGCACTCATAGTAGGATTATAAAGAGAATATTTTGGCTAGTAATAAAATTTATAAAGATAATAAGCTTATCATAGATAATCAATTAGGACATTTAGTGGTGAGAGATATGAGTCTCTTAAATATTTCCCTTATGAAATATTTTTTGATGTGAGTACATCCCATTAGCTTACTTCTTCTAATGTTGTTGATCTTCTAGTTTTTCATGTTGAGTTGAGGCCTTCTAATTTGGAACATAAAACCCCTCTTATCTAAAGGGAATTTCAATCCATTAAGCGAAATTCATGTTTTATAACCATCGATGGGGATGAATTACTTTGGTATTTATCTATGCTTGAGATGGATGATTATGACTTAATCCTGGGTATGGGTTGGTTGAAAATGTTCAAATATCACATCAACTATTATACATTATGGGTTTGTTTTATAAGTATAGATAGTGTCGATCATCTTGTTAGAGGATATTAAAATGTGACAATAAGTGGATTAGGATTTCTAGCACCAAAATATAGAACTATCTCATACTGGTTGGCAACTATGACTTTGAAATTTTTGAATGGGATCAAGAGTTAATAATTTGCAACGATAGGGTATTGGTTCCTTGTTATCATTCTTGAAAAATTATATAGATTTACACCAACCAGATATATTTATTTTCAAAGTGATCTATTACTGGGGATTAGTTATATGTCAATTCTATCTTACAACATGGATCCAAAATAGTTAATGGAATTGAATTTATAGTCGGAATAGTTGTAATAAGTGGGGTTAATTTGTCCAAATAGGTCTTAGTGGGTCACAATTTTATTTTTTTGTGAAAAATTTGGATGAAACTATACGAATTTTGTGAATTTTTATAAGCTTAATCAAGTTACGATAATGAATCGGTATCCTCTTCAATGCATTGAAGATTTTTTTAATCCGTTGAGGGGAATATAGTGGTTCTCTAAAAGTAAATTATGATCAAAATATCACCAACTATGGGTTCTGAAGAAGGATATTACGAAAATATAATTTAGAATTATATATGAGAATTAAATGTATGTGGATATAAATTTTATTCTTACTAATCCACTAGCAACATTTTAGGGATTGATGAAAAAAAATATTTTATAGGTATCTGGGTTCATTTGTGGTTTTGTTTGTTGATGACGTACTGGTGTATTCAAGGAAAATCATTAATTGGAGAAATAATTGGTGATAGTGTTGGGAATCTTTTGGGATTTTTGTGTATATTCCCAAAATTTTAATTGTGATTTTTCTATAAAAGTGGTACTTTTACATGTCCATGATATCTATTGAAAAGGTGTTTCTGTTGATCCAGAAATTATAGAGGTAGTGATCTATTGGAAACCAAAGAAAATTCCTTTGAGAAATGTAGTTTTCTTTTCATGCTTGGTTATTAGTAATGTTTTTATGACACTTCATGACAAGATTGACTAATGAATTTAATGATAAATAAAAAAATCCATTACCCAGGAAAGATTAATTTCATAATTCTTCTCAATGGTTAAATGTTCTATTTACATAAGAACTTATCATGACATTACCTTAATCAAGACAAGGTTATGTGGTGTATTGTGATTCTTTGGAATTGGGGTTAGGGTATCTACTCATGAAGGGAGGACATATTGTTTCTTATAGCTCAGGGAAGTTTTTATTACATGATAAGAATGAAATAACACATGATATAGAATTAGATATCATAGTCCATGCTTTAATGAATTTGTTTCATTACCTATTTGGTAAAAAATTTATTGTGTTTATTGATCAAATGTGCTTGAAACACATTTTCTCACAAAGAGATTCAAATTTGAGAAAAATAAGGTTGATGGACTGTCTACAAATGCATGAATTTTAAAATGAATACATAAGTTAAGTGTAACTCATTGGTCTCTACATTATGTATAAAGTCATATAGTCAGTTGGAGAAATAGTCTTTAGATCACTGGACATTAATGTTAGTGACAGTCGATATGTACTTGGATTGTAAGGACAGATGTTATGTTGTGGTTTTATTTATTGTTCCTTATTTTTCTAATTTGGTTGGAATGGTTAAACATGAACAAACATCTTATTTTTAATGTGTTTCTATAAGTAAAAAAACTCAATTTTGCAGTTACCATTAAGGGATGGAATATTAAAATAAGACCAGAGTTGTGGTTTAGATATCAGATGGTAATACCTTTGGATTTTTAGGAATATCTTCTTCTTGTGTACCACCATTTTAGGTGGGTAGTTCATCCTAGAATAAAAAACATGTATATCACAGTAAACTTTCCATTTTTGAGGGAGAGTAGTAAAAGAAATGTGGATGAGTTTATTTTCAGAAGCCTCGCCAATAAGCATGTTAAAGAAGTGCATCATCGACTAGCAGGTATACTGTAGTCTTTACCTATTCTCTTTTAGAAATGGTAGAATATTGCTATGGATTTATTAACATGTATACCAAGAATAGTTATGAAACATGATTCGATATGGGTGATAATGGATTGGATAACAATTTTTTCACATTTTATCCCTATAAATGAATACAATAACTTAGAAAAATTATCAAAAATCAATATCTAAGATGTGGTTAAACAAAATGGAATACAAGTTTTAATAATATCATCCGACATCTGAGGTTTATATATCTGTTTTGAAAATACATACAAAAATCCCTTGAGACTCATTTCAATATGGGTATGGAAAATAATCCTCAAATGGATAGAAAATCAAATATAAAGATAAAATTTTTCGAATAGTTTCTTAGTTATTATGGAATAGATTCTAGTGGATCATGTTAGGAGAACATACCATTATAGGAGTTTTAATATAACAACAATTATCATGAATTAATAAAAATGAATCCATTTGAAGCATTGAATTGGTGTCCTTGTTTTTCACCACTTTTTTGTGTGGAAATACGTGAGACCACATTGGTTGGACCACCCCTTGTGTAATTTCCAATGAATAAGATTCAATTAACCAAGAAGGGAATGAATATGTCATAGAGTCATCAAAAATCATATTAAGAACATTTTTAATTACCTTTTTTATTGTATTTGAGTGATCATGTGTTCCTAAAAATATCACCAAGGCTTGGAAATAAACTTTTTATTAATAATGTAATGTTATCGCCTCGATACATAGGCCATTTTGAGATACATGAATTAGTTTGTGAGGCGCCATATTGGTTGGATTTTCAACTATGTTTCAATTTAGTTTATAATTTTTTCATGAATCTAATTTGAAGAAGTATCAAAAAAATCATATCCATGGGGTCCAATGGGATCAAATTGACCGAGATCTAGATGCTATATTGGTTCTCGTGCTGTTACATATTACAGATAGGAATGATAATGTATTTTGTGGGAAAATTATAGATCAATTGTTGGATTTATAGAAATATGGTCAAATTAAGGAGGAAATATGTGCGTCTAAAAAGGAAATGGTTGAACAATGGCTAGAACTATTTGAGACCAATAGTGGTTTTAAACTTTTTGGGGATGGATAGTCCAATGCTAGGGAGAATGTAGCAACCCATGTTTCAAGTAATTGACACTTTATTTATGTAATTTAGGATTATATAATTTTTGTGTGATGATTTGGGAGATTTATAGGAATTTTGGAATAATTTATATGGTTTTATATATGTGAAAATTTTGATAATGGTATGAAAAAACCATGTAACACCTCCAAGAAACCTTGAAACTGAAATTGTAGGCACTCAGTTAGTGCATAGTTAGGTGTAAGGTTTGGCCATACTATTTGAATACCCTTGAGAAACCATGCCAAGATCGATATAGGGGGATAAAATGGTTGGTGAATGGTTTTTATAACGGTGCAATCCAACCATATGAGGTATCTCAAATTGAACTCCCTCTAATGATAGTGGGTAAATTTTCTTTGGATCTAAGAGTAATTCCTATGTGAATCATTGTGTTTTGGATGCCCATATTATTCATTATGTGCACGCTCTTAGTGGGTTTCTATGGATTAACTACTATTCCACCTATTTGAATCATAGATTTAATCCATTTGGTTTAGATATATGTTTTTATGTCAACCATGTTGATATATTGTTTTCTAATGAGTGTTATAAGTTTAGTTTCTCGAGTTTCAAGATGATTTTTTGAAGTTTGTTTTTTTATTCATTTTGGACCATGTTTAGAGTTAGGTTACTTCTGTCTTGACAACACCATATTAGAAATTTAAGGATTGATTTAAAATTTATATAATTAATTGAATTGAATTTTTTAAATTGATGTGTTATTATATATGGTAAAACAGTTGGGGATGGGTTTGTGGAATTTGTGAAATTGGTTGCCTTAATAGAAAATTGTTTTGGTTCATGATTTTAAAATTATTATTTTAATATTATTGGTTGGTTTCAATGTGTAGGAAATGTTTTTTAAATTGTTTTCAATAAAATAAATATTTTTTTGAAATGGATAGGCATGATTTTCATGGGTTTTGGCGTACATGGTTTTCAGGAGTTCATTTTCATTATCGTGACCTTGGGGTAGGGGTGTGTTCCATTGGGGTACCAGGTATATGGTTACCTAGTTAAGCCATGGTCGATCAATGAGAGAACACTCATGAGTATAGAATACTCACCTAGGCCAACATGTGTGGTTGTTTGGATGAGTGGAATGGGTATGGTGAGTGGATTTGAAAAATGGTTTTAAAATAAATTTTGATTACTTTCTATGGAAAATTTCATGGTTTTATTTTTATTATAATTAAATATAAAATGATAGAAATAATTTTAAAATATTTTATATAAATGTGTTAAAATTTTCTATACTAGTGGAGTGATTAGGGAATTCATTGGTGAAATACTACAAAGATTTATACTCATCCCCTCCATTAGAACATTTTTTCATTTTCAGATCTAATCTTTCGAGACATAGGTTAATGCATAGTATTCTAGTTATTTAGTAATGAATCATGATACCTTTGGCTTGGAATTAGGATTTGTATCTTAGAAAAGTATGTGAGTTACTTATTTTGTCTCTTTGTTTTCTTTGAGTTTTATTGGTTTTGGTTTCCTCCTTTTATTTTTATATGGTTTTTGTTTCAGTCATACTTTGAGTTGTATTAATTTTTACTCATGCATCAAATAGTGTTTGTTTGGTTATAATCCATTGAGTTGGTTTTTTATGTTATTCAATTATGGTTGTTTCTTTTAAAAGGTAAAATCTTACCATAAATCCTTATGAAGAACTAGGCATTTATTTCTATCCTATGCTGTCTTTGGAATGTCACATAAGGCCTAGTAATACACATTGCCTCTTCTGAATCCAATGAGGAGGGCCGAGATGTTAAATTATTAATTTTAGTAGAAATATATGGATTACTATAATATCTTATATAAATATTATTAGATCATTCAATTCCTTTGGAAATGAGTTTTGAATAAGGTTTGAGGTGTCTTGAATCTCGAGTAATGTTAGCAGACCATAAGCTGGAGTGAGTCTTCTTGGTGATAAACATTGATATCATTGATCTAATTATTGGAATGAACTAAAGAATAATTGTTATTTTCTAGATTCATTGTTAAAATATTCATGTTTATTTTCAATATTAAGATGGAAGACCACATTTCTTTTTGGCTATGAGGGATTCTTGGTCTTGGAGAGAAGGGAAAGTTGTTTATTACGCTATGGTCTTCTCATGTCAGCTTTCCAAATTGTTCCTAGATGTAGTTGATGATTGTTTGATCAGTTTACATCCTACAACGGTGTTTCTGTATTCCAAGTTCCATCTATAGGATAATTATGGTTTTCATCCACAAACAGAGGCTGATTTTACAATAGACCTTCTACCAGATACAATTCTCATTTCAATTCCATATTTTCATATAGGGCCTGCAGAGTTGGTAGAACTTATGCCACAACCTGAAGATAGAGATCTTATTGGAATTATTCATCATAGTATTTCACCTTGTTCTTCTACAAACCACTTTAATAAGAAGGATGTAAGGATATAGAGATTTTTATTTCATTATCAAAAGTTAAATCAGGTGACCATTAATAAAAAATATCCCTTAACCTAAATTGATGATCCCTTTGATTAACATAGAGGGGAACCTTGGTTTTCAATGATTTACCATCAGTCATGGTACACTCATGTTGAGTGTCTGAGAAGAGGAAATAAAAAGATAGTTTTTAGGAGTTAGTATGGGGATTTCAAGTTTCTAACTATGACATTCAGACTCACTAATGATTTGGAAACATTTTATCCATTGATGAACAGGATCTTCCATATGTTCAAGAACTCTTTTTAGTTGTGTTCATGGATGATATTTTGGTTTACTGCAAGGTAGAGTAAATTCTTATGGACCAATTATAAATCATTAATAGAATTTTAAGGGGTCATCATTAGTATGGTAATCATTCCAAATTTATGTTTTGGATTCAAGAAGTTATGTTTTCTCTGTCTTTTTATATATAAGTGAGGAATATTAGTGAAAAATGAAATGTAACATGAATTTATTTCCAAAAAGAAGTCCAAAAATTTGAATGAGACATTAAATTTCATGGATTTTCTTTATAATGACCTGAACCATTATAAATAAAATTCCACTTGCCTTTTAAATGAATGACTTAATATTTGTTATGGTTAAAGAAAAAACATTCACTTATTTAGTTTTATTATATCCTATCATATTTTAATGGCTCTTTATCATCTTTAACATTAATAATATTGTTTTTAAGGATGATCACATGATTAATATAAATATAGGGTCTTATCAAATCCAATTGACACATAAAAAGAAAGTGATGGCCTCAACTAATAAAATTGTAACCCAGGAATCACATTTATTGGAGCTTATGAGGGAGATAACATAACATATATTTTTCAACAACCAAGACCAATATGATATCAAACTACATAAGCATTAGAGAAAATCATTTACTAGAGATGCTCAAGCTCATTGAGATCACAAGAAAAACCATGTACACTAAACCTCTCCTTGAAACTCATATAGATGCATACCTTACACTTAGGAAGTTTGATGGTGTATAAAAGGGATAAGTATAAATATAATAATAATATGAATATGAATATTTTATTTTCTATAGAATAATATTAATATTTTCTTCTTATAATTACTTTATAAATGATTTTTTATTTTTATTTAATAGAACCGAAATTATATTTTCCATTGATATTTAAATTAAATTAAGAATTTATTTAGATGAATTAATGGATTTGGAATTAATTTATATTTTAGTAAAATATTATTATTCTACTATTTTTGTTAGATATAAATAATCAAATAATTTTCATGAATTGAAATGTAATTTTTATAAGTGGTTGAAAGCTGCTATTGTCAAAAAAACCAACATTTCTGAAAAAATGTCAAATATTTTATTATAAGTGGAAAAAAATATATAGAAAAAATATTTTCTTAATATTAATATTATATTTAGAGTCATAATATTGAAATTATCCGTCGAATAAATTTTCATAATTTTCCGAGATAACCAATTTTTTGGGTACAAACTAAATACCATATAAATATTCAGTTTATATTATGACATAAAAATGACCCAAAACTAACGTAAAAAATAATAAATAGATTATTCATCAAGAGATATATATTTTAAATTTTAAATAACTATATTTTATGTTTATTTTATTAAATTTATATAGCCTTGATAAATCCTCCAAGACCACTAAAAAAACATTAAGGTATTAAAACTATTTCTTTAGGATTGTGACTCACTTCCACATCAAAAAGGGTATTATTATATTTTGTTCGACCATTAGACAAATAAAAGATATAAAACTTCTCCCCTTGTATAGATACCTTGGAAACAACCATGGAATGATTTTTTTGTTACTTTATTATATAAATTCCAAAATCTATGTTTGAGAAATGGTAAAGAATTCCCCACTCATTTCCTATATAATCCTACCCAAGATCCCACTTATCTTAACTCATAATCCTTGGAGAACGTCCATACTCTTCCCTACCCTCTATTTAGTCCTACCAAGCTTCCCCCATGTTCTCAAGAATATATTCTCAATCATTTGAAGTCACACTTTCAAGGTAAGGGTTATTTTCCTTCGCCCCTATATTCACGTTTCTTCATTATCTTATGCATTAAATTTAAAATTAATATTGTTGGGATTTGTTTTTCTATGTCACTCTTACTGTCCATTTTTTTCAAATTATGAGAGACCCCTTTCACTCTCATTCTCGCATTTTATGAATTTTTATGTGACATTATTATGCTGCTAAAATTACGCCATGATTATCCAATCCAATGAAATGTGTAGTTAATACCAATACTGATCTCATATCAAGGATGTTCAAATTTATGAACACATACATATTTTATTTGGGACTTACATTTTTGTATTACACATACCATTATTTTGGAAAAAAAATATGATGATGAATCAATCCATGTTGTATGATCTATGTGTCACACTGAAGCATGGGAATGAAATGAATGTGATGAGTGTGCCTGAATATATATAGTGCTTAAATGCATTGGGTAATGTTTAGTCGCATGAGATTTCATGTTGGGATATATAATAAAACTGATTCCTTTATGGGTATTTTTTTCAACATTACATATTGGCTGTACTCAATGACTAATGTTTATGATGATGTTTTTTAAGTTGTTTCTACATTTCCTATGCTACTTTTTTGTTTATCAGGTCTTATTGTAAATTTTTATGATTATCACACCATTTATACCCTATTGATATCCCTATTGGTTAAATTGTATTAGTTTATTCATGTTATTACATTTTTATTCCATTACATGGATGTATTGATCACCCCTTTCTAATGTATGTTCCCAGGTTATGCCATGCAGTTTTAAGTGTGATCATTTCACAGAAATTTTCAATAAAGATGATGTTTTTACTATTTTAATTTGTTATGTAATGTACTAAATTCCCAATAACACTATATTTTTATATATTCTAGGTATTATTATTATTATTTTAATTTATGAAATCATGAATTAATTTTTTTATATATATAAAATGATTGTTATTGTTGTCATCAATTGAAAATTTTAGTTGTTTTTTTGGATTAGTATTAGAGAACTATAGAGAATTCATCAAGGATAACACCATGGATAAGAAAAAATACATACATTTTTGTTATTATAGAGTAATTTATTTATCAATAAAATACATATATGTATAGATACTACAAGTGGATGTAGCTCAAGAATAGATGTTTATAGTGGTAAAACCCAAAAACACCACGTTGAGCTGGTCTTGACTGAGAAGTGGTTCACAACTACAGGCCTTACTAAAAACCTTTTCTAAAACCCTTATGGGAAATGTTTATGTAAATTTAAAATATCATTGTGATCCATTATTATGGTAAAACCCTATATGAATATATATTATGTAATAGATCATGGATAACCAAGATTGAGGGCTAGAAATTATTTTGTTAAGGAAATAAATGCAATTTATTAGTTATCTCATTAATTTCATTTGATTTCCTTCTACTTTTTTAATAGTATAAAAATAATCATCCATAGTATTCCCCGTATTTTAGAAAATAGATGGATATAGAAGTAATTTTGTATATATTCAATGTTATGGGAAATGTGATGACTACCCCAAAAATATTCCCAACCCATTGGGAGAGGAAAACACTAAAATAATAACACTAATCTCTCATATAAATCAGGTTTTAAAATGAATCATGTATTCGACAAAGCTCATCGATCTCCTTAATAATGAACAAGCTTAAATTAATGGCATTTTGTGACAATGTCCCCGAGAATTCCATGGATCATATGATCCCTTACAAGTTAAAAAATTGATAAACTCCAATGAAAATATCTTCTCCATCCTTCAATGTTCTGAGCAAGATAAGGTTCTATTGGATATTTATTATATAGAGTGAGAATCTAATCAATGGTAAAAATTGGTTAAGAATATGAAGCCGGAGGAAGATATTGAAGTGATGGGCTAGAAGAAATTCCCAAATATGTTTTTTTTAAATATTTTCATCAAACTCTTTGACCTAAAATGGAAATTTATTTTCTTACCCTTAAGGGATAAGGACGATGAATCTATCAGGTCATGTGAGTATAATTTTATAAGAAAATCATGACCTTCCACTGACATTATCATTACCTTGAAATGTAGAGTCTAAAACTTCATTATTAGGATAAAACCTTGTCTATTAAAATCCTTTGATATCGAAAACTTTGACAGTTATGAGAAAATTGTACAATGTGCACTCAAATTTGAGAAGCAGATTAAAAAATATAAAGGGTATCACAGGGATAAGAAGAGGAAAATAAACTTTAATTCTGGAAGTTCAATTGTTAACTCTAATGGTTCAAATAAATTCACACATCCCACTTATCAATGGTTCCGAAAGAAGAACCCAAAAAATTTCTAATGGGAAATGATTTAGGTGTGGGAAAGAAGGAAACCTAACGAGCGATTATCAATATTAGAAAACCACCAATGTGATAGATGAAAGGAATTGTATATCCAACCCTTAATTCATTGTTCATTGCTTAAACTATAAGGAAATATGACACTTTTCAAACAAATTCACTAAGGAAAGGGTTTTAAAAGAAAACCCACAATCTCTAAGGAAACAAGGGAGAGTTTCTATCATCATAACCACATAGGTGGATCTTGACAATGATGTGGTGAAAAGTACCCTATTTATTCATTCAAGAGTACTGAATATATTGTCTGATTCTTGATCCACATAATCCTTCAATCTATAATGTTTATCAGAATAATTAAAACAGCACCCCAAAGCATGAATTTAGAGATGTTGGTGAATATGTAAATTGAGGCAATTATTTAATACCAACTATATAACTTATCTCATGTAATAATTTGTGGGATAAATTACCATGAAAACCATTTCATACACCCTTTTGTGGAATTTGAGGCAATTATAGGTATGGATTACTAGTCCCTATATTGAGAAAAAATAAATTCCAACCAGAAGGAAATGACTCTCTGTATCAAAAATCGACCCTTAATTCTATAAATGTGAAAGGAGGAGGATAAATCTTTTTTAGAACCCACATAATAAGAATGAATATTATTTCCTTAAAATCAAGAATATCAAGGTTAAATGATTGATTCTAAGGAAAATATGAATCTTGAAGACACTCTCATTTTGAGGGAATGTGATGAAGTGTTTACTAAGAAAATTCCTAGTCTTCCACCTAGCCGAGTGATTTAATTTTCAATAAAGCTTATGCATGGGGTGTTACCACTATCCATGAATCTGTATATAATGGTTTTTATAGAACATTAGAAGAAAATGAAATTACTAAACACATATATATAAAAAAATATTTATATTCCCAAGTGAATTACTTTTGTGTGAAACTATCCTCTTAATCAAGAATATGTTTGGTTAAATGAACCATTTCATTGATTTTTATGAGCTAGAAAATATCACAATAAATAAAAAGTATCCTCTAATACATATTGATGACTTGTTCAATTAGCTACAAGGATCACAATACTTCTCAAATGAGGATCTATGTTTGGTAAATTACCACGTTAGGGTGAAGCAGTATATCACCAAAACTACATTTTGTACATGGTAAGAGCACTATGAGTTCATAGTAAAGCCTTTTAGACTCACTAATTATCTATAAAAATTCAAATACTTGATAAATAGATTCATTATTGTGTCCCAAGAAAAATATTGGTGGAATTTATACATGATATTATAATATAATCCACAATTAATGAGGATAATAAGGAGAATATGAGGACTATGAAAAAGAAAATATGAAAGGATAAGATTTATGAAAAATTCAAAAAAAGTGTGTTCAATTTGAGGGCGGTCTCATTTACAGAGAATATTATAAAAAAATAATGAGATATACATTGACCCTTCAACTGTATAATAAATTGAATGATGTTGGAGGATAAAATCTATGATTGATAACCAAATTTTCCTTGGATTTTATGGGTTATATCCTAGATTTGTGGGAAATATCTCAGGATTGTAAACCCCTCTGACTAAGCTAACACAAATATGAGTCAATTTTTCATAGAATGATGAATGGGATTAGAGCTTCAAGGAGTTAAAAAAGAGACTTATCACTCTATATGTACAAAAAGTACCCATAAGTTGATAACTTTTTGTGGTATATAGTGATTCTTAGACGAAGGAATTGAGATTTTTGATAATGAAAAATGAAAAAGTGGTTTATTATGCTTCAAGGATATTGAAATTTGATGAACAAAACTATTCAACGCATGATATAGAGTTGGATTTAGAGATATTCAATTTGAAAATTTGGAAACAACAAATATTTTTGGAGATGTGTGAAATATATACGGATCATAAATACCACTATTATATATTCACATAAAAAGATCTGAATATGCACCAACAAAGATGGTTATAGTTGATCAAGGACTATTAATTCTCAATTCACTACCATATTTGGAATTCAAATAAAGTAGAAGACTCTGTAGGTTGAAAGGATACAACAATTCTATCATTGAAGAAAATTCAAAGGGATCTGATCATCTTATATTTGAAATGAAACGGAAATTATAAAGGGAAATCATCAATAATTTCAATAATGATTACTCAACAATCACTTCTGGAGAGTGTAAATGTTTTTCAAAGAGGTGATGTGGGAATTCTAATGAAATTAGAAACTATAATAAAGGGGAAATAGTCATAATTTAATGTTAATGATGAAGTTTTTGTATAATTTGGGTTATGGCTATGGGTACCATTAAATATAGAGTTAAATAAGGATTTGTTTAATGATGCACATAACTTAACCTTCTCCATCGATTTAGGAAGCTGAAAGATGTATTTAGACCTCAAAGATCACTATCAGTGGGAAAATATGAAGAGGGAGATCATAGAATATATATAAAGATGTCTAGTATATCTACAAGTAAAGACAAAAAGGAAAAATTCCAAGGGGATAATGCAACCATTACCTACACTTACATGGATATGGGAAAAATCAACATGAACATAGTCAATATTATTCTAAACACATCATGAGGAAATAATTCAATATGGGTTATAGTGGATCATATCACATATACTACACACTTCACTGGAACTTGATATGAATTCTTAATCGATCAAATTGATTGGATATAAATTTGGGTAGTGGTGAGGATGTATGAAACATCACTATCAATTGTATCTAATTGAGATCCAATATATACCTCAATGTTCTGAAAAAGTCTGCACCACAATATAAACACTGATTTAATGATCAACACAACTTATCACCATTAAACAAATGTCAATTATTTGAAGAATATCTATACACTATTGGATGTGTTGAGAGAATACTCTATTGACATCAAATAATGATGGGATCGATATCTTCCTCTAGTTGAGTTATCTTAAAATAACAGTTTCCACTCAAGCATCACAATTTCTTTTTATGAATACCTTTATGGAAGGAGGTGCATAACACTTTCATGTTGGGATGATGTTAGGGAACAAAAATGAAATGGTCCGTAAATTGCTGAGGAAATGATGGAAAAGGTTAAGAGATGTGAGCAACACACCAAGGCTGTTAGAGTCGACATATAATATATAACGACAATCATCAATGTGATTTCAGAAAAATGGTATAACTCTACATATATCAATATAATAAAGCCCTGAGGTTTTGGAAGAAGGTAAATCTTTGTGAAATACACATCTTCCCCTTTGAGATCCTTGACTATATCATAGTGATGGCATGTCAACTGGAAGTCCCACATAAACTATATCAAGTACATGATGTATTCCATGTATCCCTCTTGAAGAATTAAGTTCCATTCCAATAACATTTACTAAATCTAGAGGTCTTTTGATTGCCGAATGATATATCATATGCAGAAAATCTAATGAAGATCTTATATCATAGAGACAATTTTTGACAAAATAAAGTAATACACTGAGCCCAATTGTTGAAGAGAACCCAAAAGATTGAAAAGTAACATGGGAAATAGAGGAGGTGATGAAAGATAATTACCCTCACCAATTCTAGTCTAGGAAAATAGAATTTCAAGTGTGAAATTTATGAAGGGGGATATAATAAATAACTAAATATTTATAAATAAAAGTCCCCTTACTTTTTAAATTAAATGTATTATTATGTGTTTTGGTTATAGGAAAAAAATAAAATATTTGTTTTTATTATATCCTATCATATTTTAAGGACTATTAAATATTTTTACCATTGGTAATATTGTTGATGAATAGTGATCATATGATTAGTATAAATATAGGGTCTTAAAAAATCCAATTGACACAGAAAAATGAAGTGATGTACTAAACTACTAGTATCATTCCCTTTGAATCATATTTATCTAAGCTTCCAAGGGAGATAGCATCACTCAGATTTTCCCATGACCAAGCCCAAGCTAACTTCCCATAACTTAAGCATGAGAAGAAAAATTTATGGGATAATTTCAAGTGCATTGATATCATGACCCAAACCATGTATACTAAACCACCCCATGAAAGTATCCCCATCTCGCACCATAACCATAGAGAATTTGTTGGTGTTTTAAAGGGATATCTATTAATACAATAATAATAAAATTATTTTTATTTTAATTTCAATAGAATAATGTTTATATTTTCTTGTTATTGTTACTTTATAAATTATTATACTTTTTATACAATAAATAACAAATTGTATTTTTAATTGTATTCATTTTCAATAGAGATATTTATTTTGATGAATTAATGGATTTTTGAAATATTTTTTTAATAAAATATTACTATAATAATTATTATTAAATATCAATAATCATATAATTTTTATGAAGTCAAATATAATTTTTATAATGGTTCAAAAACTGTTATTTTTTTAAAAAAAACATCATTTCTCAATAAATGCAGATTTTTATTTTAAAAGTGAAAATACAAATATTTAGAATTTATTTTTATAAAATGAATATTATTTTTGGAATAATAATTTTGAAATTATATAAGGGTGAATTTTTCATAATTATATGATACAGTTGGATTTTTGGGTAAAAATTAAATACTGTATAAATATACGGTGTCAATTATGACATCATAATAACCCCAAAGTGAATTAGTAAATACTATAAAGTGTGTCAGTGACACAATATTTGTCTTACCATAAATAAATTTAATTTATGTTTATTTTATTAATTTAAAAATCCTTTATAAATCTTCCAAAACGATTAATATATTATAAGGTTGTACTATCATTTCATTAAGTGTATGAAACACTTACACATTAGTAATGGTTTTATTTTATTATGTTTGGACGTATGAGTTATAAAGTAATGGAAAAACCCCACTTTTGTGTAAGCCTTGGGCCAAAATCATGGGAAGGATTTTTGTTTTGGTAATTTTATTATATAGAGTCGACAACCTATGTTTGAGAGATGATAAATAATTTCCCACTCATTTTCTTTATAAACCCAACCAATATCCCACTTCTCTTTAGTAAAAATAATTGGATCACACCCTTACTATTACCTCCCCTATCATTAGTCTTCCCATGGTTCTCCAATATCTATTGAAGTTCTTTAAAGGAATTTTAAGTCACACGTTGAAGGTAATGGATCTTTTCCCTCTCCTCTTTATTCAAATATCTTAGTTATCTTATGCTATATATTTCCAATTTCTATTATTCGGATATGTTTTTCCACATACCTAAAACTATCCCTTATCTATTAAAATTATGAGAAACCCATTTTTCTCTCATGAACTCATTTAATGAATTTTTATGTGATGTTGTTCTACCATCAAAATTTCACCCTGATTTTGCATGGAAAAAATGTATAATGAACACTCATAACCATTTATTATCAAGGGAGTTCAACTTTATACACTTGTACCACTTTTATTGGGGATATAAATGTATATATTCCACACTCCATGACTATGGAATAAAATATTGTTATGATTGAATCCATGTTGTATGATATATGTGGAACATTTAAACATGAGAATGAAATGAAAATGACTGGTGCATCCAAAATTATAAATCCCTCCAATGTGTTGGGTAATGTTTAGTATCATGTGACGTCATGTTGGGACACGGAGTAAACTTAACTCCTTTATTGTACTTTTTCTATCATGATTTATTGTCAATTAACCTTGACCTATGTGAATAATGTTGTGTTTTAAGTTGATTCCACATTTCCTATGTTTCCTTTATGTGATCATCTTACACTATGTCTTATTGTTCCTATTTGTGATTCTCACTATTTTTTTGAACCATTGATTTTCATATTTTCTAAAATGTATTAATTTATTCATGTTATTATATGTTTATTACTTTAATTTACTTTATTTATCACCCCTTTCATATGTTTGTCCCTAGGATACACCATACAGTTTATGAGATAGCATGTTAAGAATTTTTAAAATAAAGATGAGTTTTTTTCTATTTTAATTTTTTATGCAATGTTCATAATTTCCAAATACATTATAATTATTGATCATTTGGGTTATACTATTTTTAATATTATTTTAAATATCATGAATTAATTTTTAATAAAGATAAGGGTAGTTATAGTCCTGTGATTATAGGTAGTTTTTGGGTCTTCCCAAAACATGCATCTCCAATGACAGCTTTAACCGATAAAGGTGTAAATATTTAGTGGAATGAAATTTTTTCAGATATATTGAGGAAATAAATTTCAAATTTAATTCATACATAATTTTTATTCTTTTTATTGTAGGTTCAGGTTATGATTTTTTTATGATTCTTTACTCATGGATTTGGGGTGTGTCTTGGTGCAGTGGTTATAGGTAGTAACCGAGATCTCAAGCCAATTATACCCTCATATGAGGAACTATTGTACCCATTATTTTGAGTTGATAAATGTTATCCATAATAAAAAAACATGAAATCACTAAATCATTATGGAGTGGTTTACTATATCTTATAAGTATAAGACCCAATAATATAATTTCACACAGAGGGATCTAAACATTTGTCAAAGATATTGGTTTGAGGATATTTTGTACTTTTAACTTTATATTGATTTCACATCCAAAAAATGGAATGGGGTCACAAATGCATTGAGTTGGAAATTACTAACATTATTAGTTATTGAATCAGTTGATTATAGGTCTATAATGAGTTTGTTTGCTGAGATTTTTTTGGTAATAGAAGAATATAGTAGGGAGAAATGTTTTCCTTTAATGAAGGATAACACATTATTTTATTTGATTGTACATCATCAAAATATATTTGAGCCTGAGTGCTAGAGAAATAGATAAATCAATTATTTTGGGGGAGGCCTCTGGTGAGTTGTATCAATCTCCATGTGGTTCTTCATGTTTCGAAAATAGGTTGGTTGTTCTTTTTTCTATGAGGCAAGAGTTGATGGATAGTGGAGTCAATTCTTATTGGTACATACACCTAGGATCTAAAAAGATGATTCATTATATTAGACATTGATATTTTTGGGATGGGATGAGTTGGTCAGTTGTATATTTTTGATCAGAGTGTCTTATGTTTCAAAGGATTAAATTGGATCACTGGAGACCTGCTGTTTTTTTATCCCTTACAATTTTTTTATTAAGATGGAATTATATTTCAAGGGACCTATTCATTGGATTACCCAAGAATCCTAGTGGAAAAAATGTGATTTGGGACATCATCAATTTACTAATGAAAATTAAACCTTTACTCCCTACTATATACATGGAGAAAGTGCAGAAATATTCATGCTTATAAGTCTGGGAGTTTCTAAGATATCATGGTTCTCCCTCTATAGTTGTTTCTTATAGGGACCTAAGGTTCACATCTATGTTTTTGAAAGGTTATAAGGAGTAGATGGGTTCCTAGTTGAAATTTCTAATGAAATATAATACATAGATATAAGGGAATACAAAGAGATCTATCTAGGTTCTTGTGGATATGATGCATACTTCTATGCTTGATTTTTAAGGTTATTGAGAAGATAATTCAAATTGAGTTTATTTTCCATATAAATATAAATATTAGGGAATGATAAAAATGGATCCCATTGAATATTTTTATGGATTAGCTTGTAAATACCCCATGTTCTAGGAAGAGTTTGTAGAGAGTCCCTTGGTGGGGCAGAGTATTGTTCAGAATGTCACAGAAAGGGTGAAATAGATATAAAAGAGGATTTTATTGGCTTAGAGTGACTAAAAAACTTATGAGGACAATTTTTAATGGGCATTGGAGTTCGATTTTGGCGAATGGGACATTATTAGTGTTTTAAATTTCTTAGAAAATTGTCAGTTTGGTTTGTAGGGCATGTTGGAAAGGTGTTTTGTGGGACACTTTGATATCATTGGGATTCATGTAATGATGAAATATTTTTTTTACTTATTGCCTCATTTTATTTCCACCATGACATATTTCATGTTTTCCATAAGAGGAGGTACTGATTAGATCCTTCCCATTTAATTTAATGGGAATATTTTAACTATGAGCCCCACCACACTGTGTTTGAGAAACGAATTTAGATTATGGATTGATTAGTGATTTTTTTTTCATATTAAAATGGTTTCGTTGGTTTGGGTAATGTGGAATTACATATGGGAAGACATGGGAACTTGAATAAAGAATTATTGATGAGGGGGAATTTGAATTCACTTTTTGTGAGTCTAGGATGTTAAGTAATTTTTGGGGACAAAAATAATTTAGGGGGGTTGATATTGACCCTATTTCACATTCCTTTAAGTATGTTCTGATTCATATTTTCATTTCATTTTGTTTTGTGCGTTGTGGGAATCTAATGAATAGAAATCATTGGTTCTGTAAAATGTCCTAAATTATATCTATTTATGTTTGGATTAATTAATATAGTATAGGTATTAAGCTTTAAATTTATTTATATGGTTTTTATTGGGTTTGAAGAGCCTTGGGAATTTTTTTAGGTATTTTTTCAACAAACTTGACCATGAACTACTGGCTAGAAATATTTATATTGTGAATGGATCACATAATGTGAACCTACTATAGGGAAGATATTGTAAAACATGTCTATAGCATATAAATTTAACAATATTGAAACCATTAAATATAATTAATGCTCTAATTGTGATTTAATTTTTCATATGGAGATTCCTTTTTTATTTACATGACATTAATTGAATTCACATCAAGAAAGGGGTTCACGACATGAATTATTCATGTTCAGAGGAGTTGACCTCGCTTCATGGATAACCCTTTTTTGTTATCTAGTATAAAGACCTACCTCTATATATTTTGGGTGATTATCGCTAATAACCCTCCATTTATATCACTCTATTATTTATTTGACTCCCTTGTGGATTGTATGAGGAATTCTAGCAACTTTATTTCTATTTTTCATGGTAGCAATGATGGATGTGTTTTAAATACAGACTGTGATCTTTTGGTTTTTTATCAATCCATTAAATTTTTGTTTTTTGTCATATCTTTTTCATTGATGATATATTGTTTTCAAATACCTTTTTTCAAAAGTAGTATAGGTTTCCATCATTATTGTGGTTGGTGTAACAATCAAAGGGGTTCTAAGTCATTATTTTTTATAATTTCTTTTCAATTATTCAGGTTATTGAATGAAAATTCATGTTTCGAAAATTGAATTTTTTTCAAAATGATTCATTTTTTAAGGGATGTCATTGAAAATGTATTTTTTCTAATATGAAATGTTTTGATTGTTTGTGAGTATATATTTTGAAATAGTTTCGACAAACATAGCACATTGGGAACCATGAGTGCATTGAGAAATGGACATGTGACATTAGTGTGCGTGTAATTAATATTTTTTATTAATAGACTATAGTAAGACATGATAACAGTTCGAACCAACATATTCCAATATTAGGATTAAGTAATTTCTAGTTGTTATTCCCATTATCTTGATACTAAATGGACTGATTTTTCATTTATTCCTAGTTTCTCACATGAAGGATTATTTTATGGATATTTTCTCATAAGCTTGTATTATAGTGTATCCATGCTTGGTTGTGAAAATAATTAACTTATTTTAAATTGTATTTTGCTTATTTCTGTATTTGTTGAAGGTGGTATCCATTTATGTAAAATAAAGGAATGTTTACAAAAAAGTTTTAATTTATTAAAATTAATTATAAATTAGATTTAGTTTCACATCTAGAACTTGTGTATTCATGATGTTATAACTTGTATAGAATCATTGGTGGAATCCTACTGATCTATATTTTCATACATTACTTTTCCATTTGGATGGTTAAATACCTTATTTTTGGAGGACTCGAGTAAAGTGTTGGTAATCTTGTTGCATGTCGAGTTCTCTTGTCATTTTTCACCTTTATAGTGTGATGGTTTTGCGGTGATGGATGATTACATGAAATATTTTTTTGTGTAGTTTGAATTATCATTATGGTATGTGTTGTTTTTATTGAATTTTATAACTCAGAGAAATATATTCCATTCTTCCACATTGTAAATGGATTCATTTTTATTTATATATGAGAATTGTGGTTACTTTTTATACCCTACAAAGTGGGAAACAATTTAAGGTGCCATTTCTAGATGAATCAGGTTGGCTTAATAAAATATCTAAAATACAGATCACTGCACATGATATAAATTTATATATAACTAAATAAGAAATAATGTTTTCACTCTGGTCATAAATCAACCAGAAACTATAACATCCTAGTTTCTTTATTCATTGGTGGAATACTACTCATTGTTTTTTTAATGTTTCATCATGGTTATAAGGATGAAATAAGGATATAATGTAGTTTTGGACCTGAAACCACATCAAGAAAAGATGTAGGATGACTATCTATTCGTCGATAGACTATCCAGGGATTACCGATTTTATTATGTGACAATCATCTATCCAATAAGATCCACTCACTTTCTGGTGGTGTTGCGGGTTGTGAGAAATAATCAATGTATCATTATAAATGCCTCTCAAATCCATTATCTATTTTATACTCTATTCTCTATTTAAAAATAATCAACTAACATGAAATATGTGATCCTCTTAAGTTATTTTTTATTTACAAAACTCATATCTTGGAAGATTTAATTATTTTTTGATATAAACATCCTGTTACAGTATGTAATTCTCGTTTTGGCCTGTGATCTTCATTATTCTCTTGATTAATTTCTTCAAGGGTCTATATAATTTATGGGAATTGTTGGACCTTAAATTATTTTGGTAAAATTAAGATTCTAGGATCTTTTTTAGTCTCTTTAGAAATTACTATCTTTTGTATATATATTCTCCATCAAAGGTGACTCATCTCAGATTTGATGCAGTCTGATGATGAAAACTCAAAGTATGTGTTTTTATACATTTCCTTCATCATATGGTAATTTTTTTCATGAATATTGCTAATTTTTTTATACATAATATATGAAATATGAATTTTGATCTTTAATTTCCTTGGGCCCCTTGATCCGCTTTTCTAGGATTTGAGAATGAAATGGAGATAAGTGTTTATGATCATCATTCCTCTACTTGTTCTCTAATTATAGAATTTTATTTTTGTTTGTATTTCTTGTCAATGAGAATTTAAACCAATGATTTTATGAAAGTGAGTGATTCCCAATAGTTTTTATTTCTATAGTGAAATTCATTCATTTGAATGATTTATTTTTATTCATTTAGTGTTTTCCTAATGATTTGGAATGAATTTATTTAGATAATGACTATGATAACTTGTTGGATTATTTTTCTCCTTATTTAGAATTTGTAGTTATTTGATGATTTTGAATGAGTGATTTTTTCATATAAAAACGGTGTAGAACCATGTTTTAAAATTACTTCACACCTTTTAAATATTGGGTCAAACATTTTAATTCCATTGTGATGTTTGAAAAATAATGAATCGTATGATGACCTATTTGGAATTTTAATGACGATTTTAGAGAGGAATTAGTTTTTATTATCCCTTTTAATGACAATTTGAAAGAAAGAATTTGATTTGAAAAATATGATTTTTGATGGATTGGTAAAACTTTTTAATGATCCTCTGCTATGAAAATACATTGATGTGACTTAAATGATTCTAGTTATTTATATTGATGGGTGTATAAAAATTAACTATTCACATTGAGTGATTTGGGTGGGGGTGAAATATTAATTATGAATAATATGAAATGTTGAAACAATGGTCCCAGTTTGATACTAATGAGGACTCCATTTCGCATCCATGTGACTTGATTTCCCCACTCACCTCCTTTGACTCATTATGGGAAACTGTGTTTTTAGATTAGATGATATAGATTTATTCTTTTTTTAGTGGACACATACACATGATAGTGTAAACATAGATAATAATAATGGTTCAGGCTAGGTACAAGCAACTTGGAAAGCAGGTGTGCATGACCTTGGTATTCTTGAAAATATTTTAAACTTGATTTATGCATGGAAATTAGTGATGACATATTTATTAGGTATAAAATGGTGGAATCATTTTTATATTGAGGTCATACATAGTAAATCCTCATATATGTTACTTGATATATGATAACATTCATTGTCACTACTTGGAATTTTAGTTTCCATAGTTTATTCATTATATTTATTGATTGATATTCATATTGATAAGATATACCATAGTTTCACTTTATCAAATCAATTAAATCTCATTAATATATTATTCAAACTGACATATCTTAATTTATCTGAATTTATCTTATGAAATAGTATCTTTATTTTTAGGGATAGTTTTGGTTTTGAAAAAAAAATATTGTATTACTATCATATTTCATTTCCAAAATGTTTTTATAATATTTAGTAATATATTTTAAAATAATAATTTTTATAAGAATATTTTTTTTATTTTACATCCAATTTTGAAATGTAATACCTTTTAATCTCATTATTATAATCTTTTTTATCTTATTCTTATTACTGTATGATTTAAATTTATAGTCTCTTGGATGGAATCCCATAGGGTTTTATTATCTCACATCCATCTTGTACCACTTGGTATTTGGACCCTTTTGTTTTCAAATTATTTATCTTAGGATCTTATCAACTTATTATGATTGATTTGTGTTTGTTTTAATGGGGGCATATGAATTGGGACATGGTGGGAGGTTGTGATCAACCGAGAGTTAGTGTCTTAAAACATGAAATTAATAAAGACAGAATTTTGTGGTTGGTACCTGATTTATAAGACCGTGTTCCCAAGATAGGGATAGTTTTACTTTTTCCATGAATTTTCCATATTCTAAAATTGCATCCAAAAATACTTCACTTATGGTTAGATAGTTTGGCTGATTTTTTTTCTTTTTAATAGAAAAAATTAGCGTTTTTTATTATGAAAATTCTTGCTGTATTATATTTAATCCCTTTGGAATAGTGGTTACATTTCATGAAAAACCATATTTCTAATCTAAAAAACGTTTTCCCAGAGTTATTTGAAACATGTTTCAATTAAAAATAGGTTTAATTTAGAATTTTTTTGTCGGGAATAATAATTTTCATGGACACCTATATTATTTTTTTAAGGAATGTTTTATGCTAGGTATGATTTATTAATTAATAAATTTAAAATGGAAATCGTCTCAAAATTGGAATTTGGGATTATTTTTTTGAAACCATGGAATAAAATCATTGGGATGTTAGTTTATTTTTATATTATGTTTAATTTATAAATTATTTAACATTTCAAAAAGAAATTGAAATGATTTATAAATATAAAAAAGTCAATATTATTTATGATGAAATTATCGATTGATAAACAGGGTTTAGAGATTCATGAAAAAATTAAGTTTCTGTGTGTTCTTCTTAGAGTATTGTATTGTGATTGAGTTTATAAACATGTTGGTATTTATGTTTATAATCGACCCTGTGAAATTTTTATATGAAATATATAATATTTGTTCACCATGGTGGTAATAAATGTATTCTTTTTTCTTAGACGTGGAATTCTAGCTAATGAATATATCCAAACATCAAATCAAATGTTGGAGCTGGAGAAGATATAAAAATTTAAATCTATTCATATAATCTTACATGACTCTCCACTATCTTATAGTGGTGATCATAGATCTATACAATTACTGCCGCAATATTAAGGTGTTTATGGAATCTTCAGTCCCCTAAAGAATACTGATTCTCTAAGGTTATATTTAATATCTCCTTATTTGAGGGACCAAAATGATAGTGGTGGGAATTAATGAATCCCACCCATCTACAAGAAATAATTTATTTAGAAATTTTGATTTTAATATTCATTTAGTTATAGTTTCTTGAAGATTTGAAGTTGGGGAAGGATTCTGAGCTCATTGTTCTATGTCGTGGTGATTGTTCAACTAAAGAGTATTTCATGAAAATTATGTTTTTGTAATGTTTATAATATGATATTATTTATAATTATATTAAGTATATCTACTGTAAAAGATCTATTCCCAAACATTAGAAGTTAATTACCAAACATTTTTCTATCCACATTTGCATTGGTCATTGAAAGGTCTAGGTCAGTTGACATGGAGATACCAAAGTGGAAACAAGAGGAGAATTAATCATTTGAAGTAATATTAAGTTTTCTTGTCTAGTATGGTTCCTCATATATCTTAGTTAAACTAGGATAATATTCTTGAAAAAATAAGTGTCATATTGTGTGCTACCAATTTGGAGAACGCATTCTTTATAATATGGGATGTTTAAACTACTTGAGAGTTTATCATTAGTGTGGCCACATGGGTCACCATAAAGGTTTTGTCTGTTGGGATACCAAACTGGGACTAATAATCATATCTGAACTATGAGGTAGTTAGAATAAATTACTCAACATGTCTTTATAAAAAGTCTTCAGAGTGAATTTTTTCATTAAGTGGAGGATTTAGGAGTGGTGGTCGATATTGGTCTATATTTTGACCCTGATTTTCAAGTTAAGACTATTTGGTTTATACTTTTTTTATCTCATCTATTCTTGCTGACCACTAATTTTTATAGATCTATTATAGAATAAATTTGTATTTTTGTTGATGGAGGAAATTGGTTTTGTTTTTTTAACATCTCATTGTTACTTTTTAGTTGTTTTATCTTGAATTTTTAACCTTCTTTTTAAATTATTTCTATTACATGAAAGTTGTTTCACTATTATAGATAGAAGAGAATATTTCCCAAGAAACCTAATGGTGTTTTGGGTAGTTTTCCTTTGAATTTAGTTGGTTTCCCCCTATGGGGTTCTTCCCATGGTCGATGTTGGATACCATTTGGGTTTGTTTTTATTCTTAGTATCCTATTATTAACCAGTATCTAGATACATCTCAAAAGTAATGTGATGGGTGATATCTCTTATAGAAATATTGTTCTGCCCCATTTTTTACTGACAAAGAATGTTGATATATTTCAAGACGCTCCTTTATAGACTTTGGTCTTGTACTCTAGCAACTATGGTAGTGTGATTTATTGATAAATGAGGCTCCCTAAGGTTATAGTAGTTGATTTTATTTTCATATTGAGGGATAAATATATATATTGGAATTCAAAAATTACCATTTAGTTCTTACCTGAGATAGAATTACTTATATGCTTTAATCATTTATTGTGGATATATTAATCATTGGTGGATCTAGAGGGTTTTGGTTCATTTTTGAATCATTGATATGTTTTTGGTGTTCCTTTTTGTTTGATGTTTCAGTTTTTACATTTTCGGGTTTTACATATTCAGTGATCAAGGATACATATTTGGATAAAGGGATGTTTTCTAGAGGATGTTATTCAAATGATTTATTATTTTAGTGAATCATTAAATGGTTTAGAAACTGATATGAGGTCTTTGTTTTTCTACCTTCTCAACTTTTTTGGTGTGTTTTTTTTAAGATAAGGGCTGATCTTAAAGGATTTTCTTAAGATGGGTACCTTTAAATGGGAATTTTCTGCACTTTTAGAGTTGTGTATGATGTTTAATTTAAAGGTGTATTATTCTATTTCATAGACCATCCACCAATCTGGTTTAGTGTGGAATTTCATTTTTTTATTTTTTCTATTTTCAGAACGGATTCTCTTTTGGGACATAAAGTACTATTGAGGGAAGAATTGAAACATCATGATTTTTTCATTCATCGATGGACCATACCATGTTGTTTTTTTCAAGTGGATTAATGTGTTTGAGGATGAAATGTGGCTTCGATGTAGTGTTGGACCTGAAACTACATCTTGTATAGCTATAGGAAGTCCATTAGCTAGTTGGTGGGATGTGAATAGGTTATAGTTATTCTATTGTAACCACATGATAGTTAGTGATGGACTCTTGACATCTGATTGTGTTGTTAGACATGGGAGAACATTAGGTTTCCATTTTAAATGCACCATGATACCACAATTTATTCCATTATTACTTCTTTATATAGAAAAGACATGAACCATATGAACATTCATTTCCACATTAGAGATTGTTTCACTCCTGAATTTATATATTTGTTGATCATGGTTTTATTTTAAATATTAATCTTCTTATGGTATGTCTTTCCCTTTATGGTCTTCTATAATCCTTATTCTCTTAATCTATTATTCTGAGGTGCTATGGAAGGCTTGGGAATTTTTTCAACTATAGTGTAATATGTAAAATTGTTATTCTAGGATATTTACCAGAATTTATAGATCTCTCTCTCTCTCTCTTGATTCGCTATTCTCCATTGGTGGAGAGTCATCTTAGATTTTCTACAGTTAAAACCTATAAATTCAAAGTAGGGGTATCTATGATTTTTCATTAACTTATTATCCATTATTTGATGATAATTTTTAGAAATGTATTTTTTTACCTTGTACATATTCTATGAATAGTGACCTTGAATTTACATGTGAAAGTTTCCTTGATACTATTTTATAGGATTTGAACATGGAATTGAGGAAATTGTTTTTCATTTTTATTCTTATCTATTTTTAGTAATTCTAAAACTTAATGTCTATTTTTATTTATTTTACAAGATATTTTAAAAGTATTTCTTCGAATAAAGTGAGGTCTTAAGACTATTTTCTTAATGTGAAATTTCTTTATTTGAATGAAATCTATGGATTCGTTTAAATTTTTTCACATGGTTTTGATTTATTTGAAATATTAAAATAACCATGATCCCCTTTTAAATGAATTTTATATTCTTTTCATAAAGTTTAAATCTGGGATTATTTGGAATGATTCATTTGTTCAGTTTAATATAGTTTTGAACTATTTATTGGATCAAATTCAAGAATTTTAAATATTTTATCATCCATTTTATGTATTTTTTCTATTTTAATGTAATTATTTTTTTTATTATCATTTGGGATTTTGATAATGATTTGTGAACAAAAGTGGGTATGATTACACTTTATAAGGATGATTTGAGAAAAATCAATTAATCTGAAATTGATGATTCTTAATGACTTAGTTGCATTTTTTTATGAAACTAAATTGTGATAATAAATACATGTTTCTTACTTAATTATTGTGCATCACATTTATGGGTGTTGAAAAATGGTTTTTACACTTTGATGGAGTTGAGGTGAAAATGAGATGTGAGATGAGAATAAGTTAAAACAACGAGGGCATGATCTAAAGTTTCTACTTAGTAGGATATCCTCTATGACCCATTTGAGTTGATTTACCCACTCACATTCATTAACATATCATGGGAACTATAGTAGTTGGATGAGATAACATATATTTATGGTTCTATAGGTAACATACACACCAAATATGGGATTCATATAGAATATAATTTGTTTAGGTTTTAGAGGTGCAACAAGGAAAGTATGTGAGCATGGACTTTGATTGATTGAGACACATTTATAATGGATGTTATCCCAAATATAAGTCTAAATTCTTTTATTAGCTAAATTATAGTATACACTCTAATTCATCAAGGTCATACCCATTCTATATTTATAGTTGTTACATGTTATAAGATATCATTTCTTGTCACTACATGGAACTTATGTTTCCTTTTTTGATAGATCCCATTCTTTGATAGATATTCTTATTGATATGATGCGCCATTGTTCTATAATATTGAATATTATATAGGTCATTGATATATGGTATATTATCACATTACATGATTTATATTGCCATTACAAGAAATTTTATTCCCTGTTTTTCAAGAAAAGGTTTAGTTATTAAATAAAAAATTGTATTTCATTGAACTTTGGTTTCCAAAATGTTTTTGATATTTTTAATGTTCTTCTATAAAATAATCTTTCTTATAAAAATATTTTGATTGTGTAAATTTAATATTATAAAATTTAGATATATCTATTCATTTTATTGTTCTTTATTTTATCATATTACTATTATCTTATGAAGTAATTTAATAAACAGTTCGGTGGAATCCTGCTAATATTTCATAGCACACACCCTGATTATACCATTAGGTGTTTGTAGGATTAATGTTTATGTAGTCTGTTTATGTATTATTTAAACCTTTTTATTTTGGGTTTGTTCTTGGATACTCATGGGTAGGTGACTTAGGATATAGTGGGTGGCCATAAAGCACTAGGGACAAGTTGTGGTAGTTTTGTTTCAACTTTCTATACATAGATGTTATGGATCATTTCATTTTTCCCAATGTTGTTTGTCTAGATTATTTGTATACAGTCATTATTTCACTATACATTATATTATTGTTATCTTTTTAGATGAAATGTTTCCCAATGGGTTTCCCTAATTCTAAGGGGATGGACTCCAGGCCATGGGGAATTGAAATATCCTTTATGCTTTTGAAGATCAGTTTAGAAGTCAGTTCAGGGAATGTTCTATGATGTTTCATTACAGAAACCCACTATAGTTTGTTTTCAGAATTTGTTTTAAATCATTTTAATTATACTAAGTGAAAAATTGAGTCAAAATAATAGGAATATATTTTTTAAATTATTCGTGACTATGATAGGTTGCATTCATCCTCTCATATTTATATAATTAATGAATATTATATTTTGTGTCATAGAAACCCCTATATCATTCCAAAAATATCAAATAATATACATAATCCACAAACAAAGTGATCTAAAATAATTGGGACCATATATTATATGATGTTACTAAATAATCTATGCTCATACCAGTTATGCATAATACCAATGATCTTGTATCACATTAAATGGTTATTTAACTAAATATAAAATTGTGAAAAATTATTTTTATTATAAAATCCGTAATCACAAGAATCTAATAAAACACACCGGTTGGATGTACTATTCCAAAATCCAATTAAGTGGAGCAAAAGGTCTCATAGACACCTCGAAGTAACTTAATGATTAAAATAACCAAATTTACTATTTTAATTCATCTTCTACTTTAACCCAAAATAAAAAAACCTTGAATAAGTCACCATGTTACTTAAGAATATCAATACAGTTAAATAATTTAATAATCATTCCTGAGAATCCTATAGAGGCTGCCATTTGGCGACCGCTAATACTATCAACAACGGCCGCCAAATGGCGGCCACTGCAATTGTTCCTAAAAAAACCCCTAATTTCCCTTCCCTCCCCTCCCTCCGCCACCCAACCCCGCGACCCCCCTTCCCCGACACCGTGACCCCGACCCCGACCCCCGGCGACCCTCCCTGACCCCGAACCCCGGCCACCCTCCCCGACCCCCGGCGACCCTCCCCGCCCCCGGCGACCCTCCCCGACCCCCGGCGACCCCGACCCCGCCGGTGACCCCGACCCCTGTCGACCCCGACCCCTGACCCCCGACCTCCCGGTGACCTCGGCATCCCCCGGCGACCCGACCCCCGGCGACCCCGACCCCCGGTGATCCCCACCCCCTTGCCTCTGTGCTGCTCCACCGGCAACCCCCACTACCTTGCCTCCATGGTGCGCACCCGTGACCCCGACACCCCCTGCCCGCGCTGCACCCTAGAAACCCCCACCACCTTGCCTCCGCGCTGCGCCCCTGTGACCCCGACACCCCCGCAACCCGGCAACCCCCACCCCTGCCCGCGCTGCACCTTTGGACAGCCCTTCCACCTCCGTCCCCTCGTGAACCCATTGCATCCCTCCGGAATATCCTCCTGCCTCTGTTGGACCCTTCCGGTCCATTGTGCCCCATCGTGTAGAACCCTCCACACGGTCCAACTGTTCCGCTCCTTTCGAGTCCGGTCGTCGAACCTCTGTCATCAATTCACTGCACTGTCATGGTTCCATAATCGAGTCAGACCCCATTACCTGCGGTCGAGTCCTCCGCAGGTAATTTTTTTTATTCAAATTTGGTCTTTAAATTTTAATGATATGTGTTTTTTTAGAATTTAAATAAGATATTTCACTTTTTATTTCTATTAAATACAGATATGGATAGGAGTTGGATTGATATGAAACATAGATTTTCAGCTGAATATTATGAGGGGATTAAGCGATTTATGGATTTCACCATCAAATTTCCAAGAGATATGATTAGTTGTCCATGTAGAAAATGTGCAAATAGATATCTCTTCAAATGAGATAGTGTTAGAGAACATTTGTTTTTGAATGGGTTTTTGAAAAACTATAAGACATGGACGCGTCATGGAGAAGATTCTGTTTCATGTCATCACTCAGAAAATATTCATATGAATGTTGATTTGGGAATAGTTGATCCGATGAACATAATGCTGAATGATATGATGTGTCAGTTTCAATATGAAGACAGTAATGTCATAAATGACGACGTTGGAATGAGTAATCCTCGTTCTTCTGCAGATAGAGAAGCATTGAAATTATTTGAAATTATTGACGATGCACGTACTGAATTATATCCTAGATGCACTGAATTTAGTAAACTGTCGTTCATCGTTGAATTGTTACACCTGTAGTCCTTGAACCAGTGGTCAGACAACTCATTCGACACGTTGTTGGTATTATTGAAGAAGGTACTCCCTGCTGGAGCGAAGATTCCCGAGACATTCTATCATGGTCTCAAGTTAATCGATGATCTTGGTTTTACATATGATACAATTGATGCATGTCGCAATAATTGTATGTTGTTCAGAAAAGAGAATGCATAATTAAATAATTGTACTGTTTGCTATACATCCTGGTGGAAGACCAATGAGATTAATCAAGGTATTCAGATTCTTCCTGGGAGAGTCTTGAATCAAGGGAAACAAGATGCCGCTAAACAGATGCGTTATTTCCCACTAAAACCGAGACTGAAGAGATTCTTCTTGTCCACTAAAATTGCTAAATTGATGAATTGGCATTCAGAGAGAAAGAAAGGGGTTGATAAATTAACTCACCCGGTATATTCTTTGGCATGGAAAGAGTTTGATCAAAGACACCCAGACTTTTCCCGAGATGATCGTAATATTCGATTGGGTTTGGCAGCAGATGGTTTTAACCCATTTAGGTCCATGGTTAGTGCGGCACATAGTACATGGATAGTGGTGTTGGTTCCATACAACATTCCCCCATGGGTATGTATGAAGCAACCTTTTTTGTTACTATCAATTCTAATTGATGGACCGAGAGGACCTGGTGATAAAATCGATGTTAATATGCAACCTTTGATTGATGAGATACAAGAATTTTGGGCCGATGGTGTAATTACTTTTGACTCGGTAGAAAATTAAATGTTTAGACTTCGGGCCACTTTGTTATGGACAATTAATGATTTACCAATGTATGCTAACTTATCAGGTTGGAGTACAAAAGGATAATTTTCTTGCCCTTATTGTAATAAGATTAAGAAATCTATATGGCTTATGCACTGTTGAAAGTGGGCATATCTTGGTCACAGACGCTTTCTTCCTCCATTGCACAGGTTCAGAAAATACCATGTATTGTTTGATGGGAATAGAGAGTTTGACCCATCACCACAAATACTGTCTGGGGTTGAAATTGTGCACAACTTGATGAAGAAAACATCCGTACAATGTATGATTTTCAAGATTTATTGGTTCATTCATTTCCTTCTATTCCTGCTGCAAATAGACAGCGAAGTCATAATTGGAAGAAATGAAGTATTTTTTTTGAATTGCCTTATTGGAAATATAATATTTTAAGGCATAATTTAGATCTGATGCACATTGAAAAAAATTTATGTGATAATATTTTGTGCACCATTTTAGGCGTCAAGAGGAAATTAAAGGACAGTGCTAACGCTCGACGTGATTTTCAAGAACTGGGATTGAGAAAACCTTTACATTTACAGCTGGGTGAAGGTAATCGGGCATACATGCCAGCTGCACAGTACACAATGAGTAAAAATGAGAAACAAACATTTCTTTCAATTTTGAAGACTGTTAAGGTGCCAGATGGTTATTGCTATAATATTTCTAAGTGCGTGAATATGATGAGCATGAAATTACAGGGATTGAAAAGTCATGATAATCATATTCTGCTTCAACAGTTAATTCCTATAGCAATTCGTGATTGCTTACCTTCCCAGGTTGTTGAGCTGTTGATTGGAGTTTCTAATTTTTTCAGACAGCAATGTTCTTGGATCATCGCATGAGTGGTTTGAAAAAGCTACAGGATAAGATTGAACATGCACTATGTCACCTAGAAAAACTCTTTCTGCCAACTTTTTTTGATGTCATGGTTCACTTGACCGTGCATTTAACTGGTGAAGTCATTGCTGGCAGTCCCGTGCAATTCAGGTGGATGTATCCAATAGAGTGATACTTAAATACATTGAAACGCTATGTGTGCAACAAATCTTGTCCAGAAGCATCAATTTTCAAGGGATATTTAATGGATGAGTGTACTAATTTCTGTGCTTCATATATTGATGAGGTTGAAACAAAGATAGATAAACTATCCCAGACTGATGAGGGTCCAATTGGAGAAGGAATAACATTTGATATGCGGAATGACGAGTGGGTTCAAGCTCATCGATATGTGTTGTTCAACACTCCATCAGTTATGCCATTGATACAGTAAGTTTTATAGTTGATGTCTATTTTGTTTCTATATTTATTTTATTGCTTACCTTATATTGTGTTGTGATTTAGGATGCATATCGCTAAGTTGAAACGTGAAAGGCCCCGTGAAACTGAGTATCAAATCCAAAAACATCATTTCAAAACATTTCATGAGTGGTTCAAGACCCATGTACGTATAATTGATTTAATATTTTTATAGCGCAACTAAGTTTTATTTTCACAATCCTTTATCCATTAAACTATATATGTGAAATTTGAAGATTCAAAAGTTACGTGATTTAACCTAGTATGTGAGCAAAGAACTCAACCAACTAGCTGATGGTCCATTTATTATAGCTCTTCGCTACAAGTCTTTGGATGCTAACGGATTACGATTTCGTATTATCGATGTTGACATGAATTGAGCCACACAAAATAGTGGTGTTGGTTGTTCTTTTGTTGGAGCGGGTTATTATTATGGATTGTTGAGAGATATTATTGAGGTTATTTATGATCGTGGCTTAAAACACATATTGTTAAGGTGTGATTTGGTCGATCCAGTTCGTGGAAAGAAGGTTGATAAAATCCAATTTACATTAGCAAACTTTAACAATTTGCTATATAAAGATGACCGAGTTAGCAATGAGCCCTTCATACTGACATCCCAGGCAGAACAAGTTTACTTTATCGTCATTGATTCTGATTGGAATGTTGTGGTGAAAATGTCTAGAAGAGGGGTTTTTCCGATTGACCAAGAAGATCATGAAGTTGTCGCATTTCCTGATCAAACACTTGACCAAACAACAGTAGCTGTACGAGATGAAGATATACAATGGACTAGAGAGACGGTTGAAGGAGATACGATAGACTTGCATGATTAGTGGAAATTGTAATTATAATCCTAGTAATTATTTGTAAAAATATTTATCAGTAATATATGTATAAAAATTGCATGATTTAACTATAATTTCTTTTAATGCAGGTATGTCACAAGGTGGTCATAGTGGTTCACCTGATGTTGTTGGTATGTATGTTTTCATTTTTCTAAATTAATTGATTGCAATTTTCTGTTTATATTTCCCTAACTGTTTCTAATCATTTATTTATATTGTAATTGAATTATGAATTTATTTTTATCAGGATCTACTGCTTCTTCTAGCAGACGCAGGGGTCCTGGTAGAGGGGTTCGATCCGGGAACTTTGGAGCCCGATTGGATGTGTTATTTGACGACACATTTCATCCAGTTGGAGATGGTGCTACTACATTTAGTTGTCAGTTTGGGCATATGATACGAGACTCACACAGATTCAATCTTTCGACTCGTGACTGGAGTTCTTTCCCTCAGGATACGATGGATAGATTATGGAGGGAGGTTCATGTAAATTCAATGTTTAATTTTTCATGATATTTTTATTATTATTGTCCCATCTAATGACAATATTTTTGACAGGATAATTTGAAATCTTGTCCAGATGAGTTTTGGGCTGTTTTTATGTCGAAATGCAAAAAATTATGGAAGGATTACAAGTCAAGGGTGAAGAGAGATCACTAGACACCATTTGCGGGTGTGCCAGACATTCTACAGCGAGTCCCTCTGGGCATTCTTCCTGCGCAGTGGTAGGATTTGGTTGCGTTTTGGTCGATTGAGGCAGTGATGGTAAGATTTATGAATTTTAATCTATAAATGAATAATTTTTCAAATGTCAATTAAGTAAATATGTTGAATGTAGACTGAGTCTGCTCTTCATTCACATAATCAGGCGATGTAGGCCACGCCTTCCAGACCTGGCACTCGACATGTGTCACAGCTGAGACATGATGTAAGTTCAGAATTCACTATTTCATTCATATTTTAAAAATATTGTATTATAGCATCGTGAAACCCTTTATTATAGTTACACCTACGCGACGATCCAATCGATCGGACGTCCATATGGATGAGGACTCGTAGGGCGGGTGATCCCGATGTTTTCGGTGTTATAGTAAGAAAATTATTTACTAATTAATAAATGTATTTTTAATTTTATATAAATTATGCATATTTGTTCATTGATTCATTATATGCTATAGGATCAGTTTGACGCTCAGTTAGAAGAGTTTCTAGAGGAGCAACGTTGTAGTATTGTGCGTAGAGATGAAATATTTCACCGTGTCGTGGGGGGTGACGGTCATGGTTATTCTTTGACTTATGGCGGCGGTGTCCCACGACGTGCAGTTGTTAGAGCAGATGTGATGAGTGCATGCAGAGAGTCAGGGATGCACACATAGTCTGAGATAGATGTTTCCATGCAAGATATGCAGCGCAATTTTGATTCAAAGTTTCAGCAGTTACGTGCAGAGTATGAGGAGAGGTTGTCACAGATGTCATCACGTATCGATGAAATGACGATGCAACAAGCAGCGCCATAGGTAAACAATAAAACAAACCTTACTCAGATTGAATTTCATTGATATGTTTAAGATACATAATATTGATATATATTGTAGGCTCTGAATACATCTGGTGGACATCACGGTGATATTGGTGATCAAGATGAGAATGAACCCCATGCATGAGGTAATTTCATTTGTCTTGATGAATTCTTTAGAATTTTTTATATCCTTGATGAAAATAATTTTCCTTTTTACCTAGATTAGTTTGTTTTAATATTTGTGGATGACATCTTCGTGCACTCCAAGAGTGATTATGATCATACCCAACATCTTGACATAATACAGATTACACTTATTGATTATACATCAAGCTATATATATGTCAGTTTTCTATTGATTATATAGGTATAGTTATTGGGTCAAAAAATTTCAGAGGAAGGTGTGTCAGTGGATGGAGAGAAACTCCAGGAAGTTGTTTCTTGGGAGACATCAGATTGACCTGACATCACAGGACAAAAATTCGATTATTATTCGGGACGTGCACGTGCAAAGGGCACGTCAATTGGACGTGCGGTCTGCGCGGTAGGGCTCATTTTGCGTTCTTTAAGCGTTGCGCGTGCTTGATAAACGCGCGTGGGGGGTAAAAACTAGATGAACGAAGTCCGAATGTCCTGAAATAGGACTACATGAAAGGGTAAGTGAATTGTGATGTGGTCGAGCAGATGACACGTCAATCAGACGTGCCATGTGCCCGCGGTGACCGGGAACGCCGTTCTGGTTTCATAAATGGCCAAAACAGGAGTCTCACGGTCAAACTCATAGCGGATGACATCGGATTGACCTGAAATCACAGGACAACAATCCAATTATTATTCGCGACGTTCACGCGCAGACGACACATCAATCGGATGTGCGGTCTGCGTGGTAGGGCTCATTATGCGTTCTATAAGCGTTGCACGCGCTTGATAAACGCGCTTGGGGGGGGGTCCAAACTAGCCGAACGATTTCCGAATGGCCTAAAATCAGACGAAATCAAAGCTTTAGTGAATTGTGATGCGGTCGAGTAGACGGCACGTCAATCGGACATGCCTTGTGCCCGCGGTGACCGGGAACGCCGTTCTGGTGTCAAAAATGGGCAAAACGGGCGTCTAACAGTCAAAATCATAGCGGCCGACATCGGATTGACCTGAAATCACAGGGCAACAATACAATTATTATTCGCGACCTGCATTCGTAGACTACACATCAATCGGACGTGCGGTCTACGCGGTAGGGCTCATTATGTCTTTTTAAGCGTTCTGCGCGCTTGATAAACACGCATGGCGGGGTCCAAACCGGCCGAACGATGTATGAATGGCCTGAAATCGGACGAAATCAAAGGGTTAGTGAATTTTGATGTGGTCGAGCAGACGGCACGTCAATCGGATGTTTCGTGTTCTCGCGGTGACTGGGAACGTTGTTCTGGTGTCACAAACGGCCAAAACGGGCGTCTAAAGGTCAAACTCATTGCGGACGACATCAGATTGACCTGAAATCACAGGACAACAATGAAATTATTATTCGCGACATGCACGTGCAGACGACACGTCAATCGGACATGCGTTCTGCACGGTAGGGCTCATTCTGCGTTTTTTAAGCTTGCGCGCGCTTGATAAACGCGTGTGGGGGGTCCAAACTGACCGAACGATGTCCGAATGGCCTGAAATCGGACGGACATAAAAGGGTGAGTGAATTGTTATGTGGTAGAGTAGACGACACGTCAATCAGATGTGTTGTGTTCCTGTGGTGCCCCGGGAACGCCGTTATGGTGTCACAAACGGCCAAAACGAGCGTCTAATAGTAAAACTCATAGTGGACGACATCGGATTGACCTGAAATCAAAGGAAAACAATCCAATTATTATTCTCAACGTTCACGCGCAGACGGAACATCAAATCGGACGTGTGGTCTACATGGTAGGGATCATTATGCGTTCTTTAAGAGTTGTGCGCTCTTGATAAATGCGCGTGGGGGGGGGGGGGGGGTCCAAACCGGCCGAACGATGTCCGAATGGATTGAAATCAGACAAAATCAAAGGGTGAGTTAATTGTGATGTGGTCGAGCAGACGACACATCAATCGGACGAGCCGTCAGCCGGCGGTGACCGAGAACGCCGTTCTGATGTCATAAACGGCCAAAACTGGCATCTAATGGTCAAACTCTTAGTGGATGACATCAGATTGACCTGAAATCATAGGACAACAATCCAATTATTATTTGCGACGTGCACGCGCAGACGGCACGTCAATCGAAAGTGCGGTCTGCGCGGTAGGGCTCATTATGTGTTCTTCAAGCATTGCGTGCGCTTGATAAACGCACATGGGGGGGATCCAAACATGTCGAACGAAGTCTAAATGGCCTAAAATAGGGACAACATCAAAAGGTGAGTGAATTTTGATGTGGTCGAGTAGACGTCACAATCAATCGGAAGTGCAGTCTGCCCGAGGTGACCGGGAACACCGTTCTTGGTGTCACAAACGGCCGAAACGGGCGTCTAACGGTCAAACTCATAGCGGACGACATCGGATTGACCTGAAATCACAGTACAACAATCCAATTATTATTTGTGACGTGCACGTGCAGACGGCACATCAATAGGATGTGCGGTCTGTGCGGGAGGTCTCATTATGTTTCTTTAAGCGTTGCGCCAGCTTGATAAACGAGCGTGGGGGGGGGGGGTCCAAACTGGCGAACGAAGTCTTAATGGCCTGAAATCGGATGAAATCAAACGGTGAGTGAATTTTGATGTGGTCGAGTAGACGACACGTCAATCGGAAGTTCCGTGTGCCCACGGTGACCGAGAACGCCGTTCTGGAGTCACAAACGGCCAAAAAGGGCGTCTAATGTGTCAAACTCATAGTGGACGATATCGGATTGACCTGAAATCACAGTACAACAATCCAATTATAATTCATGACGTACACGCATAGACGGCACGTCAATCTGACGTGCGGGCTGCGCGGTAGGTCTCATTATGCGTTCTTTAAGCGTTGCGCGCGCTTGATAAACGCGCGTGGGGGGGGGGGTGTCCAAACTGGCCAAACGAAGTCCGAATGGCCTGAAATTGGATCGACATCAAAGTGTGAGTGAATTGTGATGTGGTCGAGTAGACGACATGTCAATCAGACGTGTCGTGTGCCCGCGGTGACGAGAACGCCGTTCTAGTGTCACAAACTTCCAAAAGAGGCATCTAACAGTCAAACTCATAGCGGACGACATCAGATTGACCTAAAATAATAGGACAATAATAAAATTATTATTCTCGACGTGCACGCGTAGACTTCACTTCAATCGGATGTGCGAACTGCGCGGTAAGGCTCATTATGCTTTCTTTAAGGGTTTCACGCTCTTGATAAACACGCGTGGGGGGGGGGGGGGGGTCCAAACAGGCCGAACGATGTCCGAATGGCCTGAATCAGACGACATCAAATGGTGAGTGAATTTTGATGTGGTCGAGTAGACGACACTTCAATCGGACGTGTCCGTGTGCCAGCGGTGATCGAGAACGCCGTTCTGGTGTCACAAACGACCAAAACTGGCGTCTAACGGTCAAACTCTTAGCCGACGACATCGGATTGACCTAAAATCATAGGGACAACAATCCAATTATTATTCGCGACGTGCACGCGCAGATGGTACATCAATCGGACGTGCGGTCTGCGCGGTACGGCTCATTATGCCTTCTTTAAGCGTTGCGGGCGCTTGACAAACACACGTGAGGGGGGGGGGGGGGTCCAAAACTGGCCGAATGAAGTCCAAATGGCCTGAAATCGGACAAAATCAAAGGGTGAGTGAATTGTGATGTGGTCGAGTAGATGGTACGTTAATTGGATGTGTCGTGTGCCCGCGGTGACCGGGAACGCCGTTCTGGTGTCACAAACAGCCAAAACCGGCGTTCTAATAGTCAAACTCATATCAAGACGACATCAGATTGACCTGAAATCATAGTACAACAATCCAATTATTATTCGCAATGTGCACGCGCAGAGGGGAACGTCAATTGGACGTGCGGTCTGCGCGGTAGGGCTCATTATACTTTCCTTTAAGGGGTTGTGCGCTCTTGATAAACGCGCGTGGGGGGGGGGGGGGGTCCAAACCGGCCAAACAATGTACGAATGGCCTGAAATCGGACGACATCATAGGGTGAGTGAATTGTGATGTGGTCGAGTAGATGGTACGTCAATCAGACGTGCCATGTGCCCGCTGTGACCGGGAACGCCGTTTCTGGTGTCCGAAACGGCCAAAACTGGCGTCTAATGGTTAAACTCTTAGCGGACGACATCAGATTGACCTGAAATCACAGGACAACAATCCAATTATTATTCACGATGTGCACGCATAGACGACACATCAATCGGACGTGCGGTCTGAGCGGTAGGGCTCATTATGCTTTCTTTAAGCGTTGTGCGCGCTTGATAAACGCGCGTGGGGGGGGGGGGGGGTCCAAACTGGCCGAACGAAGTCCGAATGTCTTGAAATCAAGCGAAATCAAAAGGTGAGTTAATTTTGATGTGGTCGAGCAGACGTCACAGCAATCGGACGTGCAGTGTGCCCGCGGTGACCAGAAACGCCGTTCTAGTGTCACAAACGGCCAAAACGGGCGTCTATCGGTCAAACACATAGCGGATGACCTCGGATTCACTTGAAATAACAAGACAACAATCAAATTATTATTCTCGACATGCACGCGTAGACGGCACATCAATCGGAAGTTGCAGCCTGCACGGTAGGGCTCATTATGCGTTCTTTAAGGGTTGTACGCTCTTGATAAACGCGCGTGGGGGGGGGGGGGGGGTCCAAACTGGCCGAACGATGTCCCGAATGGCCTAAAATCGGACGACATCATAGGGTGAGTGAATTTTGATATGTTCCGAGAAGACGGCACATCCATCGGACGTGCCGTGTGCCCGCGGTGACCGAGAACGCCGTTCTGGTGTTAGAAACGGCCAAAACTGGCGTCTAAGGGTCAAACTATTAGCGGATGACATCAGATTGACCTGAAATCACAGGACAACATTCCAATTATTATTTTCGATGTGCACTCATAGACGGCACGTCAATCGGACGTGCGGTCTGCACGGTTGGGGCTTATTATGCGTTCTTTAAGCGTTGCGTGCGCTTGATAAACGCGCGTGGGGGGGGGGGGATCCAAACCATCTGAACGATGTACGAATGGCCTTAAATTGGACGACATCAAAGGGTGAGTGAATTTTGATGTGGTCGAGTAGACGACACGTCAATCGGACGTGCCGTGTGCCCGCGGTGACCGGGAACGCAGTTCTGGTGTCACAAACGGCCAAAACGGGCGTCTAACGGTCAAAATCATGGCGGACAACATCGGATTGACCTAAAATCATAGGAAAACAATCAAATTATTTTTCGCGACGTGCACGCATAGACGGCACGTCAATCGGACGTGCGGTCTGCGCGGTAGGTCTCATTATGCGTTCTTTAAGGGTTGCGCACTCTTGATAAACGCGCGTGGGGGTCCAATCTGGCCGAACGATGTTTGAATGGACTGAAATTGGACGACAAAAAAGGGTGAGTGAATTTTGATGTGGTCGAGTAGACGAAACGTCAATCGGACGTGGTCGTGTGCAGGTGGTGACTAGAACGCCGTTCTGGTGTCACAAACGGCCATAACTGGCGTCTAACGGTCAAACTCTTAGCGGGCGACATCAGATTGACCTGAAATCATAGGACAACAATCCAATTATTATTCGTGATGTGCACGCGTAGATGGCACGTCAATCGGACGTGCAGTCTGCGCAGTAGGGCTCATTATGCATTCTTTAAGCGTTGCGCGCGCTTGATAAACGCGCGTGGGGGGGGGGGGGGTTCAAACTGGCCGAACGAAAGTCCGAATGGCCTGAAATCGAACTAAATCAAAGAGTGGGTGAATTGTGATTGTGGTCGAGCAGACTGCACATCAATCGGACGTGCCGTGTGCCCGCGGTGACCGGGAACTCCGTTCTGGTGTCATAAACGGCCAAAATGCGCGTCTAACGGTCAAACTCATAGCGGACGACATCAGATTGACCTAAAATCATAGGACAAAAATCCAATTATTATTCACGACATGAACATGTAGATGACACATCAAACGGACATGTGGTCTACACGGTAGGGCTCATTATGCGTTCTTTAAGAGTTGCGCGCTCTTGATAAACACGCGTGGGGGGTCCAAACTGGCCGAACGATGTCCAAATGGCCTGAAATCCGACGACATGAAAGGGTGAGTGAATTGTGATGTGGTCGAGTAGACGACACAACAATCGGACATGCCGTGTGCCCGCGGTGACCGGGAACACCGTTCTGGTGTCAAAAACGGCCATAACGGGCGTCTAACGGTCAAACTCATAGCAGACGACATCGGATTGACCTGAAATCATAGGACCACAATAGAATTATTATTCGCGACGTGCACGCGTAGACGACATGTCAATCAGACGTGCGGTCTGCACGGTAGGGCCCATTATGCGTTCTTTAAGCATTGCGCACGCTTGATAAATGCGCGTGGGGGGGTCCAAACTGGCCGAACAAAATCCGAATGTCCTGAAATCAGACGAAATCAAAGGGTGAGTGAATTGTGATGTGGTCGAGTAGAGGGCACGTCAATCAGACGTTGCCATGTGCCCGCGGGGACTGGGAACGCCGTTCTGGTGTCATTAACGGCCAAAATGGGCGTCTAACGGTCAAACTCATAGTGGATGACATCAGATTGACCTGAAATCATAGGACAACAATCCAATTAATATTCACGACGTGCATGTGAAGACGACACATCAATCGAACGTGCGGTCTGTGCGGTAGGGCTCATTATGCTTTCTTTAAGAGTTGCATGCTCTTGATAAATGCGCGTGGGGGGTCCAAACTGGCCGAAAGATGTCCGAATGGCCTGAAATCAGACTACATAAAAGGGTGAGTGAATTGTGATTTGTTTGAGCATACGACACATCAATCGGACGTACCGTGTGCCTGCGGTGACCGGGAACGCCGTTCTGGTGTCAGAAACGGCCAAAACTGGCATCTAATGGTCAAAATCTTAGCGGACGACATCGGATTGACCTGAAATCACCGGACAACAATAAAATTATTATTCGCAATGTGAACGCGCAGACGGAACGTCAATCGGACGTGCGGTCTGCACGATAGGGCTCATTATGCGTTCTTTAAGCGTTGCACGCGCTTGATAAACGCGCGTGGGGGGGGGGGGGTCCAAATTGGCCGAACAAAGTCCTAATGTCCTGAAATCAGACGAAATAAAAGGGTGAGTGAATTGTGATGTGGTCGAGCAGACGACACGTCAATCGGACGTGCCGTGTGCCCGCGGTGACCGGGAACGCAGTTCTGGTGTCAAAAACGGCAAAAACGGGTCCCCTAACGGTCAAACTCATAGAGGAAGACATCGGATTGACCTGAAATCACAGGAAAACAATAAAATTATTATTCGCGATGTGCACGCGTAGACGGAATGTCAATCGGACATGTAGTCTGCGCGGTAGGGCTCATTATGCGTTCTTTAAGAGTTGCGCGCTCTTGATAAACGCGCGTGGGGGGGGGGGGTCCAAACTGGTCTGAACGATGTCCGAATGGCCTGAAATCGGATGACATCAAACGTTGAGTGAATTGTGATGTGTTCGAGCAGACGGAATGTCAATCGGACGTGCCGTGTCCCCGCGGTGACCGAGAATGCCGTTCTGGTGTCAGAAACGGCCAAAACTGGCATCTAATGGTCAAACTCTTAGCGGACGACATCGGATTGACCTGAAATCACAGTAAAAACAATAAAATTATTATTCTCGACGTTTACGTGGAGACGGAACATCAATCGGATGTGCGGTTTTGCGCGGTAGGGCTCATTATGCGTTCTTTAAGCGTTGCGTGCGCCTGATAAACGCGTGTGGGGGGGGGGGTCCAAACTGGTCGAACGATGTCCGAATGGCCTGAAATCGGACGACATCTAAGGGTGAGTTAATTGTGATGTGGTCGAGTAGACAGCAGGTCAATCGAACATGCCGTGTGGCCGCGGTGACCCGGGAACGCCGTTCTGGTGTTAGAAACGGTCAAAAACAGGCCTCTAACGGTCAAAATCATAGAGGACGACATCAGATTGACCTGAAATCACAGGACAAGAATCCAATTATTATTCACGATGTGCACACGTAGACATCATGTCAATCGAACATGTGGTCTGCGTAGTAGGCCTCCTTATGCGTTCTTTAAGAGTTGCACGCTCTTGATAAACGCGCGTGAGGGGTCCGAACTGGCCGAACGATGTCCGAATGGCCTGAAATAAGACGACATCAAAGGGTGAGTGAATTGTTATGTGTTCGAGCAGACGGGACATCAATCAGAAGTGTCGTGTGCCCGCGGTGACCAGGAATGCCCGTTCTGGTGTCATAAACGGCAAAAACAGGCATCTAACGGTCAAACTCATAGCGGATGACATCGGATTGACCTGAAATCATAGGACAACAATCCAATTATTATTTTCGACATGCACGCGTAGACGGAACATCAATCGGACATGTGGTCTACGCGGTAGGTCTCATTATGCGTTCTTTAAGAGTTGTGCGCTCTTGATAAATGCGCGTGGGGGGGTCCAAACTGGCCAAACGATGTCCTAATGGCCTGCAATTGGACGACACCAAAGGGTGAGTGAATTTTGATGTGGTCAAGTAGACGGCACGTCAATTGGACGTGCCGTGTGCCCGTGGTGACTGGGAACGCTGTTCTGGTGTCATAAACGGCAAAAACTGGCGTCTAACGGTCAAAGTCTTAGCGGATGACATCAGATTGACCTGAAATAACAGGACAACAATCCAATTATTATTTTCGACGTGCACGCACAGACGACACGTCAATCGGACATGTGGTCTGTGTGGTAGGGCTCATTATGCGTTCTTTAAGCATTGTGTGCGCTTGATAAATGCGCGTGGGGGGGTCCAAACTTTCCGAACGAAGTCCAAATGGCCTTAAATCAGAAAAAATCAAAGGGTGAGTGAATTGTGATGTGGTCGAGCAGACGACACGTCAATCGGACGTGCCGTGTGCCCGCGGTGACCGGGAACGCCGTTCTGGTGTCATAAATGGCCAAAACGGGCTTCTAACGGTCAAACTCATAGCAGACGACATCGGATTGACCTGAAATCATAGGACAACAATCCAATTATTATTCGCAATGTGCACGCACAGACGACATGTCAATCGGACGTGCAGTCTGCGCGGTAGGGCTCATTATGCGTTCTTTACGAGTTGCGCGCTCTTGATTAACGCGCGTGGGGGTGTCCAAACTGGCCGAACGATGTCCGAATGGCCTGAAATCGGACGACATCAAAGGGTGAGTGAATTTTTATGTGGTCGAGTAGACGACACGTCAGTCGGACGTACCATGTGCCCGTAGTGACCAGGAACGCCGTTCTAGTGTCATAAACGGCCAAAACTGGCGTCTAACAGTCAAAGTCTTAGCGGACGACATCGGATTGACCTGAAATCATAGGAAAAAAATCCAATTATTATTTTCGACATTCACGCATAGACGTCACCTCAATCGGACGTGCAGTCTGCGCGGTAGGGCTCATTATGCGTTCTTTAAGCGTTGTGTGCGCTTGATAAACGCGCGTGGGGGGTCCAAACTAGCCTAACGATGTCCGAATGGCCTGAAATAAGACTACGTAAAAGGGTTAGTGAATTGTGATGTGTACGAGTAGATGGCATGTCAATCGGATGTTCCATGTGCCCGCGGTGACCGGGAACGCCGTTCTGGTGTCATAAACGGCCAAAACGGGCGTCTAATGGTCAAACTCATAGCAGACGATATCGGATTGACCTGAAATCATAGGAAAATAATCCAATTATTATTCGCGACGTGCACAGGCAGACAGAATGTCAATCGGATGTGCAGTCTGTGAGGTAGGGCTCATTATGCGTTCTTTAAGAGTTGCACGATCTTGATAAACGCGTGTGGGGGGGGGGGGGGTCCAAACAGGCCGAATGATGTCCGAATGGCCTGAAATCGGACGACATCAAATGGTGAGTGAATCGTGTTGTGGTCGAGCAGACGACATGTCAATCGGATGTGTCGTGTGCCCGTGGTGACCAGGAATGCCGTTCTGGTGTCATAAACGGCCAAAACTGGCGTCTAACGGTCAAACTCTTAGCGGACGACATCGGACTGACCTGAAATCAGAGGACAACAATCCAATTAGAACAATAGAATTAATGATTTTAAAGTTATAAACGGTAATCAAATTAATGAATATTATTTTGAAAATCAAATACTTTAGATCTGTTACAGTAAGATTGAAGTTAAATATTTGTTTTCTAGGTTTTATTCAGTACTAAGTTTGTTATTAAATTTTGTTATGCAGTTATATGTGATGATGGATGCAGAGCTTGTAAGATGACAGCCGGGATTTATTTTTTATATTAATGTATAATTTAACTTTTTTAAAAAAATTGAAATTTAATAGAGGCCGCCATTTGGCGGCCGCTAAAGCCCATCCCGGCTTGCCTACAGCATCCGCCATATGGCGGTCACTAATAGTAATAGCGATGGGGAAAAAGCGGCTACCGTTTGGCGGCCGCTAGGCAGCAGCTATAGGCCTTTAGCGATGGATTTTGGCGGCCACTAAAGGTCATTCTTGTACTAGTGTAAGTAAAAAATACCAATTCTAAATCATCCAAATAAATGTATTAATAGAAAATAAAATAAGATGATTTATTTATGATTAACTAGATATTGGAAAATAAATTCACTCAGATAACCATGTAATGAAGGGGAAGAAAAAGGATGAATGAGAGTGAGGTTCTAACAAAAGTTGTCACTCTTAAGATCACATTTTTATATTATTTTAACATTTTATGACAATAAAATAAAATATATATAGTCCACTCAAAGATTTTTTATTTCATACACACATGTACTAATTTTTACTTCACCAACCTTCTAATGGTTCAATGAGTACCCATTAAAATACTCTTAGTCAATTGGTTTCCAAATTAGTAGTGGTACACATTTTTTTACAAAAAAGTATATTATGGAACTAATAATGGTACCTAATAGGATTTTTCGCCAACTAATAAAAATTAGTTCACTAGGAAACCACATTTTTTGATAAGATGGGAGTTTCTAAAAATACATACATGAAAAACCCTTAAATTTAAATATCCATGATACACTAAATGGACACACTATTAATCTATTCTGAAAATTTTAATGATCACCAAGATTGATATGTTTTAAAATGAAATAACTCTAAATTTACACATAAAACTAATAGTGGTTTTCATTACCATCACAAAAAATATTGTCTTCCCATATTCATGAAACCAAAATATGCATATACAAAATCCCAATAACAATATCAGTTTATTATAATATTTATATATCTATAAAACCCATTGATTATAGATGCATTATAATAATATCTACAAAAAATAATATAAGCTCTATGAATATCCCTATAACCTTGATCTTTTACAGACAAAAAATTTCCATTAAATGAAACATAAAACAATGATTTTAATTAACCACAACCAATCAGGCATTAAAAATTTTCATTCATACATAATGAAACTAGCATTGTAAAAAATTATTATTTGGACCAAAAACAATGGTCACTACTAAATCATTTCTCATTAATGGAGATTTCTAAAACAAGGAGATGATTAAATACACCATCTCATTGATTTCAACCCCTAATTGTTTAATTAATTTATATATGTAAGAAAAAATTCATCATTCACGTACACATGTGGATATCTAAATAATCTACACAAATATTTTATAATTTCCTATATAGGGCTTTTTCTATAGGATAAATCCGGAATTGTTGAGTATGTTTTTTCACCCACTCATGTGTTATAGAATTATTTAATATTTATCAGTACCTTATTTATTTCAATGAATATAATAATTGACCACATTCCATGTTTAATGAATATACATGAGTCGTTATTTGCATTTAATATCCTAATAAAGACCATAACCATAAATAGTCTAGTTATTGACATATGTTATATATAATAATGATGGTAATCCACCAAATAATGGATATATAATGAATTGAAGAGTAAAGGTTCATACCTACTATAATATTTCTACTAGATCATTAAACAACCATCAACCTATTGAGATTCAATTATTATAAGAATATATTATCCCACAATTGATGCTCATCATAACCAAATAACCCAATCTATTAAACATACTCTGGGGATGATAGATATCATGGTACTACATGTAATAACTATCCAATATCATAAAATCATATTAGTAGTGACACCAAATAATTCATGAAATACCACTTGATTTGTGAATTTGAATCACTATCATGCGATGCACACAATGAATCATTATACATACATAAAACCTCACTATGAGAAATATAGTAACATTTATAGATTTCAAAACTAATTGTAATTGATATAATTTTTTGATAAACTCTAATAAAGTGATTATATATTGATATTGTTCGATATCATGACATTTAAAGGACAATTTTTCCAATTATATTAATCAAGAGGTATCGCATTATTATTGCATGCAGTAGAACACTTATCTCATTAGCATGCAATAAAACTCATTTTTTATCAAACTAAATTTTTTCATAACATGGTAAAAACATACACTGATACAAGATAAATGGTTAAAATAAATTATGAATCATATGAACAAAATTTCATATTTAAAAAAACATAGTTGTTACATAGGATAAAATTAACTTTGATAACATTCCTCAAGGAAATTTGTTGCAATGCTCTTTCCCAAATGTTACACATGATCTCTTAGCACTAAATAGATAATATAAAATATTTTTTATCCAAAGAACATGAATAATCAAAACATAACATCTCCAAAAAACATTAATCCACTAATATGTCTGTTTCATATAGTATATATGGTAAACTATTCTAAATAATCAATTAATTAGAACACTATCATATGTCCATGCTTTGGTTACACCGTATTTGCGCCATAAAATCAGAAGGAAAATCACTATTTCACCATGGAATAATAATGTTTTATATACTCAATACATAATATCACCAAAAAAATAGTAATCTACCAATAGGTCTATTTTATATAATATTTATGTTATGATATTCTAAATAATCAATCTACTTGAACACCACCAAATGTCCATGCTTCAGTTATACTATATATGTGCCATATACATCACAAAGAAAATCACTATTTCCCCAAGGTATGATGGAAATAAATTATCCACTCTTAAACTGATTTATATACTCCATAATTATCAATAAAAATATATATACTAGTAGGAATAAAATCTCAATATATAGTGTAGTATTACTCAACCCATGTTTCTGTGACTTGTATTCCATAATACATTGGTTCAAACACTTCGTCTATTCATTACACATCAGATTCATGTAAACTTTATTTCACCATGAATAAATTTTTTTCCCCTTATGTACCTATGTTAACAAAATTTCAAGACTAAGCCTCTCTATGGCTAAAATCACTTAGGCAGACATATCATAAAATCAAAATAATAATAAATATGATAGTTTTTCTTAAGCATTAAAATATAACAACACCATGTTACTTTTCTAGAATACTCACCTCAACCCAACCCAAGTGGCATCTCATCATCATAAGGGATTCCCACAAAAAACAACAGAATATATATATCATGATTGTTAAATATAATGAAGAAATTAATGTTCATACAATTTTATATAACTTGATGAATATCATAACAGTGTACCCAAACCAGGGTTCCCATCCGCATTGGGGTATACATATACCAATACTACATAGTCTATAGTGATTTTGAGGTTAATTCTTATATAAAATTGAAATTAATATCAATCAATCTGTAACATGAAAATAATAATTTTGGGATTAAATTACTAACAATACAGTACGAATTATTTAATTAAATATAAAATAATTTTTTATTAGTGTTATAATTAACCAATACCCTTTTTAATGAACATTTTTAAAATACATGAAGACATTAAAAAGTAATGTGATGCAATAATATAATTATGATGCATGTCCCCACTCATGTAATCCTTTATTACATAGATTTATATCATCATATTTAAAGTAAGGAACAAATATTACTTTCATTTGAAATTATAACAAGTTCTATATCTTTATACTATGTTCAAAGATAAGAAAATAAATAGAATAATAAAATTTTTATTGTCCCCATCTCAAAAAAATTATGGATTCAGTTATCTCAAAAAAAAATTTAAGCTTTCCTCCCCAGACATTGAATTCTACCAACTAGTGTAAATGGTCTAATCCATTCCATGTATTGAATATACCCTATATGTCTTAATTATTAAAAAAGATAAATAACATAATATACCACTAACATCATTATATGAATAAAACATGGAATCATATTTGAAAGACTACCATAAAAAATATTTTTCACTATGAAATACAAAATAAAATTGTTTAATTTTATAATATTCATACATCATAAATTTTTTTCCCACAAGCACTATTTAAGTAAATATAATATGAAAAATTGAAAAAAAATATGATGTATAATTAACAACATATTTTACTCACCATGGTAATATCTCTAAATGTTATTTGAGAATCATAGTTACAATTTTCATCTTGGCTTCCCTCCCATTCCTACATACGAGACATGATATTTTCACATTTACCAAGGTAAAAGTGTAGGTTATGAGTATAAAACATAGTAAGAAACCAGTAATTATCCCCAATCATAAAATAGAAAAAACTTTTATCCACATATAATATTAAATTAATTAAATAATAATCTCATGTAAGACTTATATAACAACATTGTGTTCTTGAAAATATTACATGATGATCAAACCTTCGCTATTTTTTCTGTATGATTAAATTTGTTGTTTATTCCAATATCCCAAGTCAAATGAAAGTATCATTGTTATTGATTTATAAAATTATACAATGAAATTTTTTGACAAGAATTATTTATCTCATTGATAGTATATATTTGGAATGAACTACCCTTAAGAATATTCAATTATGTAGTTGGTTGGAATAATCACTAATGAATTAATAATATGATGTAATTCTTATTATAGTATAATTTTACTACATCGAAATACTGATTTTGATATTAGGTTTTCAGAAAAGTGAATCCTTAAGAATGGTCTCTGAAAATATTGATGTTATATAAATGTCTTCATCATAGAAATATTTTCATTTTTATCAACAAAATTAGATAATCCAATATGGAATAGTCCCCTAAGTCAATGTTAGTATAATATCCAATCTGTGAAATATCTAATAATTAATGTGTTGTATGAGTCACCCAAACTAAAATGTTATATTTTGAACAAATATATTAATATTAAACATTCACTTTATAAGTAAAAGAAAAATCATGCATGATATAATTATATTCCTACATAATCAATATATAACATAACCCACAAATAGTAGGATAACAAAAACACACAAGAAGCTCATTGTAATATGATTAATCTATCAATTAAGAATTAATAAAAAATTGTTCATTACATATCTAAACATACAAATTCTTTAGTCCAAGACTAATATAATCATTCTTATCACATCTATAAAGTGTCTAAATTTTATTTACGAATTTTACCACCATGCCATGGTTAATCTTTAACTCTCAATAATAATCTTTCATTTAAGAGTATGATTTCTACATTAATCATTATCTTCATTATCGTAGTTTGATTATTATCATATCCCATAATTAAAAACCTGATATAATATAAATTATATCTTATTTCTTTGTATTTCATGATATTATCCAAGGATAATATCATTTTTTACATTTACTACACTGGCTGTAAGAAAAAAGGTAAAACAATTTTTTGGTATATATTGAAATTTACATACATGAAACCTATCGAAAAAATCACCAAGTGAATAAAATAAATGTCTAAAATTTGATGAATCCTTTGTGTTGTCACTATCATAAATAACATTCCTCTCCAGATTATCTAAATTTTAGTTCTTGGGAAGCATATATTTTATTATCTAATTCATAAGAATTCTCTGGAAAAACTATTCCTTATCACATGTGAAACACATCATTCTTAGAGAAATTTGATATATATATATATATATCCACATGATAAATCACTAGGTAAATTAGGAAATTAACCCTATTGAACACTAGTTTGGAGTTTAATTTAATTTCTTATAAATATTTATCAAATTTGTAATGTTACAGAATAATTCTTAATCATAGGAATTAAAAAAAACCATAACTACCCTTGTAGGTTTATCACATCCTCTCTTATGTGGTCAAATCATCTCAAATGATTTATTTTAATCATAAACTTACACCCCTTAACTATATTTTAATATAATATATGTATATGATCCATACCATGATTAATAATAATAGGTACAAACTATATCCTGTTGTTAACTAAAAACTTGCCCTCTATACAATAATTTTCTTTTTCCCATAAAATACAATCTCATTGAACATGTAATTAATAAATTATATTAAAAAATTAAATAAATTATAAAACAATACAGTTATTATTCATTGTTTTCAATATTTTTATTAATATTGTGATATTCTATGTGGATCCATCACAACAAAGCTTTATATAGAACCTAAATGATAATTATAAATCAACAAAACTAATTTTTTGAATTAATTAGGGAAATAAATTTTTAAATCCTTTATTCATAAAGTAATAATTAAGTAGATCAAGAAATAAATTAATTAAAGAAGGTAAATGGGAATTATTGCATTATTCAGGAGAACTAATCATTCCTTAATCACCATAGAGTAAAGTGGAAAAAATTTAAGGAAATGAGGGAGTAAGATTATCCAAAATGGACCATTTATGGAGTTCATTACTACATTATTTTAGTTGTTGGTAAAAATTAAATAAAATCTCAAATCCCATATAAAACTTATAATTGGTGATTTATGGTACATATGGATCCTTCATTGCAAAGACAACGTCCCACTAGTTAACCATTTAAATAGTACTAGACTCCATGTTGACAAACCTACATGCAACTACATTTCATTCCCCAGCTGGTACATATTGCCACCATATAGGGTATCGAGTTAATTTTTCAACAACATCAATTTTTTTTATTATTAACAAGATAATCAACTTTTTTATGTTATTTATATAATCATAAAATTCTAAAAACATAATTTTTAATTTTTAAGCGGAAAAAATGAAATCCAATTTAATATTATTTTAATATTTTAAATTTTATCTTATTTTCATGATATACTAACCCAATGCCTCTTTTTTCACCAACACTTACTAATGAAGTTCATTATAATAATAGTGTATAATACATAATAAATTTATATTATATCCTATAGATCTAATAATGGAAAAAATAACCTAAATAAGTGCTAAAAAATATTTAGAGATGCTTGAAATTTTTAATTGGTAATATATAATTAATATACCATAATAAGAATTTTGTAGGGGATAGAAGGAAAATATAAATCATGAAAATTTCAAATGTAATGTTGATATCTTGATTAATTTAATGGAATTATAGGAAGTTATAATTATATAATACTATTAACATTTTAATGGATCAAAACTCTATCATGGAACGGAAGCAATTCATTAAAATAATTGGATAAATAATTAACCAACTTCAAAATAATTTAATTTTTGGGAAAGTAATTATAACTATGAAATAATGTGTGAAACTAGGATAACAATTTATATTAAGGATATAATGTTATTTTCCAAGGATAATCATTAATACTCATTAAATTACGGTGTTATAGAAATGTCATCCATAAAATCTATTTTGTGAAATTTCAAGGAGCATTATACCAGTTATATTTGATACATACAAATGAATGTCATTAAAGGGAAATGTATTTTATTATAATGTTAACATTAAATATGATCCCATTATCATTTGGTATTTATTTATTAGTCATGCACTACTAGAATAATAGGTATTAGCGACGGGCGATTTGCGACGGGGGCCCGTCGCAAATGGCTCGTTGCGAAAAACGACGTCGTAACAACAACTATTTGCGACATGCCCGTCGATAAGGCTAGTAGTTGCGACCGGGATACTTCCCGTCGCAAATCTTACTCCGTATTTTTTGTAAAAACTCTTAAAAGAGTAATTGCGACGGGGCCCGTCGTAACACGTATTTGCGATGGGGCCCGTCGCAAATACTGTTTTTTATAAAAAAAATAAAAAACTATTATTAAATTATTTTAATGAATATAATAATAATAATATTTACGACGAGCATAGTATCTCGTCGCAAATACTATAAAAAAATAAAAATAATAAATTATTAATAAATTATTTTAATTAATATAATAATAATCCATTTATAATTCAAAAATAAAAAATAATAAAATATTAATAAATGATTTTAATTAGTATAATAATATAATTATAATCCATAAATAAAAATAATAAATTATTAATAAATTATTTTAATTTATATAATAATAATAGAATTATAATTCAAAAATAAAAAATAATAGAATATTAATAAATGATTTAATTAATATGATAATATTAGAATTATAATTCATAAATAAAAAAATATTAATAAGTTATTTTAATTAATATAAAAATAATAGAATTATTTTACATTCAAATATTAAAATAATTCAAATATTAGAAAAAAATATAATTAAATTATAATATTATAAAAATTTAATATATATATAAAATTTAATATTATAAAATATAAATAATATTATTATTCATATTAATATTGTAATTTCAATATATAATATTATTAATATTTTATAATGAGACAGAAACTACGAATAGAAAAAAATTCATATTTCATTTTACAAACTTTATAACATAAAAACAAACTCTAATCTGAAGGAGGGGGGAGGGGGGATCTGCAGATGCCGGTGGAGGAAACTCCATCCCTAAAGAATGAGTGAGTCGGCGCATGTACTCCATCTGCTCCTGGTGCTGCTGCTGTAACCGACTCATCTGCCTCTCGTACAGCTGCTGCTGGCGTTGACGCTCCTCTTCATACTGCTGCTGCTGCTGACGCATCTGCTCCTGCTCCTGTCGGAGACTCTCTATCAGTGTAGTCTGAGATTGCAACTGATCCTCATACTGTGTAGCATAAGAAGATGCATGATCTCCTCTCGAGCTGGATGCCGACATCACATCACTGCCATAATAATCTCCGGGAGTCAGTCGAGAGCTAATACCAACTACCCGACCCTTCTCGAAGGCATATTGGGTGTCCTGCATCCATGCCGCCTCATCAAACTGTTGGCCAGTGGTCTGATCTGATGACTCGGCCTGACTCTTAGGCCAGGTCTATGATGCTGCGACCTGATATGACTCCTGTAGTTTCAATTTTAAATTAAAATTGTGAATATATTATATGCAGTTAATTTTTAAACTTGAAAACAAATAATACTGACCACGATGTGATGCTAACAATCACCTCTGAGCTCCACAGTAGCAGGATCACTATACATCCTCTGATATACGTCGTACTCTATAATATCGGGGTGCTCGATAACCTATAAGAATAAAAAATAAACTGTTAATATTTATAGTTATATAAAATATTTATAAATAATGTACATACCAGATGCTGTCTATGAGTACAGAAAGAACAACTCCCAGCTCAATGAGTCGCCTCTTGTCTCCCCCGATTCTGCCTCCCCACTGATGATCTCCTCTGAAAGGCACCACTCAAGCAGTACGCACATAATACATCCCATACATTGGATGAAATGTACTCTTTTCGGTGTGCTCTACATGACTCGTCAAAATCTGACACTCCTGCTTTCTTCGTGGCAGCTTTTCTTAAATTTTGCAAAAACTGAAGAAAGCGATCACACATGGCCACCTCCCATGCCTTGTGGATGGTGTCACGCATGGTATCCTCGATCAGATACCATAAAACCTACAATTAAATCAAAATATCAAGTTAGAAATGAAATAATTTTCAAAATAAAAATTATTTATTTACGTACGTACCAACCAGTGGCTGAACATCGCCTGCTGCACATCAATGGGAATCTGCTCCCATGTGGTCCACGGCTGAGAGAAATAGTTGCGCAAAATAGCGATGCCCTGTCCGACTGCTATATGCGGAAAACTGTAAAAATAATAATAATTTATTATGTGAATAGATTAATGAAATCATAGTCAAATCCACAGATTATCACACAGGTTAACACACCTCCATGTGCGCGGATCAAACCCAAGACGTGGACGTCACTCGGGGACGGGTTCAGGAATCATCAATCGTGCAAGACCGCGCCCCCTCCGCGTACTCCCTGGAGCGCCTGCAGGCTGAGGGTCATCTCCCAGAAAATCATCCGCATCGAAAGGCAGGTCAGCATCCGTCAACTCACAAAATGTGTCATCATCCATCTGAAACAGAAAATGTTAATGTTGTTAGAAAATAATTGATCATTACTATTATATATACATATATATATATATATATTATGATTGTATATAACTACCATGATATTTTATCAGTGTTCATCTTCATCATCATCTTCATATATGTCAATGTCATCTTCATATTCCTCCTCAACATCATCGATATCCATTTGAGTTTCAGTTGCTTCATCTCTTACCATTTCAAATTCATATGTGACATCATTAACATCATCGTCATCACCGACTCTTAAATGTGGTGTGTCGTCATCAATACTGATGTCTCTTTGTAAAAAAGATTGATTTTGAGTACACTCTTGAAAAAAATCAATTATTTGCACATCAGTGAAAGCACATTCACTTTGACTAAACTGATTGTCTCGAATTTTGATTTTTATTACACTCCACAAATTAGTCAAGTCTATTGATGTAGCACAGTGCTTTGCGTAATAAACTTGATGTGCCTGTTGAGCCAATAAGAATGGTTCATTTACTACGAGAAAACTTTTACATTTAATATCGATGATTCCATGAGTCAGATGAACACGCATGCCTCTCTCTGTATCCAACCACCGACATTTGAACATGGTTATGTAATGTTGTCCAAGATAACATAGTTCAATGATTTCATCAATTTTTCCATAAAAGTCAACTTCATTTTTTCGATGATGATATCCTCTCAAGATAACTCCACTGTTCATTGTTTTTTTCGATTCCCCATATGCATGTCTGTGAAATCGAAATCTATTCACCACATATGCATTATAAGTTTTAACAAGTTTGGAAGGTGGGTTACTCAATATACACAGCCGTTTGTCAATTTTATTAGTATGTCGAGACACCTGAAAATTTGTGAAATAATTATCAATATAGTAAACTATAAATTGAATGAGTTGCTAAAAGATAAAGAATTTATGATACCAGTTTTTGAAACCACTGAGAGAAATTTTTCAGTTGACGTTCTTCGAGAGCAGCTGCTGTAATTTGTGGAATTTGTTTCTTAATATGATTATCATACAACCTATAAAGACCAAAGTTATTTACTGTAACATAAATGATAGAATAAGTGATATAAACACTTATAGTACAACTGATGTCATCTCTTCATAGTTGAGCAGAACATACGTATGAGCTCTCTAATGTTCATCATCCGAAAGCCAGCGTTCATAAACTCCACCAAAACCAAGCTCTGGCTGGTTGAAAACAGATAATTGATTGTCAATTTCATCAATATTCCTCTCATTCTATCCCATTCGGTTGTGTTTTGAAGGATACTCAGATTCAAAATAATGGGAGCAGAAAAAAGATATTTCCTCTTGCAAATAAGCTTCTGTAATAGATCATTCAACAGATGCTTTGTTACGTACTTTTCTTTTCAATTTTTTCATGTATCTTTCAAAAGGGTACATCCATCGAAACTATACTGGACCTACACATTTGGCTTCATATGGAAAATGTAACATCAAATGTTCCATTGAGTCGAAGAAAGACGGCGGAAATATTTTTTCCAGTTTACATATAATTACAACAACATCTTTTTCAAGTTTGCCTAGAGCATCATAATCTGCTGAAGCCACACAAATTTCCCGAAAAAAATGAGACATGTCTGTTATGGAATCCCAAATCACATAATTCAACAGACCTCTTAATCCAATGGGTAGAAGTATTTCCATTATAACATGACAATCATGACTTTTTAATCCAGTAATATGACCATTCTTTACACATCTACCCAAATTGGAAGCACAGCCATCTAGAAGTCTCAAATCTACAATCCACTGACAAAATAATAAACGGTTTTCTTTAGACAGTGTATAAGCTGCTTTTGGTTTCAGTAAACTTTCTATTCTGACATTCTCAAACAGTTCCAATTCTGGACGCCTGCAAATTTGGGAAAGATCTAAACGTGCATTTATATTGTCTTTCCTCTTTCCTGGCGTATCCAAAACTGTATGAAACAAATTATCAAAACAGTTCTTCTCAATATGCATGACATCTAACATGTGTCGGACCAACAAATCAGACCAATATGGAAAATCCCAAAATATGGTACGTTTAATCCAATTGTGTTCTTTCCCAAAACCAGAAATTTTCTGTTGGTTTATTATGGGATCAAAAGTGATGGGAGGTAATGAAAATACAACTGATTTTAACTCCGAACCTGATAGAATTTTTGGCGGTCCATCCCTTTCAACTGTTCCTTTTCTGAAATGAGATCTGTTTCTACGAAAACGATGATCAGCTGGAAGAAATCTGTGATGATAGTCAAAATAACAAGGTTTCTTTCCATGAATGAGCATAAATTCTTTGTTCTCTCCCATACATTAAGGACATGATTTATGGCCATGTGTACTCCAGCCAGATAACATCCCATAAGCTGGGAAGTCACTAATTTTCCACATCAATGCTGCTCTTAGTATGAAATTCTATTTCATTGCAAAATCATATGTAATGACACCAGTACTCCACAATAAACTTAATTCATCAATCAATGGATTCAAATAATCATCAATATTTTCTTCAGATGTCCTGGAATTAGTGAAGTCAAAAAGATATATGGCTCCTTCATCAACATCCATGGAGGTAAATTGTACGGAGTTAAAAAAACAGGCCAACATGAATATTGACTACCATAAGATCCGAACGGACAGAAACCATCTGTGGAAAGGCCCAGTTGTACATTTCTAGCTTCTAAAGCAAAGAATGGATGCACTCTATCAAAATTTTTCCATGAATCACCATCTGCTGGATGATTCAAGCTTTTATCGGTTGAAATATTCTATTTATGCCATGACATCATTGTCATTGTATTCTTAGACATGAATAAACGTTGAAGTCTGGATGTATACGGAAAATATCTCAACTGTTTTACAGGAATCAAACTAGACTTCCCATTTTGTCCTTTTTTGAATCTTAGTTTCCCACATGTGGGACAACTATCCAACGACTCATTTTCCCCAGAATATAAAATACAGTCATTTGAACATGCATGAATCCTCTGAAAAGTAAGTCCCAAATTTCGAACCAGCCTCTTACTCTCATAGTAATTTGCAGGCAAAAAATTTCCTTCGGGTAACAGTGTTTTAAGCAAAGAAAATATCTGGTCAAAATAGGTGTTTGACATTCCGTTATCTGATTTGATAGCCATAAATTTTGCAACTGCTTCTAAGTTGGTCATCTTGCCGCCAAGATATAATGCATCCTCAGCAGTCCTCAACAACTCATAAAATTTAGACGGTGCCAACTCAGGATTTGAAGCTATATCAGCCATAGTTTCTGTATGTTGAACAGATGAACCTGCAACATCATGTACTAAATCTTGAAACCGGGATGGATTCGGAATCAAGTTGGCATCACCTGCTCTGGAACTGCGTTCACCATGTTGATACCAAAAAACATAATCTGGTTGAAAACCAAAATGCAAGAGATGTCCCCCCACTTTGTCAAACGTGTCAAATGTTCTCAATGCACATTTTCTATAGAGGAATTTTATTTTGCCTTCTGAAACAAATTCTGGATTTGATGCCGCAAATGATAAAAAAGTCTCCACACCCTCTACATATACTAGATTTAAACTAGAACCGTTTGGATTTCTACGTTGATTTATCCATATGCGGTCACCTAATAATGATTTTTGACGACCTCGTTGTTCCATATTTTTCTATAAAATATAAAAGCGTTACTGGTTTTGAATAATTTGTTAAAAAAACACTCAAGTAAATATAATTATAGAGTTTACATCATACACGACTGACGCAAACTTTTTATTGAGATAGACCTAAAAATTGACCCATTAAGAATTGAATATGTTAAGAATAAAGCAAAACCTGTTACAAATATTGATAATTTTAATATTATATAAATTTTTTATTATTTTCATAGTACTAATATTATTGGTAATTATTGCTAATTATTGGTAATTATTCCTAATTATTGGTAATTATTCCTAATTATTGGTAATTATTCCCAATTATTGGTAATTATTCCCAATTATTGGTAATTATCGGTAATTATTGGTAATTATTGGTAATTATTACTAATTATTGGTAATTATTACTAATTATTACTAATTATTACTAATTATTGGTAATTATTACTAATTATTGGTAGTTATTACGAATTATTACTAATTATTACTAATTATTGGTAATTATTACCAATTATTACTAATTATTACTAATTATTGGTAATTATTACTAATTATTACTAATTATTGTTAATTATTCCTAATTATTCCTAATTATTACTAATTATCGGTAATTATTGGTAATTATTGGTAATTATTCCTAATTATTGGTAGTTATTACTAATTATTGGTAATTGTTACTAATTATTGGTTATTATTACTAATTATTACTAATTATTACTAATTAGTGGTAATTATTACTAATTATTACTAATTATTACTAATTATTGGTAATTATTACTAATTATTACTAATTATTACTAATTATTGGTAATTATTACTAATTATTACTAATTATTGGTAATTATTGCTAATTATTACTAATTATTACTAATTATTTGTAATGTTCCTAATTATTGGTAAGTATTCTTAATTATTGGTAATTATTCCTAATTATTGGTAATTATCGGTAATTATTGGTAATTATTGGTAATTATTGCTGATTATTGGTAATTATTACTAATTATTGGTAATTATTACTAATTATTACTAATTATTGGTAATTATTCCTAATTATTACTAATTATTACTAATTAACAATAATTATTGGTAATTATTGGTAATTATTACTAATTATCAGTAATTATTACTAATTATTGGTAATTATTGGTAATTTTTCCTAATTATTGGTAATTATTCCTAATTATTGGTAATTATTCCTAATTATTAATAATTATCGGTAATTATTGGTAATTATTGGTAATTATTACTAATTATTGGTAATTATTACTAATTATTACTAATTATTGGTAATTATTCCTAATTATTACTAATTATTACTAATTATTGGTAATTATTGGTAATTATTACTAATTATTGGTAATTATTACTAATTATTGGTAATTATTGGTAATTATTCCAAATTATTGGTAATTATTCCTAATTATTGGTAATTATTCCTAATTATTGGTAATTATCAGTAATTATTGGTAATTATTAGTAATTATTGGTAATTATTACTAATTATTGGTAATTATTACTAATTATTACTAATTATTACTAATTATTACTAATTATTGGTAATTATTACTAATTATTACTAATTATTGGTAATTATTACTAATTATTACTAATTATTACTAATTATCAGTAATTATTGGTAATTATTGGTAATTATTACTAATTATTGGTAATTATTACTAATTATTGGTAATTATTACTAATTATGGGTAATTATTCCTAATTATTGGTAATTATCGGTAATTATTGGTAATTATTACTAATTTTTACAAATTATTTGTAATTATTACTAATTATTAATAATTATTGGTAATTATTCCTAATTATTACTAATTATTACTAATTATTGGTAATTATTCCTAATTATTGGTAATTATAACTAATTATTGGTAATTATTACTAATTATTACTAATTATTACTAATTATTGGTAATTATTACTAATTATTACTAATTATTACTAATTATTGGTAATTATTACTAATTATTACTAATTATTGGTAATTATTACTAATTATTACTAATTATTGGTAATTATTCCTAATTATTACTAATTATTACTAATTATTGGTAATTATTCCTAATTATTGGTAATTATTCCTAATTATTGGTAATTATCGGTAATTATTGGTAATTATTGGTAATTATTACTAATTATTGGTAATTATTACTAATTATTGGTAATTATTACTAATTATTCCTAATTATTACTAATTATTACAAATTATTACTAATTATTACTAATTATTACGAATTATTAGTAATTGTTCCTAATTATTCCTAATTATTACTAATTAGTGGTAATTATTAGTAATTATTAGTAATTATTACTAATTATTACTAATTATTACTAATTATTGAAAATTATTGATAATTATTAATAATAATTACTAATTATTGGTAATTATTTCTAATTATTGGTAATTATTACTAATTATTGGTAATTATTACTAATTATTCCTAATTATTGCAAATTATTGGTTATTATTCCTAATTATTGGTAATTATATGAATAATTACCAATAATTTGGAATAATAACATTATTAGTATATTTTATTATTAATATTAAAATAATATAATTTTTTATATTATATACAATTCTCCTTTAATCTCTGTGTTTTCTGTCTCCAGTATGTGGAGACAGAAAACACACAGATGAAAGGAGAATTGTATATAATATAAAAAATTATATTATTTTAATATTAATAATAAAATATAATAATAATGTAATAATGTTATTGTTCCTAATTATTGGTATTTATTACTAATTATTAGCATTTATTCTTAATTATTGAAAATTATTACTAATTATTCCTAAATACCATTAACTATGAACAATACTAATAATTTAAATTTATTAACAAAACAATGTAAACATAATTAAATTACAACTAATTAAGAATAATTGAAACTAATAAAAAATTTAAAATAAATATTAAATTAAAATGAACATAAATACCATTAAAATTGATCTGAGGTTGATCTCTGATCGTTCTTGAAAACATCAATATCAACTCCGGAAACAAAAATAAACATAAGAAACACTGAACTCTAGAAATAGAATTTTGAGAGAAGGAGAAGATAGAGTTTGAGAATGAATTGAAAAAAAACGGATGGGGGTATTTATAGGTTAGATTATTTGCGACGGGTCCATTTGCGACGGTACCCGTTGCAAATACCTTAGCCATCATTTATTACGGTCAACGGTTAAATAGTTATTTGCGATGGGTCCCGTCGCAAATAATAACATGCCGACATACTATTTGCGACGGGGGTATATTCCCGTCGCAAATACCTTTTACCGCCGCTGGTTATTTGCGACGGGCAATGACTGCCCGTCGAAAATACGTTTCCCGCGATTTGGCGCGCAAAGCGCGCCAGTTCTTTTGCGACGGGGAAAGCTAACCCGTTGCAAAAGACTACTTATTTGCGACAGGCAAATACCCCAGTCGCAAATAAATTTTTAACGGGGCTATTTGCGACAGGATTTATCCCCGTCGCAAATAACCCGTCGCAAATACCCATTTTTCCCGTAGTGATGTATTTGACAACAGGATGTTCAAAATAAATTTTTGAAATTTTTTAGATGGTATTTTCATTCTTAGGAGTGTTTCAGAATGAAAAATATTAATAGAGAGGTTGGAAGTAGAATAAATGAAGAGTAAAACATATGTTATATATCGAACTGAGTATGGATGGATTGGAACAATATTTATAATTTCTTCAAAAAAGGCCATATATTAATTTTCCACTATCATATTTTTATTTCTATATATAATATTTTTGGTGGAAGATATAATTGGTTAGTTTTATATTGTTTCATTTTATAAATTTTATGTGTATAACCTAAAAGGATTCCAGTAATGTTTTGTATGAAAAAATAACCAGATGTGATATCATAAAATGAAATAACATAAATGGGGGTTTTTATATGGGACTATATCATATCAATCCTAAATATAAATTATATTCATAAATATTATATATAATTGTTTTTATGATTTATGGTAAAGATTCAAGGAGAAAAAAAAATATGGTTGATATTGGTTAAAAATTTACAAATATGACGGTTTAAATACAACACTTACCTATCTATACTATAGTTAAAAATTGATTCCTTATAATTTAGTTATATATAAAAAAATAAACTTAGTGTGATGGAAGTTATTTAATACAAATAAGTGAAATGAATGATATGGTTTAGTAGGGTAAAAATGACACCTGAATGAATGATTGATTCCTAAAATTTTAAAAGATTAGAATTTATTCATATTGAGGATCATAATATATATCTATTATAACAAACAATATTATAAATATATTATAATCTTTCATAAATTTAATATATTTTGAATAATCAGATTTAGCACATATAATGACAATATTTTGTTTTGAAAATAATTTTTTATTAAAAATCGATTCTAGCCATTACGATTAATGAATAAGGCTATTATAATTATTACCCTTGTGATGGAATATCATACATCAAAATATTTCTTTATTGTTAGTGAAATTAATTATTATTCAGGTCTTATTGAATTACTCTTTTAGTATAAATGTATATATTTTTTCTTAAATTATTTTAATAAATATATTTTATTTTTTATGTATATTTGATAATATTTTTATAGGGTTTTTGATGTTGGAACATTTACTTAATTATTGTTGATATAAAAATATGTTAATTTAAAATGGGAAAAATGTTAAAAAACTAGAATATTTGATATCCATTGTGATTAATGTAAATATATGTTAGTCTAATATTAAAAAATTGTCCTATAATCATTGAAAGATGAACATTGTGTTATATGTTAAATGATTAACCTAGTTTTTATTTTACTTATTTTATAATTCTAGTGGATCATATAACAATGAATTATTAATTTTTTCATCAGTAAAACATAATGTAAACCATTTTATTATATTATTATGGTCATTATGATTGAAATTATTATTTCTTATTTAATTTGAAACATTGAAACAATATCGTATATATTTTTCTTACAGAGTAATAGATGAAGTGATCATAAAATTTATAATTCATGAAAAAATAGAAATTATTTTTGAAATGAACCATCTCAAACTATCAGGTCTAATCCTAAGGTTCACATGGCCTTATGTGTGCCTCCCCAACTAGGAGTGGTTGGTGACTAACAGTGATGGTCTGAATGACATCTGCAGGGAGATATTAGTCTCAGTATCATGCCATTATACATATATTTAAAACAATAAAAAAATGAAAATTTTAATGTGGATGTGTAAATATAAAGATACCAAATGGAAAAAATGTCACATAAATAATAGATAAATGTGTTATCAATGTGGAATTAAAAACGAAATTATAATTATATGAAGGTAAAAAAATAAAATTAGACAATCCTCCAGACTATGTCCAGGAAGCACTAAACAATAAAATCCTAAAATCAACAATATGTCATGGTCCTCATTCCTTTTCTTGGATCCCAAAAAATGAAATCAATACTTTAATCAAATTTTCTATATAGTATGTGAGTCATAAAACCCAATAGAACACCACTAGTTCATCCTTAATAGATTTTCACATATAAATTAAATGTTTTACATGTTAATTGTAAATGTTAATGAAAATATAACAATCAGGTATCAAGCACCTCGGTAATAACCAAGAAACAATTAGCCACAACTATACATTCATTAGATCCATGCTAGAAAGAATATCATGATATTATGATTAATTAAGATCTAGAAACACAGAAAGAAAACATGATGATCTATATATTGTGAACCTATTTCTTATCCCCCATTAAGGATCAAGTTAGTTATGTTTTTGGTTTCGACTATGAATCGACTGATATTTCCACCCAAAATCCACTATGAATCAACTAACATTCAACTTGTCTAGGAATCAATTAAATCACACAAAATACTCAAGAAATAATTGTATATATACTTTGTTCTTAGTCCTAATGTTGCCACCATGACATGTCTTGTGAACTCCCTCTCTATGTGATAACTATGTTAGGATACTCCTCCTACTTGAGAAACCAAAAAAATACCTTCAAATGCAAGACAACATGCACAATGGTGTTTATTAGACCAAAAAATGTCACATCATCATGAGAGGTAATAAAAACCTACAATACATCTAATCATAATCAAACTTGAACAAACAATAATCGACAAGCACTCTTGTGGTAATAAGTATGATATACGAGTCTTAAAACAAACATAGAGATATCCACATTTGATAATAATCAACTAGGATCATTAGGTATTCTGAAAATAATAATTATAATATAGAAAATATATAACAAATAGCCCCATCAATGTATGTAACTTCATACAATAATTATTTTTATGAAGAACTGCAATTTTTGTTAGAGGAAAGAAGACGAAACCACATCATACACCAATAATGAATGACTCAGAAACCACATATGTCCATCTCTTGTTATGGTATATCTACGAAAAAATTAGAATATAGGCTCATTATAATTCAATGTTAATAATGTCATTAAATATTTACATGACTTAGGGAATCTCCTAATAGAATAATTCTTGAGGTATGCCAAATTATGGGTGTCTAATTCCCCAGATTCATAGTAGATTCAAGAATGAATCATGAGCTACTCAATATTTCAAAAATATATCATTTTTATTTGAATTTATCTTCAGTATTTCAAGAATAAGTAAACATAAAATATATTAAATATTATATTCATGAAGAAGAAGGCCTCATAATGATTACTCAAGAGAAACTTATGAGGATGCATCAACTGTTATTGAGGATTCAAAGTATGCTCCAAGGGGTTGTCATTGACACATCAAATCATCCAAAAATATACCATGGACCATAAATTGATTAAATATGAATTATTATACTTCTATAATAAATATTTATATGAATATTTTTCAAAAACACATACTGAAGTAACATTCGTTATTGATGGTATATCTCGATCCAATCATGAAACATTACTAGAATTCCAGATATTTCACTGATATATAAAGAAAGTGAGAAAACATTATTGGGTATTCATGGAAAACTATGTGACAATACATATACATGTACATATCACAACTAAAAATATTCATTTGATATAGTTTATTAAAGATATTACTCTTTAATAATCCATAGATCAGTCAATGATTTGAGAACCATCGGTGATTTTTGGGGGAGATCTAGTGTGGGGAGAGGGAGATACAAATTCAGATTAGTGACATTATCCACATAATTGGAATTAAATTTATATGTAAAAATTGTGTCAATAATAAATCAAGGAGTGTTTTAATTTTACCCTTGTACCGAGCACACTAGCTACCTAATTAAAATCACCGACCTATTAGTCACACGACTGGTTGGCCATAGATAAGCTAGTGTTGGGATAAAATTTCTAGAAGAGGCAACTAGGTTCATCTAGTGGCATTGGATGGCCATGGAAACCCACTATATAGCTAGTGGGGTTTGCATATTGTTGTAGTCATAATAGAAGCCTACTGGTTGGATAATAGGTTCTACCAACTAGTTGTTTGATTATTTTTTGAAACCATCTGCCAAGATCTTCATCATAATCTTCCCCCACCAAAACCCTAACCATTTTCAACTCAATACCAACCACATAAAATTACATTGTTGGGAAGCATTAAAAGTTATGGGATAATATGTAATCATGAAACATATCGTGAATCATTAAGAATGAGGATGTTATAATTACCCCTATAAGGTCTTCTCATACTTGTAATGTTACTTTAAATGCTCATCTTAAACAACTTGTTATATTGAGATTAAACATAAGCCTCTAAATCCTAGGTAACCTCATAGATCCATCTATGATGCAATATAATGAATACTATGGGTATCATCATCCCAAGAAGTACTTTCATACTCTGGTCAACAATATGCATCGGGTGATCCATGTATGATGGGTCATGATTATCCTTAACATCCTAGGTAACAATGATATGCATAACATTAATCATGTAACTTCTCTAACACGAAACATGAAGGGAGTCATGATTTTCATTGATGTGAGAAGGAATATATAGAATTTAAAGCATATTCTAAACTTGTTTAGTGATTTCAAAGGGTCTAATATAATACAGGGATAATTTTCATTGCTTCCTCAAAAATAAAATGTCCTAAAATAGGAGTGACTCTCTGAAAACATTTACTCATATAGTATACTATAAGGGACCCACCCAATTGTTGGAATTATACTTTTTCCTACTCTGTGCTATAATCAACCTCTTATAGTTCAACTCCACTCTATCAGAGGATATATTAACCATATAAGACCTGACAAGAGATACCTCCCAATCCTATTGCTAATAATTCGGTGAACAACATGGTCTACAACTTATAGCATCATAAGGTTTTGTCATTATAAGTTCATTTTAATTATTATTATATTTTAGCTAAACCAAGGTTATATTATTATCCTATCTTCACTAATGTCTATGGTGAAATACTGAACCCTTTAATCTAGTCTGTGAATTATATTCTAAGATTTTTGGTTAGTCTAGGGATAATATATTGTTCTCATTATCATCTGATTCCATGAGGCATTCAAAAAGACATATTATAACTACATTGAAAAAGATTCATCTATGATAGTTATAGTACTCACGGGAACTCCATGAAATCATTCTATCTCACATAAATATAGATTTATCATCCCAATCACTAAGAAAGTCTCACAAATAAATATTAAATGAGAAACTTTCCATAATCAATTTATAATCACTTATAAAATATCATGAATCAATCTGATCTTGGTTAAACACATAAAAATGTCCATCATAATGTCCCCCCACTTTCACATGGGAACATTAAGTGGTTGGAGTAGTTGAATGGGACACTGGGGCTTTACAATTATCCTATTCTTTGGTAAACCTAGGTAAACAAAACCAAAAACGTCCCTCTTTATCCTTGGACACCAAAACTATCACATGATGTCATGGAACATCTTTTTCTCATCTGGATATACCTATCACATCAATGTATGAAACTCTCACATAATATCTTCCCTAATTGTATAAGGGACTATGTAATTAAATTAAGCATAGTATCCAAGAAATGGTGGTTACTTTATTACATTCATATTTGATATGAGAAATCACATCCCTATGTACTAAAAAGATTAATAGTCCTAAAAAAATAGATACATACATGAATTTTACATTACATTTGAAAAATCAAAATACAACATATGTTTTTCTGGGATAACATAATCATTCCATTAAATATATCCCTACATATCAACCATAATACACTTCTTGGTGTTCAGGGGCTATAAAATAAAAGTAAGGTTTGAGCTAAGATCTTAGTAAATGATTGCATATAGTGGAGGGTAATAAGGCATGAATGAACCAGAATGATCAATTGATTGTTAGATAAAGCAATATAAATAATCAAATTAGCTAGAAACTTCATAATGGATATTATAAAAATAAAATAATCCCATAGGAAATAATAATTGATTTCATAATGATGGAATTCATAAAGGAGGTCATCTGAAACATTCTACCGAGTCCTCAAGGTATGGCATATTACATAAATGTGAACATCCATATAACAATACCTCATATATATTTTCTCATGAAACCTATAATTACACTGAGGGGATATATAATTTTCTCCAACATATCATTCAATAAGTCCAATTCAGTTACCATAAGAATAAAAAATACATTTTATTTAATATGCCTGAAAATCAAGAAGTATACATATATGAAGAACTTATGGAATATCATTATAATACCTAGTAAATATAATAAAAAATTTATAGATAAATATATTGGATGGTATTAAAATAGTATAACTGCATAATGTAATAGTATTCAATAATTTATTCTAACATTGATAAAAATGATTTCAACATCTCGGTAGAAAATTTCTAGAAGAAAAAATCCCTTTTAACATTGAAATCACTTATTTAAAATATAATAATTTCCCAAATAAAAAAAAATTTCATCCAAAATACAATTTTAAACTTCGAATGAATATTAATATTAATGAATGGTCAAGATGATAGAAAATTAATTTCCTAACACATAATATAGAAGCCATTCCTTTTCCACTCTTATAGAAAGGTCAAAAGGTACCTTATTTTGAAAATGACCACAATATTACTTCATTATATTTGTTTATAAATTCATAATGGGTAACAAATTAAATAATTTATAATTTTATTATATTAAAAACATATATTTAAATATTTTAAGGAAAATATCGACATGATAGAGAAATATCCCCTGGTGAGTAGAATAACAAGGTCGGTTTTTCTTATAAAATTATTTTGAGAAATCGAGTTCATAAAGAGTGAAAAACTAAAATCATTCTTGGAATTTAAATAAAATAAAATTTTAGAAAATAAAAAAAAGTAATAATATAGAAATATCATATATTTTCCCTTATTGAGATTTTATGATAAACAATCCTAAATGATGATGAGATTGTGAGATAAACCATTAAATCAACTTTGACTTCTTTATAAGTTTCCAAAAAACCTGTATAATAAATATAGATTTATTATACAAAAATTATAGTAGTCTAATAATATATATCATAAAATTCAATTTTTACTTATTATCATTTTTAACTCATTTATAATAATTCTTTTTTTAAAATAACTTTTCTGGGTAATAACTACTTCATTTTTCATAATTGTTTTTCTTGTTTAGTTTTTGTCATTGTAATTTTATAATCATTACATCATATCCAAAATTTTATTCCTGAAAAAAATCTTATATATATATTTAGTGTAATCCATAAAATTTATAGATATAACAATGAATTTCAAAGTTCATGGAGATGATAGGTGGTGCATTAGCATGAATGTTGTTTTAAACTTTTGTTGGTTCGAAGAAAAGTAAACTAGATTATAAAAAACATTAAATTATAATTATAATATCTTATATATATATATCATATATATTTATTAAATATAACATATTATATTTTTAATTATAAATAAAAAATGAATCACGTTGCTTAATAGACATGATAGTCTACAGAAACGCATGGGTGATATTATCATTTTGTATTTCCTAAGAAATTGGATGGATTTGGTGGTTTTGTGGTGATAATAACATTTCATTATATTTGGGAAACATGAGATACTATTTTATGAAAAATGAAATATATTTTAAAAAGTTTAAATAATAATTAAAATTGAATGTGATCGGTTATGGAGAGTATATGTTCTTTGAAATAACTCTTTTAGATCACCTCTTAAGGACCAAAGGGTTGGTATTTTGTGATTAAAAATAATATAAAAAGTCTATAAAGTAGTCAATAAGATAATTGGGTATGTATGGGTCTAGATATATTTCTCAATGTGGTGTATAGAAGAGTGGGAATGAGCACTCTTTTTTATGAGGGAAAGGACACAATTGAAATTTGAAGAAGATTAAAAAATAATTAAGTCATTCTAAAGTAAAATTCTAAAAGATGAATATAGATTATAATTTATTGAGTGATTTGGTTAAAATATCATCAACCAATAAAATTTGAATAGGTTTTAATGGCATTATAATCCTTTAGTTTTGGAAGAAATAATATGTTAACATATTTTAATCGTTATCATGGTAGTAATTTTTCAATTACAAATGGTTCTAATTTTACTTATATGATAAAAAATTTCTCAAAAACGAACATGGGATCTAATTTTATAGAATATATTAACCCTTTCCCCAATCTCCATATTTTTATGATATTTAAAAAATTTAATAAAATTTTCTCTTCAAAAAATATTAGTTGTTTAATTTTTAAATGGACTAATTTAATTTGACTTTAATGAAATCAAGTAAAAGATTGAATTTGAGTATAAAACTCTCAAAAATATGTTATATTTATCTAATATTTTCACCCAATAAACCACACATATTATATAACATTTAATTTAATTTTATTGTTTAATATTAATATAATAAATACTGTGTTGAGATTAAGTAAGTATTTAATATAATTATAATATCATAAAATAGATATAAATTACCATCATAAAAATAATTTTATTATTCACAATGAAATAATTTTAGTTAATTCATAAATTTTTTTACCCCTATGTAGACATAAAAGATAATTTTATAATCAAGAGAGTGACATTTTGTATTTTTCATTACATAAAATTACATACATGTCAATATCAAAATGATATGGCACCAGGTGGCCATTTTTTGGAGAAAAATATAGAAAGGGATTAACTCCACTAATCAAATAGATTAATTGAATTTTTAGTGAAATTTTAAAGCCATAAGCTGATTTTTAACCATAATTACTTGATTTACATTTTACATTGTTGATAAGTCTTACTAGAATAACAATTCACAATGACCAATAATAAAAAGGGTCATATTTACCAAATTTGAGCCTCATAATTACAAATATTTTTTAAATTTATCCATATTTATTCTATATATTTTGAAAAAGTTAGTTTTATATATGTTCAAAATATGCAATCAAGAATATTTGTTTAGAAGAAAAAAATACAGTTTTTAGCATAAAAGTAGACTTATTCTTATCCCATCTAATGAGAAATATTTTATGAATAAAAACATTATTTAATATATAATATCAAAATTTCATTAAAATAATTCAATAATAGATAAATGTTTTATTTATTATAATAAAAAAATAATGCACATATAAAAATATTTTTTCATAAAAATATTACCCTTTCTCTAAAGTGATTTTTATTTACATTTTTATCAAATGATAACGAGTGAATTCATCATAAAACATAAGTTTTTCATTGTTTAGTTATTCAAATTAATAACCATAAAATTTAATGGCTAGTTTATAATGGACACATTTAATCAATATTTCAAAGGTATAACACACATCATTTAAACTCACAGTTAAGTTCAATAAGTGTTGTCGAAAAAATTAAATATATTTTAAAATATAATATATCATTAAATATTGTAGTGAGAAATTATAACCCATTATAATAATATTTATATTGAAATTATTTATCTCAAACCAGAAAACATAGAATACTTATCATTCACCACATCCCCAGGTTCCCACACAGCTTCCTCAAATTTATCATTTTCCTATAAATCATTCACCATGTGACTAGTCTTTTCTCATAAACTTTAATCCATATCTTAAAAAATCTACACCAATTGTTGTTAATAGAATTGATCATTATATTTTGGTTTAACTTATGAGTTCATTACTTTTGATGGATGATGTAAGTACTTCCTCAGAAATTATACATGGAACACATCACAAACATGAGAGTGATTTGGCGGAAATCCCAAGAAATAATTTGTAATCTGTATATGGTCTAGAATATTTAAGGGTAAAATATTCATACATATAAACATTCATTTCATACAGAATATAATTACCATCTTCCAAGAAGATATGTATAGGAATACCTTGTCACAATCTTCAAATTCAAGTTCTTATAGACTGTGGGAATCATAATTTTTTTGTTGACTACAAGCTTCCCTAATATTTTTTAATGGATTAAACATTAAAACTATTTACTCATATTGTTCATGTCCCAATATCCTTCTCTATCCTAACACATTCCATTAAATTTTATTTATATACTTCCTTTCATATATGGCCCTATAAGAAGACATCTGAATATATATGAAAACTATTTTTTTAGAAAATTTAATTAATGGAAGAATTTGTCCCCTAACACCTTTGATATCTACAAGAATAATCTTAATATGACTTTAAGATTTTGAATGGTACTTTAAAAATAAGCATCTATATAAGTATTTAAGAATTAATAAAACATAACTCTGTATCTATAGCTGTCAAAAGACATTTCCTAAACATCGAGGTAAACCATGATTCTCAATCAGAAAAAATAAAATGTGGAAATCCATGAATCCTTACCATGTGATTAATTTATATTATAGAAATATGATCAAGAGGGAAATAATATATTCTTTTAATGAACTGTGTAGACATTGTATGGTGATGAACTACAACCCAATTGAAATTATTAACTTTTGTGGTTCTGGGGAGTTAAATAAAAAAAACAAGGTGATGGCTTCAAATTTTAATTATTTAATGGGTCGTGTTTGTAAAATGTCCATATATTTTAAGCTCTTAGAATTAACATGAAAACATACCCAGAACCAGGATACATACTTTTAAATATATCTCTTAAGATTATCCTAAAACAAATACTCTTTCAAATAGCTATACTTATTTCCACATATAGGGTGAATAGATAATAGTTAACTATGTTCTTCATCCAACATATTATTATTTAATTATGTTATTGGTTGGACAAGTAATTTATTCATAAAAATTAATATTTTAGCATGATTTTGGTTGATCTAAAGAACTTTTATCACCACCATTTTTAATTCCTCTACAACCTTATACTCCATCATAATCTTCTAACGGATAGAGGGTCTAACATTTATGTGAGAGAGATATGACCTTTTCCACATCCATATTAATTTCAAGATAAATCTTATAAAAATAATTAAATATTGGATAAATTTTTATCTTAATCATAGAAAATATATCATGGTATTTTTTAGTTAGAGCATCATACAACTTGTACTTCATCAAAAAGTTGTAATATATTAAGTAATAATAATATTTAATCATCTCCAAAAATATTATTTAGTTCATATTAAACTCTTTATTTTTAAATATATACTTAATGATTCTATTATATGAATATATAATCATTTATATGACACCGTTAATTATATTGGCAATGGATTTGTATCTTTAATGTGAAAATAATGGATGCTATATCCAAATCAGAAGTTGGGTTATTTTTCTCAAGAATTGTTGATTATAGAGAGAAATATTTAGTCTTAATATCATTATTCTTGAAAAAACATATTATTCCAAAAATTTATGCATCACTAAATATCACAATATTTTATCCATTAGAGGATTGTCTAAGAAAAAACATACTAAATAGACTTCAATTAATTTGAATAAAACCCACTTCAAATTAATCTACCCAAAGTACTCACCCCTTACATGATAACTTATTTAGTAGATTAGATAGTTATGATAAACCTATAAAAAAATAATATGTTGTACAAATAAAACCCAAGAAAGATATTGATTTAAGTTACCACGATTTGTCTATGATATTTCCCAATAAATTCCATATAATAAGATCCACTAATATACCTTAAGTTGAGATTATATGACATGTTGATGATCTATTATGAAGAAAGAATTCACATTTCGTGAATTTATAATTCAATTTATAGTATTTAAAAGAATTATGTACAAATATCATATATTTTTTTTCAAGATCATACAGTTTTTTGAATATACAAAAATTTCATTGAAAAAATTGAAAAAACTAGATCAAGGTAATCTCTAAAGTCTTAATTAATTAAATTCACAAGGATTGAAGTGGAAATAGTAAGTCTAAGTGGAATTAATATAAATTCATAATAATCGTTCCCTGCATGGATGTCTATTTTCATAAAACCACTGACTATAAACATATCTGATGATACTAAGATCAATGATTAATTCTGGAAAAATATAAATCTCTTTATAATTATTAAAAATGTTCATTGATACTGAATAATGGATACTTCTTCTTAATAGTGACATTGTTCTGTTCCCAATAATCAATGTAAAGACATGTTGACCAATCATTCTTCATAAAAATAATAATATGTTCCATCAATGGTGATGCACTAGGTTGAATTAATCCAGTATATTGATTATCAAAGAGTTTATTCTTTAATTAATGTAACTCAATTTTGATCTTTTTATATCAATTCATTGAAATTGCCACCACAACCATGTATGATTTATTTTCAAATCTAGACATCATGAATTGGGGGGAGACTCTAGAAGTCCTAAAAATATACATCACCATATTCTTGAAAATAATAAAATATTAAATGTTGAGTTTCTCCCCAAATATTTGTGATTAATATCCCTCAAATATAGGTATAAAAATCCCATATGATAAATTTAATTTCCATTTGGTTTTTATGATCATACTCACATGAATATTTGATTGATGGTTGATTAATAATATTGAATGTTATTTACCATCCTAAAAACATTATCTAGGATGTATACTAGGAGAGTAAATACCTAAATAAATTTTACCTAAATTTTTATTTGGATGAATAAAAATATTCATAGGTAGAATATTCCGACAATATTATATCAAAGATGAATTTTATACATCATACACTGTCATGATACCATTATGATTTTGCTATGCCAACTCAATATCTAATCATTCAGGTGGTGATATGATATTCCTTACAAAAATCATTATATATAAATTATTTATTAGAGATAGATTAAAATAATTTATTTTCAATCATTGATTGGATGATAAGTATACCGTTCACAACATCACTAGGAGAATCCATGTCACATTTCATAATATTGAACATATCCCATTGGTTTCTTTGGTATTTATCTTGATATATGGTGAATTGGTTGAAATAATATGATATCTCCACATAGTAAAAGGAATATACATGCAAGTATTATCCATTTTCTATATATTCACGAGAATGAAGTCTTTTTTTTTCTCATCACTTTAAGTAAACTTTTTTTCTTTGATGAATGTAGAATGTTAAATCATTCCACAAGTATCAAATTTTTTAAAATTTAGCTTTATATTCTTCCCCTTATCAATGTTTTACCCTATAATTAAATTTTTATCATTCTTTCCATAAAATAAATACTATATGGGAAATTATTTCTCAATATTGAAAACACATGATACTATATCTTCATATAATGTTATTGTGTGGGAGAGTAGTTCCAATCGAAGGAATGGATTAATCCTATAAAATAAATGAATAATACTGATATTTTGATTACATATATAGTCTAACGAATTCCTTTGAAACATTGTAAAGTTAGATTAATCCATAGTAACATTTTCCTTTATGTTTTCTATTAGACACATAAATTACCTCTCCATATAGGATGTTTTAGCGAGAAAGTATTTCTTCATGAAAACTCCCTTAAAATATATCAATTCTATTCTCACTATTCCATCCTCACACACAGTATTTTGAATCATTTGACATCATTTATATACATCCCATGATATATGATAAACATTGATGACAACTATCTCCATTTCATTACTTCTAAATGTGTGAAATATACATTCCAATGAAAATATCCATTACTATGTTACAAATGGTTTTGTAGTCAAATTTTATGATGATGTATTATTAATTCTGAAAAGGTATAACATTTTTACACCACATTATTAATTTTTAATAATCTTCATTTGGGAAAGGCTATTTGTCAAAACTCGAGTGAGCTTCCCCAATAAAGTAATAATTTGTACAACTATATCTATAACTCCAACACCAACTTCATTATATTTCCTAGGTTGGAAATCCTTTTATGGATTAACTTCATTTATTAAATATCCATTTCATTTTTAATACACTATTTCTAATAAATTAAACAAACTAGATTATATTATATCATTAAGAATCTTAATTTATAATTTCGGAACTAGAGAAACACTTATGATAAAATGACGTATTATTTAATATCTAATCTCAAAATAAAAAACCTTTTTTATTTTTGAATAATTTCTAATCATAAACATATATTCAAATATTATGTAATTGTTTGTAATGAAAATTATAATTAAGTCAAGAATATACATATAGATTTTCAAACCATGTGTTTGCATACTCATCATGCACCGTAATTATTCTCGAGATATAATCGACAAACAGTTTTCATGGTTATTACCCATATATGCATCAGTTCCACAACCACATAATATATAGTATAAAAATATGTATTTATTTCTATAAAAACCAATTAATCATAACCATAACAAAATTTTGGTTCATTAGTCATATTTATTTATAGGTTTATGTTCTCTAATATTTTATTTCTAAAATATTGTTCACAAATATTCTACTAAATAACCTATAACTCTAATATTAAGGACATTTCCCCTATAATCCCAGAGACTTTGGTAGCATTATCACTTTAATACTATACAATATATATTCTATCCTGATTGAAGGAATAATTTATTAGTGCAGGAATACTAAATACATACATGAATTTCAAATTACATTATAAAATATATAATTGAACATAGTATTTTCATTGAGAAAAACATTCTTATATTTAGTATATACTTTAATATAAATCATAACTAACTTCTTATAATCCTAGGGGAAATAATCGTATTTAGTGTGGGATCTTAGAATATCAGTAAAGGTATTCATACAACCAATGCTAAAAAGAAATGAAAAATATATAAATAATAAATAATGACCTAATAATTCCATATAAATAACCACATGTTATAGAAACATGTACATGGATATCATAACAATTAAAATAACCACATAAAAATCAATTAATTATTTCTTAGTTTTAGAATGAGTAATTTCAGAGATCTAAAACAAAGCATTGAGGCCACATACTAAGACATATTACATAAATGCAGATGTCCTCATCCAAAATCCCAATCCATTTTCTAACATGTGACCTACCAACACATAGATGTGATATCTAACTTTATACCAAACCCACTACATCCTAATTTCAATTCATTAATCATTTGATTAAATAACCCTACTTAATCATCATTCCATAAAAATCAATAATATTCCATATTTGAAGAAATGTCAAATAAAATATTAAAAGATTCCCTACTCAAGATGATCATAAACCATATATGGAAATAATTATATTTGATCATAAGAATATATACCCATTAAATAATTAGATTACAAATTTATATTTACATAGCTTAAACCAATTTCAATATATCACAAAAAAATTTCTTTAAAAAATTTCATTTTTATCATTAAAAAAGAGATTTAAAATATATAAAAATAAAAAAAATTAAGGAAAAAATTTTATTTTAAATTTACTTAAATAAAATATAATTTATGCTTCAATGAAATGGGTTCTCAGGATGACTAGAAATTATATTCATGTTGGGTGTGTTTTAAAAATAATCCTTTAAATGTTTTGTATAAAAAGTCAAAAAACCTATTTTAGATAATGATGAGAAGATAAGTTTGAAAACATTTCTTGAAATTCATACATGGGTTTATTTTTTTATAAAAAAATTGTTTTATAATGTGAAATAAATCTTTTTATACATTTTATGGAAAATATGTACACGGAAGAGAGAGATTCCTGATATAGCAAATTCTATTTTCCTTAAAAATATTATTTTAGTATCCTGCGTTCAAAAATAGAGAAAAATTTAATTGAATGTTGTAATATACAGAAAATACTAGAAGGAAATAAAATAATTTATTTTAGATATAAATATAAAATATTTCTCACCTCATATGTCTATAAATATAAAATCCTAAAAAATAAGGGGATCATGAAATAAACTGTTACCACAGGTTCGATTTCCTTCATTTGTGCCCAAACATAATGTATTAAATATAGATTTATTATAAATAAATTTTATAAACATAATAATATATATCATACCATATATGATTTAAATATAAGTTATTATCACCCATTAATTGAAAATTATTTGTCAAAATATTTGTTCTGTGTAATAACTACTTCATTTTTCATGTTTGTTTTGGTACATTAAATTTGGTCCTAATACATTGATCATTTTACCATAATATGTACAATTTTAATAATTATATAAATCTCATTTATATTTATTATATATATATATATATATTAATATATAGAATTTAGAGATAGAAAAATGAATTATAATGTTCAAAGAGATGGTAGGCCATATGTTTTCATGAACATTTTCTTTCACATTTTGATGGATGAAAAGAAGGAAAATAAATAATAATTAAGTCTAAAAAATTAATTACTATATTTTATATATCATATATAGTTGTAAAATCTACCCTTATTACAATCAATGTAATGGGTAATTGAAAAACAAAAAATTTTACTTCGTGGAAGAAGTAGTCCACATGTACGCTAAAGCGGCATTGTCATATTTCGTTTGATGGAAATGATGTTTTATAATTGTTGTTTCAAAGTCATAATAACATTTAATTATACTTAGTATATTGAATTTTCAACTTTATAATAAATACTAAATATTTAAGAATGTTGATAATATATGAAAAAAATGAAATGATCTGTTAAGGTGATCACATATTCTTTCAAAGAAGACATTCAAGTCTCATCATACGGGTAACAAGGCTAGTCTTTAAGGAATATGTGAACCAATATAACATAGATAAGAAATTTTATGAAGTAAATGGAATAATATTTCTTGATCTATGTTTCTCAATGTGGTTTAAAGAAGTGAGTGATGGGGTGTCCTTTTATAAGGGAGGCAAAGGACATGCCTAGAATTACAAAAATAATTCCAATATAACCAAGTCATTATCATGAAAAATACATCCAAATGGAATTATATTTAAATATAATGTTTTATATTGTTAAAATATCATAATAAAATAAAATATGGATAACTTTATCTATCATTTTAAACCATATCTTCTTAATTAATCCCACAGATAAAATATTTTATCCATAACTACTATAATGACATTTTCAATAATAAAGGTTTATAATTTTACAAATAATGTGATAATTGTCCCATAAATAGATAAGTTTTTTCCTAGTCAAGATTTTAATTATTTTTAAATAATTTCAAAAAATTATTGTATTTATAAAATATCGTTAATGTAATTTTTGACACTATTAATTTAATTGGACATTAAAATCATCAAGAAAAATTCATAATTAGAATATAAAGATTTAAAACATACATAGTTTATTATATTTACAGAAAATATTCACGTAAAAAAATAAATGACGCATAATATATAACATTTAATAAATCTCAAAAGCATTTATTTTATATCTCGGTTAATTGAATAAATACCTTGTCATCATTGTGTAAACATTTAAGTAAATTATATAATCACTAAAAATTCCAAAAAAATTATGATCTTAAAAATAAAATAATTATTCCTAGAATAAAATTTAACATTCATTCAAAACGTATTCTCATACATATGTAAATATAATAGATATTCTTCAATTAAGAAATTAATATCATATAAAGTTTTTTTTTTAAAACAGTAAAAATGGAAATATCAATGACTAAAGGCACCATATGGCCCTAATTTTAAAAAATGGATGGAAACAAGAAAATTAAACTCATCTGATTGGATAAATAAATTCTCATAGAAATTCTAAAGCCTTATCAAATTAGTTTTAAACCATAATCAATCAATTAACCCATACTGAGGAGGTAAATTGTACCAATAACTATTCATAATGACCAAAATTAAAATTGAAATATTTAAAAATATTAAAAAACATAATTTATAATATAATATTCATTTTTCTTGATTTAATTTCTAATATTCTTAGAAATTGTTTTAAAAGTAATTTGGAAAAATTCCCTGAAAACTAATTTTTAGAAAAATACATATTTTTAGTATAAAACGAGATGTTTTCTTATCCCATGCCCAAAATTTATTAGGTGAATAATAAACCATTTTACTAAATATATTTTATATAAATTTAATTTTAATCCTTCCCTAGTAGTGATCAAATTAATTTACTATAAAAAATACACTTTATGCATGTAAAAATGGGTTTTCTAAAAATCATTGCATATACCTTTAATTAAATTGAAAATTCATTTATAAGTAATTGATAAGTTCTCAATTAATTATAAAAAGTAATTTTTTAGAAATTTATTCAATCCAATTCATACACTCCAATTTTATATGCTATGTAATAATGGGAACATTTAATTAAAATTTTATTAGTATATCTATGTTCATTAAAACTTGGTGTTGTGTGAAATAGAAACTACACAAAAATTAAAATTTAATTAAAATGAAAATATATTTTAAAATATTATGGTGTTATTTAATATAATTGTACCATATAAAAGTATCACATTTTCTCTGTTAAATCATCACCTAGGTATCAAGATACCACTAGTTAGCTGGTCCATTTTCCTAAAATATTATGGGTCTTTCATTGGTCTAGGCTTTACTCAATCAACTAGAGAATATGTGAGTACCAATAGAGCATTCATCATTGGCCTATATTACATAGAATCATACAACCTATAATTTTCTGAAAATATCATCATACACCAATATTCCTCTCAAGGTCATTCACCAAGCTAATGAGGGTCTTGTAACTTCTTGGACCCAAATTCCACTGAATGGTGCCCCGAGTTGGTTTATTAACATGGCGTCAGGGGAATCAACACAAACTCCAAAGACTTCCAATTAGAAGACATGGCCTAAGGTGTGTCTTTGGTACGAAAATAGACTCATATCATACTGTAACAAATCAATACACGTCATACAAATCCATAGAAGAATATGTAAATCAAACATACAATAGATAAATATTTATATGAAAAATAAAATCAACAAATGAAATGAGTAATCTAATATAAAATGATGATCACATAACGTTTCTACAAAGAAGTCAAAACATGTAAAAATATAATAAGAACAATATATATTTAAAAACTCTAGAAAGAACCAAACTATTTATCTCCAAATATCATCACGAGCCTGAGTTGAGTCCCTTTATCCTCTACTCTTAATCATGGAACAATGTCAAATATCAAATTATGGGTTCTTGACCCAGTACACCCCTAATCCAAATAGTCTGTCTGGACACCAAACGGTGGATGAAACATTAGGTGAGAAACAATGATCGTTGGTAATTACCCAAAGGTATATAAAATATATTGGTTATGTAGTATAATCTACTAAGGGTGAAATAAAGATATATCATAGGTTTGAGTATTAAAATGTAATGTTCTCTTGGTGTGAAAAGTTCAAATAAGTGATAATGTATAGCCCAAAAAGGCTCTATAAAAATCAAGGTTCCACCTTCTATAACTAGGTAGTAATAAAAATAAGGAGTTAAACACCACAAACGTGTTGCATACACATCATATCATAACACCCAAGACTTTCTTGTAAACATGTATCTCATAACAACCATGAAATAGGTGTATAACTAGAAGTGTCACATATACCACAACAAAGGTGTGTAGTCAAGCATGTCACACTTACCATGTATATGTCATACCTCGGGTATTAATAAAATGTGTAGTGAACTAAGTCATCCTCATCGAGTCTTAGGAGTATCTCAATGGAAACTCAGTTAGGAATTAAGTGGGGTCCAAGGTGCATGTCTACAGACCTTGTTCATTGTGTGCCCAAAAAACCAGATCCAAAGGGTAAAAATGGATAATTCATCCAACAGAAACAAAATCCATAGATAAAATAGGTCCAGGTAATTCTCTACCAATATCATGACCCATGGTGTAGCACACCCATAGCGTCCATTGTAACCATTCCACATTCAAATTAGTTATCATTTCCAAAATTCATATTTAATGATATACCCACTCAGATCACAATTCACATGTAAACCACTTAATCAAAATTACCAACCTGAAAAGAAGGAAAACCATATCCGATTTAACCAGTATAGTTCAATTCATTGATTTACATGATTCATTTAACTATGAAAGAACTAAGTCACCCCATTTCTAGTTTTACAAAGGAGATGAAAATATAAATTTACATGGTAGACCCCATGGGTGTCCTTGGTTATAAAAACAACCTCTAAATTGATTCATAGTTACTAAAGGGCATCCCTAACAATTTTCATTTATTTAATCCAATTTTTCAATTTATTTTCATTGTACCTATAGAATTTTATCCATGTGGTACAATAAAATCTAGCTTGATAAAGAACCAATACACATGGGAAAATTATAGACCACTTACTGTAGGTATTTAATAGGTTTCTCATTAAATATTATATTCTTATTGAACTCAGATAAGGAGAAAAATGAATGACATGAGAAGAACCTATAAAGAGGGAAAATTATCATGAACCTAAATAACTATATCAATACAATGAAAAAAATGAAAAACAAAATATGAATTGAGTACTCTTCGACATGAATCCAATGAGATGAAATATCGTCGATTCTGAGGTCGGATGGTGAAGATCTCTCAAATCCTAGTTTTGTATTCAAAGGAGCTCTTAAATGGTAACAACATCCAATGGATAAAGAAAAAAATGAATGATTACAAACAATTTTTGATTTAAATTTCGTAATTTTACCCAAATCTTTGGGCTACATGGTTGTCCAAACTGTGGGAAAACCATGCATCCACTGCTGTAAATAGTGTCACCCCATATAGATTGGGTTTACAGTTTGAATAACCATGTGAAAATTGTGTCTTGTCCCACTATCAAAAACTAAAGAGTAACTCACACTATCATGCACCTACATCCTCATGGTTTGAAACACCTTGATGAATCCATTTTCCCAATACCCAGGCCTCTAATAGTTAGTCAGACCATGTGGCCCATCTCGCATGGATTATAGTAATCGTATAGTCTTTATGATTTCCATAAATGATGTGCATTGGGCTTTGAACCGGCCAAAGACACCATCAGTACCCTCCTGACCTAAAAGGGTATTCACATTAGGAACTAATAAGTATTTTAATGAAAAAATGATCCATACCTGATATGAAAAACTCTGATCCTACAATCTCCCCCCTTCATGCAATTCATTCATGAATTTATCTCTCCATGGTGGCTATGATTAGTCTGAGAATTACTCCATCCACATAGCATATTTTTCAGCCTCCTGATGTCAAGTCTCATCCTATAAATTACCATGCTTCTATAGACCCCATTCTAGTGGAACTAACCTACATCTATGAAAATGCATGGTTCTACCAATAATAGGAATCAAAGGCTTCTCCAAGGATGCATACACATGTAACTCTACCTCATCCACCAATAGATTGTGATATAGGTCTGAGTAATAACTACATAGTTGAGATATATAGAAGATTTCATGCATGATTTGGGACCTCTGAGGTTACTGGAACTGATAGGATATCATCCTAACTCACTCTAGAATATTTAATGGACCAACATATCATAGTGAAATATTACCATGTCTAATGATTTGTATGTTTCCCAGCCACAGTGAGATATGTAAAAAAATATGATCCTTGAGCTCAATATCTAGTGTTCATATGAGGGGATCAATGTAATATTTATATCAGGACTATGTATAATTCATCCACATATTGATCAAGTAGACCTACTCTGATGTCTCCTACACAAGACACAATCCCAGTAATGTTGTCTTGCCTGCATCTAACAATAAAACGGGTGATCGACATGGACTAAAATAAGAATACACATAAGTCTCCATCGGTATCATCACCTAAAAGATATTATTCTATGAGAACTCAACCAGGGGTATATAACTCTCACATAATCCCTTAAATCAAGGAATTATACTCACACAATGTCCTCAAGAACCTATATCATATGTTTGGTCTAGACATTAGTCTGAGGGTGGTATGCTATGCTCAAAAGCTTCTATGTGACCAAAATCCCTTGCATACTCTTCCAAAAATGATATCTAAATAGAAAATCTCTATCGGAAATGATAGTGCATGGGACCCCATGATTTCATTCTATCTCTCAGATATACAACCTTTTAATATTATCTACACTAAAGAACTCCTTGGTTGGTAAGAAGTGAGTATCCTTCTTGATCCTATCAACAAAAACCCCAGAAGCATTGCTACCTCAAGGAAACCTCAGAAACATTTTCATTAAATCCATCATGATGTCATCCCATTTTCACTCTGGAATAGGAAAATACTATAAATTTCCAACTAGTCACTGATGTTCCTCATTCACCAGCTAATAGGTGGAACACCTCATAACAAAACCAGCAACCTCATGTTTCATACCTATCCACTAGTTCTGACGGTGCATGTCATGGTATATATTGGAGGCACCGAGATGCACTTGAAAAAATGAGGCATAAAATCCTACATCAGCTCCAAATATGTGTCCACTAAGCCCCTAAAGTGACCATCAATATGTAGGATCTCATCCTCTCCTACAGTACAACTTGGAGGTGGTTCCTCACCTACCACACTCTCCCATAGGACATGTCCCTCATAATCTGATAACTAACCTATCATCACTCTATATCGTAAGGTAGAGGTCACTGATAAGGAAAAATCATAATTCTTCCCTAGACCATCCTACACCTCCAAGAACATCTTAGAGAAAAAAATCCATAAGCCACCACTCACCATTAGCTTTCTGAACTTTCTATATCTAAGTCATCATACTTCATACATCAGCCACTATATTTCCATTTCATGGAATATATGCATGCTTAATGTCAAGAGACATTAGTTATTCAACCCACATTCACTACCATAGATTTCAATAATGTTATGAAAATATATAATCGAGTCTTTTGTGGTCTGTATAAACCAAAAAATTCTCTCATAGTAAATATTGTATCAGACAACACAAAGCAGATCAACCATAACTAAATCCAGACCATATACTATGTAATTCCTCTTATGTGGCTTGAACTGCTGGGACCAATACACCATGATTGTATCCCCATACACCAGAACTACTCCAAGCTCGACAACCGATGTGTCACTATACAATGTGTAGCTTCTTACCCACTCTAGATAAATCAGAACAATCACTAAATTCAGTATCTCATTCATCTCTTATATGGTTATCTCATAGGTATCTGAGCGTAACAACATCCCACCCTTCTTAGTCAAGCACATCAATAGAGCTACTAGTCGTGAGAAGCCCTGTATAATATTATGTTCATTTCCATCTAGTAATAAGAAACATTATATTTCAAAGGTATTCAAAGGATTATCCAATGAAGCTAGAGCTATCACCTTCTCTAGGTCAACTAATTTTACTTTCTTTGAGACAATATGACATAGGAGTAGAATTTTATATATCCATAGGTAGCACTTTGTGTGATTAAAATATAAATAATTCTATCTCAATGTATCCAGAATAATATCATGTTGTTTGGAATGGTCATGTTTATTATGAGAATACAATAACATATCATCCATGAAAACCACTAACAATGAATATGGATAAGTATGGAAACTAGGTTAATCAGTTCCATGAAAAACAATGGGGCATTCGTTAGATTGAATGGAATAACTAAATACTCATATAGACTATACCTATAAGAAAAAGTATTATGATGTATGTTTATAGGTTGAACATGCACCTGATAACATCCAGGTATGATTTAATATTTTTACAAAACCTGGGCTTCTCGAAGCTGGTCAACAAGATTATTCATATGGGTAAAGGGATATTATTTATTAACCATCCACTGGTTCAAATTTTTATAATCCACACATATCCTAATGGTGCTATTCTTCTTTTTGAAAAAAGGACTAGAAATCCCCATGGAGATGTACTATGTTGTATAAACCCCTCTTCATCAAAATACTATAGCTTACACTTGAGATCGTGCACTCTGTCATGGTCATATTATAAGTAATAAAGGATACTAGTGTTTCTCTTTTAACAAGATCATTAGAGAAAAAACCACTGTCTTCATAGATAACCCATAAATTTCTTCTAGGATAACTTCGCTAAAATGATCAACCACAGAATGAAATTCCACCTAAAGATATTCTTGATCGGCCTGATACAAATTATAAATATGTGTAGTGATCCCCCCCCCCTCTCCCATGATTTTGTGGTCTAGCTCAACCTACCTAAACATTCCATTCAACCTTGTGTGTATAAAAATTCAATCTGGTAATGTAAAATTCATCCTACAACAATAGTAGTCATTATAGGATTAATAAGACACTAGCTAGTGCATCCTGAGTGTGATGTCAATCCTAGTAATCTTGAAGGAAAAATTATTCTAGGAAAAGTGACACCCAATAACCTCAAGGGGAAACTCCATTCAATGACATGCATCCTCAGTTCTGATTCCAAAAAAATTTCATGAATCATAACATCCTCCAAAAATGAACCCGAATTATAAGGCTCTTTATAACAAGAAGAAATATAAAACCCTGTTGTGCACTTGTTTAAAAAAAATGAAGACACAAGATTTTAGGATATTAAGATCGTACCACTCATTGTATAAGGTCCAGTTCCCTACTCCTCATGTGTAGGTTGTTAAAAATATATCTTCCATGTACCACCACACTTTGGAGGAACCACACTACTCAGAGGAGGCCCACTCTGCTATCATGGTACAATTGGTGCCAAGATGCCTCACCTACAACCACCACCACCTTGGCCTTATCAACTGGTACTACTCCAGTTACCTTCCTGATGTAAAGATCAAAAACATACTTATGAACCTGGTGTTGAACCTGACCCATACTTCTTACTGTTGGAGGGGAGGTCCTACAGAAACATTGCACATGGCCCATTTTATTGGAATCTCGAAACGGGATTGGGTCGCGATTTCATAGAATCCTCATATGACCTCATCTGTCACACTGATAATAGAAAACCAAGAAAACTATACTCATACCTTAATGGGTACTAATCTCACAGGAAGCCTCAAAATACTGTTTCCTTCATGAAGATGTTGAACTATTGGGCCGGGATGCTACAATACTCCTCTCTGTTCCCCCAACCTCCCTTATGTTTCACTCTATAATCAGTGCCAGTTTCACACCTTCCTTCATATAGGTCAATTTGAAAATGTTAACCTATGATCCAATGGTATTTTGGAGACATTACATGAAGCTTCTAACCCTAAATAACTCATCAACAAGGTATGTCCAAGAAAAACACTATAACTTTGTAAAGAGTGTTGAGTCCTCTATAATTACAATAACACCCAATTCCACACCATAGAACTCAGTGTCCCATGATTCCCTCAGAGTCTTCAAATAAAAGATGAAGTAGAACCTAATCTATAAATCCACCCAAAAAACCTCTCACATCCTATTAATTAGGTTCATAACATTCCACCCACACCTTTCTTCTCCTCAAAGTATATAAGTCACAATATTTACTCTCCTATAAATATGATTCTCTAGATGATAAAATATTGATATCATAGTCTCAATACACATCTCAATAGGCTCTAGACCTCCATCCACCAAAAACGTGGGAGGGTGCTTTTATTGGAACACACATGTCTGCTCAGCCATGGGCAAGTCATATGGTTGTGCTCCCTAAATTTTTTCATGAATTGGAAAACCCCTGACAAGACTATTCTCCAGCTCATGTGTCCATTAAAACTACATCTGACTCAGATGGAATAATATTAGGATACATTAGTATCCCATAGACCACCTATTTTGGAGTGTGGTCATCACCACCCTCCTAGTATATTTGTAGAGTTCCAGATGGTGGAATGTATCTACAATGCCATACACATGCCAAAAAATTATATCAATAATAATTTTCATATCTAAAAGTTTATTAATAGTCATGATCATCCTATAAATAGGTCATACCATAAATAATGCTCCTAAATCTTGTACTGTAAAAATAAAGGTCCCAAAATCCACTAGAGGCATTACCTACTTCCCACTCTAAAGTTGGGTCACGGTCAAGTCTCTATTTCAGAGTTTTCAATATTCATTTCATTTTTATATTAATTTTACCTTTCATTTTAAATGGTAAAACCAAATGTTCCACCAATTTTCAATCTATAAGGTCCCATACTCATGAACCTAAATATAGAATCCACCAAATCCACAACTTGGCACATTTCGGCTAATGCAACTCAAGTTCCATTGCTCAACATGACATAATTTGATACTTAGGGTCTATTTCATTGCATAACCAAGGAAAAAAATATAATAGTATGGAAGGAAATATTTTTACCATCCATGCTTCCAATTTTACTTCATAAACATATATCAAGAAATTATTATATCTACCATTCAACCTGTAACAACATCATGAAAATAAGAAATACATCATATAAATCATGGAATAATGAATTTCATGTGAATATTGTAATGTGACTAAAATTATAAATGATAACATACCATTATATCATTATGCTGAAACAAAATATAACTCACAATAATATCAACATTAACATAAAAATCCACATGCCTCACCAACATTAGAATCAAATCAACTGTAAAAGTCAAAATCTGGAAAACATCTCTTTTTATTTGAGGAAATTTGGAAATTTCTGGTATGTGGGTTAGCTATGGAAAGACAAAACTCATTAGAAAATTCAAATTCCTTTCTTTTTTCATTTATATCTTCTCAATGTCATAAATTAAATGCAAAAATCAGCTCTTTTGATACCATTTTGTATCATCCTTGACCCTAATTCAACTGAATGGTTCCCTAAGCTCAGTTGACTAAATGACCTCAAGCACATTTCCCCAAAACACGATAAGATCTGATAAGTAGTAAGGGACCAGGGTGTGTTTATTGGGATACTATTCCATCTTATAAAAAACTGACACATTTGTAACAATCAAAAATTTAAATAGTAGATGTAGTAAATCAAACAGAAAATAGATAAATATATAGATGTTAGATATATTCCAAAATTCTACAAGTAATCTCATAAACAGTGATGATGATGTCATGTGTCAACAAAGCAGCCAAAAAAGGTATAAATGGTATTTGTAAAATACAAATTTCTAAGAAAATAAGAAAAAAATAACTATCTCCCTATAATATCACGGGCCTCAACTCAGTCCCATTCCCCCCTTATCCTATAAATAAAAAAAAGTAATGCATCGAACTATATGTGTTTTCCCTGGTCCCCATGGGTAGTTTAAGTGAGGCAAGTAAAAGGTAAATTTACATGGTAGACCCCATGGGTGTCCTGTTTTGGTGAAACAACCTACAACATATCTCAAGGTAACAAAATGGGATCCCTAATATGTTCCATTTCATTTAACTCATTTATTCAACTATTTTTTGGGATGTTCAGGAAGGTTCATTGGGTGAAACAATTAAAATAGGTTGATAAAGACACTGACCACTAGAGAAAAGTATAGACTACATGTTGAATGTCCACTTTAGACTTATCGTCATGTATCAAATTTTGATTCAACTCATATTAGGATAAGAAAAAATAATAGATGAAGAACCCGGAAATTGGAAAAAATTAAATTTTCATAAATAACTCAATCAATACCCATAAGATTGAATAAAGAAAAAAAATAATTCAGTACTCTTCGATGTGGATCCACTGAGATAAATGTATCTCGATCCCGAGCTCAGACGACAATTTTCTCCCAAATCCATGATTATGATAAAATGAAGATCTCAAATTTTCATGGATACCAAAAAATTAATAATTAATAGTAGGTTTGAGATAATAATATTTTTTAGAGAAATTTGGAAATTCTAACCAAATTACTAGGCCGTACAGTTGGATAAACCATGCACCAACCATTTACCCAATTTTTTAAGGAGGGGAACCTCTCAGGATTCGTATATAGGATTTGAATATCAATGAAAAAACCAAGTCTTATCCCACTTTCATAAACTAAAAATACCCATACATAATAATTCTCCTCCATCATCATGGTTTGACCAATCGTGTGGGCTCCTATTACCTAATCCATGTCCTTCTGTAGTTATTCGGAGAGTACGACCTATCTAGCACATTTTATACTAACCATTAGACCTGCCTGATATTCCCACAATGATAAACCCCTGGAACCAAAAAATACTCGAAAACCCCTGATAGACCCATGGCCTCAAATTATATTTGCATTAGGCCTTAATAAATCATTTAAAATAAAAATAAAAATACCCATACCTCATACTAAAACATGGGATGTGACACAACCTACATCTTACATACAAGAAAATGTACAATAAAGTTACACTTACTAGGTGGACAATCCATCACAATTTCAACAATCTAAAAATATTACACCTAGTTCCACTACATCAAATTGTTGTCCCGCTATGTGAAAATATAGTTGTGGGTCCTAGGGTTAATGTAGTCAGAAAAACTCTTATAGAAAATATAGTCTTCCCAATACATCAAACATGGACCATAAATACTAGCTGCAAGCTAGTGGTAGGATTCTTTCACTAATGGGGACACAAAATACATGTCCCATAAGAAACTACACACTCCCTCTATATCATTACCTCTCCCATACCAATGCATGATACATTGAAATAAACAATATACAAATTCAATGAAATATGGAAAACCAAAACTAGTGATGTAGTGATCCTCATCTTAAACATAATAATGTCACCTTAACACTGTTCTGACCATTGTAACATTACTTAATACATTATTAGAAATTTCATATAGGATGATAAATAACATATGTATTGGATAAAGAATTTTTAATGTATCACTAAACCCAAAAGGTCTCGATACCAAACACGTTCTTGGGACAACCCAGGTAATTGTAGGCTTCTCTTTACCTAGTTAAAAGGACAATCCTACCTCATACACCACTAACCAAAATAATATCACCTTATTTATCTAAAATATACACATCAAATGAATGAAATAAAGATTATTTTCTTGATGTGTACTAAAGATTATCATAAGATATCTATAATGCTTCTCGGTGGTTTCTTAGTAGATGAGGATGTATTCAAAAAACACCATGATGGAAAAGTTAATATTATGTGGGAGATTATGTTCATGAGGTCCCTGAAAAATAAAAGTTCTTTCACTAGTACAAATCACATAAACAATTAGTTATATATATATATATATCCCATACATACTCTTAAATGTCATCCTGGGGATTTCCTCCACTCTAACCCACAACTGGTGATACCCTGATCAAGGATCATTCATGGAGAATAACTAGGATCCCTATAAATGATCATATAGATCATTAATCATAGTAATATGATAGTTTTTCATTACCATAACCTGACTCAGCATCTTTTAATACAGATAGATATGAGTACTACTATCTGGATTCTTGAATATTAAAGTAGGTTCCCCCCATGTTGTTGTAATTAGCATAATAAATACCTTATTTAACAATTTATCTAGTTGTAAATTGATAACCTTTAACTCAGTTGATGGTATACTTTAAGGGGTATCTAAATAGGTTATTCACCTAGATTGAGATATCTCTCAAAGTAAAATCCAATATAGGGGAATGTCTAATGAATTTGTCCCAAGAGATTATTTGATTGAGATCCACAATCCAAGGAAACTGATTTGTTTGATTCTAAAAATTATATTTAAATATTTAACCCTTTAGTGTATGTTATGATTTTCCTAGGCTAGCTCATGCGTGGACTAACTCTAACTAATCCATATTGACATTCTCAATTAATGAATAATGTCTCTCTATATGTTGAAGTAAACAATACCCAATAACGATAGAAATCAACATGGTCTTAGAAACTGATTAGATAATACATTCTATGAATCTTAGAAAATATCATTATCTCTATAACCATGAAGTCACATAGATTTTCCAAAATATAAATGAATATAACACACTCTAGGATTAATTTTAAGTGGTCTAATTTCATTCCAAATGTTGAATAAAGGGAAAGAAACTTATCAAAAAACATGACCATTATGTCAAATCCAATAACAACCTAAGAATAAATAATTTAATTTTTAGGACATGTATCAAAAATAGAATATTTAATTTAGAAGCGATGAGTAACATACCCAAATTAGTAGGTTTAACCTCAAAATTATCTTCTTTAATATGACAAAACATAAAAACACGTCCTTTATAAACATGAATGTCCTATCCCTATGATGTATGGTTAGTCTTAGTCAACTTCATCTAATCCTACTATTGAAGAAATTGTGTAAAACTATTACTTTATAAACATTAAACCTAAATCCTCAATGAAAACCAAACCTCATTGATCTTGTGGAATACTACTGGAGATGCCTCATCTTTTTTTATTTTCCACACTAGACCTGAGTTTAGGTACAGAACCTATGGTAATGACTGACAATCCCAAAGTAGAAGCACTATGGTAGCCCTCCTGGGTAAAAATAAGAAACCAATCCTTTCTCCACCAGAATAACAATACCCTAATTTATTTACTTATAGTTCTTCTTCCTACTACTGGGAGAGGTACTCATACCTATATTAGGAGGTCTACGATCAAATTAACAGAATGTTTGATGATGAAAAATGGATCAATCCTTCTCTATATCCTTCCCAATAGTCATATTATTGCATATATACTTAGTTTATATCACTAGATCAAATGTTAAGTCCTATATCTTGATGCCAGGGAAAAGGATGATCACAAAATTATGGTCCTTTAACACATATGTTCCCTCTAGGAGAGGATGGAAATAAAGTAGGTAATTGAAACTAAATGAATATGGACACCCCATCATGGACCCCTTATTATATCCCCATGATCGCTTTCAATTAGTGAAACTTCATTATATTGGGAAATACTTCCCAAAATATTTATTTTTTAAGACCTTATAGGTGATATTGTCAGATCATTTGTCTTGTTCCATTATGCCTCAAAACCATAGGGTTGGTCCATGACACATGACCACTACCATCATCACCCTCCTTCTATGAGGTATCTCAATGAGGTGAATGATTCACTTGGTGATATTTTTATGTTCTAGTAGATCCTGTAACTCTCATTTTAATTGAATGTGTGGTGGATACCAGAGTACACATTATTTTTAATAGTCAACCACAGACCTTGGTGCCCATATTCCTAGGACAGAGACATGCACAAAGACTCCCAAATGAGGTATGACAACTTCCAATAAAAATAGTGTAGGTGTAGAAGAATTATATATTTCACCCTCTTACATAAGAAAAAATGGAACATAGCCATCATCCCTAGTGGGATTATCCCAACCCATGTTTACAGGTGACCACTTCAGTCTCCATTGGAGAAGAATCATTTGAAATTTTAAAGAAGATTTAATAAAACCATGTTCATTATGATTAATAATAATAAATATATCTAATCACACTTGGGTACTCCTAAAGGTATTCCAATTACTAATGGTATATATATCCTATCACTACCCAAGGTACCAATATATGGATGTTAGAAAAATTTATATATACTGCAAAATATATAAAAATAACCAAGTTCCACTAATTACATCAATCAGAGATATATGTCAATAGTATTTAATATATATATATCACACATCAATGAATACAAATATATCCCAAACAGATGGTACAATAAATTACTCAAAATTAAAGAACTAGTATGTAAAAAATAGTAACTATACAAATTCAATAGGAATACATGTGACTACTAATATTTCATAGACAATCCAAAATATTTTTATAATAGAAAATTAATTACATCAATGGTAACTCATAGGTCTATTGCACATGCACTGGCCAACTACATGGAAAATATACTACACAAGTCCCATGATGTTATGTATTTTCTACCTTTTCACATGATATTTAAAAAGGAATAAAAAATAAAATATGATCAAATAAAACTTTCTAATGCCTTAACTCAAACCACAAATTCTGAGTTGGAGGATCACACAACCTCTTGTGCACCACCTAGTTCATAGGAGTCTAATGACTAACAATGAGTGTATTTGTAAAGTTAGTGGGGAGATTATACCATCAATATCATGGTCATTAATAAATAATATATATAATATAATGTAAAAAAGATAGAGTATTCATGTTGAATATAATAAATCCAGTGGGTGTGAAAGTATTAAAAATAAAATAAAATGGGCTCCCAATGTGTAAATACAAACTAGAATATAAGTATAAGAAAATAAAAAAAATAAAAAAATAAAATCCTCTATAGAATTTACCAATACACTCCAAACTCTATGATACTCCAATTAAATATATTTTTGGGGACCCTTACACTTTTATAGATACATATACATAAAATTTCACATGAATCAAAATCCCCACACAAGGTACGAATAATAAAAACTAGTAGGATGCCACTAATGCATTATGAAAATATGTTCCCATATAAAAAATGTATTTTTTTTAAAACAATAAATGATCTAAAAATCCTAACAATCACATACCAAGAAACCATATGCTAACCCAGATAACATGATCCTAGGATTTGATTAAGAAACATACCCAATATTCAAGATCTATAATATATTAATGTATAAATAGAGAGAAAGACATTGGATCTTCATCTAAAAAATAGTCTGGATATATATCCAAGTACATATCATAAAGAAGTTCATGGATTTGAAGAAAATCTACAACGATCTTACCATTCATGTGTTAGTATATTGGTAAAAGTTTGATGTACCAAATAAGATGTATGGGAGAGATCAAGAGTGATATGTGGGAGACCGAAATTCAAATTAGTGACACATTAGTTGGAATTGGATGTTAATTTATTTTCAAAATTGGTGTCAATTAAAATATACAGGGTTAAATAATTTCACCCTTGGGATGGGTGCACCAAAAACCCAGTGGGCCTCATCGTCTAGTCAATAGAAGAACATTTTGGCTTGTTTAATCCCACGACATTGTTAGTGGAATTTGCAGTACCCAATAATCCTACACGAACCCAATAAACTAGTTTATGGGTTCCACCATCTTTCTTATGGTTACATTATAGCCACCATCCTCTAAAATCTTCTTCAAAAACTCCCACTTGCAAAAATAAAACACTTTTCCACTCCAAACATACCTATAAATATCCCATAATAGGGAATATTTAAAATATAGAGGATAATTTATAAACATGAAACAAATCACACAATAGATAAAAACTAGGATGTTATATATTTACAACCACTTAATGAATTATTATTTCATTTGGGTTCTCCTCAATGTTATTGAATTTAGTTATTTTATAAAATAATTGATATTTAAGAAAATTATGATAATGGAATAGGAAATTAATTTGGGAATAATAATCTAGTTATAATTTATAAAAAAATCAAAGCTATAGTGAATACTCAAGTATTGAACAGTATTATGATGGTGATATTGGAATGGTATAAAATCTATTATATTAAAATAATATACAAGGAATAATTTTTAATTAAGATAATATTATGATAAAAAATAACTGATGATCAAAATTAAAATGAAAAAAATCATTCATGTTATAATACATTTTTCATAGTTGGAATTGAAGATATTCATTAAATCTAAAAATAGTGAAATTTAGATAAATTAAATTTATAAAAAGATCACCATAATAAATATAACTATAATTGGGAAATAATTACATACCAAAATGACACTATTCTAATAAGAATAATGTTTAATTATTGAAATAGACTATAAAAGATAGTAGTATGAGGAAAACATTCTATAATTTTTTTTATAAGTTATATGTAGATTTATGGAATTGATATATATACAATACATGTGTACCAATTTGAACTCATGAAGCTATAAGAATACTTTTACCCATTTATATTTAGAGAGGAATCAAGATGTTTTATAAGGACTTTAGATATCATTTATTATTTGGCCCCCTACATGGGGAAGTTAATATTGTCCTACCATGAAGATTTCTAACAAATGATAATGTTATAAAATTATACTGATTAATTAGTTCACTATATTGAATAAGACTCAAATAAATATTCTAATATTCCTTAAATATTTTTTTAATAAATAGTTATTGTTCATAAGAAATAGTGTTTTCCAAATTATGTATGTGAGAATATTTTCAGAAATTCAAATTATTATGCTCGTTTATGTGGTCAGTATAGTATTTAGTCGATACAGAATATCATATTTTAAATATTTTACCAATAAAATGAAAATTAAATTTGATTTTTATTTTAATAGTGATTTGAAATTATTTATTGGGTTTTAATGTATAATAGAATAGGAATGAAATATTTATATCGTATTATAGAGAGGCTGAATATGTATTAAATCGGTTTGAAAATGAGGATTATATATAAGGTACTACTATAATTTTCACTATGAAAAATAAAAAAATATATGACCCTGTTGAATATATAATATTAACGATTCTAGTAAATTAAGTGATATGTTTCTATATATCAGAACCTAATGACCAAATATTTATTTTTTAATATATATCATATCATGATATCATGCTAATCCTAAGGTGCATAAAATATGAGTATCGAAGTGGATACTAGAATATATCAGTATAATTAATAACATTCTATTTAATAATATATTAATAGAAGAGAAAAATGAGTATTCAACATATATAAACTAGTTTGGAAAAAATATTGATAAAAATGTATATTTATAAGAACGTTTTTATTTTTTATTTAGTGGATTATCATAATAATGTTTTTAATAAGAGATAATTAGACTCAGTATAGAATATTCCATGTTTCATTAGAATTACATTTCTTAATGGTAATGAATATTTAATATAATTTTGGAACTATAAAAATAAAATAATAATCCAAGAAGAAAGATGGCTAGATTTATTTTCATTACAAAAATATAACATAATAAAAAATATGAAATTTTTTAACAAAAATAATTGGAGATTTCACGTGACAAAATTTCCACACTCCCTCTATAATGATAATTTGGTACACTTTTATTATTTAGATATTCGAAATTATATGAAAATAAATACCATCATCAGTCAACATATTTTATAATTTTTATGATAAATATAACGTAGTTATATTATACTACATCACTTCAACCATATAGAATAACAAGTAAATAATGTAATTAATGAATGAATAATAAGGAAAAATTATCTATTTTTAATTATATTAAATTTTATTTTCTCAAAACATATATAAACTAAGTTATAAAATATTTCTATTCTTGGAGGAATAAAAAATTCCATTTAATATTAATTTTAATGAAAATTTCAATATAATAATTATTTCATCACAATATTTAAATTCATATTTTATAATAATATGTTGACTGTCTTTGATATTTAATGATTGTTAATTAATATTTATCAGAACCTATCATCATATTATCTATAGAAATATAAGAATAAAATAAGTAAATAAATAAATAAATATTTGAATTTTTCCATTAACTTACATCATTGAATAATTATTTTTGAAAACCCTATTATGTTATCCAACATAACATTATTCCTTTTCATTCCTCCAATGAATTTATTTTATTCCACATTATTAATAAAATCAACATCTACTCATCAATTTATTGTAAAATTTATTCTGTTGATGTTCTGGTGTAGCCCTTTTTAGTTTTATTGAATTTAAAAAATTATGTGTAGTGGTGTGACATTTTTAGTGTCCTACCATTACACATTTGAATATTCATTAGATTTTGATTTAATATTAATGGATATTGAGTGGGGAAATTGAATTGTGTCATTACCAATTGGCAAGACACAAGTGAATCTTTTTAGATGTATTCATCTGAACATTGGTATGACCTTGAGATAAAATTTATTTTTTAATGAAATGTTATATATATACTATCATATTTCATATACCGTTATATTCATCATTCTACTATAAAGTTATTAGTTTCTATAAATTTAACCAAAATACAATAAAATAAAAAATCGATTAAGTATATATATATAACTCTCATATATACCAAATACTCTACAAAAAATTCCTTTTCAAAATCCCATACCCATTAATTTTTTTCTTGTAATATAGGGAAGGACCATGCTACGTTATTCAATAACATTTGAGGTTTTGATACATGGAAAAATATCAAATTCTTGTTGTAAATGTGCCTCAAAAACACATTCTAGGAATATTATTCATTTTTCCAATTACCTGTTCAAAATATTTTATTTATTTATTTTTTCATAGATGTATAATATGTCAAAAATATAAAAATAAAGAGTACTATAAGTATTTCAAAATTGAAAAACAACAATTACAAAATAGGTTAGATCAATACTTAAATTTTTTCTAAAAATATGTATTATAATATATAATAAAATCCTTGTTTCATTCAATAGAAATTAATCAAGATATATGTGTCTGAAATATAAATCATATAAATTTTGTTAATTCAATTATTATTACGAATTTAAATTTAAGAAGTAATATTATAATGATTTTTAAAGGGCGCATGAATTCTTTATCATTTTATGTTAAATATATCATTATAATATAAAAAATATCATAATTTATAAATTAAACAAAACATAAATATAAAAAATCTAAATATATAATTGTAATAAAATATTTATAATATAAAAATTATAATGAAGTATTTCTATAAATATATATGTATCTAATTTAATTTAATTAACTATTAAAATAAATCCAAAGTCAATTTGTCTACACTGAAATAACACATTCTGGTTTATATAAATATTTATATAGGATATTTCTTCAACATTTTCAAAATTATTATTAACATATTTTAATAAATATTATTAAGTAATATTTTAAAAATAATAATGTATATATATCTACTGTTAAACAAACACACATATAAAACAAATGAAATTTTGATCACATACCCAACACTAAAAAACTAAACTATATGTCTAATGTTCAAAATTACTTGTGATGTATTTTGATTGGAAATTTTATTAAATATATATTTTGTTTTAAATATTAAATTATAAATATATCACTCATGTAATTTATTCATTAGTTTATAAAATAATTTTCAAAACCCATGTAAAATATATAATAAATCAAGTTCATGCCTTTTTAAATTTTATAAATATATTGTATGGATTAATATATAAGATGGTTATTTTATATGAATTTGTAACTATAAATGAGATGAATAAATTCTTACTGAATTTTTTTAATTAAATAAATGTTATTTAAAAATCAAATTAAAAAATTATAGAATTTAAAAATGTTAAAATATAATTTATTTATGGAATTTTCATATTGATATTAGCTTCCGGTATTTTCTTTTGAATATTTGAGAAGATTCATTTTTGTGTAATTAGGTTAAAATATGAATTTTTAAATAAAAATTATTTATTTCCAAGGTATTATAATGTTTATTTTTTTGGATAGTTTTTGAAGTTAAATAAGTCCCCTTTGATTAGTAATAATCAAAAAAATACCATAGGAATCTGTATTATATAAATCTTCTACAAAATGCTTAATTTATTTCAAAGACAATTCTTCTAAAAATTGTTTCTGATTACATATTGCACACAAATATTTAAATTAATTTATCAAAATTGTTAAAATTTAAAATACAAAAATTAATATCACATATTGAATTAGTAGGTAAAAATTTCGTTATGTGCTTAACTCTATTTATTTATAATGAATAGTTTTCATGATTAAACATTATCACTATAATAAAGGTATAAACTGTTAACAATGGGTTTAAAAATAAGTGGAAAAGATTAAATTAATAGAAAACTTGTATGAATTCAATTTTTTCAAGTATATTAATACTTTACTCTATCATGGATCTGAAATGATTTCATTTAGTTCAACATGGCATTGAGAGAAACATAATTTATATTTAAGGGATTAATGTATTTATAAGAGTGGAACTCCAATTAATTATAAAATGGAACCTCTTATCCTCACTTCTTAACACCCATTGATATACTCAACTAAGCCATGATCATCCAATATATGTTTCCAATGTCCATCACCACAAATTATGGGGTATGGCTTTTACTCCCGTGTTTTTTGGAAGCATATTCTTTTTATAAACCATATTTTTATAATTATAAACTATTTTTTATTTTTTTAAAGGAATTTAAAATGATTACAAAATAGATCATATGAAATATTAATTAAACTGACACCAAACTATTTATTCATATGTGTAATGATACACTAAAATATCAAAAAAATACATATTTGAAAACATTAAATATTTATCAGTATGGAAAAAATACATTAATTAGAATTCTATAAATATATATGGAACTTTTGATAGAAATGATGAAATTATTCACAACTAAGAATTCTCTAGGATCATCATCATCCTTAAAGATCATTAATTTCCAAACAAAAACAATCATTAACCCAGTTCTTCTTCTTGAGGTACGAGTTGCTTCCTTTCTATTTTTCCATAAGTGTTTTTGAGAAAAGAAGGAAAACGATGAAGATCCCAAATTTTATGGGTACACGCTGTGTACTTTTCCATATGTCGTGTACTTTGGTCATGTGGGATGAGTACACAGGGCATATATGACTATTGGCGATGAAGGGTGTAGAAACTGACTATACGCCGTGTACTGGGTATTTACACGCCTTGTAATTAGTCAGCAGGTGAACAGTAAGGTAGTGGGAGTAGCCGCCAGCTGTGCGACAGTACATGTATTCCAAAACACATCTTGTGTACTCATGTCGACAGATGAATAGTGTGGTGGTGAAAAATAGTTGCCAGAGGAACCTCTAAATGATGAAAAGTACACACAGTGTACTTGATAGTACACATCGTGTAGTTTGTTTTTCATTCATATAATGGGCAGTAGCCTCCTCATTTAGAAGAGGGGGCTTTGGATGCGTTTGGAGCTCGGGAGGAGAGGTCGGAGCATGGAGGAGCTCTCGATCACAAGACGAGAATCCATTTATTCCACCGTCAATCTTGTTTGAACAGTGCGGGTAATACCTTCCTTCTCCTAGAGTTGTTCTTTCTCATTCTTCTTCTAAGGGATATTATTTATGTTTTAATGGGAAATCTCTTATCTCAAATCTATGTCGTTCACTTGGGTTTCGAGAGGCACCGTTCGTGTATATTGATTAATTGAGATTGTGGTAGTTGGTTTGGGGTTTAATTCCAACTATTGAGTTTTTTTTGTGTACCATTGTGCTACACGCCAATGTTTGGGGTGTCGTACGGCTGAGGACTTGGCAGCTCAGATATCTAGAACTACACAAATAATCTAATTATATATATAAAATGTTGATTGGGATCATTTCTTGGATCCAGGGCCAACCCATGGGTGTGTTTCCCTTGTTTATCTGTTTTTCCAGGATACCTATGGGTATACTGTGATTTCTAGCATGCATTGAATTGAATTGAGAGGAATTGTATATAAATTGTGTTCTTATGTGTTGGGCTTGGCCGGGTTACTTGCTTAGCCTAAGGGCACAGTTCATTTAGCCTGTAGGAATCTTTTAACATGCCTGTGGGAAGTAGTTTCTGTGCTTGTGGGTGACACCTCATACGCCTGCGAGCAATATTCATTATGCCTGTGTGCAGTCACCTGCGGGTTTCGATTCCGATTACCTGAGAGTAAGGATTTGCATATGTGTGGAAAACATTTACTTTTTATATTCACTATGGTGATTTAATATGTTTTACATGCCAACCTAAAGAAGAAGCATGGAATTAATAAATGACTAATAAGGTGGCAATGTAACTGGTAGAGATAGTTACATCTGAGTACTTCCTAGTTTACTGCATTTTGTTATTGTACAATGCTGTTGCACATTTTCACTGACAGTTGTGAAATGGCCATTAGTGGTTTCCAATTGGGATTTATTTCTCACACCTTGTTTGGGTCATGTCTTCGGCCCAAATAGATTATATTACTACAGGTGTAGATAAGGGTAAGAGTCCCTATATAGGTACTTGATTGTTGTAGAGGAGTAGGAGAGCATGGGACCAAGCATAGGCTAGCGATGCTGCAGAGTTCCTACTGTAGTATTTTTTTTCCTTTGATGTACTTTTACTTTGTATTGGATTGTTTCAGATTTCAGTGTATCTTGTTTTGGATGATTTCCTAGACTTGGAGACATATAACATCATTATTTATATATATGATTATTGTTATATTTTACTTTTGTACTGTTATCCATTTCCATTGGGTATTGTTTACTGCTTCTACGTTTTGTATTTTTATATCTATTTTTGTTGCGCTACACTTTGACAAATGTGGGCCTAGTTTCCCAACTATCAGACCTAGGCCCTCGCTGCTTGTCGGCAGCCTCTGGCATTTTGAGAAATGCACTTGAGGCTATTTGACCAACTGGGTTTGGGGCACCCATTGAGTGGCACCTGGATATGAGATTTTACAAAGTGATATCAGATGGGTTTCTTTTCTTTGACATACTGTTTGGAGCCTATAGATAGTGATATGACGGAATAGGTACTTGGTAATAAGCTGTTCTTGGGAGTAGCTAACCCGAGTACAGGGAAAATCCAATTTACCTCGCGTTGCAATTTTTCTGATTTTGTAATTTTACAGTTGATTTGATTTTTACCTTTGGGTGATGCACTTGTTGTGTGCTGCTTATATTTTTATACAAGGGTTCTATTTAGTTTCAACCCAATGAGATGAGGGTATGCCATCTCATGCATCATTTAGGCACATGTTATAATCACATTCCATACATAGTTTCCATGCCATGTAGGTTCTTTAGAAATTGCTTTTTGTTGTGATAGATGTCGTGCTAGAAAATTCATGCTATTGTGATAGATGCTTTGATAAATACCAGCTATTTGATAGGGTATTGTTATGTAAGGTTCTGTGAATGAACGCCAAAATTTGGTTTTTTAGGAGTATGGGCCCTCATCAACTTGAATTTAGTGGACTATTGACTTGTCTTCCTTATTATAACACGTATAATATGCCAAGATTTGATTCTCAGGGAGTGTGGGCCCTCAACGATCGGAATTTGGTACTTTGGTGTTGGTTTCAGTGTTTTCTGGGCTCCAGAGTAGTTCCTGAGGCTTACTGTCTAGAAAAACCAAGAATACATGCCCTGTAGGTTTGATTACATGCTGTTTAATCTTCTGTTTGAAAAGAAATGTAAAAAAAATTAAGTACACATCGTGTAGTTCCTAACCATGTCATAGGCCGTGTAGGAAGGAACACGGGTTGGGAAAACACTAAAGGGTACATGCCGTGTACCGGTTGTACTCGCCGTGTCAAGCTGACCTTGTGTCCGCCCATGTAACTAACCACACAGATAGAGGAGATCCTCATTTATACACATTGTGGCCATATGGAACACGCTGTGTAGTGTGAGTCGTGTATCCGACCATGTAACTAACAACACGGGTTATCGAAGCTCGTCTAGTACATGCCATGTACCTGAGGGACTTGCCGTGTAGTCTTGACCAGTGAAAGACCATGTGGACTTGGTCGTGTGGATGGGGAACCGAGGTGGTGTACATTCCTTGTACGGGTGTAACATGCTGTATAGAGTCAGCCGAGTAGCCGACCGTTTCACTAAAAACATGGGTAGTTGGGATATAATCTATACATGATGTGTCTTTCTGGAACACGCCGTGTAGTGTGAGCTACGTACCTAGATTTGTAACGGACAACACTGGTCATTGAAGCTCATCTAGTACACACCGTGTAGTCTCATTTAAAGTAGAGCCGTGTGGCTATACCATGTAGAGGGACTCGGGCAGGGGAGAAAAATCTAGTACACATCATGTGTGTTGAAAACATGCTGTGTGTTTTGGGGTGTTACACGAGCAGTTTTGGAAGATGTACATGCCCATGTGGAAGACTTAAGGGAACACACCTTTTTGTTATTATACAAGCCATTTCTTCTTATTTTGTAAAACATGACTGTTTTCTTCCTCATATTCCCTTCTTACACTACTTGTTTCTAGTCTTTGCTTATCTTGATCTAAGGTGTGTGTTTGACCTTGAAGAGTCATGTCATCGAGACGACCTTGAGTTGTTCGCCAGGAGAGTGGCAATGAGTACACTCCAGAGATGGTAGGCCATAGGCTACTGATGGATCCTCTAGTAGAGCTAGATGCTACGCCAGCCGTTATACCGGGCATAGCCACTAATGCATAGTTTTGTGAAGGCTTCATGCAGTTTATGCAGATCTTTCATGGAGCACTGCCAGCTACCAAATATATGGAAGAGATGACACACATATTTTAGTCTCTGGATCCGCCTACGTTTTCCAGGGATGGAGGAGCATAGGATGCGGAGTCTTGGGTGGGTTATGTGCAGACTATATTCGATCATATAGAGACGCCTCTAGGGTGGAGGGTCAAGATCAGTATATACATGTTGTGTGATTCCTTCAAGAGGTGGTGGAATGTCACCACCCAGACCGAGCATCACCACGACATGGCGTGTGAATATTTTCAGACAGTCTTATATGATTTTTTCTTCCCAGAGACACTGAAGGAAGATCAAGGTCGAGGGTTCATGAATCTGAAGCATGGTTCCATGTCAATGATAGATTATTCTGTACAATTCACCGAGCTATAGAGTTTTTTACATGTTCTTGTGGGAGATGAGACGTTGAGGGCTTGATGCTTTGAGAATGGTCTTTGATGTGACATCTGAGAATTGGTGAACATTTTCAGGTTTCCTAAAGTGCATGCTATTATAAACATGACCCTGATTACTAAGCGTAACCTGTGTGATGCTAGTGGTGGATGTCAGGGCAGTTCAGCATTAGTTTCTAGTACTTTTTCTACCGGTAAAAGAAAGAGATAGATGGGTTTCTCTCATGGTAGCAGTACTAGTCCGCAGAATTCTTCAGGTGGCCAGGTCATGTGCTACTAGTGTGGTAGAGAGGGGCACAAGAGACCTTAGTGTCCACATGACCTAGTGGAGTGCCGAGCTTGTGGAAGGATGGTTCATCTGCAACACTTTTGTAGGGATTTCCACTGTTGGCTAGTGAGAGGGGTTCTATGTAGACTCCGTGTGCGGGAGCAGGGCCAACAACTTCTTACTAGTTAGGAAATTGGGATACGTCGGGGCGTTCATACCGAGGTGGTGGTCGTGGCCGTGGTAGCTAGACCCTGGGACCTCAGAGACAGCGGGGTGGGTCAACTCAGGGTAGCCAGTCTGTGTTGTAGGGCTGTGGCACTTGGAGGAAAATGCAGTGCAACAGACCCAACAGGAGTAGGATCCTAGAGCTTCCACTATCAGAGGTACTATTCTAGTTCCTTCTGTTTTGTCTTAAATACTTTTTGATACTGGTGATACACATATCTTTATATCTGTTCCTGGTGTGGAGAGCCTTGGGCTCTTTGTTTCTAATTCTTCTGATGTTATTACGCTAGACACTCCATTGGGGATTAGAACAGAAGGTGTGCATCAGTGCAGGGAGTTCCCCTAGAGGTTGGTGGATGTCACTTTCTGCGGGACCTCTATGTCTTATAGATGATGAGCTATGATGCCATTCTCGGGATAGACTGGTTGGTTCCTTTTCAATCCTTTGTAGATCGCTACTGTCGCAGGGTGTGTTTCACGTCACTAGAGGGCATAGAGTTTCTATACAAGGGCGAATGGGATGTCCAGGTGAGCCGAGCTGGACCTGAGCATCGTAGGCAAGGTGGAGTGACAACCCAAATTGTGACCTTATATCTGGATGACTAAGGAACATGTCAGAGGGATTTACCTCCATTAGTTGATGGTTTCAAGGATGTCTTCCTGGACTAATTTTCATGTCTTCCTCCGGAGCGAGAGGTGGATTTCTCTATTGAGCTAGTTCCAGGAGTAGCACCAGTGTCCATTCCTCCTTATAGGATGGCTACACCAGAGTTTCAGGAGCTCAAGAGGTAGTTTAAGGAGTTTCTGGCAAAGGGTTTCATCTGAACCAGTACTTCTCCTTGGGGTTCGCCTGTCCTGTTTTCAAAGAAAGCGAATGATACGTTCAGAATTTGGGTAGATTATCATATGCTGAACAAGTTGATGGTCATGAACCGATATCCCTTGGCAATGATTTATGATCCTTTTGGATCAACATTGAGAAGCACGAGTGTTCTCGAAGATTTAATTGAGATCCAGATATAATCAGTTTCATGTTAGATCATCAGACATACCACTTACAGCCTTTTGGAGCAGATATGGTCTATAGGAATACTTGTTCATGCCGTTCAGACTCACAAATGTGCCAGCAGTTTTCATGGATCTGATGAATCGTGTGTTCCACCGTTATCTAGATTATTTTGTGGTAGTCTTCGTGGATGATATCTTTGTGTAATCCCACACTCGACATGACCATGCTACCCATATTGAGATCATTCTGAGTAAACTGGGAGGGTATCAACTAAATGCTATGCTCTCAAAGTGCCACTTTTGGATGGACCAGATACACTTCCTGGTTCATATTTTCTTAGAGGCAGGAGTTGTAGTAGACCTAGAGAAAGTGAGAGAAGTATTTTCTTGGGAGCATCCCAAGAATGTATTTGAGATACAAAGTTTCTTGGGGCTGGATGGTTACTACATTCGCTTTATACAAGACTTCTCGCACTTAGCGGCACCATTAATGGGTTTGACTAATAAGGGTGTGAAGTTCATTTGGTCAGAAACTTGTGAGAATAACTTTCAAGAGTTGATGGGAAGGTTTACATCAACACTAGTCCTGATACTTCTTGAGAAAAAGAAGAGTTATATAGTTTACTACGATGCATCAGGTATTGGGCTAGGAGTAGTGTTGATGTAGGGCGATCGAGTAGTTGCGTTTGGGTCTCAACAGTTGAGGCCACATGAGAGGAATTACCAGATTCATGATCTCGAGTTGACTACAATTGTTCATGCGTTACACTATTGGAGACATTACCTCTTGGGAGAACATTTTTTGGTGTTCACATACCACAAGAGTTTCAAATATATCATTACCCAGCGTGAATTGAATCTAAGATAGTGATGGTGGGTTGAATACCTTCAGTTTTTCGACTATGATCTTGCCTATACACCTGATAAGGGTAACATAGTTGTTGATGTACTGAGTAAGAGGAATCAGTTACAGGCAGTGCAAGAGTCCAACGATTAGTGGAAGCTTAGGGAATTGTTCTCTGAGATGCATTTGGAGTTGCACAATAGTCAGGGGCGAGCCTATATTTCATCTTTATCTATGACTTATACCATCCTGGATAGAGTGAGGATGAGACAAATATCAAATTTAGAAGGCCTAGATCTACAGGAGTCAGTGGAAAGTGAGAACCCTCCTCTTGATTGGACAATAGGAGATGATGAGGTACTGTGTGTCCATGGATGAGTATGGGTTTCTGGGGATATACACGAGGAGCTGATGTGGGAGTTTCATGCTTCATCTTGGTAAATGAATCCCGAACTTACCAAGATGTACCATGACTTGAGACGTTAGTATTGGTGGCTCAGAATGAAATGCATATTAGCTGGTTTTTGTTGTAAGATGTTCCACCTGTCAACTGGTGAAGGCTGAGCATTAGAATCCATCTGGACTGTTACAATAGTTACCTATTCAGGAGTGGAAGTTAGATGATGTCACGATGGATTTTGTAATCGGGTTGCCAAGGTCACCTGGAGCCCGTGATGCCGTGTGGGTTGTTGTGGACAAACATACAAATGTAGCTAAATTTTTTCTGATCAATGAGACCTTCAGTGTTGACGAGCTTCATATGTTGTATATCCAGGAGGTGGTACGTCTTCTTGGGGTCTCTAATTCTATCGTTTCGGAAAGGGATGCCTGTTTTATGTCCCATTTTTGGAAGGATGTTCAGAGGGATCTGGGTACATAAAGGCTTCTGAGCACAACCTACCACCCTCAGACTGATGGCCAGTCATAGTGTATGATACAAGTGCTTGAAGACATGCTGCGTGCATGTGTCCTGGACTTTGGGGGCTCTTGGGAGTAGCACATACCCCTGGTCAAGTTTGCATACAATAATAGTTTCTAGGAAACTATTGAGATGGAACCTTACGAGGCTTTATATGGTAGGTCATGCAGATCACCTTTGTACTGGTTGGAGGTAGGTGAGGTAGCTTTTCTTGGACCACGTCTCATGAAGTAGACTTCAGATCATGTCCAGTAAATTTAGAAGTATAAGGCTACCACACAGTATCGTCAAAAATCTTATGCTGATTGTTGTAGACAACCCTTGGAGTTCGTGGTCGGGGATCAGGTTTTAATGTGGGTTTCATCGAGGTTGGTACACATGCAGATCAGAAGACAGAGAAACATTTAACCAAGTTATGTGGGGCTGTTTGAGATTCTGGAAAGATTCAGGCTGATTGCCTATCAGTTGCTGTTACCACAGAGGTATCGGGCCATGAACGATGTCTTCCATGTATCTCAGTTATGCCATTACCACTCAGTCCCATCTCAACTCTTTCGTCCTGATGAGGTTGAGATTCAGCCCGATGAAACCTTTGAGGAGCATCCGATTCTTATTGTTGATAGAAGCATGAAGGTTCTCTCAGGCTGGTCTGTTCCTCTCATACGGGTGCTATGGCAGCATGGCCAAGTGCAGGATGAAACCTGGGAGCAGGTGACCGACGTACGTGGTCAGTGTCCAGAACTGTTCTGAGCTTTATCTTCACCACCCTTGGAAGGGCAATTCAGGGATAAATTTATTTAAAGGGGGAAAGTTTATAAGAACCATGGTCTTCTTCTTATGGTACTAGCTTCTTCCTTTCCTTTTTTCCTTAAGTGTTTTTGAGAAAATAAGGAAAATAGGGAAAAATCCTGAATTTTAGGGGTACACGCCGTGTACTTTCCCCCACGCCGTGTACTTTGGCCATGTCGGGTGAGTACATAGGGCATGTAGGCCTGTCAGTGATGAAGGGTGTAAAAACTGACTACACACTATGTAATAGGTATTTACTATTAGGATGGTATGTATGAGTATGATATACTCAATAATACCAAAAGTAGGATCGAAATAAGAATGAGATTCTCAGATACAAGAGGGGGGGGGGTGAATTGTACCTTTTAAAAATTCCTTTGGAAATTTTAAAGATGATTATTTTTAACAAGGTTAAGCAAGATAATTCACAAGACCTCTATAAGTTCTAATCACTAGATGAATTCCGAAAAAGTGATTCCAAAAATGAATCTTAACTAATGTTTACAAAGATTAATACTCTACCATAAAGCATATATAATCTAACTATATCACATCACAAGAGTAAGGAAGTATATGAATGTAATACATTCCATAACAATAAAGAAATTCACAATGGAAAACAAAGTAGTAACACTACAAGTAACAAATAATAACTCTTTTAACCCAAAGAGAAGTGTATCCAACAACCCTGGATAAGAGGTCCCTTGATTTATAATTTTGAGAAAGTCTGTCTTACTGACACCAGGGTAAGCCCTCGATATGAATATCGAAGTTTGTCTTGCAATCCCTGAAAGCCCTCAACTATCAGGTAGTCAGCACCTCTGTCTTCCTTAAAAAGGAAGCCCTCAACTTCAAGGTGTTGGAACCTCTGTCTTCCAATCCCCAGAAGCCCTCAATTGTACATAGCAACAATCAGTGTTGCACGAAGCAAATCTGCACAAGGAAAAGTCTGAACAAGCCATTAAAACTTTCTGCATGAAGCTTGAGAGTTGACAAGAGCCTCTATCTCTAGAAATCACTCCAAGAAGTTCTTAACATCAAAAATTCCAAAAGTACTGAGCACGTTCAAATGAGCTCATATTTATAGGTGAAGCTCCAACGGTCGGCTCCCTCCTCCAACGGTCATATTCTTCCTTGAATTTTGGAGGGACCTATACACGTGTCACTCAAACAACGGTTAATTGATAACTAAAATAATGACATCGTTTTGTAATGGAAGAAGTGTAAGCATAACAAAAAAACAAATATTCAGAATGGAGAAAATGAATGTTCAGAATGGAAAAAAGATAATGTTCGGAATGTAAGTAAAAACGGAATTTGGAGTCTATAGTACTATGATATTCAGATTCTGTTTTTCTTAAGGAATTCATAATGAGAATTAGTAATCAGAAATCATCATCAGAATTTGTAATGAGAATTCAAAATCAGAATTCTTTATCAGAATTCGTAATGAGAATTCGTAATCAGAATTCATCATCAAAATTCTTAAGGAGAATTCGTAATTAGAATTCTTCATCAGAATTCGTAATGAGAATTCAAAATCAGAATTCATCATTAGAATTTGTAGTTAGAACTTTATATAAGTTCGTAATCAGAATTCAGGTTTGAACTTCATAAAGGTTCGTAACAGGGAATTCGGAGTGGAACTTCATAAAAGTTCGTAACTGGAATTCAGAGTCTTAAACAGAATAACTCATGTCTAAGTATTATATGATTCCAAGTTTTTAGATATGAATCCAATTTTTAAACTTAAGAAAACTATTGGTATGAAAAATGAAAACAAGGTAGGGGTAAATTTCCTTTGACAAGGAAATTTTTCTTTATGGAAGTAAAACAGGGATAAAATGAAATTTTCCTTAATGATAAGGTGTTTGTGATTTTGAAAACAAGAGGAACAATGAAGTCATAAGGAAACCTTGATGACTTATCAATCTCCCCCTTACATGAAAGAATGTAAAAGTCATAAGTAAAACCTTATATACTCCACAATATCCCCCTTTTTGTAAGGCACAAACATCCATAAGAAAAAGAAAGTAAAGAGTTAGAAAAAATTGCTAGACTTTGAAATTAAAGCTTATCACCCTTTGTTCATGGATAATGTTGAAGAAGACTAACTCCCCCTTAGGATTTAGAAGTCTAAGGATCATATACAAGATTTCTGGAAAGGAATTTTCATTATGAATATGGAAGTCTTCGTAATGATCACTTCCCCTCAATTAAACTCCCCCTGAGGGATAGTTCTTCTTATACTTAGAAATTTTTCTTCTCCCTTTTGAGATCTTTTTCCTTCTCCCACTTTGTGATTTTCAAAAAGAGTTTGAGGGAATGGAAAACAATATGGTACCTGAAATATTAGTACAAAATAACAAAAAAGACAAGAAACTAGTGTTTTCATTAATATTGAAAGGATTTTTACGAGGAAATACATTACAAAAAAAGACCGGATTGGTCTATTTGTCTTCCTTTTACTTGGGTATTAGCTTTTTCAAATGAGTTTTAGCTTCTTGAAATCTTTGTGATCTTCCTCAGCTTGATTTTCTAAGGCTTTAATCCTATCATCTAGATCCTTCAGAGCCTCAAACCGAGCCTTAAGAACTTCATCCTGCTTTACAAGCTTCTCGTTGATCTCCATCCAGTGATCTCTTTCCCCTTTCCAGCTTTGAGCAATAGAGTAAAGCTTCCCATTCAGATCCCTCAACTGTTGATTCAGAATATTTTTCTCTAGGGACAGCTTTTCCTGAAAACTGTTTGTAAGATCTTTGATCTTGGAATCTTCGATATCAAAAGCCTCTTTTCCATCCTGTTGAAATTCATCAAGCTCTGGCATATTCTAGATGATCTTTTTTGACCAAGTGGTTATTTTATTGCAGGACATCCCATGAGCTTCATTTCCGAAAAGAAAAGTTTAGAAATCTAATTCTATCTTTACACACTTATCAATCACCATGGACACCGAATCCAACTTCTGATTAAGAGTGTTTTGGTGCATCTGGCATCTAGAATCTATGTTTGTAATAGTCGGAATGGAACGGACTAGCTTCTTCAAAGACTGCTCCAAAAAATCATGATCAAGTGATGATGAATCTGAATCCGAGAAATTACTTGGTGAGAGTGGTTTTTCAAGCTCAACAAGCTTCCTTTTTGAAGTTCCTATGACTTCCTCCCTCTTCACTATTTTTTTTAAGAATCACCAACCACTTTATTTCCCTTATTAATATTCAGTATGAATTTCTCATTAGGATATTTATGCGTGCTATTGGATAATTGAACAACACTGTCATCATCAAATTTCTCTTTTTCTTCTCCTTCTTTAATAAAGTGATTTTCATAGATTTCTTCCTCAGATAATTCATTTACTTCTTATTCTTCCTTTTCTTTATCTTTCTTTCCATCTTTCTCTTCTTCCTTTCAATATTTCTCTTCTTCCATTCCAGTAGTGACAAGCTTTGAGGACTCGGCCTCAGATGTTCAAAGTGGTAATTTATCTAATGGTTTTGCCTTATCTTGAGATTCCTTAACCTATTTAATCAGATCATCTAAATCACCATATTCTTCTTCCACTTCTTCATATTATTCTACTTCTTATTCCAGTTATTCCACTTATTCTTCCACCTTTTCCACTTCCACAAAAACATCTTTTCTTTGGATTTTCCAGAGTGAAGAAATTCTTCCTTGATGTCTCATAAAAATGTTCGACCAAAAAGGACTTCAGAACTGGAATGTTCATGGAAGCAATTTCAGCATCCCTTTGGAGGGATTAGAAAACCTCGGCCTCTGTCATCATCATCTTCTACTTTTTCTCCTTTGATTTCCTCTCAAGCTCATCATCAAATTTTTCTTTTAAGGATTTAGCCTCAGCAAGGTCCAAGCTGAACTATGGCTCCCCTTATTTCCTATTACCTTCAATTCCCTCTATTTTGAAACCACTTCATCCGAAGAATATTTTTGTTTCTTCAGGTTTGGAAGTGCGGATTGGGCTTCCTTAGGTTTAGGAGTTTCACATTCAGCTTCCACCTCCTTCAATTTTCATTTTTTCCCATCATACATGATTTGTTTAACCCCTTATGCAATTTTCGGAATGGCTTCTGCCTCTTCCTCTAGCAGATCATAAAACTCTTATCTCTCCTTAGAATATCCCATATTAATTCTTTTTAAATTTTCATCACTAACAAGCATAACATTTCAATTCTGAGACTTGGATTTGCATGAAATCTTGAATGATTAAAGACACCGAACAATCAATTTTGAAATTAAGGCAGGATACATGATAATTTGGGCTCTTAAATTTCCATTCTTGATGTTTTGAATTTTAATAAGAACATGTCCCATCAAATCAATTTTCCTTATATTTACCAACAAATCAAAGAAATATATGTCACTCTTCTTGAGAGTATCTTTGTCACCTTTTCTTGGTACTAAAAAAACTTTTACCCAATTTTGAAGGATCCAGTTTTTATAAGATAGATGAGCAATCTTTGCATTCTTGACTTCAGAAAGTCCAAGACATTCCAAATCCTTTACCTTTACAAAACATCCTTGAACATCCGAGAGTTTTTGGGAGAAAAATTCTGCCTCCCCTTCATATGATAATCCTACCAAGCTGGGTGCCTTGGTATAAGAAATTTTGTAGGTTTTTTCATAAGACATGAATGAAAATATTTCTCAATAATATTCCTTAAAGAAGCACACTGACTCATAAAACTCTATGAGTGAATCCAGATACACCATTTCTTGAACATCTGTCTTAGATAAGCAGACGTCTTCCCAACCATTTAACCTGATATTCTTAGAAATGATAGAATTGTACTTGAAAAAGTTCAAATGCACCAACCTTTCCTGTCTACTTTCCATTTTCAAACTGTCCTCACGGTAGAAATTTTTTGAGAAAAGGCTTCTATTGACATTCAGACTGGAGAAAATCTGAGAGATCTAGAACGGGCTTAAGAAATGAAGCCAGATCTTCAAGACGCGAGATCTTGAAAACCGATTGGGACACCATTAGGGGTCCCCTTTATATAAGAAATGGGGGTGACCTTTCAACTTTCAAAACCAATCTAAAAGTTGAAAAACTCTCTGATCTGATCTGACAGTTGAAGACATGCCGACAAGGAAATCTTGAATCCGATCATTTAATGTTTTAAAAACATTCGTATTTAAGGAGAAACAAATCCAAAAAATTAAAAGAAAATACCATCAATTAAAAATGACTACGAAAACATAAGTAAGGAAGTCATCTCTTTCGGATTGGATAGGATGTTTATTATTAATAGGTGATATTATTCTTGAGAAAAATTTTACTATGATAAACTTTCTACGAAAAACATACTTCTAAAGACATACTATGAAAAACTTACAACGAAAAACTTATGATTTAAGAGTTTTATTGAAAAATCTTCAACTACAAAGAAAATGATAACGAAAAATATGACTACAAAAAATTATGAAAATTTGAGTTCCAAAAATTTCCATTAAAAACACTTCCATTACAAAATTTTTCATTACGAAAATTTCCCTTACGAAAATTTCCTTTACAAATATTTCCATTACAAAAATTCCTTTTACGAAAATTTCCTTTACGAAAATTTCCCTTACAAAAATTTCCCTTACGAAATTTTCTATTACGAAAATTTAAGGTAAAAATATTTTCATTATGAAAATTTCAGTTCCGAAAATTTCATTACGAAAACTTCAAGTCTGATGAATTTCATTATGAAAAACTTGAAAAACATACTATGAAAAATTTGAAAAACCTTTAATAAAAATGTACTCTCCCTATGAAAAAGAGTTTATTACTATAAGGAAAATGGTTCAAAAAGAAGTTAGTCAAAGAAGGTTACCTTACGGTTATCATAACTAACTTTTGTTTAATGTATTCAAATCTATCGGAGGGTAATGATTTTATGAAAATATCAGAAAGTTGAGCTTGCGTTACGATCAATTGAAGAATGATATCTCCTCTTTTTGTATGATCCCTAAGAAAGTGATGCCTAATGTCTATGTGCTTTGCACGGGAGTTGTGTTCAGGGTCTTTACTAAGGGAAATGGTACTTGTGTTATCACACAAAATTTGAGTCTTAGTAAAACTCATGCCATAGTCTGTGAGTGTGTGATTCATCCACAACACTTGAGCACAACAAATTCTAGCTGCTACATATTCAGCTTCACTAGTGGAAATTGATACTGAGTGTTGCTTCTTGCAGGACCAAGAAACTAATGAATCTCCTAAAAATGAGAAGTTCCGGATGTACTCATTCTATCCATTCTACATCCACCAAAGCCAGCATCCGAAAAACTCTTTAAAAAAATCATTTCCAAAAGTATAAAATAGTCCTAAATCCATGGTTACCATTAAGTAGAGAAAGAATCTCTTCACTGCCTTTAAATGAGATTCCTTAGGATTGTATTGATATCTTTCACTTAAGCATACTAAAAACATTATGTATTGATGACTAGGTATCAAGTAAAGTAGACTTCCTATCATACCTCTGAAAGATGTTTGATCTACTGGTTTCCCAGCTTCATCTTGATCAACTCTATTTGAGGTACCGATGGGAGTACTTATAATCTTAGTGTTGTCATTTCCATACTTTTTAAGAAGATCTTTAATATAATTATGTTGAGATATGTAGATTCTTTCTCATTTGTGAGAAATTTTAAAACCAAGGAAAAATGTTAACTCACCCATCATACTAATTTCAAACTCAGATTTCATTATATCCACAAAAGAATCAGTTAAAGATTGCTGAGTTGAACCAAATATAATGTCATCAACATAAATTTTAACAATCAAAACATTTCTCTTATCTTTCTTTATAAAAATTTTTGGATCTGAATTTACCTTAACATAGTTATTTTGAAGAAAAAATCTGGTAATTCTATAATACCAAGCTTGAGGGGCTTGTTTAAGGCCACACAAAGCTTTGGTAAGTCTAAAAACATGATCAGGATGTTTTTTATCTTCAAATCCATGAAGTGTTTCAACTAAACTTCCTATTGAACATAACCATTAAGGAAAGAACATTTCACATCCATTTGAAATTTTTTGAAAATGAATAATGTTGAAATGGAAAGTAAAATACGAATATATTCAAGTCTAGATACTGGAGAATAGGTTTCTTTATAGTCTATTCCTTCTTGTTGATTATAGCCTTTAGTAAATAATCTAGCTTTATTTCTTACTATGATTTTGTTTTCATCACACTTATTTCTGAAGACCTATTTTACTCCCATTGCAGAATTGTCCTTAGGTATTTCAACCATGATCTTGACATTATTCCTTTTGAATACATTTAGTTCATCTTTCATTGATTTTATCCAATCATCATCATGTAATGATTCATCAGTATTTTTTGGTTCTAATTGGGAAAGGAATGCTAGATGTTCTACTTCATGTCTTAAGGAACTTATAATACTTACTGTTTGATTCACATAACCTCGTATGATTCTTTAGAAACGACTGATTTGGGTTTTGTAAAGCCTGTTCATCAACATATAGTAAGAAATCTTCTAGGATAAATGTTTTAGGAGTATCTTCTTGGAAATTTTCCTTATCAGATGGATCTTCTATCATAGGTTGATAATTAGGTTTTGAAAACGCATCTGAGGATGTAGGTTGAGGTTGTTTAAAAAAAGGATCAGTTTCATCAAATTTTACATGTACTGTTTCTTCAATAGTACATGTGTTTTTGTACAAAACTCTATAAGCCTTAGAAGTATTAGAGTAGCCTAGAAAAATTCCTTCATCAGATATTGGTGGGAATTTGTGTAACTTATCTTTAGTATTCAGAATGAATACCTTGCAATGAAAAACCTTAAAGTAGGAATGTCTATTATTTCTACCATTATATAACTTATAATGGGTTTTATTAAGAAAAGGTCTCATCAATACAAGATTTATAGTATACCAAGTAGTACTTACAGCTTCAGCCCAGAAATGTTTGGCAACAGAATACTCACTCAACGTGGTTCTAGTTATCTTTTGAAGAATTCAATTTCTTCTTTCAACAACACCATTCTGTTGAGGTTTTCTAGGTGCTGGAATGTTATGAGTAATGTATTTTCTACTACAAAATGTTTCAAAATTAGAATTTTCAAAATCTCTTCCAAGATCACTATGAATAGTTTTCAATGGAATGTTTTTCTCATTTTTAATTTTTTCTATAAAACTTTTGAAATAAGAAAACGACTCATACTTCTTTGCTATAAAATAGACCCACATATATCTAGTGTAATCATCAGCTAAGACAAATACATAATACTTTCCCCCAATGATTCTAGTTTGTGTTGGACCAAAAAGATCTGTATGCACTAGCTATAATGAATCAGTAGTTAAGACTTCACCAACTGATTTAAAACATGATTTAGGTTTCCTGACATATTGGAAAGGGTCACACACTTTTGAATAATTGAATCTAAGCTCTAGTATATCATTAACTACTCTCTTCTTAGAAAGTTTGCATAAGTTCCTAAGGTTACAGTGTCTTATCCTTCTATGCCATAACCAATAATGATCTTCTATTGCACTATGGCAGGGTAAGTCTTGGGTCCTAAGTTCATCTAAATTTAGTGTGTAAACATTCTATTTCCTATGGGAAGAAAGAATAAAATCTTCCTTGGAATTGTGTACTAAGAAGTTATCATTCGTAAAATTCAGAAGGTAGCCTTCATCACATAATTGACTTATGCTGATGAGGTTGTTCTTAAGACCCTTAACAAATAAAACATTTGAAATCAATGTTTTTTCAAGAAGAACAATGTTACCTATACCAATAATTTCTCCCTGAGCATTATCTCTGAAAGTTACTTTTCCTCCTTTTGTCTTGATAATCTTTTCAAAATAGTTTTTGTTACCATTCATATGCCGGGAACATCCACTATTCATGTACCATGTATTGCTATTGGTAATTTACCTATTTTCCTAAAAATAATAAAAAGTTTGGTTTTCGGAATCCAGACTTACTTGGATCTAGAAATCTCAGAAAGTAAAATTTTGGGAACCCAAATCTTCTTTTAAAAATAAGATTTATGAAATCCTAAATATGGGGTTTTGTTTAGGTAACAATTCTTTGCCCACTGACCACCACGTTGACACCTAGTAAAGAATTGGGAACTTTGAGGAACAAATCAATTGTTACTAAATGTATTTTAGAACTAGTATAACCAAAACCAGAAGTATTCCTTCGAGTTCGGATTTGTGAAAACATTTTATCAAAATTGTATTTACCTAGGGTAAAGTTTGACAAACACTTCCTCAAGGAGAATATTTCGGATTTGAGTTTTATAACTATGTTCATGTCTTCAAAAACATTTGATTTTGAACTAGATCTAGGCTCGAATTTTTTTTCTTATATATTAAATTTTCTAGATCTTTAGAAAGTTTATTCTTTTCAGAACTTACTTTCTCAATATTTTTTGAAATACTTTCAAAATCAGCATTTTTCTTATCAAGTTCTTTAGAAATATCTGATATTTCCTTAGCGATAATAACATTCCTAGAATTTTTCTTATTATGTTTTTTCATGAGTTTTGAATTCCCATTCTCAAGGAGTTTGGAAAACCTAAAAAATTCTTCATAGGTATGTAGAGTGTTGTCTTCATCAGAAGAGGATTATTCATCTGTAGAGTTATAATATTTACTATCATTAGAATTTAAAGAATCATTGGTCATTCATTCAGCATTGTGTACCTTAGCCATCAAGAAATGATTATCAATTGGTACCGTGGCTAAAATACAAAGATTCTTTTGTCCAGAAGATTCATAATCCGACCATTCATCTGAAAAATCTCCACCACTGGCACTCCATGTGACATTGGCTTTCAACACTTTCATAGCTTTTTACTTGTAATACTTATTTCTGTTTTTCTCAGAATGGCTTTCTTTATTTGTTTTCTCTTGACCAGAGGGTAGTCAGGTCTTATGTGTCCAGATCTCTTGCATTCATAGCATGTAGCTTCAGAATCTTTCTTGTCTTTCATTTCCTTATTCTTGTCTTTGGATTGAAAGTTCCTCTTTCCAGCTATCTTGTTCATCCTTCAAGAAAGATTTTCTAATTCATTTTATGAGGATTCCCTTCCACTAGATTTGTAAAAGATAACAACTTTCTTAGATCTTGATCTAGTAACTCTCTCAGGAGTCTTGGATTTCATATGATTGGAAGTAGTAGTAAAAGCTACACTGCCATTTCCATTATTCTTCTTCACAATACCAGCATCTATCTTCATTTTAGTCTAATGCTGAAGAAGAGTTCCAAACAGCTCATCAAGGGTAATCTGAGTGACATTTCTATTCTAATCAATTACAATCCATTTAGATTCCCACTCATTTGGCATGATGTCGATGATCTTGTCAATAAGGGATTCATTGTCCAATCCTTTCTCACCCATTGTTTGTAAACTATTCACAATATTCATGAATCTTTGTTTCACCTTGCATATGGGTTCACCGTAAGGAAAACTTAAACCATGATATTTAGCTCTGAGAATGGCTCTTTCAGTCTCAATTACTTTGGAAGTTCCAAAGTGAGTAACTTCAAGTTTCTTCCATATAGAATTTTCTGATTCACAAGATGAAATTTGGATATATATATTTCTAGTCATTGAACAAAGTAAAGTATTGCGTACCTTATAATTAAGTTGATTTTCATGCTTTCCTTGATTTGTAAAGGCTCTTAATTGTTTATCAGGAATTTTGTATCCACCAGTAAGCATAAAAAAAATTTCAACCCCAGTGTTGATAATGAAAGTCTTCATGAGATCTCTCCAATATTCGTAATAATTACCATCAAATATAGGTGGTCTTGTTGGATTGATATTGTCTATGGAACCAACATTTATTCCGACCATCTTTAATAAAAGTATTTCCACAAAAACCTGTTAGTAGAAAAAGTTTGTAAACAAGGAATATATTCTATGAAATAAAATATAGAGTAGAAGTATCTCTACAAAAAAGTGAATCTGAACTATGAGTCCAGAAAACAGATTCTGAAAAAAATATGAATCTGAAACTATGAATCCGATGATTTAATTCCAAGAATTATCTTCTGAATTTAATAGTGAGATTAATTCTGATTGATCCAAATCCTCTGATACCAATTGTTAGGATGGTATGTCTGAGTATGATATACTCTGTAATACCAAACGTATAATCGAAATAAGAATGAAATTATCAGATACAATAGGGGGGGGGGGGTGAATTTCACCTTTGAAAAATTTCTTTGTAACTTTTAAAGATAATTTTTTTAACAAGGCTAAACAAGATAATTCACAAGACCTCTATAAGTTATAATCACTTGCTGAATTATGGAAAAGTGATTCTAAAATTGAAACTTAACTAAAGCTTACGATGATGAAGATTCTACCTTAAAGAGTATTGAATATAACTATATCTGATTACAAGAGTAAGGAAGTATATGAACGTAATAATTTCCTTAACAATAAAAAAATTCACAGCAGTAATAAATTTAGTAACACTATAAGTAACAAACAATAACGCTTTTAACCCAAAGAGAATGGTATCCAATAACCCTAGATAAGAGGTCTCTTGATTTATACTTTCAAGAAAGTCTGTCTTACCCACACCAGGGTAAGCCCTCGATATGAAGATCGGAGTCTGTCTTGCTATCCCCGCAAGCCCTCAAATATCAGGTAGTCGACACCTCTTTCTTCCTCAATAAGTAAGCCCTCAACTTTAAGGTGTTGGAACTTATGTCTTCCTATCCCTGGAAGCCCTTGATTGTACACAGAAACAATCGGAGTCGCACGGAGCAAATCTGAACAAGGAAATGTTTTAACAAGTCATTCAAACTTTTTTTCACGAAGCTTGAGAGTTGATAAGATCCTCTCTCTCTAGAAATAATTTTAAGAAGCTCTGAGCATCAAAAATTCCAAAAGTACTGAGCACGTTGAAATGAGCTCGTATTTATAGGTGAAGCTCCAACGGTCAGATCCATCCTCCAACGGTCATATTCATCCTTGAATTTTGGAGGGACTTGTACACGTGTCAATCAAACAACGGTTAATTGATATCTAAATGCACGACATTGTTTTATAATAGAACAACTGTAAGCATAACCAAAAACTAATATTTAGAATGGAGAAAATGAATGTTCAGAATGGAAAAAGTTAAAGTTAATAATGTAAGTAAAAATTAATTCGAAGTCTGTAGTACTAAGATATTCAAATTCTATTTTTCTTAAGGAATTCGTAATGAGAATTCGTAATCACAATTATTCATCAGAATTTGTAATGAGAATTCATCATCAAAATTCATAAAAAGAATTTGTAATCAGAATTCTTCATCAGAATTTGTAATGAGAATTTGTAATCAGAATTCATCATCAGAATTTGTAATCAGAATTCATAATTATAATTCTTTATCAGAATTTGTAATGAGAATTCGTAATCAGTATTCATCATTATAATTTGTATTTATAATTTTATATATTTTCATAATCAAAATTCAGATTTGAACTTCATATGGTTTTTGTGATTTTCAAAACAAGAGGAACGATTAAGTCATAAGGAAACCTTGATGAATTATCAATATCCCCCTTAAATGAAGGAATGGATAATTCATAAGGAAAACCTTATTGACTCAGTATTTATACGTCGTGTAATCAGTCGGCAGGTGAACAGTAAGGTGGTGGGAGTAGCCGCCAGCTAAGCAATAGTACACACTGTGTATTCTAAAATAAATTTAGTGTACTATGTCGACAGATGAACAGTGTGGCGGTGAAAAGTAGCCACCAGAGGAACAATTAAATGATGAAAAGTACACACCATTTACTTGAGAGTACACATTGTGTAGTTTTGTTTTCTCTCTTAAAATGGACAGTAGCCTCCTCATTTGGAAGAGGAGGCTTTGGACACGTTTGGAGCTCGGGAGGAGTGGCCAGAGATTGAAGGAGCTCTCGATCGCACGTCGGGAATCCGTTTCTTCCTCTGTCAATCTTGTTTGAACTGTGTGGGTAAGATCTTTTTTCTCCTTGAGCCATTCTATCCAATTATTCCTCTAAGGGATGTTATTTATGTTTGAACAATAAATCACTTATCCAAGATCTATGCAGTTCTCAGGAATTTTGAGAGGCATCGTTTGCATATATTGACTAGTAGAGATCAAGGTAGGTGGTCTGGTGTTTAATTCAAACTGTAGAGTATTTTTGTGTACCATTCTGCTACCCACCCATGTATGGGGTGTCGTATGGCTGATGACATGGATTGATAGATATCAATAATTTCACAAATAATCTAATGATAAATATAAAATGTTGATTGAGATCATTTCTTGGATCCAAGGCCACCCCGTGGGTGCGTTTCCCTTTTTTAGCCATTTGGCCCGGATATCTATGGCTATACCATGATTTTTATTATGCCTTGTATTTCCTTGAGATGAATTGTATATAAATTTTATGCTTATGTTTTGGGCTCGGCCCGATCACTTTCATAGCCTGAGGGAAGTGTTCGTTTAGCCTGCGGGCAACATTTCACATGCCTGTGGGCAGTAGTGTCTATTCTTGTGGGCGACACCTCATACGCCTGCGGGCAATATTCGTTATGCCTGTGGGTATTCACCTACATGTTTTGATTCTGATTACCTAAGTGTAAGGATTTTCATGTCTACAGACAACGTTTACTTTTTATATTCATTATTTTGATTTACTATGTTGTACCTGCCAAGGTAAAGCACAATCTTAGAATTAATAAATGATTAATAATGTTGAGATGTAACTGGTAGAGATAGTTACATCTGCATACTGCCTAGTTTACTGCATTTTGTTATTGCACACTATTGTTGCACATTTTCACTGACAGTTGGGAGTGGGCCTTTGGTGGTTGCCTACTAGGATTTATTTCTCACACCCTGTTTGGGTAATGTCTTAATCCCAAACAGATTATATTGTTGCATGTGTATATAAGGGAAAGAGTCCCTATACAGGTACTTGATTGTTGCAGAGGAGTAGGAGAGCATGGGACCAAACTTAGGCATGCGATGCTGCTGAGTTCATGCTGTATTGTTTTGTTTTTCCTTTGCTGTATGTGTACTTTTAATGGATTGTTTCATATTACAGTGTATCTTATTTTGGCTTCTTTCCTAGACTTAGAGACATATTTCATCATCATCTATATATATGAATGTTGTTATATTTTACTTTTGTACTGTTATCCATTTTTGTTGGGTATTGTTTACTGATTCTACATTTTGTATGTTTAAATTTATTTTCGTTGTGCTTCAGTTTGAGAAATGATGGCATAGTTTCCCCACAATCAGACCTAGGCCCTCGCTGTTAGTTGGCAGCCTCTGGAATTTGGGGAAATGCGCTTGAGGACATGTGACCAACAAGGTTTGGGGCACCCGTTGAGTGGAACCCAGATCCGGGATGTTACATGATGGTTACTATAAAAGTATTAATAATAATGTGAAATATATAACATGAAATAATAACATTTCCTTGAAAATAGAGAATGGAATGAAAAAATGATTTAGTAAGTCTATACATATTATAATATAATATGGCTATTGAAAATATGGTTATTGAAAATATTTCCAATGAAAATAAGGCAATTTCAAATGTGTTTATTGAAAATATAGACAGTTTAGATATATCATATAATTATACTGAAGTGGTTGGTTATCAAGTAGTGAATTGAAATTAACATATCTCAGTATGAGATAAATATAAGATATTAAAATTTTAAAAAATAACCATATTTATATATTATTTATAAATATAAATATTATTATTAAAATATAATATTAAGAATATATATATGTTTGAAATAATAGTTATAATGTCAATTTATTTGTTAAATTGAATTTTATAATATATATTGGTAAATTTTAATATTATTTGTTAAATAATAATTTGTGTTAAAATAATTATTTATATGTATAAAGAACCATGTTTTGTATTATATATTTTATAAAAATTTAATAAATTTAATTAAATTTGGAATAGTTTTATATATTAAGTAATATATTAACATATTTTATATTTCAGAACAATATGATCTAATATTAAAAACACTAATTGCTTCCAAAATTAATTCATTTTATAAATTATTATTTTTTAATATCTATTGAGTTAAAAATTAAAAAATAACTTTATAAATTTTGAATATTTTTTTTCTTAAAATAAAAAAAATTATTTTAATTATCGATGAAAAAATAAAATAAATATTTTATATATATATTTATAAAATAACTAATTATTTGGTTAATAGTGAAAAATACCATTTTTACTAAAATTTTCAATGGTATGAAAATATTTTCCAATAACTCCAGGAATATTTTTAATGTTTTGTTCAGATAAAATATATATATTATGTATTTAAATAAAGTTTTTTAAATCAATATATATTTATATAATTCACTAATAACTTTTTAAAAAATTTGGGCAATATCTTAACAAACAATATTTTGGTCTATTTCTTTTAATAAAATAATCATATGGGGGAATTATGGTTTTTAGATATTTTAATAATAATTTTATCTTGTTAGAATAATATTAAAAATATTATTTTAAATATATTCAATAACATTTATTATTTTATCAAAAAAATAATTCTTATGATTAACAATACAACGTTACTAAAAACATTTTTTTCACATTAGATGTGCACATATTAATTTTTATTTTTCTCACACATATAATTTTTTGATAAATTAATGTAAAAATTTTATTCTAGTGGGTTAAAATTATATAATATAACACATTTTATTTCTTTTCATTTAAAATAAATTACTCAAGTAAAAATTAGTTGCCTCATTAAATACCCAAAATGTTAAAAGTACAAATCTATAAGTAAATGATTTTAAAATATGATAAAAACCTGTTTGGAAATAGGTTTTTGAGAATTTATCAAAATCAACCCTTACTAAATTCTAGTATTTCACACCATGGATTCACATTAAATGAGAACCATATACTCCCATTATATTAAAGATTCTTATGTGAAACAAATTTCTATCTCTTCGATTATAAAATAAACTATCATCATTCCACCTCTAGAGACATCCAAAAAACACATTATTGACCCTAAATATATATTTTTTATCTTAAAAACTTTGTAATCGTGACCCAAAATCATTGGTATTTTTGAAAGGCAATTCTAATGTTCCGTAATGTTGTGGGTAAAGGAGAATATCCACAATGAGATATAATATTTTCCATCACACCATCTTACTATTTTTCATCATCTACCACCCCAAAAATAATTTATCCATGAGAGTATGATAACTCCATTAATATTATTATTCTAATATATTTTTAAACAATTGTAACACTATTTTTTACCTTCCTCTAAAACCTTTTCAATAATGTTTACATCGTTATGAGGATAGGTGTACTACCACCTCCATGAAAAACATGTTCTATTTGTCATCAATTCATTTCATTTATGAATAAATAAATTTGATTAATCATATAATATGATAATTATATCGTGGTAATGATTCAGAGCAGATAAGATCTTTAATTTTCATTATTTTTTTAGAAAAATAATGTGGAATTCTACCTCCTCATGACGTGGTTTGTCTTTCGTTTTCAAAACTGACTTTTGGTTAAAATAAAACATTTTGACAATTTTTTATATTTTAAATTAGTTAACCATTAAAATTCATGAATGATAATATTAAACATTACATATGTTATATTATGAATAAATATATATATATTAAATTTAACTTCTAAAATTGTAAAATCCATTTACCTTTTCTAATTTTATTCCATCGACGGAAACCGTATTTACGTGAATAAATTATGTTATCATGGAATAATAAATACATTATTAATATGGAATTATAAATATTATTAAACTATTTTACAATTCTTGAACTATGGTTAACATATAATGAATGTTTCTGAGAAATTGGCCAAAGAACGTCAAATAACTGACATAAGTAGTAATGTTATTACAAATTGGTGAACCATGATGATAAACTGAACCTATAAAAAGAAATATTGATGGAGGTAGTTTATATGATAATTTTTAATATAATTGGTCTTTTATAATGTAACTTAGGTTCAAGTTTGTTGTTCATTCTAAAAATTGTATTGGCTTTTATTGTAACCCATTTCTGATTATTTAAGACATCTTAAATGTTTTGCACCAAGTTTCCTTTAGTATAGTTATTTATTGATTAACAATCCCATGAATAAATTATATTTAATTTTTTTATTTCATAGTAATAATGGGAAAATATTGTTCTTTTCTTCTATTTTCCTTCGACTCAATTATTTTTCCAAGTTATATTGGTTTGTGTTTAAATCAATATTCATTATGGTATGCATGGATATTAGGCACCAATAATACTTTTTTTAGTGTAACTACATCTCCATTGAATTATAATATTAATAATTATTATTATAAATTGAATATAATATTAATTTCATGCTCTTCCTTATTGTGTTCTACAATTGATATCTTTTATAAAACATACGTGACTTTTATAACTCAATCATCTTTTTTGAGTTATTATGTTTATAATTGATCTCCATCTATAATTTCATATGGTATAAACTATTTTCATCATGGGGGATAAATTAGGATTCTATGATTCCTTATTGATGTCTTGTCATTGTTTTCATAATTTTCACAATGTTATGAATAATTCTCATCCTCTTAAATGATGATTTTCCATCACTGTCCCTAATTTCAGTTACCTCTATTGTTTTCCCTTTTAATTGGAAAAATAATTACATATTATCTCATGTAAAATTACTTTCTTTGTCGTATTTATGAAACCCAATTTTATTATCAGTTCTTTTTATTTAAGATTTCATGGAATATGTTTTGAAACATAAGAGGAGCTCTCTGAACAACCCTTCTTACATTTTCTTTAATTTTTTTTTTATTTTAATTTTCATTTATACTACATTATCCTCATGATCTTATTATATTTTTTATATATTTACGTTACATATATACGCATATAAATAAATTTTTCTCTACTAGGGTTATACTTCTTTTAAGTTTCCTTCAAAATTTTAACACTTAAGTATACAATATTTTATGAAATACTGGAGATGATTTTTTCATATCATCATTTACCCCTATACAATTTTTTAAACCATAATTATCATATAAAAAAATTAATTATTTTATTTATAACCACATTGATTAAAATATGGTTTTATGGAAAACAATATTCTATACCCTTCTTTAAAAATATGACCTATTTATTCTATAAATCTTCATCCAAGTGGTTTATTTTTATTCATTATTCGCAAATTGTTATAATGAAAGATATGCATTGAAACTACTTGTTTAAGACCTATGTCCATTTTTCAATTATGAATAATAAAAAATAATATATTTTCTTCTTTTATGGTGAAAATAATATTATCTAGACTTCAGTTATGTATTCATACAAGATTGTGGATCCCACATCCTTATTCTGAGCCATATCATTATTATGATTTACCTAGTTATTATTATCCTCTTATGGAACACCTATTAATGTATATTTTATTTTGTGATAATTGTGTTCATTATAACAACCCATTTTTATTGGGTAATGATAATATCTCATGGAATACCATGTATGGGTACATGAAGATAGCCTAATTAAATTATGTTATGATGTATGTACACTTGAGTGCATATGATTACGAGGGATATTATCCTATTAATAGTTATATTTGTGGTCAGTATTGATATATTATTATGATTTCATGATTTATATTTCATTAATATGTTTATCATTCAATGATATTATGATTTTACTTTCTTACTCCATGTTTCCATACATATGATCATTCTATTTTTGAATACATTTAATTCCCCTAGACTCTCATTTTATTATTTTATTTCTTTTTAATTATATTACTAGGATTTAAATATTACCATTTTCCTTATCTATTTTATTAAGGCTATGTTATCTAGTTTTATAGGGATTATGAGAGTTGGATAACATTTTGGATATTTAAATAATGATATGCTTTTTATTTTTAAGATGCTTTATTTTTTATCTAATTTTTTAATGAAAATGTTATACATGATCCATTAATATAAATTAATGGAAATATATATAAAAAACTTAATTAAAGTTTATTTATGTTTTCGGGTGATCTAGTTTGAATTATATCAGGGTTCTATAATTTTTAGAGATTAGGATGAGAGAAAATTAATAAAAACCATTAGTATAAGTTTATGTATCAGATAAAATAGCAATTTTTTACAAGAATATATTATGTGGTTTTCCTATAAATGGAATTATTATCTGTACTCTATATGTTATCAAATGATTGGGGAAATATATACCTATGGGTAAAACCCCAACAAAGTGGATTTTGTATTAACTCAATCTTTACATGGTGCAAAAAATATATTTTCACATGGTTTGACACTCTTGAAAAATATGAATATGTAAATCACATTTACTATTCATATCATTCTGATGTAATAATTTCATATTTATTTTGAGCCATTATGTTAAGAACTATGTGAAAAAATAACTAAATGTTCCCATTGGAAGAACCAATAGAGTTTACTGGAAACTCAGTACAAAATTGGTTAATTGTAATCAACAATGGTTGATCAAATATTTCTATAAGATTGCACTTCCTATGTAGATATTATTTCATCCTTACCATATCCTTCATGTGTGTGTGATGTTAGATCTTTCCTAGGGTTTGAAATATTTTATTGGTGCTTCATCAAAGATTTTAGTAAGATTTCTCTTCCTATGTCACGATTACTTCAAAAGGATTCTGATTTTGTATTTAATGATTCTTGCAGGACTACCTTTGAGGAGTTAAATAAGTGTCTGACCCCTCCACCAATCATTCATCCCCCACGGTGGGAGATTCCTTTTGCGCTTATGTGTGATGCCTCCAACTTCGTGGTTGGATATATCTTATCTCTGAGGGTGGAGGTACGTTCACACACATTCTTGAGGTGGACACTTTGGACCCCAAAAGATAGAAAAGAATGTTTTGGAATCTGAATTATATTGTCCTAGATTATTCAATGATTCCCATGTATTTTTTATGTTCTGTTCATGTTTCAAACACATGGAAAACATTTCAAGGAGACATGGTATTCCCCAAAAACCCATACTATTCTGTGAATTTTTTGTGTATATGGCATCGATTTTATGGGACCTCTCCCTAGTTCATTTGGTTTCATAGATATTTTGGTTTCCATTGATTATGTGAGAAAATGGGTGGAGCCTAAGGCCACCAGGACTGATGATTCACATGTTGTTGTGGATATTGTCAAACTGCAGATTTTTTGTAGGATTATAGTACTGAAGGCCATAATCAGTGGCCAAGGGACACACTTCTGCAATCAGAGTTTGGCTTCCCTCATTTGGTAGTATGGAGTGACACACAAAACATCTACACCATACCACCCCCAGACAAATGTACAAAATGATGTTTCAAATCATGAGTTGAAAAAGATTTTGGAGAAAATTGTGCAGCCAAATAAAAAGGATTAGAGTATGATCTTGGATGACACGCTATGGGCATATAAGAGAGCATACAAAACTCCCATCAAAATGAAACATGGATTTGGACCAAACTATAATTCAATGGAAGATGAAAATTCAAGAGCATGAAGAGATTTTATTATCTTCATATGAGAACTCAAGGCCCTTTAAGGAATGATCAAAAGTATCTCACTATAAAATGATTACGAAAAGAGAATTTCACGTTGGATAGAAAGTCTTTCTCTATAGTTCACGATTGAAGTTGATGCCTGGTAAGTTGTGTTATAGGTGGTTAGGTTGTTATGTTGTGACTAATGTTTTTCCTTATGGTGCAGTTGAGATCACACAATAGGACACATGAAGGAGCTTTACAATCAATGGGAAATGTTTGAAGAGATAAATTGAGGTACTTCCTTCTGATGTAGTGGATTTCATCACACTGCATGACCCCATCATCACTTACGAATATCAGGCAAATCCTAACCCTTTCACTTCATTGTTCTTTATCATATTTAAAATTATACATTTCATATTTATATACCATCTCATGGGTCCACATTGAGGAAAATTCAATATTTTATTTGTGGGGGAGGGAACCTTTTAGTTTAGTAATTTCAATTGTTTCCTATTTTTCAATGATTTTCAAAATAAAATTGTGTGTTTTTAAAATTTTGTGTGTTTATTTTTAAAATTTTTGTGTGTTTTTGAAAATTTTGATCTGAAATTATTCTCATCACCATTTTGAAAATCATATCAATAAGTGAAACAATTTATCCCCAGAAACCAAGCTTAAATGAATACTGAAAATAAATTTGTTACATGTTCTAATCATTATTAATGGAATCACGTGCCGCATCTCATTGTCTTTATATTTGAAATCACATTCATGTGAGGCCTGTGAACCATTATTTTCATATTATTCACATTCACCTCACTTATTGAGAGAACCAAACTATGCTTTATTTAACCAGAATTTGATTTATTCGTATCAAAACATGAGGGTTTGAGGTGCTTATGTTTTAAATGATTGAGGAATTTGTTTGGTATTGAAGCCCATATTTCAAAGAAACCTTTTTATATAATGTCCTACCTTGAACATTTAATCTTTTAAACCCTTAGAATATAAGAACATCCTGTTAGGTTATCCACATTAGAAGCCAATTTTCCCTATCCAACCAACTCTTGAAGTGAAATTGCATAATCTAGTTGAACTTAAGTGTGGGGGAAGTTGTCTTGTGTTTTGATACCACATTTTGTGATACTTCAGGTGGAAAATTAAATTCTGAAGAGATGTGTTTCTACTGAAGAAAAACATTATATTAAAAGTTGTGCCTTTTCTAGAGCTTTAATGATAACTGATGCTCTTCCTTTTTTGAGCTTCTAATAGAGGAAGAAATTTGTGCTCACCTGGAGCATTCAAGAAAATAATTCTTGAGAAGATTGAAATTTCTATAGATAAAATGTTGATTGGAGTGAATATTACTTTATTTTTCATGATGATGAACATGAATTTATTCTATGTGGATTAATGTGGATACAATATTGAAGTGAAAATTAGATTAATTCAATTTTTCATGAAAAAGAGTCACAACCCCCTCATTTAGCCTCTGAATTTTTCACATCATAATCCTACCAACCGAAAGACAAAAAACAACCCTAATAATTCATCATGATAAATGTATGTAGTTGACTTAGATTTTGTGATGATGTCTGAATTTATCAAGCCTATGATGACCCTTGTATGATTTTGGCCGAGAAAGACATTGCTAAAAAATTGACATTTTTGTGATAAGGGAAAATTCAATTGAGGAAAGTGTTTTGTGCATGGGAGGATAAATGAAGTGGAAATATATATTTAATGATATAAATGGAGAAATTGAAATAATATTTTTTTATGAGTAGTTATATCTTTTGATTCTTGGTGTCTAATTATTGGATCTCAAGGATATGTGTTTTAAAATTTGTTTTGATTTCATATTGATGTTTACTTGATATGAGGTTCTTCCCAGGAGTGAAGAAGGGTAAGTGTGGGGGAGTTGATAAAACACTTTTTTTAATATTTTATTGATAATAAATCACATAACTTCATCATATTTTGCTAAAAATGTTTGTTTATGAAATATTTGTGATTAGATCATTCATTTGAAAATTTGATGAAAATTTCAGTTTTACCCTTTTAAAATGCATTGTAGTATTTCAGACATTAATATATTAATATGAATTTTTTGAAAATGAATTATGTAATGGGGTTCCTCAATTATTTTTCTACAACTTTTTTTCTTGGAATTGAAGATAAATATTTCATTTGGATGGACTAAATGTACCATGAAGGCAAAAGTGGGCTGGACCTGCCATATTGGACATTGGTTATATATTTTGGCCGGAAATCCTTCATTCGAGATTGGATTGGGACCATATTTTGAGAGTATCTTGCCAACAAAATTTTGAAAAAATAATTATACTCTAAGAACAGCTGGTTCATGCGTTTTAACGGTCAAATGGGCAGTGTAATTTAGATAGACACATTTTGCTGAGATTCTCCATTCACACATGAAACCCCTTTAAACCAAGCCTACATTACACTATATTAATTAATTGTTTTCTCATTTGGAGGGGTTGGGACGTGAATTAAAATATTGGAGGCATATTAGAATTTTTTTCACCCAAATTCTCTAACTATTGTATGAAGGGTAGCTTTTGAAGCAAGGATCCCTTTATCGAAGCCTTCTTCTTCTTCCTCATGTTGTAAGGTTCGTGTTTTTATAATAAAATTATTTGTTTTTCTTTTATTTCATCTCTTTTCTACTATTTTCTTCAAATTTATTCTTATTTTAATTTCCTCTTTGGCCTGTAATTCACTTAATACGATTTATTCATTTTATTTTCAACTTAAATGAAACTAAGAAATAAATTGAACAATAAGCACAAATCACGCAAGGTTGAGATTTTGTGTAAATTGTGAGAGTGTGAACTTAATCGGTAATACAAGACCACACACGATAAGTCTATAGAGTTCAAATATAATCCATAAACTCAATTAATCCTCATTTATAGAGCGAATATGTGATTTATTAACCAATTAACATAATATAACCTTATAACATCAATTAAAGCAGGGTGTTGAGATTGCATTTTCCGAAGCCAGCCTAGGGTTTAAGTAATTTCATCTTTTTGGTAAAGTTAACTCTTGTAGGTTTCAAGAGTTAAAAAATTAGTGGATCATAATTAAGTTTATATTAGTTTAAATGATAATGATTAATAAGTAAATGAATAGATATATTTATATCAATTACACTTTCTAAACATTATTTTCTAAAAAAACATCTTCTCATTGTTCTTTGTTAATCAACATTTATTTAAAAATAAAAAAATGCATTCTTCTTCCAGAAAACATCATCTAGATGTATAAAAAATAAACAACCCTCATATTTTTAATTAGTATTCTTATTTACTTTTATTATATCTTCAAAATACCTTTAATATGTTGTTAAATTTTTTTCCTCCTTCGAGAGACAACCTTGGTCAGCCACTCTACTGCACCTAAGTAACCTAAAACTGAACATCAGTTAATAGTGCCCACAACAATGCCTTTCACATGTAAACATATAAAAAAAATTCATAGTAATGAAGGCATAAATTCTAAGGCCATCTTAGTAATATGGGTTCACTTTCCATACTAGCTTGGTAGTCATGGTTCATTCCCATGATCATATTAGTTTTATGATTTCACTCCCCATACCATCTTGGTAGTCATGGTTCACTCCCATGGCCATATTAGTTTCCATGATTCCCTACCATGAAAATATTATTCTTTATCACGAGATATTAATTTTTTCATAATGCATTGGTGGTTGATATTAGTCCCACCCATATCATAATGAAATCATTCATACACCTGCCACAAAATCATAAGAAATCATATCATAAGCCATGAAAAAATGGGTGTCATAAACATGTAATCATATCTTAAAATATGGAAAAAGATGTAGGTTTATAATACATTCATCATATGAATAACCTGTTAAATAAAGAAGGATTCAAATGTATATAACCCATGAAAGATAACGAGATTCATAAATATCCTGACATTAAAATATAAAACATTAACGGGAAAAATATTTATGGAAACATTGAATAATTTTCCCCAATAAGCATTATTAACTCAAATGGATTTCATCATATATGGGAAATAATTTTGAAATAGATTTTAAAAACATTTTTTGGGGAAAATATCATTTCATCATTGAAAAGATTCATTTAAAACATATGACATTTTTGGAAATATTTTTCATTTAAAAAATAATTGAAAAATTATGAAGAAAGCTTTGAAAACTTATGAAGAATGCTTTGAAAACCATAATACATTTTTTAAAATCCCTTTTCCTTTAAAAAGATCTTAAAATACCCTTTCAATTTTTTTAAAACATGGATTTTGAAATAAAACATATTTCCGACCGAAGAGTGATATACAATATTATTTTTCTTAAAAACATTTTATTAATTAAATTAAGTACCAAATAATGGAAGAATGTTAATAATACATTTATATATCTTGAATAAATATAAGATTATAAAACTAATGAGTGATCTTTAGATATGTATCATAAGACTTTATCAAAATAATCATAATCTTAAATAATCTTGATAAATGATGATATTGTTTCACAAAACTCTTGCCACATGGTAACATGGGATCATACTCTCCATGAAAGTAAATAAAATTGAATAAATCAAAACATATCATGGAAATAAATATATTCATTATATAACATTTCAAATAGATATATATACACCTTGAAAAATAATTTAGGTGTATAACAAAACATGAGTGTCCAAGACAGAAAATTGAGATAAACTATCTTACCAATTTGGTAAATTTTAAAAATATACCACATAAAAGAAATATAATAGAATGGATTTGTAAATAACCATAAATTTAAGAATTATAATAATTTAATAAATTCATTGGTGGTATATACACCATGATAAAGAAATAAGTGGTGAGCGTGGAATGTATCTCACAGACTTAAAAAGTGAGAATAAATTCCCTTACATTGTATATTGACTCTCATCACACTCATTCAAAAATCATATATAATAAATATATGTTTATTATAAATCTATCATGAAACTATATTATTATATCTAATACCATATATTGTTTAATTATTAATTTATATTACCCTCTTATTAATAATTTTTGGTTATGGTTTTAAATCGGGAAATATCCACTTTGTTCATCGTACATGTTTTTTCTTATTATTCTTCCTCATTTTACATAGAACATTATTTACATATGTATAAAATGTAAAATATTGCATAAATATATCACATATACAACATATATGTATAAATCATAATCTATAAAATATATAAAGTTGAAATGGAATACATCGTTCATGGAGACGGTAGGTCTTACGTAAGCATGAACGTTGTTTCCATTTTGTTGTCATATTAAAAGAAAGAAAGTAAATTTAATATGTGTATTTATGTATATAATATAATTACAGTAGCACTATTATGTAATATGTATCATAAATTATCAAAAAATCTATCTATAACACATTCAATGTCATGTGTGAGAGAATTACATCACTTAGAGGAGGCAGTAGTCCACAAGTCCACAAATGAAGTTATCATATTTGAAAAAGATGGTAAATATAAAGGAATGTATAATAAAATAATTAGAAATTAATATTTAATTAATAAATATAATATATATCTTATTTAAATATCATTTCCATAATAAGTACCTACCATTAAATGGGGTAAAGGAAAAATAAACAATCATAGTTTCATGGGGCGGTAGTTAACTGTACTTATAAAAAAGTAAGTATATTTCCCATTAGATGGAAATGTGTGTAATTTTAAGTCAAAACATTAGAATAAAAAACATATTACATTTAGTATAATGTTATTTATAATCATGGAATTTGAGGATTTGAGGGGGTGGAGAATGGAAATAAAATACAGATCTTGCGGAAATATGTTATATCTTATTTGGGTAAAACCTTTTGGTTTTCATAAAAGGGATTCCTTGGATTGATTTATGACCATGTGGAGGATTATAGATTGAGGATAAGGATTTCAAGAAGATATTTCGGTCTAATTTTTTCAATATAATTTTTCATTAGATATATGATGAAGTTTGAGGATGGGAGGCCTTTTTATAGTGGGGGAGAACTGGGACTCTTGAAATTTTTTGAAAAGGGAATTCCACCGATGTTTTTCTCCATTTAAAGTGGATAAAATAATGAATAAAAGTCAATCCAGTGGATGATAGGTTTGAAATATGTCCATAAAATTGATTTATAATTGGTGTGTAGGTCATCTTGGGACTTATGTTTAAGGTTTAGTTATTTGTTATGTTATTTTTTCTATCAATCACTATAATTAATTTTTATCATGTTCTCTAATATACTTAATCTAAAACTATTTTAACCAAATGTGAAATTTTATATTATAAATTTTTAAAATACTAAATCCATTTTCATTAATTAAAATCACATCAGAGGAATAAATTAATTTAAAATTAATCCCACAAAAATGCCAACAATTTATGGTTTTAAACTAACAATTTCAAAAGTTTGCTGTGTTTTTATATTCAATTTCAATTTAAAAAATATTATAATGTCATAAATTTTAATAATCTATCAATAATTTTTATAATGAAACATTCAAAAATAAATTAAAATATAATTTTACCGTATAAATAATATAGAATAAAAATCAGTTTATAATTAAAATTTAGTATTTTCACTATTCATTAAAAAATGAAACTTCAAAAAAAATGTCAAAAAAAAGACCATAAGAAAATTTTTATTTTTAAAATTAAAGACATGAAGTTTATTTTTATATAAAATATTTATAAAAGTTCTATAAATTGTATTTAAAATAGGTTATTGGTTAAAATGCGGCAAATGTGCCTTTATAAAAAAATTGATTTTTATGAACAATATTGGGTTTTCTCTTAAAATATTATTATAAATTAATATTTATTAATAGAAAAATTGTTTTATTGAATATATATCATATATATTTCATTAAAATTATAATTTTATTATAATTAATTTAATTTATTAGGGTAAAAAATATTTGGGAATATAAAAATATTTTTCCATAATTTTTTTTTATATTCAATTGGGTGTAATTTCATTTCGTAACTAATTTGTAGAAAATTACTTCATTTTATATCTATTTTAAACCATGTATTTTCATAATTTAGAAACAGTATTGAAAAATTCTAATTCAACATCGAGGTTATAACAATCTCATTTAAATAAATATAATAGTAAAATGATGTTTTGTAGAAACTCATTGTTGCATGTAATATACACCACGATAGTGTCGCATGTAGTGAAAGATAGATTGGTGTTGTGTGTAGAATAAACCATATTGGTTCCATTTGTATTGAATCTTTTACTTATTACAGTGAAAATAATAAATTAAAATTAATTTATTCAAGAAAGCAAGGTCTATAAAAACTTTGGGTGTTATGTTGTCTCTCCTAAAAGAATCCCCCATGTATTAGAATATTTGGAATTTTGAAAGGATAATGATGTGATTCCTTGAGGTTATGCCCAATATAGGGCATAAAAAGTGAGAGGTAATATTTTCCATAGCACCTTCTTAATTATTTTATAATTCTACCTCCTTAACCCTCTTTTATCCATGATATTATGAAAAATATAGTATTAATATTCTTGTAAGACGTTATACTATTGAACCACACATTTTTACCATGCTAAAAAATCATTGGAATAATGAAGTCATCGATTTTCATGAACAACCCATGTTGGGGATCAAGCCATAATAACCCCAAGTGCCCCTCCATAGGCCTTGGGGTCAAAAGACAACAAAGGAACAACAAACTAAGGGATACATTTTCCTAAAAAACAATAAACATGAACACTACCAACTCAATGAAAATGTGTAGAGGGAAAGAAAAAAAGATGCAACAGTGCTATAAAATAAACCAAACATGCATGAACCTCTAAACAATTTAAAAGTATAGTTGTGTAACCTGAAATAAGAAGGTACAAAATACATTCCCAACCAAAAATTTGTCTCAACATGAAGAAAATGGAAATGATAATTTCTAAAAGTGATCACCACTCATTAATTTCGTGTTTTGACCACTGTACATGGTCCATGAACCCTGTATCTTTAAGAACCTCTAAAATCATATTCTAAAAATCTTTCGTCTACCTAAGACATGACATGTGTTGGAAGAGCCCCTAAATTGGTGATTATATACTTACCAAATTGAATGCCTCTAAAGGGGTGAAGGGGTAGTTGAAATAGTTACTGTGGAAGAGAAATATAATAGATACATAATGTCCATCGAAAGTGTGCTTCTCATCCCAAAAAGGGTGAAAATAAGCTCGTCTAAGAATAAAGGGTTAAACACGGTGAGGAGATGAACTACGCCTTGAGCCTTCCCCACCTATATGGGGAGATTGGATTCATACAATCACGAGAATCTAGACATGGAGAGAAAGATTCATAGCTATCAGGTCATCAACTATGTTTTAATGAGTGTTACCAAACCCATGGAGTGTGTATAGAAAGATACATATATATATACATATATATATGATTAGTAAACTAATCCCAAACTAGAGAGTAAGGGAATCACTATCTCACAGATCAACCAAAGAATAAGAGTGACAAGTAGTTCCAAAAGTCAATCAATGATGCTCAACGTCCCATGAATCTTCCTTGAACACAAAAATTCATGGAACTCAATCACCACACTTTGTCACTATCCACTTTGGGTGGAACTGTCTCACCCACATATTTTTTAGGTTTTCTCACAAAAATGTGTCTTAATGGCAAAAGAGTCCCTCTTCCACATGATTACAAAGCTACATGAAACAACATCTCATCACAATGATGAATAGTTGAGGGGGAATAATTTCTAGGTAAGGATCCCATACATTGGTACGACAGGAGGGTCCTACTATGATAGTCACCAAGGATCTCTATTGCCCTGCCCCACTAGAGGGTAACACCATGGAAAGTCATCAGAGAACTCCACGAACCATCCCTTCTGATGGTTAATTTCCCTAAGAAGCTATCAGGGAACTCAAATTCCTAGCTCTAATTGAGGATAATTCTTGAAATAAGCTATCAGGGAACTCCACTCTTCCACCCTACTATAGAGTAATTCCCATAGGAAGCCAATAAGGAACTCAAATTCATAACCTAGTGGACAGTATCTTTTTTTATGAATCTGTAAGGTAACTCCACTGCCCACCCCTACTACAGGGTAACACAATAGACTATCTGGTGATCCTACTTGATCATTGGGGTTATTGGGTGTTATCTCTATGTATTCCAAACAAAAAACATTTCACACCATATCTAAAAAGCTACCACCAAGGGAACCATTTCATTCTATGTAGAAACAATACTCAGGAGAGGCTACTCATTGGCCAAAAAACCATGTTCAAAAGAAGGAAATACGGATGATTGAGGAATACTCAAAGAACTTATGGGAAAAAGAAAGTGTTATGGGTCCCGCAAGGTGTGTGGTTCCATTTCAAAGCTTACACGTGTTCTTAGACGACACACATCTACTGACCATGTTGGATAACCCAATGTGTAAGAGGACTATACAGAGTGTAAAACGTATCTAGGGAATGGTCTCTGTGTTTTTGTCCTTGTTCGTGTACTCAGAACCATATCAACATACTAAAGCACATCACATTTCAAGCCACAATGGATTCCTCTCATGTGGAATATCTGTGTCAGTTTACTCAGCTCATGGCATGTTCCTGGAAGTGTGATCCATCACATGGATTATTCACACAAAAAAGGAGGTACATGACGTGTTGAGATGAGTACACAAGGTTTTATCCATATGGGTTTCAAAAACACTAGAACCCCCACTTAGTGGGAAACACATAGTTTGTTATTCATAATAATCATTTTGTATTTTGGATTTTCATAGAAATAACATATCTAATCTTGTGATTAAAATATAATCCAACCTCTATATATTCTTCATTGAATCTTTATGAATGATTTGAAAATGATAGGGTGTCATTGTTTTTCAGCCTTTGTTCACAAGAAATCTACTACCAGATGTTGACAAGGTTTTCATCATTTGAAATGCACACCTCCATGGATTCATTTTTCTGTTTCATGAAATTAATCCACCATATTGATCATCCTCATCCATCAAGAATTCCAGATCTATACCCAGATCATCAAACCATTATTGTTTCATCAATTTACTAAGAATCTGATGGTCCAATAGAGTTCGGTACCTCCCAAAAAAGTCAAGCCAAGACCATGGGGATCTAACTCATGAAGAAGGTGAATAATAGAGGGATAAATAAAGAAAAACTCCTGTTAAAAATTGTTTACCATGATTTATTGTCCAATGATCAAGAACTGGCATACCATGGTTATAACAATGACTAAATTAATTGAAATCGAGTACATAGGCCCATGGAAAGGTATTAATAAAGCATAAATCAGAGAAAGAATATGGATCTACTCATTCATTTAATTATAAGGGAGAACATCACTTATAATGAGTTATACCTATGTTTTGGATTGATCGCTAATGAATAACATGCTCATATAATTATTGTAAGGAGCTAATGTGTTCTTTTCATCCCGATCCACTTGATCCCCGAGTTTCATCATTGATAGCCAATGGATTATGAAATAGAAACGATAAGGGTAGAACTATCTAGAGATTCTGGGGTTATGAGACACACCCTATCTAAAATTCCAAAATGATATATTTATAACCATTTTATATTAGGCAAAGTGAATAACAAAAATAAATAAATAAATAAACAAATCCACTTAATGCATCGCCAATGAGCGAGGGGTCCAAACATACCGCGTTGATTAATTTAATGTCATGTATACGGTAAAAAATGTGTTTTAAACCCAATTAATGTATTTGATTTCTGATCTGATAAATATTTTAAGGGGTATCTCATATTCCTTGAGCTATCATGCATGAAAATCATAAAATATATTTAATATTTTATAAAATTAATTATGGGTTCACCGGGCCTCAGAATCACATTGTATCTCACTACATAGCTCTAAACAAATATATAGAAATATTTCAAAGTTTTACTATATAAAACAAAATGTTCCCTACATAATTCCCTCCTTTTGACCTTTCATCCTTGAAAAACAAGTGAAGGAAAAAACTCAGGATATTGACCAAGCACATGTCTCTCCCACTCCCATGAATACTCCTTCTCATGTCTTTGCTACCAAAACACACAAACCAATGGGATGGTCTATCCAATCAGGGTCCTCTCCTGCCTATACTCAATCGCCAGTAGGTTCTCGACAATGGTGGATCCATCCTCGATGTAAATGTCTCCCTTTTCAATAATGTTTTTAGGTTCCTGAGCGTACCTCATTAGCTACGAAACATGGAAGACGTCGAGCACCCGCCCCATCAATGGCTATAGGGAGAGTAATTAAGAAAACCTGCCAACCCTCTTCACGACCTCAAACATATTACTAATCCTCTATTATTACTTTCCTTTCTAGAAAAAACCCAATAATTCTCATCATAAGGAGACACTCGGAAAAACATGGTCTCTCTATTTGAACTCCGATGGCCTACGAAGGCAATCTGCATAAGATTTATGTATTCTATGAGTTGTCTTCATCCACTCATGGATGATCTATACATTCTCCATTGTTTCATGCTCTATCATTGAGACCACTAGAGACATCTCAAAAATATCACTCCAATACAAGGGTGACCTATATGGTCTCTTGTATAGGTCCTAAAAGGATGGAATTCTTATTATAGAGTGGTAGTTTTTGTTGAATGTAAACTCTACCAATGTTTGGTAATTCTCCCAACTTCAGTCAAAGTCCAACATGAAATCCCTCATCATATCCTCTAGCACCTAGATAGTGCATTCAATATTCCATCCATTATGGGGGTGAATGGATTTAATATCTACAATGGGTCCTAAACAACTCATGTAGGGATCTTTTAAACCATGACATAAACTGCACATTAAAATCCAAGACAATTTTAGATTGTACCCATGAAGATGAATGATCTCTGTTAAATATTACTACGACATACTCTCCACCAAAAAACTGGTCCCTTATAGGAAGGATGTTTTCAAACATTACGAGTCAATCAACTATCACCCAGAGGATTTATTGTCCCTTTATTTTGAGTGGAAACCCAGTAACAAAGTCCATGGATAAATCGTCCCATTTCCACACTAAGATATCAATGGGCTGTAAAAAACCAATCGGAACATGGGGCTAAGATATTTCCTACTAACAAGTAAAGAACCAAGAGTTGAAATCAGCTACTCTTTTTCTAATGTCGAACCACCAAAACCATCATTAGAGGTCCTTATACATGATCCTCAAACAGGGATGTAAAACTAAGGTAGGAATGTTAATCAACCACATCACCTCCTTCTACAACATGACTAGTACCATTGTTCTCCCCTAGAACTCAATAATGATATTCCCTCTTTCAGAATACACATATAGTGTATGCTATAGACATCTGATCACATAAGACCTTGTAGTTGGGGTCTCCAAGATGAGACTATCTCACTTGATCAAGAAGAGAAGGGGTCAAAACCATTGAATAATGAATATTGTTCCCTCGTTATAAACTAGGGTCCGGGATAGGGAAGCTAAATTCTATAAAGATTCCTAATCTCGGAAAGCATGGGACTTTTTGATAACGAAAATTGATACATAATTTCCATTACCTCGAGTATAAACTATCTCCAAGTAGTATTTCTGCCTGAACTCCAACCAGTGTCACTTCCCCAGGTTCATGTTTCTCATCATGTAGACATACCTGAGACTCTATTAGTAGGATTAAACCAAAAAGAAATCTATAAGAACCTAGTACCTCTACATCCTTAAATAAAAGGTTACCACTGTCATCTTTAGCCCATAAGTCACGTAGTATTTCTCATGGGGTCTCAAATACCTCAACCTGTAGGTGATAACATCCTATCGATACATCAATATGATACCAAGCCCAGCTCCAAATGCATCACAAAACACTATGAACACCTTTCCATCCTCTTGTAGTCTCAATTTTGGAGTGCTCATCAACCTCTACCTCAACACCACAAAGGCCCTATGGCACTTCTTGAACTAGGTAAACAGCTGGCCATTCCATGCCAGTGTGGTCAATTAGGTGGAGATTCTAGAAGATATGGCGCTCTTGAATAAAATCAAGAACCTTCATTATGTGCTATGAATAATCCTTATATTTTTTTGTGTAGATGATAATTTCATCGTTGTAGACAACAAAAAATGAGTCCATATACAATTGGAAGATATTTTCATTCAAATACATAAACATGGTGGGGGAATCTGTCACACCAAATAGAATCACTAGGAACTCATATTGTATATAGTAGCATCAAAATACCAACTTTGGATTATATGCCTTGTGAACTAGAAACGGTTGGTACCCAGACCTATGATCAATCTTTGAAAACAACCTCACAACGTGAAACTGGTAAAGTATGCCATCAATCATTGGTAAGGGGTAATTTTTCTTTATCGTGGCCTAGTTCAGGAAATGATAATCCACATAAAGCTATAAACTCCAATCCACCTTTATAATTAATAGGACTATAGAATCTCATGGAGGAAAACTGGATCATATAATACATTTCTCTCAGAGGACCTAAAACTATTGAAATTGTTTCTAGAGCGTAGTAGGATCCATCTGGTATGATGTAGAAGATACCGAGGCTGCCCCTGGATGCATGTCCATGAAAACACCATATCCCACCCCACAGTTAGTCCCAAAACATATTCCAGAAAGACGTATATATAATCTACCACACATGATGGAACTCATATTCCTAAATAACATGCCTCCCCAAGGGATACACTTTCCTACTAATGGGTGATAGGTTTCAAACTTTTTATCAGAACATCCACCAATCCTACCATGTGATTTATCTTTCTAGAAAAGGATAATATCATCACATTAGTGTGTAGGCATATGACTTGTCTACGGTGACTGTCAATATCATATTAGACCATGGAGATCAAATATATACCCCAAATGATAGCATTGGTTTCAACTATGATGACAAAATGTCACATGTCATCCTCTACCAACCAAGTTATAACTCTAACTCCTAGTAGATGAACGATATAGAAGAAGTGTTCCCTATTGGAATCTTATGATAGAGATGATGTGATAACGTCTCTATTGGGAGATCTAGCTCTCACACTAGAAGTATGGAGATAAAGTAATTAATGTTACATTTTTCTATTAATACATAGGTAAGAGTTGAAAAAACATAAATCGTAACATGGATCACCTCGTGCACTATGGTATCTTAGAAATCCCAAGCATGTAGCTATCTATGGACCCATATACCATATCACTGAGCCCAAAATGTGATTCCTAGGTGGTGGTGTAAGGATATCGTTGAATTATCCTCAACATGTTTATCATCCTACTCTTATTCCTTCTCCACCTCCCTAGGGAGCTCTATGCCCATGCCTAGGAGATCCCTTATCATGGTGATGCATCTTCCACGACTATCCACTAGCTATTTTTTTACTTCCCTGCATAACTAATTGGGAACTCTCATGCCATGTGACCTCATCCATCATATGAAAAACAATTCCACTCTTTGGGTAGCATCGACGCTCTACACTACATTGGCCCCAAAAGATTATGTTCCTGAGCCTGCTCTTGAAAGGGTCTCCTGCAACGAGATCTTGTTAAATGGTGCCTATTACTTGCTGTGGACAACTTAGATTTGGGATTCCCAATGCTAGCTCCATCAATCTGGTTCACCCCAAATAAATATCTCTCGATCGTATGTTCCCTTTCTAGCACCCTGACATAGGTGGGGATGCACAAGGGTAAATCACTAGCTTAGATATCTTTGAGGATTTCCTGTTCAAACATCTATAATGGGATGTTTCCAGCTTAGATCACATCAAGGGAGTAGTTTGTATATTCTGTGAACCTTGCTGCATAGTATTCCACCATCCTCCCTCTCTACATTAACCCTAGAATCAATTAGATCTAGACCGAGTATAAAAAGTATGTGTATTACTCTTCACATAACAAGTGCTTTAAGACGTCCCATGAGAGTGTTGACCCATATTTCATCTTTTAAAATAGGATCCACCAATTCCTAGATATTTTGGGGAAAATGATAGATTCTATTTCCACCACCAGATCATTCAGTTTCTGGATAAGCCAGAAGATTCATACCACAGACTCTATCCAATCCTATGATAATTTAGGATTTGGCATGCCATGAAACATCAGTAATCATTGATGTTAGAACTCGTGATGTGTGCTAATAATATGCACTTTATCATCCTGCTCTACTATGAGGATTTACCTCATAATAGGTGGAGGTGCCTATACCTGCCCACCAGGAGATGTGGGTAAGAGGATAGAACCCGAATAGAGGCCTCATCTCATAGGGGTTTTGTCACGAACATGAGCTGGTATCATGTCTGGCTATCATCGTAGAGGCATCCTGAAAGTTATCAAGTAGTATCATGATTATATGGGAATATATATATATATATATATATATATATATATATATATGTTTATATTGTTAACCACAAGGATATTACTCAAGAATCGTAGTTAGGGTCTCAATTCTAAATGATGGTTTTACCATTAATCTCTACTGCAAATGACTTGACAAGCTGAGTGGACTAGTCGGTAGTCAAGGTCCTAGTGAATGGTTACATCATCCATTAAAACATCATTGGATTCCATTGCCTGAGATCCACACTCGAGACACTTTAATATTATTTTCCTAAACCTAACTAGTCCTCTTAGGGGATACATTTGAACAATGTTACAAGGAATGAATTTTCTCTGATACCAATATTTCATGACCTTACTCATGCCGGGACTCATTCCACTACTACCTAAATCCCACCTATATAGGCTAGGGGTGGTAACAAGCACTAAATGCATAAATAGCTTTGGAATGCCTTTTCTGAAAAACTTATACACACACACATAGCCAAATCAATGAAAAAGAGAATAGTAAATGAAGAAAAGATGCCAAAATTAAATAAAATAAACCAAACATGCATGAACCTAAAAAAATACCAATGTACAATATTGTAAGTTGAAAGAAAAATAGAAAAAAAACCCAACTAGAAATATTTACCAATCTGACAAATTTGTAAAAATACACTAGCTTAAAGATTTACTCACTCCTGAATCCCAAGATATGACCACAGTATGCGGCCAAGAACCTAGTATCCCTAATATCCTCAGAATTCATGGTCAATATATCTTTCATTTTAATAAAACACAACACATGCAAGAAAATCTCATGAGTGGGCGAGTATAAAAATTATTATTAGAATGACCCGAAATAGGTGAAGGGGGTGTATTAAGAGATACAATAAATGAGAAAAACTCTATATACACAAGGTAGTGAACGAGTACAACTCAACACAAAAAAGAGTGGAAGTAAGATCATCCAAGCATAAGGGGATAAACATGGTGAGTTGATGAACTACCCATCAAGCTATCACATCCTATATTATAAGAGTATAGTCATCTAACTTTGAGAAGATAGACATGGAAAGAATGTGGCATGCCCCATTCATCTTCACCTATCTGGGAAGAAGAGTAACAAAACCCAAGGAGTACGTACAGATGAAGGATATATATATTCTCTATCCAAGAAGCCCAACTGAGGGAGTAAGGGGATCACTATATCATAACTTAGTCCAAGAAGAATTGTAGCCAACAACACCAAAATTTCATCAATGATGCTCAATAACCCATTCATCTTCCAAGAATACACAAGTTTAAGGAACTCAATCACCACACCTTGATACTATCCACTTCGGGAGGCACTATCTCGCCAGTATGGTTTTTAGGTCACATTATAAAAATGTATATTGTTGGGGGAATGAATCCCTTTTTTCCATAAGTCCAAATATACATAAAATCATGTCTCATCATTTTTATATATAGTTGAGGGGAAAAAATTTAGGTAGGGATCCCATGACCTAATATGAGAGGAGGGTCCTTCTCCAATAATCACTAATGAACTCCACTTCCCAACCCCGTTATAGGGTGACAATCAGAAATTTCATCGAGGAACTCCACATCCCATCTCTACTGGAGGGTAATTCCTAGAAGAAGCCATCGAGGAACTCCACTACACATCACTACATGAGGGTAATTCCTAGAAGAATTTATCATGGAATTCCACCTAACAACCCGTTAAGAGGGTAACACCTGGAAGATGCTATCAGGTAACTCCACTACCCGATCCTACTAGAGGGTAAGGCCCAGAATGATTTGGTGACCATGCTTGAACACTATCATCATTAGGGGTCACCTCAGTGCCTTCCAAACCTGGACCATTTCACATCATATCTCAAATTCCTCCACCGAAGGAACCATCATGTTCTATGCAAGAAGACACTCCATTTAGGCTACTCATGGTCCATAATCCAAGTTCAAATGATGGATATACAAACAATTGATGATTCTTTAGTGTAACTTAAAAGAAACATGACATGTGAGGGGACCCACAATGCATGTGGTCCTACATCATTTTTTGCCAGTGTCCCTGGCCTGAATAAGGATATAGACCTTGTAGGAGAACATGCCATGTTTGTGGACTACATAGCCTTTCCCACCTATCTGAGTGATGGATACTATGTTGATAGTTGTGTCCATGTACTCAGACCCAGTGTTCATGTAATACCGTACACAGTGTGTTGGGTCACATGGGATACCGCACGTATGGTCTGGCAGTGTCTGTGTATGTTTCACATGGAGTGTACCCAGCCTTGTGATCCATCACATGACTCACTCACATGGAAAAGGAGGTTCATGATATGTAAAGAGAAGTACATGACGTGCAATCCTCATGGGTTTCCAAAAACCTAGCACTGCCACTTAGGGGGATACATATGGTGTGTTTTTCATACTATACAACATTTTGTCGATATTTTCATAGATGTATGAGATCTAATCACATGCTTGAAATATACTCCAACCACCATAGATTCTTCCTTGAATCTATCCAAAAACATCAAATCTGACTAGATTTGATGCTTTTTGGCTATCATTTTCCTTAAATGATCCACCAATAGTTGAAGAGGGTTCACCATTTGAACTGAACACCACCATCGATTCAATGATTGATCTCATGATCTAAAACCACTAAATTGAGTATCCTCATCCATCTAGATTTATAGATATATTATTTGATCATTTGAATGTGGTTGTTTCACTGATTCTCCATGAATCCCAGGGTTAGATCAAGCTCAGTACCTCTTGACAAAGTCAAACCAGGACCTCAGGGATGTAACTGGCTAAGAACATGAAGAATCCATTGACAAAAGCACAGAAACCAAGGTTTAAACATCATTGTACAAAATTTCTTGGATAACAATCAAGAACATATGTACAAGGGTTAGAACATTGAATTAAAAAATAGAAATCTAGTACACATGCTCATTTAAAGGTTGTAATATGTCATAAATCAAAGAGAGAATAAATATCTACTCAATCATTTAATTATATGGTTGAAAACCACATATAATGAGTTCTTCCCTTGTTTTGGATCAATCACTGATGAGGAATGTGCTTGAACAATGATTGGAAGGATCTGTTGCATTCTTTTCATCCTGATCTTCTCAATCTTGGAGTTTTGTCATCATTTTCTAAATGATCCACTAATTGAAAGATGTTGGGGAGACCATGTTAGTGATTATAGGGTTGTGAGACCAGACCTGGAAAAAATTACATAGAGATATATTTATAATCAATTTAGTTTTGGTTAAATTGATTTTTTTAATTAAATAAGTCAACTTAATGCACCTCCTATGAGAGAGGGATCTGGACATCCCATACAAACTCATTTTATGCCATTCCTTGGGTAAACCCCACTTTCGAGACACAAACATTGTCTAATATTTTTGTGTGATAATGATTTTAAGAGTTATCCCATTTTATTTGAGTTGTCATGTTTGAGAAATATAATATATATTTAGTATTTTTATAAAATTAATTCCAGGAACATTGGGCCTCATAATGGAACGTCGTCTTAGGTTATCTCTGTCTCTCTCTCTCTCTCTATATATATATATTAATGTCTTATACGAAAATAACTGGGTCTCTACAGTAGTATTTGTAACTATGGACTACAAACTCCATGAACAATTAGTTCTATTTATTATCACCATATTTCTTTTATTTTTTAAATGTAAATTTAAAATGGTTTTTTTGTAACCAGTCCATTATTATGAAATTATATTTTATTTTTCTCTACCTACAATATATTCTATGAAAACCAGAGCATCGTCTTCATGTATGTCTAGACTACAACCTACACATAATGGTAGTTCTCTTTAATTTTCCGTACTGATAAACATGTGTGGAATAAAATATGTATTCACCATATAAATATTTAATTTACTAAACCATAAAAATTATGGAATGATTATATTATTTATTCGATAAGTTATTTTAGCAATAAATAGTTATAAAAAAATTTATTTTCAAAAAGGATATATCAAAGTACCTTTTATAATTTTAGTTCATTAATGGATATCATATTTACTAGTTTGAATTTTGTGCTAATGATATAAAAATGAAATAATAATATATAATTTTGGATATTATGGAATGATTTATAAAATATTTGATAAAGGTAATCATGTCATGAATGTTACCATAAAATTTATATAAGAACATATACTAATCACCAAAAGAGGAAGTAATGTAATAAATAGGTGCTTAATATTGATAAATAGACATTATAAAATGGAATATATGTGGATATAGTTCTTAGTAAATAATTTTTTATGATTAATTTAATTCATTAGAATTATATTTTGGAGTGAATAACCCATTAAAATATGTGTAAAGGGTTTCATGGTATCAATTTATAATTCATGTAGGCATATTACATTTATAAACCATGATTCAATTTTTATTGATTTTTATTGATTTAATATCCCTTAAAAAATTATCATCAATATAATTCTGCGGTTATAGTAGGAATCTGAATTTTTATTTCATTATATGTCCTTCAACTCATATGTTATCCTAGTCATAATAATTTCGATCTCAATCACCACTCATTGAAAAATACTTTAATATTACGAACTAATCATATATTTTATGTTGTACATACTTCACTTGAAATATAATATCATATATGTTTATTGGTATTTTTATCTTAACTTACATTAATTATATTTCCCATTTTGGGATATTATAGACATCATACCTATAATATATGTGGTTTTCATAGCTATTTCTTCTTTCTTGAGTAAAAATGTTTCCATTTGATCCTCTCGTTTCATTTCATATGTTATTAAGTATTGTTTTTCATAGGAGATAACTTTTTATTAAGATATATCTTACTAATAACATCTCTTTCTTAATAAAAATAAAAACATATTAAGTAAAATACTCATCTAGTTTAATGGTGGTTTCTCCTAACTGTCTATAATTTACATTTTTAACAATGTTCTCCACTTTAGTGAGAATACTAATTAATTTTTAACACATGAATAAATCCAATTTACCTTATTCAATTTACTAAAATATGGTTTATTATCTTTTCTTATAATTTTTAACTTCAATGAATGTGTTTTGAAAAATAAAAAAGGGCCCTTTGACACACCCTTCTTACCTTTTGGCTACACATTATCATTAATTTTGTCACTTTTACATAATTTTATTATCTTCAAATTCATATATATTTTCATTATTTTTCCTTAAATAATTTACTATTGAAATATTTTTCGGTTCTGGGGGTTATATAAATTTTTATTTCCATTCAATATTATCACCCTTAAAAAAATTAAATTTATGGAAATATTCATATTTCATGTATCCTGTCAAGAATCTCCACAATGAAATGTCCTTAAACTATGAATATTTTATAAAAACAATATTATTTTTTAAAGAACCATCTTGTATCAATTCTAGGTTATGAAAATTATATGATTTTTTTTTTAAAATATCATATAGTTATTACATAAGGTTCCAACCAAGTATTTTTTCTATTCTTTCATCATGGGATAATTCAAATAAAATTTTTACATTTGAGCTCCATATTTGTGAATACCAATGTATGTACATATTGTAATGCGATTTGTAGGTATTTTATATACCTCTAATGCTTAGGGTAATTTTAATGTTTCATCAGGAAGAATGTATGGGGAAGGAACAGTTTACCTAAGAACACTATGTTATGATGGGAGTTAGCATAATCATTAGATGATTTTTACAGAGGTTTCCCTATATTATATTGTCTTTGAATTTATCATTGGAATATTATTATTATTTCATGTATTATTATATTCCCACATGATTATGATTTCATTATCATATTGTTTAATTTCAGTATTTCATGTTTATATGCTTAAGATTATTCTATCTAGGATATCATGTTATGGCTCAAGACTCTAATTTTATTCTTTATTTTTGTATTTTCCCCTTATAATGATTTATAGATCACTATTTCCTTATGTTTTCCCAAGGGACCTATATAATTTTAGAGGACATTTAATAATTGAAAAAATATTTTCATTTTTTAATAATGAATTAGTTTTTATGTTTATGATGTTCTATTTTTTTTCTAATTACCAAAGTAGTAGAACTCTGGATTGTTTGATTAAAATTAATTGAAATATATGAAAAATTATATGAAATAACTTTGTCTAATGATTTGTTTTATATACTATTTTCTCCAAATACCAACCATATACATCTAAAATTGTATGTAATATTGAGATATCTAAGGTTGAGGTATATGTCCAAACCAACATATTTCATTTTAATTTCCTATTATATATCCTCAAAATAATCTCAAACTACTATAACTTAATTAAATCTATATCTGATCTAAAATAAAATATTATTTTTTGACTGAGATAATATTTTCTGTGAGTTTTCCATCTAATGGAAAATGGAAATATCATCATGTGTACAAAAGGACTTACACCTCAAATAAGTGATGTTTTTCATTTTCCATAACCTCCTCATGCAGATGGAAACAAAGGTAGAATTAATTCATATATACTATTTTATTACATTATTATGATCCTTGAATTATAATATATTACATATATTCTTATACATTCTATCTATTGGATGATTATAATGCCCATCATGTACAAGTATTCTGTACCACCCCCATTAATTGATGTAATTATTTTATTAATTGTCACCTTATATGGTTGATGATATATTTAGATCTAAATATAATTATTAAATTAATTACATAATTAGGATTTAATAAATTTAAAATATTATATTCCATATTTTTTCTCATCTAAAAGTAAAATGTAATCATTTCTCCTGTGTATGTGCAGAGTACCACCTCTATGATAAAACCTATTTCATTTTTCATGGCCACCATCTAAAGATATTTTAAAAAAAATTCTAATTTATAAATATAATAATTTATTACTATTATGATTTTTTAGATAATTGAACTATGATCATACTAAAAATAATAGACCTAGAAATATTATTTTTGAATTATAAACATAATGTTCGCAAAAAATTCGATGTGAACATATCCATTTTATTAACAAGATAAAACATTGTAAAAATTAAATAATGGGAATAATGATAATGGATTTAACAAGAAATGTTTTCTTTTGAATGTATAAAAATAATAAAGTTTCTATAACTCTGGAGTATTGACATGGTAACAAAATTATTCCAAATAAGAGGTAATGTATTTTCCATTAAAACATTGTTTATTTATGTTAAACTATTATTGACAAATAAATATTTTATATATAATGTTTCAATAAATTTATCATTTAAATATAAATTAATTTTAATGTTCAATTATTATCCTCCAAAGGATCGAATAACATCTATAGGGGGACTGAATTAGTAGTTCTTGATTTACATGTTTCAATAATTTTAAAACATAACCAATGAAATATATTAATGTTCTTATAAATTTTATCTTTTAGTAAATTATCATCCATGAAATAGTATGAAAGAATATAATTAACATGATATTTTTAGTGTTTTTCCTCAATGTGATAACCTATATCCTTTCTAGAGACACTACGACGAGTTTATAGAAATTAACTAATTTGGAGAAGTGAATATAACCTACACCAAATCCTATTAGAAAACTTTTATCTCTTAATAGGAATTATTAAACAAAAATCCATCTTTTCATAGAGTTTTCTTAGTTAAAATTATTCCAAAAAGAAGAAAAAATATTGTAATCAAATTTATCTATAAATGTTATTGGGTCCGATGACCCTGATTATTATGGCTCTCAGTCTAATGATCTCATATTTATTTACTCAGTCTGATTGACTCAATACATTTATCCTTTTCTCAATCTGTGGCTAATGAAAAATTTCAACATATCTAAGTATAAAAATAGTCACCTCTCAAAAGCTATTCAAAAATCATTCTGAAATTCCTTAGTATGATATTCTAAATAGGATAATAAAACCTTAATTTCTCTAATATTTTTATAATATCTCTATCCAGCATTAACTTTGAATAAATTTACTTAGTGATCCACCTTTTTTCTCATGAAAAAATATGAAATGTATGAATGTGAAGTGGTTATATTTATAATCATCTCACAATAGAAAAGGTGGGAAATATGAATACTTTTTCCACAAACTCAAAATTCAAATCTCTTAAAATCACTCACTTTTTAACATCAATTTTTCCTTATTAAAACCTTCTCAAGATTCACCTGAAATTATTATTTTCGAACATACTAGATTATCCTTAGATTTTTAGCATCGTTATGATTAATCTTTCTCAGATCACTGTGACATGAATTTATTTCTCTATAATTTATAATCTAACTATCTTCCTAATCTTATGAAAATCAAACTGTCTTCCTCTTCTCATTGCACTTCGACTTTCTTGGATACCTCATTACAAATTTTGTATCTTCCTCAAATCATTAGGGTCTCAATATCTTCCACTACTCATTATGATCTTATTATATTCCACATCGAAGGTATTCTGATTGGTTATCCTCATCAGAGAAACTATAATAGAATTTTCTTCTCAATTTTAGTGAAATTGAGTTTCCTTCTCAGAGTCATTTTAATGGAATCCTCATATTGATGGAATTATAATTATGATGGAAACCTAATTATCATGGAATATCCACTCTACAATTTTGAAATTCTTGAATCCTCACAAGCCATAACTCTTTTAGGCATCTAAAATGTTCTATGTCTAGTATATTTGGATCTTATGGATAATTTTTCATGATTTTTGAACAATATCAATAGTTATGATTCCTAAATTAATTCAAATTATTTTATCATGAGAGTTTACATAATTTATTGGAAAATCAAGATTGGAAAATCATCATATAACTATAGGATATAATATTTGAAAAATCTCTAACTCCTGACGACATTTTGTTTGAAACAACCTCTTCAGTATCATTAAGATTCCTCTTGCATTCTAAAAAACATGTTTCTTATGGATCTTCAACATCATGAAGATGAATCTGAGACCAATGGTACATCTTATCAACAAATATATAGAACTTCTAACTTCCACCTTTCTTACAGCTTATATACCTGATAATGCTCTGTTTGAATACCACTATTTTGAAATATATAAATTGTAAAAAAATTTATCAAATATAAATACCTTTCACCCCTTTTATGTTTGGGATTGAAATATATATCAATATTCCACTTTCTTATAGAAACCTATTTCAATATACTGGGTGAAATCATTAATAAAAAACATTCTATTACAAAAAATGTACGTTGTCAAAAAATAAAAAACATTGTTAGAAAAAACATCACAAAGGTTCATCAATATCCCTCTTTGGATGCTTTAAAAACACCCATTAACAACTTTTTAAACTCTCAACAAATGTTCACAAATAAAAATTTGTTATTTTCTCATGGTTTTGATATTTTATCAAAACATGAACTTTCTCAAATGTGATCTTCATATAACCACACAACTAGATAGAGTTATGTTAATAAATTAATTCTATCCTTCAGTGACAATAAATTTTTTCATCCATGTACAAATAGGCCCCCATATTTTTATATTTCTTTAAATTTATTTTTTTCATTATCCATTCATTGTTATCTCCCCCATTATATGATAACCATAATTTAGATTCCTAAAATAAATATAAGTAAAAGGTTATCACAAAGTACAATTTTGTTAATTTAACTCCCCCTTTGACAACATAATATAAACCATGGTTAGGGTCCTTTATTATGAGGTCGGGAAGTCATTGAAGGAGGATGAACATGATGTTGCATCCTCAATTGTACAAATCTATTTTCAGTATATCTTTTATGAAGATATTAATAATTTGATACTTTATAGAGATATATTCCAACATATCATCTCCAATAAAAACAATCTCCTTTGAAAAGCGATACTTTATATTAATGTGTTTTGATCAGGATAGTTGGATAAGATTTTTATAAAGTTCAATTTCACTCTAATTATCACAAAGTATCATAAATGATTTAGAAACATTCATTTTCATATCTTCCAACTGAACTTTCATCGACAATACTTGAGTACATGCATAACTTGATGAAATATATTTTTATTCCATGGTGTTTCAAGTTACTGCACTTTGTGTTATTCCATTCCAACTTACACAACATTCACCATGAAAAATGTTCCTCCTTAAGGTGAATTTCTATCCTTAAAATCTCTATCCAAATCGGCATCAGTATAACCATGAAATATATTCTTCAAATTTAATTTATTTAAAACTTAATGGAAATTTTTTCCTTTGAAATATCTAATAATTCTTTTTTCTTTCATCATTTGTTACTATTTCATATTACTTTGATACCTAGAACACAAAGACACAGTAAATAAAATTTCAGGCCTTTAGGCAATAAGGTATATTAAACTTTCTATCATCATTTAACAGTCTATCGGATTCCCACATTTTTCAGACTCATCTTTAATCAACATTGTGCTCACATTTATAAGATTAGAAAATTATTTGTATTTTTTCAGCCTAAACATCTTTAGAAATTCTTTGGAATAATTTTTATGAGATGAAAAAATTTAATTTTCTTTTGATTGGACTTGTATGTCAAGGAATAATGTTAATTATCCCTTTATTGACATTTTAATAGTCTTATTTATTTCGTTATATAATTATTTACAAATATTTTCTTCCTCCATATAAATAAATATATTATCTATATACACAATAGAAATTATCAGGTTGGTGTTTACTTCATTCACGTACAAGTTAGTATGAACCTTTCAAAAAAAAATAAACATTCTCAAATAGCTATCATTTTTTGAATACCAGGAATGTGGGTCTTATTTTAACTCATACAAGGGTTTCATCAATCTACAAACCATATTATCATCATTATCAAGTTGAAAACCAAAAGGTTGTTCAGTGTAAAATTCTTCCTCAATCTCACCATTTATGAAAGATGACTTTACATCCACCTTATAATCATTTTAATTTCAATGTGCAAACAATGATAGATAAAATCTAACAATTTATAATCATGTAACTGGGGAACAAGTTTCTTCAAAATCAATAGCTTCCACTTGTGCATATCTTTACAAACAAGTCTCTAATTTTTTTATTGAAACATATCCATGCTAATTCAATTTGTTTACGTAAACCCACATTGTCATGATGACATTTTTATTTTTTGTTCATTGAAAAAGTGCTCAGGTTTTGTTTTCCTTAATCTGATCAAACACTTCATTCGTCACATAGACCTATTGTATCTCTTGAATACCTTCTAAAATTGATTCTCATTTAACTTTTGAGATAATTGAATTGTGATTTTATAATCCCTACATTCTTCTAGTCTAAGGTGGATCATTTTGATTTCTAATAATTTGTTTTGGATTCAACATGTTTTTATACGGTAAAAAATTTCAACATTTCTCATATAGATGAACATTCATCATCACATGATTCTCTATAATCTTGGTAAGGATATTTTTACTAACTTTCATTATTATTTGAAATTTATAGTTTATCCTATTCATCTTTCTCAACAACTTTTGTTATGGAATATTGATTTTCAATTACTTTCACATTATATTAGTCCATACACCTTTGTAACCATTTAATACATCATTTGTAACTTATTATATCAGGTTAATAAATAATAAAATTTCCTTCCCCATCTTTCTCATCATACATTCCTAGATCTGGATTTTAGATATTATGTAATCATAGACTTCAAGAAACCTTGAAGTACTTCAATGAAGGTATTTTGTTATACCACATTTCATTAGAATTCATGTTGGGTTTTAGTATCATAAAGCATATATTTTGAACATGTACATCTGTAATAAAATATTCTTTCCATTAGAACATTGATGCTTTGTATTATTCTAAAATACATCTCCTGATTTCAACCAAGATTATATTCTTTATTTCTACAAGTCAATTATTTTATAGAGTTTAGGGAGAATAATACTGAAGTTTGATAAAATGATTTTTCATATATGTTTTAATGTTATTTATTGTGAATTCCGTAAAATTATATGTTTTCAAATTCATTATAAAAACCCATATTTCGTTCTCCACTTATTTTCTATAAAACCTAGACATATCCATAGCCTCTGACTTATGTTTCATAATCATGGCATTTTTCATATGGGTGAAATTATCCTGAAAATTGATAAAGTATAAATCTTATATTATTATTGATGTCACATCAACCCATATAAATCGGAATGAATGATTTCAAGTGGTATAATAGGATGAATCTTAAATATCTGATGACTCCTATTATTTATCTTCTATTTTTTACAAGTAACACAAACATCTTCATCTATTATTTTATGTTATGGAATGTAACAAATAACATCAAATTCAGAAAACCGGTTCATGTTTTTCATCCCAAGGATCCTAATTCATCGATGCCAAATTTTTTTTTCATATTTACCACTCAAGATACATGAGTAATTCAACTCTCCATCTTGAAACATATTTCCACATGTTATTTGAACTTTTGTGATAACTCTACCATCATACATTACTTTGATGAGACAAGAATCATTTATAAAAAAATAACTCATTTTCAATCATCCATATGTTTACCAACACTATGTGAGTTATATTTTAACCCATGAAAAAATAAAACTTCATTAGATTGTAACTTTTAATCTACAATATCAATCATTCTTTTTCTCATGATTTTTAAGATACAATCTATCACGACCCCCTCCCCACAATGTTTACACTTCCTGGGTCAGCAATGTGAAAAGTGAGATAATGACCCCACGAGTCCCGCCTCCAGTAGGCCCCGGGTTAGAGACTAGCACCGAGGGTATAATAAACACACAAATGGGATTCATTACCCTATAATAGAACACATGAAGAAGAGAGAGATAAGATAGACACCAACGAACTCTAACTCATAACTGAAATATAAAAGAAATCCAAGTGCACGTATGTAATGCCATGAAAAATTACTACAACTGAAAGGGAAAAAACTACAAGTACCCAAAAGAAAGTAAAAAAACAGTAGAACGCACAAGCCCGAACAACTCCTACAACCCCAAGATAGTAGAAACCATAATTATCTCCAACCTACTCCAAGTGACCTGAAAAACATTTTATATATACATAGGGTGAGTATAATAGTATAAATAATAGGATTGTTCCTGAAGCCTCTCATGCAACGTAAAGAAAGCATGCTAAAGCACAGTGAACAAAAAGTGAAACTGAATCGTCACCTAAACAGGTATACTAAGATCCCAACTTCACCATGGATACTCTCACCAAGTAACACATACATGAATATATCATATAATAATGAATATCAAGGGTACCCCGCTACTTCTTCCCCACTAGTTTGCCATGTTGCCCCAACATCGCACGCCTAGAGCTTCTCTCTCCCAAAAGGCTTGCCCGCAAACACCTGGGATAAGCACCACAATATACACCTCATGCAACAAAACCACCACATCCACACAAAAAAGTAACTAGGTAGTTTCTAGGATCCACCACATCTCACAAAACGTGTATCATACATCAGGTATTATATCTCAAGCCATTTCAACCCATACATTGAGTAAGGATCCTCAAGACATCATATCCTATGCACATTAGACCTATAGTAGTACATAGAAAACTATATCCAGAATATATGGGTGTGAATAACTACAATCCATTACCGCCCTCTACACACATATATGGGGAAAACTAACCAATGTTCCTGCCAACACTAGTAACTACCAAAAGAACAGAGTGAGGCCAAAGGGGGTAGTCAGCCATCCATCCTCCTACCGGAATGTTGTGGAAAACACCCCCAAGGGATCATAATCCTCAGGGTGTCTGTTTCCCTAACTGATAGGGTGGAGTATCATATAGAAACACAAAAAGTACAGGATATATTATATCTGATAACCACACTATGTGAATTACCTAGTATTAGACACAAATTCAACTAACGTCTCTCAAACTCCGGGATTCTACTTCTAAGACTAGGTATCCTATAAGAACACAACCATTTAAAGAGATTTATTAGATTACTTCATTCCCTTTTTATCAGTTCCACTGTACGTCAATTAATTCTTTAAACATTAATTAACCATGAACAATTCCACATTAATCTTCATTAGCATCACACCCAATGTCAATTGTTCTTTCAAAAATTACAACCTCATCATTATGTTCCACATCTTAATACCCATGGTTCAACACCATTTATTCAATTATTCATTATAGAAAAACTTTCCCACATTTCCAGGAATTATATAAATACATTATATGCTACTAAACACAAGGGGGCTCAACACAGTGAGTAGATGTACTACCCGTCGAGTCTTTTCCACTTATACCAAGAGAAAATACTCATCCTTCCATGAGAGGATAAACACGGAAAGAACGTGGAATACCCCACATGTGTTTTCCTTTTTCGAAAGAAGGGTAAGTAAGACCAGCTTCCTTGAGCAGTGGGAAAAAATAAAGCAGATAAACAACCAATCAAAATTACCAAGCATCCAACAATCACATCCTCTCCATTCCATCATCCCTGGTGTCCTACCTTACACCCACATGCATAAACCGATGAATCTTGGCACTCTAGGAGTCATCTGTTGCCACAAAAAAGGGGTTCCATGCTTCCACATATTACCACAACCATCCAAGCTCACATTAAAACACAAGAAGCCGTAAAACAAACATCTTCACAATTGGCTCTTGGCACTTAAAAAAGAGGGTAACTCAGAACCCTACAAGCAATTGTCTTTTAACAACCACCAATTCTTTAATCTATCTTGGGTGAACTGATTTATTATTCGTTGGTTCCAAATTTTGGAAACCTAACCAGTAATTTATCACAAATAAATAAACATGATTACTGCACTAATTTGATTAATATCAAATTACAATAAGAACCAGATTCATTTTCATGCCTCTATATTTAGCCAAAAATTATCAATTAATCCCGATTTACATTCTTTACCGATTTCCATAAAGAACAAATAGCTAAGAAAAGTAAGAATAGATATCACACTATCTATAAAAACAAGAGGCAATAACATAGGATCGATATCAATTTATTTTTTTGGTTAAAATATTTATTAGTTCAATTCCATTGCCATCCAGTGGGATTAAACGTCATAACAATACAGTTTCATGTAAAAGAAGGATAGTCAATGAATCCCCTTCCTCAAATAGTTCCTCACATTCATTATCCACACAATGGGTCATGATCCTCCTCTCTCGTCAATTACAACCACCCAAGGATTCCACGATATGACATCACTAACCAAAACCAAATAAAAACCCCATTAGATGATTAAAGATTACATACTATAACATGGAAAGGAGAAATAGGAGGATTTGATCCCTAAAAGAATGACTTTACAATATACCTTATATCGAAGATTGACTGATATAGCTCGATTGCATCAAAATAGAGCGAAACCAATCCGAGGAGTAAATCATGATTGTGAAACTCCTAGGGGAAGGATTGAAAGGTTATAGCATCTCATAGACAAGAACAAAGAGGAAGAACAAGGGTGGATGATAAATTGTCCCTTTTAAAGATTTAATGGGGCGACAATTTAAGATACGCTTAATTCCCCATTAAAAGCGGATCACATTAACCCGCACGGTTTGACCAAGTAAAAAAATCCCTAGCCATAGGAATAATTAATATAGGATTTATGGTCTTGGAATCGGCCTTAATATTACTTATAATAAGGCTTTAAATGTATTTTACGTTAAAGGAAACATCAAAGGTGTGAAACTATAGGAAGATGGAAACACTATTTGAAGTCCACTCTTAGAAGTCCGCTGTTAGAAGTCTGTTGTTAGAAGTATGCTATTATAAGTCTACTGTTAGAAGTCCTCTATTAGAATTCTGCTATTACAAGTTTGATGTTAGAAGTATGCTGTTAGAAGTCCGTTGTTAGAAGTCCGTTGTTAGAATTCCTCTGTTAGAAGTCTGCTGTTAGAAGTACGCAGTTATAAGTCCACTGTTAGAAATCCTTTGTTAGAAGTCCGATGTTAGAAGTCAGCTACTAAAAGTACACTATTAGAAGTCCACTGTTAGAAGTCTGCTCTTAGTAGTCCACTGTTCGAAGTCCGCTGTTAGAGGTCTGCTGTGAGAAGTCTGCTATTAGAAGTCTGCTTTTAGAATTCCGCTATTAGAAGTTCATTATTAGAACCTCACTGGTAGAACACTGTACATTAAATCATCAATAATTGAACACTATTCAATAAATTCTCATAGATAGAACATTGTTCACTAAAACTCAATGATAGAACACTGTTCACTGAATCCTAACTAATAGAACACTGCTCACTAAATCCTCATTGATAGAACACTGTTTACTAAATCCTCAATGATAGAACACTATTTACTAAACCTCGCTGATAGAACATTGTTCACTGAATCCTCACTGATACAACATTGTTCACTAAATCCTCACTGATAGAAAATTGTTTACTAAATCCTCACTGATAGAACACTCTTCACTAAACCTCGCTGATAGAACATCGTTCACTGAATCACTAAATCCTCACTAATAGAACACTGTTCACTAAATCCTCACTGATAGAACACTGTTCACTAAATCCTCACTCATAGAACACTGTTCACTAAATCCTTACTGATATAACACTGTTAACTAAGCCTCACTGATAGAACACTCTTCACTAAATCCTTAGTGATAGAAAACTGTTCACTAAATCCTTAATGATAGAACACTATTCACTAAATCCTCACTGATAGAACACTGTTCACTGAACCTCGATGATAGAATACTGTTCACCTATCATTATAGGTTATCGATAGAACTATTCATCGATAGAACTATTCACAAAATTGGAAATTTGGCCAAGTGTTGGGTATATGTCACCTTGACCTCCTGGAACACCTCAAACACAATATTTTCACAAATTAATGGACTGGAGAGGTCCGCGTCATTACATCAGATACCTCTCAAAATATTCTCATCCTTGAGATTTCAAAACCAACCTAAAGAGACAAAAAAATGAAACTGGTTCAAAACAACCACCCATCGAGATACCTTTTAAAAGGGAGAAAGCCACAAAAGCAACAAAAGAAATTCATAAATAAAACATGAAAGGTCTAACCACAAAGGGAACATCATTACATGAAAAATTTAAACATCAAACAACTCTTGGTACCGACCACGTATCTGTGACTCACATTCTCATGTACTCTCCTCCATGCCACTGTGTCACCACAAGACACAAACAAAGGGGATAGAACGCCAACGCAATACCTTTTTCTTGCAGTCTTGGATCACAACAGGTCGCTCCTTGAAGGTTTCATCATCATCAATGTCGATCTTTCCCCAATTGATGATGTGAGAGTCATCATGAAGATAACAATGGAGCTGTGATACTTTGAAACATTATGTATCTGACTCATCTGTGGGGGATGTTCTACTTGATATGCCACAACTCCAACATGAGATAACACTTTGAAATGCCCAAAAAACTGGGGATAAAGCTTACTTCAATGACCAAACCTCCGCTGCCCACAATGGGGAGTCACCTTCTGAAACACATGATCCCCATCATTAAACTGTAAGGGCCTCCTTCTTTGATCAGCATATGATTTCTAATGATCTTGCACTGTCTTTATCCTCTCACGAATCACCTGAACTATCTCTATTATATTCTCCACTAGTTCCGGTCCGAGAATTACTGACTCCCTGACCCCAGTCCAGCACAACGGAGAACAACATGGTTAACCATACAATGCATCAAAAGGTTCCATACCGATGGTGGAGTGAAAACTATTTTTGTAAGTGAACTACACCAAGGGTAAGTGGCTTACCATGAGCCTCCAAAATCAAGAACACAAGAGTGTAACACGTCTTCAAGAGTCTGGATGGTTAGCTCTATCTGACGATCTGTTTGAAGATGAAAAGCAGTGCTAAGTCATAGTTGAGAACCAAAATCATGTTAGAGACTTCTCTACACCTTGGAGGTAAAATGAGGATCTCGACCAGAAATTATGGACCTAGGGACACCATGAAGTCTCACCACCTCTTCAGGATACTGCCTCGACAAAACATCCACTGAGCTTGACTCCTTTATTGCTAAGAAGTGGGCTGATTTTGTTAAATGATCCACTACCACCCAAATAACATCATGTCCTCTCGGAGATCGAGGTAAACCAGTAACAAAGTCCATTGAGATATCCTCCCACTTCCACTGAGGAATCTCTAATGGATGGAGAAGACCACCTGGAACATGGTGTTCAGCCTTAACCTCTGGTAGACTAAACATCAAGACACAAACTCTACAACCGCATGCTTCAACCCTGGCCCCCAAAACTGACTCTTCAAGGATCGGTACATCTTTTTCACACCAGGATGTGCTGCTAAGGGGGAACTATGGAACTCTCTGAGAACCATCCCATGGATCATCAAGGGAACAAAAATCCTTCCATGATATAACACTCGGTGTTGTTCGTCCTCCAACCAACCATCAGGGGCCTCACCACAAACAACTCGGTCTCTCCAAACCTCTACCTCATGATCCCCCAATTGGGACTCTTCCACATTCTGCACCAGGGATGATTGTACCATCATATGAAAAATACAACCTCTACCCCCAAATTCAACCATATCAAGATGTAATGCTGACAGTTCTTCCATTACTCTCCAGGATTCACTGGATTCATGCACAACATCACTATGTGACTTTCAGATCAGTGCATCAACAACAACATTCCCCTTTCTAGGTTTGTATGATATTTTGAAGTCATATTCCTGCAAGAACATCATCCACTGATGCTATCATAAGTTCAAGTCACGTTGGGAGAAAACACACCTAATACTCTTATGATCAGTGAAAACCACAAAGCTCTCACCAATGATGTAATGTCTCCACAACTTTAGAGAAAACACCCTGACTACCAACTCAAGATAATTGGTGCAATATTTGTGTTCATGGGGACGCAACTGCCAAGAACCATAAGAGACAACTGACCTCTACTACATGAGATTACAACCTAACCCCAAATGTGAAGCATCACTGAAAACATCAAACTGGACTCCCTCAGCTAGAAGACAAAGGAATGGAGAAATTACTAACTTCTCTATTAGATACCCAAAAGCTGCCTGACACTGATCAGTCCATATGAATGCCTGATCCTTCCTAGTCAAAGCTGTCCACACATTCGCAACTTCTGAGAAATCGGCTATAAACCTCCTGTAGTATCCTGTGAGACCAAAGAAACATCACAACTCTGACACTATCTTGGGGGCTTCCCAAGACACAATTGCTTCTATATTCTATAGATCCACAGCTTCTTTCTATTGGGACAAACCATTCCCCGAGAAACGGACTTCTCGATCCCAAAAATCACACTTCGACAACTTTCCGAACAGCTGATGTCGATGAAGAACTCCCAAAATGGATTGTAGATTCTCTACATGATCCTCTACAAATTTGGAGTACACAAGGATGTCGTCGATGAAAACAACCACGAAATTGTCCAGGAACTCACAGAAAAAAGTATTCATCAATCCCATGAATACATATTGAGCATTCATCATTCCAAATGACATTACAATGAATTCATAATGCCCATGACGACAACGAAAAGTAGTCTTCAGGATATTGTCATCCTTCACACGCATCTGATGATATCCCAACCGCAAATCGATATTTGAGAACCAACATGCACCCTTCAGTTGATCTAATAATTAATAAATCCATGGAAGAGGATAGTAATTGTTTATTGTCACTTTGTTTAAGTGACAATTATCGAAACAAAACTGCAAACTGCAGTCGGCCTTCTTAACAAACAAAACAGGTGCACCCCATGGTGATAGACTTGACCCAACAAAACTACACTACAATAGACCATAATGCTGTATACATAGCTCTCTTAACTCAGAAGGGGCCATCCTATATGGAGACATAGAGATAGGAGATGCTCCTGGCTATAGCTCGATCCCAAACTCGATCTCTTGTCAACAGGGTAATGCTACAACCTCTTCTGGAAAGACATCAGGGTACTCTTCTATGACCTTAGGAAATTCCAACTGCTAAACTTCTGAAGAACTCATCATTAACTTAGCCATCATGGATTATAATTTGGAACATGCCTGTGACCCATTCGAGTGTCTCACTCACCAACAAACACCATTTTCTCTCCATCCAAAACCAATGAAGATGACATTTTTCCTGAAGCAATCTGTGATAGCCTGCACCGAATACAACCAATCCATTCCGAGGATGACATCATATGGTTGTATTTGTAAACATAGGAAATATCACCAAGAGCGGTGTTTCCCAAACACTAGGTCACAGTCTCTACATACTCTAAATAAGTCATCTCGACCTCCAACTCGCGTAGTCAATGCCAAGGGTAGTGGAAGCCTCTCTACCTATTGTCCCAATACATGGACAAGGGTAGATGATATGAAGGAGTGTGTGGCTCCTGAATCAAACAAGGAATACTCCAAGGTAGAAAACAAGAAAAGGGTACCTCAAAAAATGTCTGGCTCACCTGGAGTTGGCAACGCTAGAGCAAGAAGCTGACCACGACCTCCTACATGGCCTCTATGACCCTGATGATGACCACCGCAACGGCCGCGCTATGCTCTCTAAGGACATGGAGCTTCATGGGGATATCCTCTACCAACCCCATCTACCCTACGCTGATCTATTACTGGTGCATCCGGCTGCTGCTGCCTCGGCTGGAACTGCCTCAACGAAGGAACCTAGAGCGTAGCGTCTGCTGCACAATGACCACTCTGAATGGTTGGGCACTACCACTGCTGATGACCATGACCACCACAAGAAAAACAAGCACCTAATCCCTTGGCATAGTCCCGAGAGTTGCTGCCTCTGGAGAAACAAGATGTGAAGGACTCAGACCTACCTCCAGTTGAACGAAAACTCTTCTACCCTAAAAACTGAGAACCCCGGACAACAGTTCTGCTTTCTGAGGAATCATGACGATTCCGCTCTCGTTATGATTCTATCCTGGCCAAATTCCTCTCTATAACCTCTACCCTCGCTAGTACCCCTAGATATATTTTTAGCATAAATGGGGTGACATAGCATTGGATATCTGGACGCAAAACATCCTCGAAATGCCTCACCCTTGGATCCTCATCTGGTAGTAGGTCTGAAGCATATCGTAAAAGGTTCCTGAAATGGATTCCAAACTCTCTAACACTAGAGCTCCCCTATTTATGGGTAATAATCTCATGGTGACTGGACACCTTCACATTTTAAGAACGAAACTCGACTCTAAACCTATCTCAAAAATCCTCCCATGAGATCGCTGACTCCTCATGATCCCTAAGGAATAAGAACCACCACTTCCTTTCTGCTCCACACATCATCGTCACAACCAAGGACACCCAGTGCACCTTCCGAGCACGAATCAAACTGAAGCTGATGTTGACCACTTCTAACCTGTCTTCAGTGAATGAATCTGAAACGGAGCCCTTGCAATTTTGCAGAATCTGGCACTGAAAATCTCAGAGTGTCATCCTCCAAGTGTCTTCATCATCAACTTTTACCCTACGACGATCTACTGGAATAGCCTGCTAGACATTTTCTATGCAAACCTGATGGGGACGTCGATGTAGAGCCATACCTGTAATATAAAAAACCATTAGAGCTCCTAAAACTGGAATATGGAAGACTCAAAATTAATTAATTAATTTTTTCGTTCATTTATTTTAGGTTATCCTATCACAAGGTATACCCATTCAAACATAGGCACAAATAAGAATGATATATGATCCTTTCCAAGGTCTCTACCCTATAACTAGTATCACCTTGTTCTAGTAGCCATTGTAAACATAATGGTTCATACATCAGATCATTGGGGGCCTTAAACTCGTATGTCTCTACTGGTCTCTAGTGTTTACCTCACTTGCTAAACATGAATGAAACTTTTTCCTTACCAACCCATGAAACCTCACCTGTGCCTAACCCAAAACTCCATCCTATCCCTCAACAAGACCTCTGATACCTCTCTGTCATGACCCCCTCCCCACAAAGTGTACACCTCCTAGGTCAACAATGTTAAAAGGGAGATAATGACCCCCGAGTCTTGCCTCTAGTAGGCCCCGGGTTGGCAACTAGCTCTGAGGGTATAATAAACACACAAATGGGAGGCATTTCCCTCTAAGAGAACACATGTAGAACATAGAGAAAAGATAGACAGCAAACAAATCCAAATCATAACTGAAATATAAAAGAAACCCAAGTGCATGTATGTAATTTCATTCAATAGTACTACAACTGAAAGGGGAGAAACTGCAAGTACCCAAAAGAAAGTAAAAAGCAACAGTAATCACAAGCCCAAACAACTCCTGAAACACCAATCTAGTAGAAACCAGATTGATCTCCAACTATCTCCAAGTGACCTTAAAAATAGTTTATATAAACATAGGGTGAGTATAACAGTATACTTCGAAGGATCCATCCCGAAGCCTCTCGTGCAAAGTAAAGAAAGCATGCTAAAGCACAGTGAACAACAAGTGAAACTAAATCATCACCTAAACAGGTATACTAAGATCCCAACCTCACCATGACTACTCTCACCAAGTAACACATACAAGAATATATCATATAATAAAGAATATCAAGGGTACCCTGCTACTAATTTCCCACTGGTTTTCCGTATTTCCCCAACGCCGCACATCCTAAGCATCTCTCTCCAAAAAGGCTTGCCCACAGACACCTAGGAGAAGCACCACAATTTGCATCTCGTGCAACAAAACCACCACGTTTACACACCAAAGTAACCAGGTAGTTTCTTGGAGCCACCAGAGCTCGCATAACATGTATCATATGTCGGGTATTATACCTCAAGCCATTACAGCCCATACATAGAGTAAGGATCCTCAAGCCATCACAACCTATACATGTTACACCAATAATAGTACATAGAAAAGTATATCCAGAATATATGTGTGTAAATAACCACATGCCATTATAGCCCTCTACATACATATATGGGGAAAACTAAACAATTTGCATGCCAGCACCAGTAACTACCAAGAGAAGAGAGCGGGTCCAAAGGGGGTAGTCAGACATCCATTCTCCCACAAGAATGTTGGGGAAAACACCCCCAGGGCTCAGAATCCCTGGGGTGTCAGTTTCCTTTACTGACAGGGTAGAGTAGCATATAGAAACACAAAAATTAATGGATATATTATATCTCACAACCACAATATGGGAAGTACCTAGTCTTAGACACAACTGCAGCTAACATCTCTCAGACTCCAGGCTACTACTTCTAAGACTAGGTATCCTATAAGCACACAACCATTTAAAGAGATTTATTAGATTACTTCATTCCATTTTTATCAGTTCCACTATATGTTATTTAATTATATAAAAATTAATTAACAATGAACAATTCCAAATTAAATTTCATTAGCATCACACCCATTTTCAATTGTTCCTTCAAAAATTACAACCTCATCATTATGTTCCAGCATCTCCATCCCCATGGGTTAACACCATTTATTCAATTATTAATTATAGAGACACTTTAACACATTCCTATCCATTCTAGAAAAACATTATATGCTACTAAACACAAGGGGGATCAGCACGGTGAGTATATGTAATACTTGTCGAGTCTTTACCGCTTATAGCAAGAGCATATACCTATCCTTCCCTAAGATTCTAAACACGAATAGAATGTGGCATACCCTGTGTGTCATTGACTCTTTCAGAATAAGGGTAATTAGGGCTAGATACCTTGAGAAGTGGGTAAAAGTAAAGCAGATAAACAACCAATCAAAATTACCAAGCATAAAACAATCACAACCACTCCATTCCATCATCCCTGGTGTCCTTCCTGACACCCATAGTCATAAACCGATGAATCTCACCACTATAGGCATTATCTGCTGCCACAACCAAAAGGGCCCCCATGCCTCCACATATTACCACAACCGTCGAGGCTCACATTAAAATACATGTAGCAGTAAAAAAAACATCATCACAATTGGATCTTGGCCCTTAAAAAAAGAGGGTAACTCAGAACCATACAAGCAATTATCTTTTAACAACCACCAGTTCTTTAATCCAACTCGGGTTAACCGATTTATTATTCGTTGGTTCCAAATTCGGGAAACCTAACCAGTAAGTAATCAAAAATAAATAAACATACTTGCTGCACTAATTTTGTTAACATCAAATTAAAAATAGAAATAGATTATTTTTAATGCATCTTTATCTTTAGCCAACAATTATCAATTAATCCGGTTTTACGTTCCTTAAAAATTTCCATCAAGAACAAATAGCAATGAAAAGAAAGCATAGATATCACACTATCTAGAAAAACAAGAGTTAATAATATATGATCGATATCAATTTATTTATCTGGTTAAAATATTTATTATGTCAATTCCATTGTCATCCAGTGGGATTAAACATGCTAACAATACCGTTTCATGTAATACAAAGAGAAGCAACGAATCCCCTATATCAAAAAGTTCCTCTCATTCTTTATCCACACAATGGGTCACGGTCCTCCTCTCACGAAAACTGCATCCACCCAAGGATTCCATGGTATGACAGCACAAACCAAACCGTAGGAAAAACCCCATTAAAATCATGAAGATTTCATTCTATAACATGGAAAGGAGAAACAGGAGGATATGATCCCCAATGGAATGACTATAAAACATACCTTATATCGGAGATTGACAGATATAGCTCGGTTGCATCAAAATATAGAGGAACCAATCCAAGGAGTAAAGATTGATTGTGAAACTCTTTCAGGAAGTATTGAAAGGTTCTAGAATCTCATAGCAGAGAACAAAGAGGAAGAACAAGGGATGATGATATCTTGTCCCTTTTATAGATTTAATGGGGAGACGGTTTAAGATACGCTTAATTCCCCATTAAAAGAGGATCGCATTAACCCACACGGTTTGACCATGTAAAAACATCCCAAGCCATAGGAATAATTAATATAAGATTTATGGTCTTTGAATTGGCTTTAAGAGTCCTTAAAATAAGGTGATAAATGTATTTTATGTCAAATGAAACGTCAAAGGGGTGAAACTGTATGAAGCTGGAAACACTTTTCAAAATACACTGTTAGAAGTCCGCTGTTAGAAGTCTGCTATTAGAAGTCCGCTGTAATAAGTTCGCTATTAGACGTCGGCTGTTAGAAGTCCACTGTTAGATGTTCGCTGATATAAGTCCATTGTTATAAGTCCGCTGTTAGAAGTCCGCTGTTAGAGGTCCGCTGTTAGAAGTCTGCTGTTAGACGTCTGCTGTTAGAAGTCCGCTATTAGAAGTCCACTGTTAGAAGTCCGATGTTAGAATTCCACTGTTAGAAGTCCGCTGTTAGAAGTCTATTGTTAGAATTTTGATGTTAGAAGTCCGCTTTTAGAAGTCCACTGTTAGAATTCCATTGTTAGAAGTATACTGTTAGAGGTCCGCTATTAGAAGTCCGCTGTTAGAAGTCCGCTATTAGAACCTCACTGGTAGAACATTGTTCACTAAATCCTCACTACTATAACACTGTTCACTGAATCCTCACTAATAGAATACTTTTCACTAAACCTCACTGATAGAACACAGTTCATTGAATCCTCACTGATAGAACACTGTTCACTAAATCCTCACTGATAGAACATTGTTCACTAAATCCTCACTGATAAATTTTTTTTCACTAAACCTCACTGATAGAACACTGTTCACTGAATCCTCTCTCATAGAACATTGTTCACTCAATCCTCACTGATAGAAAACTGTGAAATAAATCCTCACTGATAGAAAATTGTTCATTAAACCTCACTGATAGAACATTGTTCGCTGAATCACTAAATCCTCACTAATAGAACATTGTTCACTAAATCCTCACTGATAGAACACTATTCACTAAATCATCACTGATAGAACACTGTTCACTGAATCCTCATTAATAGATCACTGTTCACTAAACCTCACTGATAGAACACTGTTCACTAAATCCTCATTGATAGAACACTATTCACTAAATCCTCACTGATAGAACACTGTTTAAATAAATCCTCACTGATAGAACACTCTTCACTGAACATCACTAATAGAATACTATTCACCTACTGTTATAGGTTACCGATAGAACTATTCACCAATGGAACTGTTCACAAAATTTGAAATTTGGAAAAGTGTTGGGGATATGTCTCCTTGACCTCCCAGAACACCTCAAACACCATATTTTCACAAAGTAATAGACTTGAGAGGTTTGGGCCATTACATTAGATACCTCTCAAAATATTCTCATATTTGAGAATTCCAAACCAATTTGAAGAGACAAAAAAATAAATGCGGTCCGAACAACCACCCATTGAGATACCTCTAAAAAGAGACCAGGCTACAAAAGTAACAAAATAAACTCATAAATAAATCATGAATGGTCTAACCACAAGGGGAACATCATTACATGAAAAGAGTTAGACATCAAAAAACTCTGGGTACTGAGTATGTATATGTGACTCATGTTCCCAAGTACTCTCCTCCATGCCACCATGTCGCCACAAGACAAAAATTAAGGTGATAGAATGCCCACAAAACAACTTCTCCTTGCAGTCTTGGATCTCCACAGATTTCCCCTCGAAGGATGCATCATCATTAACATCGATCCCTCCCCAATTGATGATGTGAGAGTCATCATGAAGATAACTATGGAGTTCTGATTCACAGAAAACACCATGTATCCGACTCATCTGTGGGGGAAGTGCTACTTGATACGCCACAGCTCCAACACAAGCTAACACCTCGAAAGGCCCAAAAAATTGGGGAGAAATCTTACTTTTACGACCAAACCATCACGGCCCACGATGGGGAGTCACCTTCTAAAACACATGATCCCCAAAATTAAACTCTAAGGGCCTACTTCTTTGATCAGCATATTATTTATGACGATCTTGCGCTTTCTTCATCCTCTCATGAATCAAATGAACCATCTCTATTATATTCTGCACTAGTTCCGGTCCAAGAATTTCTGACTCTCCAAACCCAGTCTAGAACAACGGAGAATGGAATGGTCGACCATACAAGGCTTCAAAAGGTGCCATACCGATGGTGGAGTGATAAATATTGTTGTAAGCGAACTCCACCAAGTGTAAGTACCTTATCCATGAGCCTCCAAAATCAAGAACACAAGAGAGTAACATGTCTTCAAGAGTCTGGATGGTTCGCTCTATCTGACCATCCATTTGAGGAGGAAAATCAGTGCTATGTCATTGTTGAGAACCAAAAGCATGTTGGATACCTCTCCACACCCTTGAGGTAAAACAAGGATCTTGATCAGAAATGATCGTCCTAGGGACTCCATGAAGTCTCACCACCTCTTCTAGATATTTCTTCAGCAAAACTTCCACCAATCATGACTCCTTGATTCCTATGAAGTGGGCCGATTTTGTTAAACGATGCACTACCACCCAAATAGAATCATGTCTTCTCGGAGCTTGATGCAGACCAGTAACAATGTCCATTGATACGTCCTCCCACATCCACTGAGGAATCTCTAATGGCTAGAGAAGACCACCTGGAACATGATATTTGGCCTTCAACTTCTGGCACAATAAACATCGAGACACAAACACTACAACTGCATGCTTTAGCCCAGGCCACCAAAACTGACTCATGAAGGACTGGTACATCTTGGTCATTCCAGGATGTGCTACTAAGGTTGAAATATTGAACTCTCTAAGAACCATCAAGCGAATCCTCAAGGGAAAAAAATCCTTCCATGATACATCACTCAGTGTTGTTCGTCCTTCGACCAACCATTTGGGGCCTCACCACAAACAACTCTCTCTCTCCATAACTCCTCCTCAAGATTCCCCAATTGGGACTCTTCCACCTTCTGCACTAGGGATGACTATACCATCATCTGAAAAAAAAACCTCTACCCCCAAATTCATCCATATCACAATGTAATGCTGAATGTTCTTCCATTACTCTCCAAGAATCAACAGATTCACGCACATCATCACTACGTGACTTTCAACTCATCACATCAATGACAACATTCCCATTTCTAGGTGTATACGATATTTTAATGTCATATTCCTGAAATAACTCCATCCACCGACACCATCGTAAGTTCAAGTCATGCTGGGAGAAAACATACCTCAAACTATTATGATTACTGAAAACAAAAAGCGCTCACCAAAGGAGGTAATGTCTCCAAAACATCAGAGCAAACACCACGGATTCCAACTCAAGATCATGGGTGAAATAGTTTCATTCATGGGGACATAACTACCAAGACCCATAAAAACAGCTGACCTCTTCTTCATGAGAACAAAGCCTAACCCCAGATGTGAAGTATCGCAGAAAACATCAATGTAGACTTCCTCAGCTGGAAGACAAGTGACTGGAGCACTTACTAACTTCTCTTTTAGATACTCAAAAGCTGCCTGACACTAATTAGTCCATATGAATGCCTGATTTTTCCTAGTCAAAGCTATGAGCGAAGTCGCAACTCCTGAGAAATTGGATATTAACCTCCTGTAGTAGCCTGTGAGGGCAAGGAATCTTCGCACCTCTGACACTGTCTTGGGGGATGCCCAAGACACAACGGCTTCTGTCATCGATGGTTCCACAACTTCTCCCTGTTGGGACACAACATGGCCCAAGAAATGGACTTCTCGAGCCCAAAACTCAAAATTTGAAAACTTCCCGAACAACTGATGTTGATGAAGAAATCCCAAAATGGCTTGTAGATTCTCTGAATGCTCTTCTTCAGATGTGGAGTACACAAGGATGTCGTCGATGAAAACTACAAAGAACTTATCCAGGAACTCACGTAACACAACATTCATCAATCCCATGAATACAACTAGAGCATTCATCATGCCAAATGGAATTACAACGAACTCATAATTCCCATGACGAAAACAGAAAGTAGTCTTTGGTATATCCTCATCCTTCACAAGCATCAGATTATATTCGGACTGCAAGTTGATCTTTGAGAACCTACTTGCACACTTCAGTTGATTGAATAAGTCATCAATCTGCGGAATAGGATAGTGATTCTTTATTGTAACTTTGTTTAAGCGACGATAATTGACACACAACCTCAAAGTTCCATCGGCCATTTTCACAAACAAAACTGGTGCACCCCATGGTGACACACTTGGTCAAACAAAACCGCACTACAATAGACCATCAAGCTGTATACGTGGCTCTCCTAACTCATAAGGGGCCATCCTATATGGAGGAATAGAGATAGGAGACGCTCATGTCTGTAGCTAGATCCCAAACTCGATCTCTCATCGAGGGGGTAATGCTACAACCTCTTCTGGAAAGACATCAAGGCTCTCCTCTACGACCCTAGGAAATGCCAACTGTTGAACATATGAATAACCCCGCATTAACTAAGACATTATTGATGATATGGATGGGACATGCCTATGACCCATCCAAGGGTCTTGATCACCAACAAACACCACTTGCTCTCCATCCGCACCAATGAAGATGTCCTTTTTCCAGAAGCAATCCATGATATCCTACACCAAATATAAACAATCCATGTAGAGGATGAGATCCCCAAGAGAAGTGTTTCCCCAACACTAGCTCACAATCTCTACATACTTCAAACAAGTCAACTCGACCTCCAACTGGCGTAGTCAACAACAAGGGCACTGAAAGCTTCTCTAACTCTAGTCCCAATGCATGGACAAGGGTAGGTGATATGAAGGAGTGTATGGATCTTCAATCAAAAAAGGCATACACCAAGGTTGAAAACAAGCAAAGGGTACCTAGAACGATGTTTGGCTCGCCTGGAGCTGGAAACGCTAGAGCATGAAGCTGACCACGACCTCCTCCATAGCCTCTATGACCCTGATGAAGACCAAAACCACGACCGTGGTCTATTCTCCGAGGACGGGGAGCATCATGGGGCTATCCTCTACTTCCTCCATCTACCCTCTACTAATCTAATGCTGGTGCAACTGACTGCTACTGCCTCGGCTGGAACTGCCTAAACGGAGGAACCTGGAGTGTAGCGCCTGGTGCATGATGATCGCTCTGAATGGTTGGGAACTACCGCAACTGATGAACATGAACACCACAAGAAAAACAAGCGCCTGATCCCTTCGCATAAGCCTGAGAGTTTTTGCCTATGGAAATACAATATGTGAAGGTCTCGGACCTCCCCTAGATGAACGAAAACTCTTCTGACCTGAAAACTGAGAACCACGGAACACAACTCTACTTCTTGAGGAATCATGCCGATTCCCCTCCCATGATGATCCTATATTGGCCAAAGTCCTCTCGAAAATCTCTTCCCTCACTAGCACATCAAGATGTGTTTTTAGCATAAATAGGGTGACCTGGAGATGGATCTCTGGACGCAATGCCTCTTTGAAATGCCTCGCCCTGGCCTCCTCATCTGGTAGTATGTCTGAAGCTTATCGTTAAAGGTTCCTAAAACGGATTCCAAAATCTTGAACACTGCAGCTCCCCGGTCAAAGGGTATGAATCTCCTTGTAACTAGACACCTTTGAAGTTGAAGAAAGAAACTCGAATATAAACTTGTCTCGAAACTCCTCCCATGAGATCGATGACTCCTCACGATCCTTGAAGAATAAGAACCACCACTGCCTTGCTGCGCCATGCATCATTGTCACAACCAAGGACACTGAGTGCTCCGTCTGAGCACGAATCAAACAGAAGCCGATCTCAACCTCCTCTAACCAGTCTTTTGTGTATGCATCTGAAACGGAGCACTCGTACTTCTGCAGTCTCTAGTAATGGAACTATTGGAGTGTCTTCCTCCATGTGTTGTCATTGTCCACCTCTACCCTGCGTTGATCTGCTAGAATAGATAGCTTGACATTTTCTACGCAAACCTGACGAGGACGACGACCTAGAACCATAACTGTCAAATAAAAAACCGTTAGAGCTCCTAAACCTGGAATATGGAAGACTCAACATTAATTAATTATTTGTTTTCTTTCATTGATTTTATGTTATCTTATCCCAAAGTCTACCCATTCAAACACAAGCACAAAGAAGAATGATGTATGATCCTTTCCTAGTTCTCTACCCTGCAACTAGTATTACCTTGTCTTAGTAGCCATTGTAATCTTAAAGGTCCTTACATCAGATCATAGGGGGACCTAAACTCCTATGTCTCAGCCGATCTCCAGTGTTTGCCTCACATTCTAAACATGAATGACATCATTTCCCTACCAACCCATGCAACCTCACCTGTGCCTAAATCAAAACATCATCTTATCCTAGAACCAGACTTCTGATACCACTCTGTCACAATCCCCTCCCTACAAAGTCTACCACTCTTGGGTCAAAAATGTGAAAAGTGAGATAATTACCCCCGGGTCCTGCCTCCAGTGGGCCTCGGGTTGGCGACTAGAACCAAGGATATAATAAACACACAAATGGGAGGCATTACCCTCTAAGAGAACACATGCCGAAGAGAGAGATAAGACATACACCAACCAACTCCAACTTAGAACTGATATATAAAAGAAACCCAAGTGCATGTATGTAATTCCATTCAAAAGTAGTAAAACTAAAAGGGGAGAAAATTCAAGTACCCAAAAGAAAGTAAAAAAAACATCAACCACAAGCCCAAACAGCTCATGCAACCCCAAGCTAGAAGAAACCATCTTGATCTCCAACTAGCTCCAAGTGACCTGAAACATAGTTTATATATAAATAGGGTGAGTATAATAGTATACTCAATCGGATCCTTCCCGAAGCCTCTCGTGCAATGTAAATAAAGCATGCTAAAGCACAATGAATAATAAGTGAAACTGACTCTTTACCTAAACATGTATACTAAGTTTCCAACCTCACCATGGCTACTCTCAACAAGTAACACATAGAAGAATATATCATATAATAAATAATATCAAGGGTACCCTACGACTACTTCCCCACTGGTTTTCCGCTTTTCCCCAACGCCGCACGTCTTGAGCATCTCTCTCCAAGAAGGCTTGCTTGCAGATACCTGGGCGAAGCAACTCAATATGCACATCGTGTTACAAAACCACCACGTCCACACACCAAAATAAACAGATAATTTCTGGGAGGCACCAAAGCTCGCATAACGTGTATCATATTGCGAGTATTATACCTGAAGCCATTATAACCAATACACCTAGTAAGGATCCTCAAGCCATCACAACCTATACACGTTACACCTATAGTAGTATGCAGAAAACTATATCCAGAAAATATGTGTGTGAATAACCACAAGCCATTACATCCCTTTGCACACATATATGCAGAATATTAACCAATGGTCCTTCCAGCAGCAGTAACTACCAATAGAAGAGTGCAAGGCCAAAGGGGGTAGTCAGCTATCCATCCTCCCACCAAAATGTTGGAGAAAACAGCCCCCAGGGCTCAAATCCACAGGGTGTCAGTTGCCCTTACTAACAGGGTGGAGTAGCATATAGAAACAAAAAAAGTACAAGATATATTATATCTCACAACCACACTATGGGCTTTACCTAGTCCTAGACTCAACTGCACTTAATGTCTCTCAGCCTCTGGGATGCTACATCTATGACTAGGTATCCTATAAGCATAAGACCATTTAAAGAGATTTATTACATTACATCATTCCCTTTTTATCAGTTCCACTGTACGTTAAATAATTATTTAAACATCAATTAACCATGAACAATTCCACATTAAATTTGATTAACATCACACCCAAAGTCAATTTCTCCTTCAAAAATTACAACCTCGTCATTATGTTCCAGCATCTCCATCCCCATGGGTTAACACCATTTATTCAATTATTCCATATAGAAATATTTTCCCACATTCCCAGGAATTCTAGAAAAACATTACATGCTACTAAACACAAGGAGGCTCAACACGGTGAGTAGATGTACTACCCGTCGAGTCTTTGCCGCTTATAGAAAGAGCATATACCCATCCTTCCTTGAGAGGCTAAACACGAAAAGAATGTGGAATACCCCCCGTGTCTTTGCCTATTTAGGAATATGGGTAAGTAAGACTAGCTGCTTTGAGCAGTGGGGAAATGTAATGTAGATAAACAACCAATCAAAATTACTAAGAATCCAACAATCAAATACACTCTATTCCATCAACTATGGTGTCCTAACTGACACCCCCATGCATAAATTGATGCATCTCGCCACTCTATGTGTCATCTTCTGCAACAACTAAAAGGGCCTTTATGCCTCCACATATTACCACAATCATCATGTCTCACATTAAAACACAAGCAGCAGTATAACAAACATTTTCATAATTGGATCTTGGACCATAAACAAACAAGAGGGTAACTCAGAACCCTAAAAGTAATTATCTTTTAACAACCACCAGTTCTTTAATCCATCTTGGGTTAACCGATTTATTATTCATTGGTTCCAAATTCGGTAAACCTAACCAGTAAGTTATCACATATAAATAAACATGCTTACTGCACTAATTTGATTAACATCAAATTACAATAAGAACCAGATTCGTTTTCATGCCTCTCTATCTTTAGCCAACAATTATCAATTAATCCTGGTATTTGTTCCTTACCGATTTCCATCAAGAAGAAATAGATATGTAAATAAAGCATAGATGTCACACTATCTAGCAAAACAAGACGAAATAAAATACAATCGATATCAATTTATTTATCTGCTTAAAATATTTATTATGTCAATTCCATTGTCATCCAGTGGGATTAAACTTGTTAACAATATAGTTGCCTGTAAAACAAATAGAAACAATGAATCCCCTACCTCAAATAGTTCCTCACGTTCTTTATCCACACAACGGGTCATGATCCTCCTCTCGTGACAATTACATCCACCCGAGGATGCCATGATACGACAACACCAACCAAACCACCAGAAAAACCCCATTAGAAGCATGGAGATTACATGATATAACATGGAAAGGAGAAACAGGAGGAGTTAATCCCCAAAGGAATGACTATAAAACATACCTTATATCAAAGATTGGCCGATATATATTGGTTACATCAAAATAGAGAGGAACCAATTTGAAGAGTAATGTTTGATTGTAAAACTCCAACAAGAAGGATTGAATGGTTCTAGTGTCTCATAGCCGAGAACAAAGAAGAAGAACAGTGGAGGATGATATCTTGTTACTTTTAAAGATTTAATGGGGAGACGGTTTAAGATACACTTAATTCCCCATTAAAAGAGAATCACATTAACCCAAACAGTTTGAAAAAGTAAAAACATCCTGAGCCATAGTAAATTTTAATATAGGATTTATGGTCTTTGAATCAGCCTTAAGAGTCCTTAAAAAAAGGATTTAAATGTATTTTATGTCAAAAGAAACGTCAAAGGGGTGAAACTGTAGGAAGCTGGAAACACTGTTCAAAGTCCACTATTAGAAGTCTTCTGTTAGAAGTCCGCTATTAGAAGTCCCCTGTTAGAAGTCTGCTGTTAGAAGTACGCTGTTAGAAGTCCACAATTAGATGTCCCCTATTAGAAGTATGTTGTTAGATGTCCACTATTAGAAGTCAGTTATTAGAAGTTCGCTGTTAGAAGTATGCTGGTAGAAGTCTGCTGTTAGAAGTCCGATGTTAGAAGGCCGTTGTTAGAAGTCCACTATTATAAGTCCGCTGTTAGAAGTCCGCTGTTAGAAGTCCGTTGTTAGAAGTCCACTGTTAGATGTCCGCTACTAGAATTCCACCTTTTCATGCTCGCTGTTAGAAGTCCACTGTGAGAAGTCTGCTCTTAGAAGTCCGCTGTTAGAAGTCCGCTGTTAGAAGTCCACTGTTAGAAGTCTGCAGTTAGAAGTCTACTGTTCGAAGTCGGCTATTAGAAGTCCGTATTTAAAACCTCACTAGTAGAAAATTGTTCACTAAATCCTCAATGATAGAACATTGTTCACTAAATCCTCACTGATATAAAACTATTCATTAAACATCACTGATAGAACACTTTTGACTGAATCCTCACTAAGAGAAAACTGTTCACTAAATCCTCACTGACAGAACAATGTTCACTAAATCCTCACTGAAAGAACAGTGTTCACTAAACCTCACTAATAGAACACTTTTCACTAAATCCTCACTGATATAACACTGTTCACTAAATCCTCACTGATACAATACTATTCACTAAACCTCACAGATATAACATTGTTCACTGAATCACTAAATCCCCACTGATAGAACACTATTCACTAAATCCTCACTGATAGAACACTGTTCACTAGATCCTCACTGATAGAACACTATTCACTGAACCCTCACTAATAGAACACTATTAACTAATCCTCACTGATAGAACATTTTTCATTAAATCGTCAATAATAGAACATTGTTCCCTAAACCCACACTGATAGAACGCTATTCGCTAAATACTCACCGATAGAACACTATTCAATGAACCTCACTAATATAATACTGATCACCAACTGTTATAGGTTACCGATATAATTGTTCAGCAATGGAACTGTTCAAAGAATTGGAAAGTTGGTAAAGTGTTGGGAATATGTCACCTTGACCTCCTAGAACACCTCAAACAGCATATTTTCACAAATTAATGGACTAGAGAGGTCTGGGCCATTACACAATCATTATACAAGGTAACTGGCCCTCAATAATGACTCTCAACACGTTTCATGATTTCTATATAACCTATCAAATGTGAAGAATAACAACTATCAGGTACCAATAGTTTTTTCCTTTTAAATAATTTCACTGTCGTCTCAATAAGAAAGTCACTTTACTTAACTTTCTTCATCAAAGCTTCTTTTTCTAGTATACCAAAAAAACATATTCTAGAATATATGTTAGATATATTTTGGCATAACCAATTTCCTGATCACATCTTCCACATTAATCATCTAGACATTAAAAATATTTTTGTTGTTGTCAATTTTCAATCAATATGCTTTTTACTTTTCTAACATTTAGTATGATAGGAATGCAACTCACCCTTCTTCCACCATTGCATTCCATTTTTTCAAACCTTATTCTTAATGTTTAATATTTATATTAAAAATTTATAAGCTCTATGCTCATAGATTCCACAACACCACAAATACCCATAAAATATTTTTTTTACTGAAATAATATATTTCAACTGATGAATATTTTTTGATGTTTTCATTCATCTTCCTCGAGGTATTATTAGGCTCAGGAAGTTTTTATGGAAACTTTTCAACTTATTATTCTATATATTCAAACTTGTAATAAGATCTTCAACTATATTTTCCTATTTAAAAAATTCATAGTTTGTAACTCAATACCTCTTGGACTTATTCTTATTATTTCTTGTTAACACCTTTACTACCCTCTGCAAATTTCACACTATCTTTCTATGTCACTATTATTTCTTTATTGAGACATTTTTTATGATCAGAACATGAAAGAAGTCATTTTTTGAGATGATAGTCTCTATAAGATTTTCAACTCCTTTTATTTCTCTTTTTGTATTTTATTATATTTTCTCATCATTTTAAAATAATTCTATAATAATATCTGAAATTTCAACTTCTAATGAATTGTTTTCTACTATGTCTGATTTAGATCTCTTACTCAGCATACTTATTTTTTCTCTAGTGAACATCATCATATATTCTTTGTATGGATTTTATTATTTTGAACTTTTTTCCCACTTCCTGCATAAGGGTTTTTCATCTAAATTTTCACGATATTCTCCAAATATATTTCTGGGAAAATTCATAGCAATTTTTCGGATTTTACCACACTCCAAAATTTTAATAGGAATTTTACCTCCATCATTTATGATTCCTCTTCAATAGTTTTTAGATATAAGAGACATGGATTTTTCATTCATCTCATCATTATACTTATCTTTGGATTCACACAGCTAAAAAACTTCATCATCTTGTATTTTTATTTCTATCATGGATTCAAAAACCATTTCATCTTTCACACTCTTTTTGATCATTAGAGATTTTATGAAATAAAAAACAATCAGAATGTTATGAAATTCATCCATAGATAAATAATCCATTTCTTTTAAAGAGGATTTCATAGAATCAAATCTATCTTCAGTGATTCTAATAAGTTTCATCAAAATTGAAGAATCTTCCAGGACATCACCAAATCATATTATGTTGAAAACAATTTCATTTACTCAGGTCAACTATTTATAAATATTTTCTTCATCTCTCATTCCTATGTAATCATAATTACTTCTCCATATTTCTAGCTCTTCTTCCTTCACATTAATATTCCATTGAAAAATACATTCCATCATGTCCCATGTCACGAACCAATTCAATTAGACACTGAACCAACCATCCAATCTGATCTGTGTTAAGGATCAGGAGCCATTCCGGGTCCTCCCAGGAAAGAGATAAGAGCCAAGGGAATAAATAGAGACATATGTAATAGTTTCACCCAATAAAAATAAATAAATAAACTAGATAAATAAAACAACAAGCCATCGTTAAAATGATCTTAAAAACCTTAAATCATTTACATTTCTATTAAGGGAATGAAAAACTGAATTAAAAACAAAACCAAAAGGATACAAACTAAATATGACACCCAAGACAACACCTTGTGACCCTTAGGGTCACTCTTCAATCCATACCAAACATCTCCTAAGGAAATTGATACCAAGTTGGAACCTTCAATAGAAACTAAAAAAAGGAAACTATAGGAGTGAGTATTAAAACTCACTAGGTAGGACTGACTAACTCTATTCCCAATGCACATGGTTTATATAAATAAACATTAATAAAAATGTTTGAACTATAAAATATAAATATTGGTTTTCCACACTTTTCATTTTAAAACAATCAATCATATTTCAATTAACTCAGGATTTAAAACATGCCTTAGGGTGAACAATAAAATTAGAACCAAAAAGGAAAGGCAAATTTTTCATAAATGTGAAAAAGGGGAGAGTGCTTATAATTTTCAAAACATTTTTCATGAAATTATTTTTAACAAAAATAAACATATATAATTTACCAAAATAATACCAAACCAAGCACAAGATTATGATTCACCATAATGAGGGAAATTTCACTAAAGGTACTAGTAACCTAGGAACACAAGAAATCATCAGAACCGAGAGGATAACCATAAAACACTAATACACAAGATCCCATCCTAGGGGGAATTCCAAATGAAATTAAATCTATATTCCCAAATGGCCGACCACCATAACTCAGGACAGACTGAGTGGACCAATACTATATTAATAAACCCAAATATATCCACCTACTATTGGCCATTGGTATGTACATCAACTACCAGTGCATCAATAATTGTCAGTAATCCTCTAGGAATTCTTAAATACCATGCTATGTTTATAAAGGGGTGTGACAAACAAGATCAATCCATTAGGAATATATATGCCATCACACATAACACACAAAAAAGTACCACCTCGTCCATCCCAGGGAGCATTGCTTGCCATTAAACAATAATCATACAAAGGAGACCTCATACTGAAGACACTCCCATCCCATGGTCAACCGAAAAGGTAAGACTCACACCTCGAAGGTTTTTCAAATTAATACTTCTTCCAAGAGTCCAAATGGGTCTCACAACATTTCCACATTTCAAACCCTCTAATAAATAACCATGGACAAAACCTTTCCAAAACCAAACAATTTTTTACCTATTTTGGAAACACCAAACAAAATTTAGATATCAAATATACATTTACAAAATTAAAAATACTTTTTATATTCATAACAACTTGAAAAATCCAACCATGACATTCGACCCTGATATGGTGTGCACCACTCAACAAAAACACCCCCACATTAGAAAACCATTTTTAAAATAATATGTGCCAAAAAATATTCTTCAAACATTATTCTCTTCTTTTTTATACTTTAATAAACCATTAAAATAATTTATAAAACATTTTAAATAAACACCCCTAGGCTTTTATGTCAAAGATACTCCCAAATAACTCTTTAAAAACCAAATGCACACCCAAAGCATTTCAATGTATAATTCACACCACCAATATAATTCAATAAATAATTTAAAACATTTATTAAATTAGTTTAAGAAACAAAATAAGGTTTTAACCCCCAAAATACCACCAAAATTCTCTCTTTGAGTTCAACTACACATCAATGATATATCAAAACACCATTTTCATCCCACAAATTCTTTAATAAACCAGTTGCATGCTTTATAGAATGATATCAATTGATTCCCAAGGGTTTTCACTCAAAAATACCAAATTTCACATAAAACTACCTCTTTAAAAATTAAACGCATTCTCAATCATTCCAAATAGTAATTTCACATCACATGAATAATTTAATAATTTATTTAAATATTTTATAAAGCATTAAATAATGGTGCAAAAAATATTTCACCAAAAAAACAAATGGTTTCATATAAAATGCCACATTAAATCCAACCATACATTAAAGAACTATTCTAAACCTCATAGTTTTTTAATTAACTATATTGGATGATGCCAAAAATTAGAAATCAATTAATTTTAAAATTTAAATGCTTTGCGCAAAGGTTTCCTACTTCAAATGATGACGAACATCTGGAATCCGGTGAGAAAACTCAATCACACCTCATTTTCACCCAAAGGAAGCTAATTACAACACCACACATCAAATTGGACCCCAAATTTTTTGGAATATTATATAAAATCAAATCCTAGCAAGGAATGTAATCCAAACCAAGAGAGAGAAATTAAAAGATGGGGAGAAGGGAGGTCTCTACTGGTGAGTGGTAAACTGGTGAGGCCTCTTGCTGGAGAGGGGCGGCTGGTTGGGAGGTGCACACCAGATAAGAGGACCGCCAGAGGGCTGTGTGATAGAAGGGATAACTATTGGAGAGGGAGGCCATGCCGGTGAAGGAGAGGCTCCAGTAGAGGAGGTCTATGGAGGAGTTGGTCATGGGAGTAGAGGGTCTCCAACGTAATGGATGGTCACTAAGAATTTTCACTGTATAGGCGGTGCACACTGGTGGTGGGGGTAGCATGGGAGAAGGGGGAAGAGTGTGAAAGAGGAAACCCTAGAAAAAATTTTAAAAATTAATTTAATATTGAGAATAAAAAAATAATATCTTAATAATACCATTAAATTATTAAATAATAATTTTTATTAAATATAATAATATATAATAATAATAATAATAAAAACAACATAATATAAAAATTGATAATAGAATTTTTTTCATTAATAATAATAATAATATTAATAATAATTTTATTAATTACAATAATAAAAATAAAAATAAAAATTATAATCCTAATAAAAATAAAAATAAAAATAATATTATTATCAAAAAATACTTTAAATATAATTTTAACATTCATTTAATTTCATTTTGTTGATAATTTATCTTTTATTTTTTTAAATGTTTGTAATGTTGGACAATGACCATGGCGCGGCTGCACGGTCTCCAAACTATGCTCTACCCTTGCACCAATGGAAATCAAGCTGAAAACAACCATTTAAAAATCTCAAAAATTCAAACTGAGACACAAACCAAACTCCAAAAAAATATTCATAGATAATAAAATAAAGAAATTAAAATTTTTTGAATGTCGTGGTGTGCCAATTCTCCCCTCTCCCTCCCCTATAATGTGTTCTACCCCTGGAAATCCAAACCATGGTCAAACCCTAAAATATAATATAATACTCCTTCACAGTTCAAGGAGATTCCAAAATTTCAATAGATGAAAAGATTTCAACAACACCACTAAAAAGAGAAAGGATAACAATATGAGAACATGAGACTGAGATGGAATCCCTGTTACGTCCCATCCTCCCCCAAAATCGTAGACACCACCAGTTGATCAAGCATATGAAATAAATCTTCATGCTACAATCCATCCTACTAACCCAAAATTCCTTGTACCTTACCGAATGAAACCCATACCATTTTACAGAAATGGGAAGAGAAAATCAAATCACACATTGAGATGAAACCAAAATAACAACATAGTGAGGCCGGATAACACTCCCACATTAAAAAACTAGCTAACACTAAATTTAGAGAGACCAGTGATGGGTCTCCCCACCTTAAGGACAAACGAGAAAAACAAACATAGAAACATCCCACATTGACCAAAAACCCCCGCCACGAGGAGAGGGGATAGAAGGGACATCTAATGAGGCATCAAAATATTTATAAAAATATAAAAACCACTTCATACCCCTGGAATAACACAAACCATGTCACACTAAGGACAAATATTAATCCAAGAACTTTTTATATCATTGGGTCCTCTAGACTATGTGCCACTTCCCATCGAAACCTACAGTTGTAGATCTGATTCTTGAAGCATCTCCTGCCTCATAGTCAGGATTAGGAAACCCTCAAATAGATATAAGAGATAAAAAATTAAACAAACACACTTTCATTAAAAAAGAGGTTCTAAAGGGTTTGACAAAAACCATTATAAAATTGAACAATAAAAAGAGCAACAAAAAGTGCCACATGGTACGACTATTACATCTATGTTACACTACAAAGAGAAATCCCCAAACTAATCCCAACAATTTAGATACTCCTATAGATGGGATGAGGTGACCTTAGAAGAGGCAGTTCTAGCTTCACGATGCTTCTTGGAAACACCCTGATAGAACCACTAGAAGTGTTCCATGTATCCATAGGTGTGTAATATTTTTGGCACATTCGGGTACAATAGCCTCTTATAACCCTGCTTACCACATTGACGAATGATTGTGACATTGTACACTAATGAAGTTGACTGGAGGTCTGATGATTCCTTAATTCCCATACCAGCACCACCAGTATTAGTCTACCTTCAAAACTTATTACCATTATTCTCTTCACCACTTACAACATCCAGAAGAGGATTGTCTATCCCACATCCTCCTACTAACTCAACATAGGAATGAGAGGATCGTCTCACCACGTCAGAGAATCTGGCATTATTGAGCTCTGCCACCATCAACCGCAGTTCGACAAGATCCCAAAATCAATGTGACTAGTCTTCACAAGGTTGTTTGTAACATTCCCTAGGTCATACTGAACTATATCCAAAAATATTTGATAAAATTCCAATATCGATCCAACACCCTTCTGATGACTACACAAATCCATTATCATTATCACCTTCATCTTATGAGATAAATGTTTTTGGATGAATGATGACATAAAGAAATCCCAGGTAATATCTTCCTTATCCTTTCTATGAGACTTTGACTTCCACAATTTCTAGGTTGGGCCTTTAATCTTGAAGGTAGAAAAATTTACTATTAATGACTTAGTATGTACAATGAAACTGAAGTATCTATCAATATTCTACATAAACTCCTTGTCCTTGAGATGACCTTATTCACCATAAATGATAGGAGGATCCATCTTCTAGAACCCAAGGATATTGTCTATGGGCCAATTGACTAGTGTGTTATCTAAAGGTGCACCACCTAATGCTACACCTTGGGGATCCATCGAATCTTCATGGGGGTGTACACTAAGAAATAGGTAAATAAGGAAAATGATCAAAACAAAGTCATTATCATTTTAAATTCAATGCTTTACAAAATTCCAAAACAAGATATTATAATACAATTTTTTTAATTAACGAAGATCCAAATAATTCACAATGGGAAACTAGTGGTTGTCAGTTGTTCAGACACATGGTTGGGGACCACATACCAGTCACACCACCATCACAAAGTGTACTCTAGGGGAATATCCCTATCTCTAAATTGCTTTCCAGGACCTTCAAGTACACAGAGACCACTTTACGAACTCAATTTTTATTTCCCAACTCTAAAAAAACTATAAGATTCAAAGGGAAATGACAAAACCAAACATCCATGGAGTCCTCAGGTTTGGAATGAGAAATGGTTCATACCATCCATACTGTTCCTACACATCAAGCCCTGAAAATACAAATCCTTCTACCTCATCATCCCCAAGTAACAATTGGTTCTCTAAAAAGCATGGTCCAATAAAGAGACAACCTCCTTTGATATGATTTTTTCATAAACCAACTCAGGTCAACACTGAACCATTCGCCCGATTCAATTTACGAAAAATTCTAAGAGGTGTTCCTGATCCTCCTAAGCTGAAGACAAGCACTAAAGGCATTAATAGTGATAGAGAGAGTATCTTCACTAAATAAAAATAGGTAAGGCAATTGGATAAATAAAATCACAAACCAATCTCAAAATTATCTTTAAAACATTACATTAGTTAAATTTAAATTAACTGTGCAACAAACAAAATAACAAACAATACCAGAAAGATCCAAATTGAACCTAACACCCAAGACAACTCCATGTGTCCCCAAGGCTCTATCTCTAATCCATACCAAAGGTCACCCAATGAGATTGAGACCAAGTTGAAACCATCAGCAGAATCTAAAAACAAAATAAAATTATAAGCGTGAGTATTAAAAATCCGTAGGTAGACCTGACTAATTCTATTCCCAATGCACATTCTTTAAATAAATAAACCTTTATTAATATATTTTAACTAAAAAGTATTAATTATGGGTTTTTAGAGTTTGTATTTTAAAATAAACCATCATATTCCATTTCCGTCTTGTTTTAAAACAAGTATAAGTGGGAGTAGTAAAAATTCAACAAAAAAGGAAAGGATTGTTTTTCATAAATATAACAAAGGGCAGAGTTATTTTTAATTCCAAAAGTTTTTTCATAAAATCCATTAAAGATATTCACAATTTACCAAAATAATACAAAACCATCCACAAGAATATGATTCTACAAAATGAGGGTAACAACACTAATGGTACTAGTATCAGGGGAAAATACTAAATCATAGTAACTCAGGGGAGTAATAGAACACACTAATACATGAGAACCCATCCCTAGTACCATGCAACACATAATGAAATCAATACTCCAAAATGCACGACCACCCTGAATCAGGATATACCAATGGGTCCGATCCCATTATAATAAACCCAAATATATCCACCTATTGTGGGCCACTGGGCAGTAAATCAACTAATAGTGAATCAATAATTCTCAGTAATCCATGTATTTATTCTAGGATCTCATGAAATTTTTGTAATGGGGTGTTCGAAAAATGATCAATTAATAAGGAATGTACATTCCATCACACATAACACACAACCTCACACCACAATTGTTGCCTCGAGGTGTATCCCTTACCTTTGAACAATAATTATATATGGGAGATCCTATACCGAGGGCACTCTTATCCCTTTCTCAACCAACAAGGAAAGAATCACTCTTCACAGGTTTCCAAATAAAACATTTTCAAGATGTCATACAGGCCAGACAACATTTCCACATTTCAAACCCTCTATTGAATAACCGTGCACAAATCCATTCTAAAACAAAATAATTCAGAAACCCATTTTGGAAAAACATAACACCAATTAGATATAAAAAATACATTTATAAAACCAAACATTCTGTTGATAATCATAAAACACTAGAAAAATTCAACTAGGCTATTTTAATGACCTATTATGTTAACAACACAATTAAAACACACACCACATTCAAAATCCATTTTTAAAATCATACACACAAAAAAAACTCTCCAAACATTCCTGGCATATTTTGTATATCATAATAAAACATTAAAATGACTTACAAAACATTTTCAATAAACACCCTAAGGACATTACATTGAATGTACCCCCAAAAACCGCTTTAAAAACCAAACACACACCCCATCCATTTCAAATAATAATTCTCAACGTCTATAAAGTTCAATAAATAATTTAAACCATTTATAAAATCATTTATAGAAACACTATATGGTTTTACCCCTAAAACACACAAAAAATATTCTTTTTGAGTTAACCCACACATCAATGCTATATCAGGAGAAAATTTTCATCCAAAAAATAGTTTAATAAACTAGTATCATGCTTTATAAGATGACATAAAATGACAGAAAGGGTTTTGACCTAAAAAATACCCATTTTTATATAAAAATTACCCTTAAAAAAATAAACAAATACTCAATAATATCAAATACCACTTTTCCATCCCATGAATAATTTAAAAATTCATTTAAACAATGTATAAAGAATTAAAAAAACTGTGAAACAAAAGTTTGCACCAAAAACATACATGGTTTCATATAAAAACACCACTTTATAACCAAAAACACGTGAAACAAATATTCTAAAAAACATATGTTACTAATTTATTATCATGGAAGATGTAAAAAACAAGAAATCAATGAAATCAAAATTATGAACGCTATGTGCAACAAGGTCCTACTTCAAATGACGACGAAAGTATGGTATCCGGTGTAGAAACTCAATCACACCTCATTCACTCCAAACAGAAGCTAATTCCAACCCTAAGCATAAAATTGGACCCAATATTGTTTGGATCAACTTTAAAAATCTAATCCTTTCCATGGGAGAAATCCAAATTCAAGGGGAGAAAGAGATTATTGGAGATGGAGAAGGGAGGTCGATACCAGAGAGGGGTTAGTGGGCAAGGCTGCGTGCTGGAGAGGGGTGGCTGTCTAGGTAGTGCATGCAAGGAAAGAGGAATTCTGAAAGGGATTCACATCGGAAGGGAGAACCATTAGATAGGGAGGTCACACTTAAGTGGGAGCATTCCCAACATGGGATGTCACTAGAGGATGAAGTTTTCAGAGCATAGTGTCGTCAGAGCAGGGGGTGTGCACCAAGGGGCTCTGATGTACATGGGCTGCACACCAAGGGTGGGGATGTATAGTAAAAGGAGGGGAGGGTGGGAGAGGAAACCCTAGAAAAATTTAAAAAAATTACATAATAATAAAACTAACAAAAAAAAATCAACATAATAACACCATTAAAAAATTAAATAAAAATTATAATTCAAAATAATAATCTATAATAATAATAATATCAACAACAACATAATGCTAAAATTTATAGTAACATTTATTTCATTCATAATAAAAATAATATTAATAACAGTTGTAATAATAATAATAATAATAAAAAGTATAATTCTAATAATAATTATAATATTATTATTATTAGTTCAAAACAATAATTTTAAATTTTATTTTAACATTTATTTAATATTATTTTGTTTATCATTTAACATTTAATTGATTTTGAATGTTGGTAAGGCCATCAGTGACTAGGGCGGGCGTACATGATATCTAAAATATGCTCTGTTCATGTGCTAGATGCCTCCAATCCCAAGACTCATATTTTTATATAAAAAATAAAAAATTTAAACAAGGACTCAACCTGAAATCCAAAAAAATTATCTAAATACAAGAAAATAATGAAATAAATAATTTAAAAGTGTTGAGGAGTGATATACTACATATTCATTGATGTTTTGAGACCCACCATCTTCATATAAAATTTTTCTAATAATATCATAAGGAAAGAATTTATAATATTTCCATAAATGTTCATAGTTCTCTTATCATAAAATGTCATCGAGGAATTATTCTTAGCAGGTGGGAAACCTATTGTAGAAACATTAAAATATTCAATTACAAGAGATATAAGCTAAGTAATCATCCTATTTTTTTCATTTACAAATTTCTTTCTATCATATGTAGAAATTAAAATACTATTGAAAGAATTAATATTGTCCATGATAAAAATTTAATAAGGGGAACTTCTATCTAATACTAATTGACGTTCCAAAGGATTGAATAATAAATGATATGGGGGGGTTGAATTAGTTTTTAAATTTTATTTAGTTTAAATACATTAATCCATAACCCCTATAACCTATTAATGTTAATATCATTGTCATATTATAATAAATAAAAAATCATGAAATAGTAGAAAATAATGTAAACCAGGTGATATTTGTAAGTTTATTACTTTGTGTGAGGACATAAATTCATACCAAAGTAACCCCCATGGGTCTATACAAATTTTATAATTTGAAGAAGTGAAAAAAAACTATTGAAAAATCCATTTAGACACTTTCTATTACCTGATATGAATGATTATTATGAATCCCATTAGTTTAAAAAGTTTTACTAAAAAAATGTGAAAAAAGAATACATTATTTTTTTAAACTACTCCACAAATATTCATATATCTATTGATCCTAAGTACAATGGGTTCAATTTTATGAACCTAGTCTGATTGAGCTTGTCTGATTAACTCAATATGATGCTCCCTATCTCAATATATTCCTTAAGAAACATTTTAGTTTGTCTGGTTAAAAAAATCCACTTCTCATAATGTAATCAAATATTAGCTGAGCTTACTCATTCTGATTATCCTCTATCTAGTAAGAGAACATTCAGAGGACTGATTTTCTAATGATATCTCTATCTATAAAGAGATCTGACTCAAATTCTTTAGTTATTCATGTTTTCCACTCAGGAAAAAAGATGAATGTGAAGTTCTTTTATTTTTAGAAATCTGTGAATACAAAAGATGGGAAAAGAGAAACTATTCCCACATTATTAGATTTAAAATATCTAATAATAATTCAAATTTAAAATTTAACTTTTCCTGCATCAAACCATGTTAAGATTTCACTAAAAATTTTCTTTTCAAATAAACTAACTTTACATCAGTTACACTTAACTTCATTACAATGGAACTTCCTCATCTCACAAGGATTTTACTTTCATACTCTTCCCATTAAAATATGAATATCATCCAAGACTTATTAGGATATGAATTTCATTCTCTGATCATTATGATATGAGGTTATTTATCAACTAATTATGATCTATCTATCTTCTCTACACATTAATATATTTCTATCTTTCACTACACTTTAGGATCTGATTATCTTTACCATCAGAATAAGTCAAATTGACTATCCATCTCAAAGTTAGAGTGATTTACTTTTTTTCATAGATTCGGTCCAATTAACTTTCTTTATAAGATTCAGTCTAATGGAACCCATATAAGGTTGGAATTATCGATATCCTGGAATTATCATTATGATTTATCCATTATTATATTATAAACTCCACTATTAAATTTCTAATTTTTTCAAAAATATTCATCTATAACTATTTCAGACTACTAAAAACATATTCTCTATGTAATTACAGATCTAGTGGATAATATTTCATGATTTATGGAATAGATTAAATGTTTCTCAGTGCTTCATTTGATTAAATGAATTTTCATGATATATTTCATGATTTATGAGATCCTAAACATTAGAAAATCATCGTTTGAGATAAGGGTGTAATGTGTGAAATAATTCTAACTGTTGACTTTGCCTTCTTAAGGTTTCATCTCCATCATCATTTTGACTTCCTTAATTGATATAATCTAAATTTTTAACAAAATACGTGTGTTATGGATCTTTAACATAATGTCGATTAATCTGAGGATGATGGTGCATCCTATGCACAACATTATAGAACTTTCAACATCTACCTTTTTTACACCTTCTTTATATTGCACTACATAGTTTGAAAACATTTGTCTAATTTTTTTTATAAATGATCAAAACATTTCACCCCCAATATTTTTCAGCCCTAAACATCTAGCAATATTAATCTTTCTTTTAGAAATTCATTCTGATGCACTAGATCCGATCCTAAAGAACTAAAAAATTATTTTTATAAATTTTTAGTTATCAAAAAATAAAAAACATTCTTAAATAATAAAATCATAAAGGTTCACTATATTTTATCTATCATTTAATTTTTAAAATGGTTTTAGGAATGTATTAATTTAAACGATTTTTATTCAGGTCACTTTTCACTTTTTGTACCATAGTGAAAAATAAATATTTTAACTTTTACTGTATATCAATTTTTCTCTTATCTATTGTTTTTTATCATGAATCCAATATAAATTAAAATGTTCCTAAAAATATATTTTATTTGATATCTATTGAGAAATTATAGTTTTATAATGTTTTTTCAAAGGAACTGGAGAATTCATCTCATTTTTATGAGATAAATGATGTTGTTAATAATGAAAATATTGAATACCAATTAAAATGAATTTTATTATTAAAGTTAAATATATATGTGTTTTATCCATGATTTGGTTCTTTGAAATTTTATATGAACGATATGTTAAAACTATATAGTTATGCTAATGGATGAGCATGATATGGACATATAATGCATTGGGTAATGTGATGGAATATACTAATGATTGGTTGATACTAAGGGATGGGGGAATTATCTTTTTATGTGATTCCATTATTATGGTTCATGTAATGGTAAATTTATAGATAATGTCCCATATAACCTAAATTATCTTCATGAAATGGTTTTTATCGGAATTTATTTTATTTTAAAAGGTATAAAAATGAGTTTATTGTTATATGAAAAGTTTTTATCCTTTTAATCGAGTAATGAATTATTTTTCAAGGAATGTAATCATGAGTTATTTTTTTATAGAAATCCATGCACATGAGACTTAGCCCGGTTGGTGAGGACATTTAACTATATTCAGACGACCCGGGATCAAATCCAGGAAGAGGCACAATTTCCAAGATACTGTACCAGTAATGAAGCAGGTATTGGGAAGTACTGTAGCAGGTACTATAGCTAGAAGTGTAGGATGAACTATTTGTCATTATAGTAGCCGTGAATTTTCCCTCGTTTGGGCCTTTAGGCCACATATTTGGTCCCTGAGTCCTTTAAGGCCTTCGGGACACCAAAGCCTTTGGCCCTATAAGGCCTTCGGGCCTCCACAAGGCCTTTGGGCCACCTTAAGTACAGATGCAAACCAGAAAACCTACAAGGAATATGCTCTATCAGGGGATGAGCAAGGAGCATTCACCACAACAAAAGCTACATGGATTGCTAGAATGAGAGGGTATGGAACCTGCCACCAGGACATCTGGTGCATATACGAGATATCCTAGTAGAATTTTCATGCAAAGGTGGAGAGATGATTTCCTGATGAAGATGCTGGGGAGGAGCAGTTCTGAGTAGTTAGTCTAGGTTGTATATAATATTTGAATCCTATGGGAAATGAATTCCTCTAAGGTCAGCATGCCATGTAATACTTATGACTATGGGCCTTCTAAGGGTTCCACCTCTCCCCTTGAAATGTGGATTATCAAAATAAATAAAAAATGAAGGCCTTCGGGCCATTGGACGGATGGATAGAAATACATCATGACTATTATTTTCCATTATAAATTATAAAAAAAATTATATTTCATTTTTAGACAATTATTTTTTTCTCATGGATATGATAATTAATATTTTATCTCAAGGTTTATTATGAAAATTGTAAACATTATTATGTATTCTATAGTTTTTGAAATAAATTAATGTGTTAAAATTCTATTATATCCCTTAATAACCATTTTAATTAGTATCCCTCACTCTAAAATATGTTTTCATAATTCTTAAGCATTATTATGAATGTCAATAATTTCAGAGTTCTTTTCATGGGAGTTCCCATTAGAGCATTAATTGTTTCATTATAATGAATCTATTTTATCATAAAAATTAAATGCATGTGGTAATATCCTTTTAAATGTATAAATTTTCAAATTCTATAAATCTATAAACCAAAAAGTGAATTTTCAATGTATGTGATGAAATATACACAATAAATCAAGTAAATTAGGGGGCATTTTTGTGCAAGTTATTTTATATTGAATCAATGAAAATTTTTAGATAACTATATATGCTAAGATAAAATTAAATGATACAAAAAAGGGATTATAAATTATATTTTTCTTACAGTGATATGGTGTTCTTTAATTTCTTTTTTTCCACATCTAATAAATTTAAATTCGGAATGGTTTTATATTGAGATAATTGGAATTCTAAGGTAAGAAGGCGTCATGAGGATAATATCCATTATAACTCGAATCCTTGAATTGATGGAATTATAAAAGAGTGCGTTAACAATTATTATTCATGTTATTAACAGAGGTACCAATACAAGGGAGAAAAAAATATCATTCACAAAATAATATGTTGATAGTAAATAGTTTCATGAAACAAAACCCTCTGGTTTTGGTAAATGCTCAAACCCCATGAATGTTCAAGGACAAATTAATTATATTAAAAAGATATTTATGTTATGGTATAATTGAATCCTAGAAATTTTACCCTTTATTATTATCATTTTGTAGGTAATGTTGATCAACTCTAGTATATTTTTATGAAAATCCTAGAAAAAAAATTCAATTGCATGGATAAAATTTAAAGATATCTTCCTTGACAAAAAACTTCATAATTTTATATCATGTTTAATGGATAGAAATTCTTATAGTCTTAAAAAAAGGGAGAGAAATCTTATTCCACCTAAAAATATATATTTACTACATAATTATGATCTGATGAAAATACCATATTAGGCAATAGTAGTAAAATTTATTGAATTTACTCAAGATTTAATTGAAATTTTTAATGGATTCTTATTAGTTGTGAGTTTGAATGTAGTGAAGAATTTGTTTGGTGTGCTCTGGAAATTAGGATTGGATTTTCGGACTTCTACAAAATGGAGTATAAAAAGTGATTAATGTGGCATTAAATGGGGAATCATTCATCAAGGAAACGTGGAGGTAAAAAAATTAAATTACCCTATTGTGATAGATATGGTATGAATCATTCTAGAGAATTTATTATGGGATCAATCTAATTTTAAAGATGTTGAATTCATGGAAACATATTATATGTATTTAAATAAAATGTAAATTCAAATGGTAAGACTGGTAATAAATATTAATTAGTGAAATGTTTTTACTGTAATGATATTGTCCATTATAAAAACGCGTGTCCAATGTAGTGTTTAAAGAATGTTTATCACCCAAACCATAATAAATAATGGTGTAGAAATGTAATTTATTATTTCCAATACATTAAATTAAGGGCTAATAGGTACATTACTTATTTTATATATGTATTAAAATGCCTTTTTCTTATTTAGGATATCCCCATTATTTTATATTTTAGACATTTTATAGTTAAATAGATATATCCCCTCAAGAAATAAAGGTAAAAAACGATAATAACTCATAGTGGAATCATTAAAAATTAAATAATTTAAGGGAATTATCCTATAATCATAAGTGCAATGGTTTTTCAAGAAATCTATTTGTATTAAGCATAGTGGTGTATAATTTTATTATAAGCATTCACTAGCCATTACATTACCTTGCAAATATTTATTGTAGCTAAAATTAAACATATTAAATCCACTATTTGACTTTTAAATTTCATATAATAAATATTTCATATCTTTTAAAATAAACTAAGTAGATTATAAGTAGATTAAAAATTGGATTGAAAGTTATCTTGTATATAAAATTAAAAAAAATAAAATTGTTTAAATTATTTTTTTGGTTGTTTTAAATTAATATGCGAATGTATTTCATAAGGTTTTCTTATTTTTATTATATATTAAGAAGTTCAGTTTACTATTGAATTATTTCATGATGATTATAATATTTTCAAACTACCCTATTTAATAGATTCGGTTGAATTATAAGAATTGGAAAAGTATTTAGTTGTGTTTCTTGATAATTCTATCATTGCATATTGAGTATCACATTTATGTGTTATTATTTTGTAAATTTAAAATAGTGATGGTTTTATAAGGCTTTACATTTAGTATGTATCTACACATGACATTCAGTTTAAGAAAACATATCATTTATAATATAATAATGATTTTTTACCTAATCAAGGGAGTAAACTATTTTTCTAATCTTAATTTCTGGTGTAGGTACCATAAGATTAAAGTGAAAGAATAGAACCACCAAGGAGTGGTGTTCAAAACCTGGAATGAAGATTATGATTTTTTTTAGTATAGCTTTTGGGATAAAAAATCCACCAAATATATTTATTGATCTAACTAATTAGTTTTCAAGGTTATTTCGATAAATTTGTGGTTTTTTATTGAGGAATTTATACTGTATTCTAAGGGATATGATGACCATGGAAAAAATATGACGATACATTTGAAAACATTAAAAGAAAATTTTATTTATTGAAAATATAGTAAATGTGAATTTTTATTAAAAAAACTTTCTTTAGATGGAAATTTTCCTTATAAATATGGCATAACAGTTTACCTTGCAAAGAGTTAAGTTGGGGAAAAGTTGAAAAAACCTAAAAATATCATAGATATTACTGGTTTTCATAGGACTTTTAGTAAATATTTATCATTAGTAAGATATTTATTGGGGTTATATATCCTACTAACCATGTTAAAATGAATTGGTTTTTATTTCATCTCAACATAACAATGTTATGAATGATTTTTGGAAGTCAAATGAAGAGTGGTTAATTCTCTTGTTTTAACCTTTCGATCATGAAATGAGTAGTTTTTTATTTATTGAGATTATTTGTTAAAGTGTTTTGGTTGTGAAATGATAAAACTTGTTGTAGTAATTTTATATGTGCCTCATTAATTTAAATTACATTAATATAATTATATTATGATTGATATTGATCATAAAATGGAAATTTTTATTTAAGATGTAAAGACCGGAAATTTCCATGTAATTTTTTTTAAATATAAGGGAATTTTACGAGTCTCCAAAAAATTGACGGTGCGTGATTCTGAGGCCCAGTGTTCCCGGAATGAATTTATGAACCTTTTTTGGGTACATTCTGTAAACATACGAGTGGGTTTCTGTAACTTTTTAACCAGTGCTTGTTTCTGAAATCAGAGGGAACCATTGAACTCGAAACACTGGTATTCGTTTAAGGAGTACTAAACCTCACTTTTGACTGTTAAGAGGTGGGGAACACCAGAACTAAACCTCCCATGTGGGGTTTTGGAGGTGGGGACCACCAAACCAAAACCCCTAATTTGAAATTAAGGGTGGGGATCACCCAAACCCACCTAATGTGAGAAACCTCTTGAACTCCCTCTTTAATGAGGGAGGTGACCTTTAGGTTTCCCAAAAAATTTATTATGCCAACCTCAACATAATTATGATACAAATTTAATTTGTGCCAACTATTAAATTTGGGAAACATATCATATTGGAAACCTTTTCTTTTTGGTGGAATTGGGGGAAGTGTTGGCAAAGGGACATTGGGAGAAAACCTTGGATGAATTCTTCTTCTCCAAAAATGAACGCTCCTCTAACGAAGAACGTCGATGCACGACATCGACATATTTCTCAGGACATCCTCCAATGTGGGACGTCTTCAATCAACTATTGTCCTTCCCACCTCATCAACGTCAACAAACAGATGAGGTAAGGGTGTGTTTTAGATTGATAAATGTTTTTCCTCTAACATTGAATAATTCCCTATTGAGCCACTTTCTACCTCTCTAACACGGAGGGTATGGGCCAAACAAACATAGGCCAATCCCTCCACAAACCTTATGGTTATTTTGTGTGTTCTTCGCGATGGTGACGGCAACCGGTGCCAGTGATTGGCACAGGTGGAACTCGAGAACCACAGTCGGCACCATGGACGGCCGTGACGAAGGCGAAAAACGGAGGTCCGACGGTCAAGTCTGCCACCAGTGAAGGCATGGCACACGCCCGCACCACATGTCACATGCCCACACCGCATGGCCCACCTCATTGGACCGCCACCCCGAGGCCTCCACCATCCCTCGACCTCGTAGCCCCCACTACCTCGCCACCCGATGGCCCCTGCTCCCTCGCCACCCTCTAGACCTCTGCGTCCCCCGCGGCCTCACCGCCTTGCGGCCCTACACGGCCACGCGGCCTCTGCAGTCCTACAGCACTGCAACCCATATGGACTCGCTACCCCGCTGCCCTCAGCAGCCCCCACGAACTCACTGCCCCGCAAACCTTTGCGGCACACGCGGCCCCGCGACCCACTGCTGTCCCCACGGCCTCATGGTCCCGCAGACCTGCGGCCCCCCGTGGTCCTCGCAGCCTCGCAGCCCCCATGGCCTCGATTCCTCTAAGCCCTCTAGGGCCCCCATGGACTCGAAGCCTCATGGCAACCCCAGCCCCCACGGCCTTTGCGACCCCGTGACCCTCCGCCTCCCTCACGACCTCCGCCGTCCCACGGCCTCGCAGCCCCGCCACCACTTGTGGCCCCAGAGACCTTCGCCACCCTCGTGGCCTCCATGCCACACTCGCGGCCTCACACCGCTCGACAGCCCCCAAACTGGGTTGGGTCAGCCTTGGATAGGTGAGGTCGGGTCAGACCAGACCCGAACCAGCTACAAGCTTCTTTCTCTGTCAGCCATAACTTTGGCACCAGGCGTCCATTTGAAAAACCGTAAATGACACTGTAAAACTTGTAATGAAATGGTCCCTTTTCTATCCCCCCCACTTGAGTTTTGGGTAATGTTGGGGTATAGTCGGGTTTGATCGAGCACAAATTCAACCGGGCCTTCATGACTAAAAGGTTAATAACTTACAGACCGTGTGTCTGATTGACGCGCCGTCTATTGCGTAGAGACCCATATGACTTGCCAGTCCTTTGAGATACTTCTTATGGGGACTTTGTTCCAGTTAGAGTATCGACCAATGGCTAGAGTAGAAGACTCTCCAAAAGATGAGCAAGCTTAGTGAGGGAACCCTGCAGATGGTTGTGACTTGAGAAAGAGATCCTTCATGGGTCTGTGAATGAGGGTCCCACATTGAACCGCTCTAGGATTCCATGCAGGACTACTCTAGGATCTTTTTTGGGTCAACAACGAGTGATCCTGTGTTGGTCAGCACCAAGTGATCCTGTGTAGGTCAACATCGAGCGATCCTGTGTGGGTTAGTACCTAAAGATCCTATGTGGGTCAGCACTGAGCATTCCTATGTGAGTCAGTATAGAGCGATCCTGAGCAATCTTGTGTGGATCAGCACTGAGAAATCCTATGTGGGTCAGAACCTAGAGATCCTGTGTGGGTCAGCAAATAGAGATCCTATGTGGGACAGAACCTAGAGATCCTATGTGGGTCAACATTGAGTAAACATGTGTGGGTCAGCAACAGAGCCTCTAAACATAATAAGAGGATCTAACTTTACGACTAATCATTTGTACTCCTGTACTTAAGTTATACCTTGTGTGAGTTGAGTCTGTACCTGAACAATACTTTCCTTTGTGGTAATACCTTGGTGCTATTCTTCGGTGTGGAATACTAGAGTGTTACTTACCATCGTGGTACCCCTTCTTTTGTGGAATAGTTGAGCTTTAGACTTTTGAGTTAGACTCTGTGTTTCCTCAGGATTGAGATGGGTATACTTGAAAACTTAGGTATTTGAATGGGCATATACCTAAGTGGGGTTGTTAGTTTATTTTATGCTTTTTGGTTTATCCTTTGTGGAATTTTTGAGACCTTGAGGGTCTCGGGGTCCCTACTATGTATTGTTATACTCACCTCTACACGGGCTATGCCCACACTTCATTGTGTTTGGTGTAGACGACAGACAACACTGACTGAGGACGAGTGTACCAAGACTGGAGGTAGCTCGAAGGTGGACCTTAGATTAGGTGTACCACATAGATGACTGATCGAGACCTATACCTACCCTTAGGATAGGATCCTTGGTAGGAGTTCACAAGAGCTGTTCCAGTTTACTTGTAATTTTATTTTCTTGTACTTTTCTATTGGGATTGTATTCTGGCCCCTTTTACTTACTGTACTCACTCTGTTTTCTATTTAGTTTACTTGAGTTTGTATCTTATTGTGTTCTTGGTTGCATGTGTTTATAGGTTATAAAGGAAATGCCTTCCCATTTTTATAGAGTAGGACATCTGTGCTAGTCGGCAGCCTGTAGCCTATGCAAGGTAGGTTCTGGTTAGTCATGGAACGAGCCCAGGGGGACGGGTCATGACAAATTGGTATCATAGGATTCAGTTATATTGTAGACCATATTCCTCTGATCTTTCTTTTTAACGACAATAGTGTTAAATGTTGTGAGTGTGGTTATCAGTTTAGGGAATCCAGTGTTGGTGCAGCGGCCAACGTATCCATACACCAAGACCCTGACATCAGATTTCTGACTCAGTGCACAAAAACAATGATTGTGAGTGTGTTTTGAAGCGTTTTCTTTGTGATATCTTTGAGTCTGATAAGCAGGTATAACTTATTGACGGTGGTGTTCCTGTTTCTTTTCAGGATTCCACTACGTAGACAGCCAACTAGGGTTCTAGATATAGTACGCACTAACAGCCCATAGAGCAATGAGGCCTCGGTGTAGGGCCCTCATCCTACAGAGGCACCAATGGTAACATTACCCATTGGGCCACTAATGGAATCTTCAATAGCTGGAGAGGGTGAATGTCGGTTGAGCGCATTGCACATGTTCCAATTCTAGAGACCACCCAGGTTCAGGGGAGAGACGGACCCACATGCGGCTGAGGATTGCATGGAGGTTGTAGTGAGAGTCTTTTGACTGGTAGGGACCCCGACTGATCTCATGGTGATCCTTACTGCCAACCCTCTACATATAGCACTATTTATATGGTGGAGATTTATGCTCCAAGTTCATAACGAGTTGATGCTTCTCTGGGCAGACTTCGAGAGCCTGTTTCGAGAAGAGTTTGTTCCAGAAACTCTTCATGCTGTACACATACAAGACCTTCTTCATCTGCAGAAGGGCATCATGACTGTGGCTCGATACTCAGTGAGGTTCACTGACCTCTCATGCTACTCCACTAACATGGTGTGAGACCCATTATTCAGGGCCCAAACCTTTAAGAAGGGGCTCAGGCTAGAGATGAGGGCTTCGATGTTTTCTCTTAGCATCCTGATGTAGGAGGGGGTGTTAGAGAGAGCCCTCTTAGTAGAGAGTTTTCTTGCTGAGAAGTCACCAGCAGGGAGACCAACCACCAGACGTCACATAGCAGAGTCTTCCACATCTGGTAGCAGACAGATTCCGTAGAGGTCCAAGAGGACCAGACCTATAGGTGGATGATTGCATGATTTAGGGTCATTTTTGTGGGGCACTCGAGGAAGAGCCAGTCATGCCGAGAGTGGGAAGTGTTATGCATGCGACGGCCAGGGTCACATGGCTCATGACTCTTCGACCCGCCATAAAGATGATCAGTAGACAGTCTAAGGACCACCCAGGCAGATATTGAGGTTTGATCGAGGAGGTCTGCAGGGAGTAGGCGGTCATGGCAGAGGAGCTAGCCAAGAAACTAGTGTTGGGTGATGATTTGAGATGCTACCTCCAACCCACTAGGTTGTCCACCCCGACCAAAAGGATCATGAGGACATGGTTGAGCTCCGCTCCGTGCATCTGAGTCCTATGACCATGGCGCTCTGAAGAAGATACAAGGTACGATTTGTGTCTACTCCACCTTAGCTTCAATACTTATATACACAGGTTCCAGTCATTCTTTTATTTCCACTGCCCTTGTTCGGAGCATGGTTATTTTGATGGAGCAATAGATTTGATCCTTAAGACTAGAGACTCCTACGAGAGCAGATTCGACGATTACGCAGTGGTGCCGGTAGTGTGAGCTTACTTTAGGAGGCAATAGCATTGACCGAGATCACCTAGTAGTGGCATCGAGGTCTTACTACATCATCTTGGGTATGGAATGGTTATCTATAGTTCATGATCTAATTGACTATATTAGGCACAAAATATGGTGTTTCCGCACTGATGGGACTAGGTTTACCTTCACCGATGATAAGGGATCCTTCGCTGCCCAGGATGGACTAACCCAGAGAAGAGTGCAGCCGATCACTCATTAGTTAGATAACCTTACCCTCGGATCAGTTGATGTGGAGAGTCTAAGCTATCCTGTAGTGGTGGTCCAGTACACAGATGTTTTCCCTGATGATGTTATGGGTCTAACATTTCACAGAGTGGTGGAATTTATATTGACTTGTACCACGGGACGACACTGATATCTACACGAGCATATCATATGGATCCCACGGAGCTTCGTGAGCTGTGGGTATATCTTGGGGACTTAGAGTTGAAAGGGTTTATTCAGCCCAGTGTTTCTCCTTGGGAAGCCCCAATTTTGTTCACCAAGAAGGCAGATGGGTTCTTGAGGATTGGTGTGGACTATCACCACCTTAACCAGGTGACCATGAAGAACAAGTACCCACTCCCAAGGATTTCATACCTCTTTGATCAGTTTAAGTGAGCATAGTGGTTCTAGAAGATAGACCTCAAATTAGGCTATCACAAACTCAGAGTACGAGATGAGGATGTGCAGAAGATGCATTTTAGATGTTAGTACAACCATTATGAGTTCTTGGTTATGCCATTCGGCATGACCAACACTCTAGTAATGTTCATTTGACTCATGAACATGATCTTTTAGCCATACATTGATCGCTTGGTAGTAGTATTCATCGACGACATTATGATCTACACGACTTCTGAGGAGGGGCATTCCGATAATTTGTAGGTAGTACTAAACTCAATCTGTGAGCACCAGATTTATGGTAAGCTCCCAAAGTGTCAGTTATGGATCTACGAGGTTCACTTTCGAGGATATGTCATATCATAGGCTTGAGTGGCAGTAGATCCAATGAAGATTGACGTGGTACCTTCTTGGGATCCACCAAAGAATGTGATGGAGGTATGAAGTTTACTAGGTATCAATAGATACAACTGGAGATTTGTGCCATATTTATCCAAAGATGCAGCTCTACTATAAGCATTGATAAAGAAGGGGCAAGCCATCATGTGGTTAGAGAGATGCCATTAGAGTTTCTAGGAGCTAAGGCAGAGGCTGACTAGTGCCCCCATATTGAGGCTATCAGAGGAGGGCGTAGGGTACATAGTTTACTACGACACATCAGGGACTAGGATTAGATGTGTCCTGATGTAAGAGTGAGTAGTGATCACATATGATTCTTGATAGATGAGGAAACCTGAGCAAAACTTGGCTACCCACGACTTGAAGTTAGCAGTAGTGTTTTTTGTCTCAATGATGTGGTGACATTACTTTATGGGAGAGCATTTTACAATCTACTCGGATCACAAGAGACTCATGTATATCTTCTCTCAGAAGGGCTGGAACCTGAGACAGTGATGTTGTCTTGAGTTCCTCCAAGACTATAACTTCGAGATAGTCTATACTCATTGGAAGGGGAATGTTGTAGCAGATGCACATAGCAGGTGGTCTGGTATACAACTAATAGGTGAGACGACAGAGTAGCTGGCCACTTTGTAGATATCATTTGTGGATCTGGATGGAGAAAATTTCCCCCAATATCTTACATTCACTCCCCCACTTCATCAACAAGTCATGGAGGCGCATCGTGGGGACACTAACTATGAGACTCTATGTGCTCAGATTTCCATGGGACAGACATGTGATGGATTTTAGGAAGGTGGGGAGCACTTCATACTCTTCAGAGGACATACCATGTTACCAGTGTAACTTTGAGAGGAAGTGTTGAGGGAGTTCCACACATCCCCTATAGTGATACATCCAGGAGTGGTGAAGATGTACCAGGATCTCCGATGACATCACTAGTTGCCGGGAATGAAGAAATCAGTAACAGAGTTTGTCTTTAGGTGCTTCACTTTTCAGAAAGTGAAGGGAGAGAATCAGGTACCATGAGGTTTAGTTCAACATTTAGACGTTATAGAGTGAAAGTGTGATGGGATATCCATGGCCTTCGTGACAGGACTTACATGTCTATCTAGGGGACGCGACTCGATTTCGGTGATCATCGACCAACTCACCATGTAGGCCCACTTTCTATCGATCAGAGAGCAGAGTTCAGTTCGGAGCTTGGGATGCCTCTATGTTCAGAAAATTATGTGTCTACATGGAGTACCCTCGATGATTGTCCCTGATTGTGATGCACGTTTTACTTCCCGGCTATGGAAGGAGTTGCAATATGATTTTCGGGCATAGATTTGTTTGAGCACCGCCTTCCATCCTCAGACGGATGGTCAGACTGAGCGGACCATTCAAACCCTTGAGGAAATTGTATGTGCTTATTTCCTCGACTATGATCACAGCTGGGGGGATAACTTGGCTTTGGTGGTGTTTTTATACAACAACAGCTATCACTCCACCATTGGGACGGAACCTTTTGAGGTGTTGTACAGGCAACCTTGCAGATCACCTTTGTGCCGTACTGACCCAGGGGAGTCAGCACTAGAGGGACAAGAGATGGTATGGGCTACTATGGAGAAATTGGAGATCATCCAAGAGTGGATGAAGACTACACAAAGTAGTAAGAAGTCTTATGCCGGCAGAATACGGTGTCCACTGGAGTTTGAGGATGGTGACCACACATTTCTATGAGTCTCAACCCAAAGAGGTTTACAGAGATTTGGCTGAGGCGACAAGTTATCTCTGAGGTTCATCAGACCTTTTCAGGTCCTCAGCAGAGTTGGGGAGGTGTCTTACTGCTTAGCTCTTCCCCCTCAGTTGCACTCACTGCACAACATATTCCATGTATCCCAACTGAAGAGATATGTGTACGACCCATCCCATGTCATCAACCATAGAGAGATGGACATTGAAGATGGGGAGACTTTTTTAGAGGTTCTAGTTGAGATTTAGGACCGACATGAGTGGGTCCTTCATGGGAAGATGATACCTCTGGTTTGCATTTGCTGGCAGCATGAGAACATCCAGGAGAGAATAGGGAGTAGGAGGATCAGATTTGTGCTCAGTACCCCAGTTATTTTCCTAGTTTTGTGATGTGGATTTTTGGGATGCAAAGCCACGATGTGGGGAGAATGTAAAGACCCAAAATTTTCTTGTATTTTTTTAAATTATATGATAATTTTACGAGACCATGAAAAACTGACGGCACTTAATTCTGAGGCCCGGTGTGACGAGAATGAATTTATGATATTTTTTTCAGGTACATTCACTAAACATGAGAGCGGGTTATTTTAACTTTTGAACGGTTGCTCAGAATTGAAATTTGAGGGCACTGTTGAACTCGTAGATTCAGTATTCACTTAAGGAGACCCTCACCTTGACTACAGTAGGTCAAGGGTGGAAGTTAGTTTTTCACTTACTCGTGAAAGAATAAAATAAAATAAAATTGTGTAACATTTTATTTTCATTTGAAACTCACATGTGGTTGATAAGAGGTGGGGACCACCAGAACTAAAACTCCTATTTGAGTGATGAGAGGTGGGGACCACTAGAACTAAACCTCTCATGTGGAGTTATGGAGGTGGGGACCACCGAACCAAAAACCCCTAATTTGAATTTAAGGATGGGGACCACCCGACCCCTCATAATGTGAGAAACCTCTTGAACTTCCTCTTTAAAGAGGGAGGTGACCTTTAGGTTTCACCTAAAATTTATTATGCCAAATTCAGTGTAATTATGATTCCAATTTAATTTGTGCCAACAATTAAATTGGGTAAACTTATCATATTGGCTAACTTTTATTTTTGGTGGAATTGGGAGAAGTGTTGGCAAAGTGAAATTGGGAGGGAACCTTGGAGTAATTCTTCTTCTACACTGAAGAACACTCCTCCAATGAATAACACCGACACACGACTTCAACTTCTTTCCCAAGACATCCTCCAATGTGGGAAGTCTTCAATCGATGATCATCCTTCCCTCCTCTTCGGCGTCAACAAATGAATGAGGTAGGGGTGTGTTTTGAATTGATCAATGTTTTTCCCTCTCACATTGAATCATTCCCTATTGAGTCTCTTTCTACCGCTCTAAAGCGGAGGGTACGGGCCAAAAAAACATGGTCTGACCCCTCTGCAAACCTTATGGTTCTTTTGTGTGTTCTTCATGATAGTGACAGTGACTGGTGTCGGCGTTTGGCAGTGGTGGAACTCGAGAACCGCGACCGACACTATGGCTGACCGCAACGATGGTGACAAATGGAGGGCGGTCGTTCAAGCCGGCCACCGGCGAAGGCCTGACACGTGACCATGACACACGATAAGAAATGACGGACTGCCGCCCTGTGGCCTCCATAGCCTTGCTGCCCCGCGTCCCTCTGCAGCCCCCATGGCTTCGCCGCCACGCGGCCCTCTGTGGCCTTGCGATGTCCTCCATCATCCACCCTCATGGCCCCCACTTCCTCGCCCCCCATGGCCCTCTATGGACCTCAAAGCCTCTCCACATGGTGGCCCTCCACGGCCGCCGCATCTTATCAGTCATGTGGCCTCCGTGACCTCATAGCCCCGCGGCCCTCCGTGGCCCCTGTGGCCTCACCGCTCCGCAACCCTCTGTGGCCCCCGCGGCCTTTCCGCCTAACAGACTCTGCCTCCTCCTCAGCCTCGCGGACCACCATGGCCCCCCTTGACCTCTACCATTCCACGAATGTGCTTTCTCTATGGCCCTTATGGCCTCTGCGGCCCCATGACCATTCGTGGCCCCCGCATCCTTCATTGCCCTCGCGACCATTGTGCCGCCCTCGCAGCCTCACACCGCCCAGCGCGTGATGGGCCACCCAGCATGGGCTGGGTCAGACCTAGTGTGCCAAACCAAACCTAGCGGGCTGGGTCAACCCAAACTGGGTCGGGTCAGCATAGGCTGGGTCGGGCCGAGTTGGACCGGACTCAGACCAGCTATGAGCTTTTCACTCTATCGGCCATTACTTTGGCATCAGGCATCCGTTTGAAAAACCGTCAATGGAACTATGAACCTTGGAGTGAGACGGTTCCATTGGAATACCCCCACTAGAGTTTTGTGTAAAATTGGGGTACGGTCAGGTTGGATCGAGAACGAATCCAACAGGGCCATCGGGACAAAAAGGCTAATAACTTCCCAACCGGGCGTCCAATTGACACACCGTCTATAGCATTGATACCCCTATGACATGGAGGTCATTTGAGATACTTCTTCACATGACTTAGGGGTATTTCGGGTATCGACCAGTGTCTTGAAGAGAGGACTCTACCAGATATGAGTAAGCATAGTGAGGGAACCCTGGAGCTGGCTGTAACTTGTTATTGAGATCCTTCGTGGGTCTGTGATAGAGGGTCCCATTTGGAACCGATCTAGGATTCCAAGAGGGACTACTATAGGATCTTGTGTGGGTCAACACTGAGGTATCTGGTATGGGTCAGCACCTAGTGATCATGTGTAGGTCAACACTGAGCGATCTAGTGTGGTTCAGCACCTAATGATCATGTGTTGGTTAGCACCGAGCAATACTACTTGGGTCAGCACTGAGCGATCCTATGTGGGTCAGAACCTAGAGATACTATGTGGTTCAGCACCTAGAGATCCTATGTGGGTCAGCACCTAGAGATCCTCTGTGGGGCTGGACTGAGCGAACCTCTGTGGGTCAGCAGCAGAGCCTCTTGACAGAATAAGATAATATAACATTACGACTAATAATTTGTACTTTTGTACTTAATTTATACCTGGTCTGAGCTTAGTATGTACCCGAGCGATACTTTATTTTGTGTTAATACCATCCTCGTATTCTTCTGTGTGGTGTATCTGAGTGGTACTTACCATCGTGGTACTCCTTCCTTTGTGGAACAGTTGATCTTTGGGCTTCTGAGTTGGACTCTATGTTTCCCCATGATTGAGATGGGTGTACTTAATAACTTAGGAATATGTATGAGCATATAACTAAGTAGGGTTATCAGTTGATTTCAGGATTTGTGGTTTATCCTTTGTGGATTTTGTGAGACCTTGAGGGTCTTAGGGTCCCTACTGAGTATCGTTATTCTCCCCCCTACCCGGCCTATGCCCAAACGTCACTGTGTTTAGTGCAGATGACAGACAACACTGACTGAGGATGAGAGTACCAAGACTAGAGGTAGCTCAGAGGTGGACCTTATATGATGAGTAACGTAGAGATGACCAATCGAGAGTTGTACCTACCCTTTAGATTGGATCGTTGGGAAGAGTTCACAGGAGCTGTTCCAGTTTACTTGTACTTTCAGTTTCATGTACTTTCTAGTTGGGCTTTTATTTTGGCCCCTTTTACTTATTATACTCACTCAGTTTAATAATTTGTTTACTTGAGTTCGTATCTTGCTGTGTGCTTGGTTTCGTGAGTTTACAGGTTATAAAGGAAATGCCTTCCCAGTTTTAGGGAATACGCCATCGGTGCTAGTATCCATCCCCTAGCCTATGGATGACGGGCTTGGGGTAGTCGTGACACGAGCCTCGGGGGACGGGTCGTGACATAAAAAATATTTGGGGGTATCTATTTTATGTGGATTGTTTTTAAATATATTTTGAAAATGAATTATTATAGTAGATATTCTCAAAAAAATAAACAATAACTAGAGAAGATGAATGTAACTGATTAAGGATTATGATTGTAGATTTTAATATTATCTAGGTAAATAAAATATGGAAATTGATTCCTTGAGTTGAAAAGAAAATATTGCATTGACTATGTTACACCTAAAACATGATGCATTAGTTAAATATTTAATGATTGTTGGAATGGAAATTGTGTATGCATATAATTATCTTTTGACACTTGTTTTCATATAGTCATCCATGGTGTATAGAATTAGATAGGCTCCAAAGGAAGATCTTGGATTTTGGGACAATATTTAATTGGTTAAGGGTGGTAAATTTAAAGACATTATTACTTCCATATAATGAATAATTTTATTTTATAGGAGGTTATTTGTTCTGGGTGAATCCTAATTATAGAAGGAATTGGTAAGTGTTTCTCATAGATCTCTATTTTTTGTTCATCCTAGTAGAAATTACTTGTTAATATGCAATTGAATATATTTTTTTGTGGAAAGGTATGAAGAAAGATATTTTATATATCACCAAAATTTGTTTGAATCATTAATAGGTTAAAACTGAATGAAAACTATAAATATGGGAACTTTTAATTTTATTTATTCCATAATGGAAATCAGATAACATATTGATGGATTTCATGGCAGGATTACTAATTAAATAGATAGATAATAATTTGATTTGGGTCATTGTTAATTGTGTCACTAAATCAACACATTTTGTGTGTATTTAATATGGTATTTATTTGGGTATGTTTTCTAGATTTAATTTTAAGGATATTTTAATCTTACATGAATAATATCAATCTCTATTTATTGTATATTACCATGTCTGTGAAATACAAAAAAATTAATGAACTTTAGAAGTCTATGTGTGGAAAATTAAATTTCAACACAATCTTTAATCCTCAATCTAATGGATAGTTTTAGAATGGGAATCATAAAGTAGATTATATTATTTGAGATTTCTATTAATATTAATACGTAAATTTGGATAAGTATATTTCATTTTTGGAATTTTATTATAAAAAATTTTCTATTCTAGTGTATAGATGGATCATTTTGATGGATTATATGGAAAATGGAGTCGAACTGAATCAATTTATGAAGAAGTAATTGAAGGGATTGTTTTTTGACTTGAACTAGAAAAATAGATGGATTAGAAATAAAATATTATTCAATAGCACATGAGGGAAGATCATATAAGATAGATGAGTTTCAGAAAAAAACATGATAAAATATCATTAAATTGAGTCTCACATTCATGTTTTTCTTAAGATATCTCCAAGTAATGTTGTAATGCATTTTGGTAAAAATAGATTGAAAAGTCCAAGGTTTTTTTGGACTTATGAAATTCTCGGGAAAGTTGGATCAATTTCATACAATGTAAAAATATCTTTGAGTTTATCTATTGTTCATGATGTGTTTCATTTTTCTTTCATAAGGATTTAAATATATGAAGTATCTAATGTTTTGAACCCAGATATTGTGACATCATAGAAAAAATATCACTTATAAATAAATGTCAGTTTATATTTTGGAAATTAGAGATAATCTACTATTAAATATTATGATAACACTTTTCATTGTTTTAATGATGAATGAGATGATTGAATATGCAGCATAGGAACTGAAAAAAGTTATGGGGTAAAATAGCATCAATATATTTAGTAAAGAAAAATATTTAAAGGACACAATTTCCTAAACTGGTGACAAATATGAAAAATTGGGTACTATTATTAATAAATCGATTTCATTTCTTATTAATTTTCATAAATATTACTTATAGATTCATATATAATATAATAATTTTATATGATTTTAACCATAAAATAAATGTTTTTATTCCAGATGAATTATATTTCATGAAATATATGTCTTCAATTACAAATCAAATTATAAAATTTTAGAGTCTAAAATTTATAAATTATGTTCATTTTTTAATTTATCATGTTAATTTTTTTTGTTAATTTTTTAGAGGTTTTTGAAAATAGTGATTTTTCCATAAATAGTGGTAATTAAATTTTTTTTATAAAAACTGTCACTATTTTAAAGTAATTAGAAAGAATTAATTTTTATCAGTTTGAAATTTAAACTTTTCCCTTATATTTATGATTATCTAAATAATTATATAGTAATATTTATTATATTTGATTTTGGTTTTAAATCATTTTTATTATTTGAAAAAAAATATTTTAGTGACTATTTTGATTTCATTTTTTACATAAATATTCAAATAAATTTCTATTTCCAATACAAATTAACTTATAAAAAATGGATTTAAAATATTGAATTGGTATTTTCAAATTTGTTAATATGGTTAATTTTAGTTTTGGTGATAATTAGCAGTTACCATGTTATAGCTTTATCACCCTGGTAAAGGATAAAATAGTTTGGTGTAATGATAGATGTTAAGGATTATAACATGATAAGAACTTGTTTGAATTTGAATATTTGAGTTGATTTGGACACTTCAATATTTGGGTTTAAAATATTTTCCGTTTTGTTCCCATTAACTTGAGAAGGTAATATATTGTGCTTAAACATATAATTTATTTAAAAGGGTACAACTACCCATACTTATAAAATAAAACCCACTCTTCCCAATTTTTAACATATACTGAGAAACTTATCTTAACCTTACTCTGCCAAAATAACATTAAACCAATCTATACATGTCTTAGAGTTCTTGGTCATCTCAAAAGAGTAATCCTATTTTCTATAAGGCCCCAACATTAAACATTAAACAATCATGTCTTAATTAAATAATTCACATTGAGAATATTTTCAGGATTAAATTTTAATATAATTATTCCATAACTATTACATTACAAATCAAATATTAAAAAGTGGAAAATTCTAATAATTGTCTATTTTTTAACAAAATAAAACTATTTAAAATAAAACATGATTTATTTTTCTTGAAAAAAATATACAAAATATTCATCTTTACTTCTTCCTTTTTCTTACCCATCCTTATACCCCTTGGAAATCATTTCAAAAAACACAGGATAAGAACAAAAATCTCAGTAATGGATATTATATATGGAATAAAACCATTTGTCCATGAATATTTTAAACTCCTGATTTTGTTTTCAAAATCCGACTCTTAACCCATAAAACATAAGATATTTAACATACCTTATGAAATCATAAAATTCCTGAAAAAATAATTAGAAATCATAAATCATAAAGGTAACCTGTTTCACCCATCTCATATATACAATGTATCTTTCACGACTATATTGTGAGTAACCAGAATTTTTATAATTGGATACCCATCATGGTATATTCCAGGATTCTATTTGTAGTAACCCTACCATTTAACTTTATCTCATTACATAATGCATTGGAGGGCTATAAAAATATCATCTTCCCTTAGCTGATCACAGAACCACCTGAATAAATAAATAACACCCAAGAACAAAAACATAAGTGCAACACATAAATCAAGCATGACTGAATAATAATTTTATCACATTGAAATTAGTTTTCAATATTACAAAGTCACTCACGCAAAAATAAAAAATCTGAATTTGAAAATAAAATTATAAACTTGTAAAAGAATCATAAAAACATTAAAGAAACATAAAATAAAGAAAATATATTCATGATGTATAGTTAAATAAAAAATTCTTTTTTGTATTTTTTAAGGATAGTTTAAAGAGTAACATTAAAATAAGTCTTATAAGAAAGTCCCATAAAAAGATTTGATTTTGAAAAAATTTGAGTGAAATTAAAAATATCCCATTATAGAACATTCATTTCCATATAAATATATTCACAAAAACAATTTTAAAAACACAGACATAAAATCTAATGACTGATAAGAATACATCTTAAAATATTAAAAATTAACATTTTACCTAAAAAGTCTCCTACCCTGAGTCTGACTCATCACGTACAATATTTATATTCATGAATAATTAATAAAGATTAATTTATACTTTCTTTAGAACCTTTTTAAATTTTATTATTGCTTTTATTTCATTTATTACAGTGTTATAAAAATTACAAAATTATTTAAGTTCTTGTTGGATGGTTTGTCAATATTCGGTACTAGAGTCAAAAATGAACTTGGTAAGATGCCAATAGTATATGTATTCATAAGTACATCAACACAATAATAATATTAAGCATGTAATTATCACTTTTAAAAATCAAATATACATTTAAATAAAACAACTAATTATGGTTATAAAAAATGAACAATGTTATATTCATTGAGACGGTATGTCGTACGTATGCATGAGTGATGTTTTCATTTTTAATTGATCATTATAGAAGAAGGTACTTATTATTTTATCTTTACAAAATGATAATATAATATCTAATATCATATTGATATTTAAAATATTCTTATATATATCATACAAGTGATGTAGTGAATAGAAACGAATCACATTGCATCTTGGAGGTGATAGTTCACATGTACGCATGAATGATGTTATCATTTTAATGTGAATGAAAAGTAAGAAAATAGATGATAAATAATTATATTTTAATTATTTATATTACATTAATATAACCTATGAAAATTTATTCCATAATTACCACCATTCATGAGAGACAGTTTGGGAAAATGATATATTTCTGTTCGTGGAGGTGAAAGTTCACATATACACATGAATAATTAATTAGTTTACAATTTGATGGAAGTGGAGACAGAGTTAGGTGATGGTATTACCATTATAACATATCACTATATTTAAGATACTTTATTTATTATCTCCTAATTTTTTGAGGATATTTGTATGAAGTTAGTGAATAAATAAAATAAAAACACATAAATAAAAACATTACTTTTTCTTCAGACGATCACATTTCTTAACACCTTAACACCTATAAGAAGGATTTTTTGAATAAAATAATATCTAAAAATGTGGGTAAGGAATATTGAAAAGGGTATTTTTGAAGATATTAAGTAAATCAAAAGGTTTTTTATGTTTAAGGAAGAGAGATGAATGTATACCCTTTTATATGAGAGGAGCGGGGAACTCTTGGGATTATTAATATTATTAAATGAAAATAAATTCATTTTCATTTGAAAATGTTAAAAAATATTTTGATATAATATAGTAGGAATATGGGTCAAAAACAATTCATCCAATAAAAATTAGAAATGTTTTAATATTTTTTTAATCCTTATCGTTTTGTTTTTACCTATTTTAAGTCTTACTATTTTATTAAGTTATTTAAACTTTGAGAGTTAAAATAATTACCAAAATATTCCAAAATACTAGTGATTGATCCATTAGTGAAATTTTTAGAAGTACCAAAACTATTTTACTGATGTTTTTATTTTTAGAAATTGTATATCATTTAATTATATATTTTATATTTTAGGTCATGAATTATGTCAATATTGACACTATTCATAATTGAATTTTTTTAAAAATCAAAGAAACATGATTCCTTCAAAAATAATACATTATCAGTTCACTCTAATTTCAAATACTTCTATAAAATTCAGATATGGCCTAAAATATTTCAAATTATATTTATTTTAATATTATTATTATCAATGGTTTGATGCATTCTTTAATAAATCCATTACTGTATCACCATTGTGACATAATTAAATTAAAATATTTATTGTCTAAAATTTAGAAATAAAATATAATGATGTAGAAAAATATTTTAAATTTCAAATTAATATTTATAGTCTAATTTATGAATTATAAAACCCTGTATTAATATTTTTTTGGTAATAAGAGGTGTGTTTATGACATCTTTGTTTTTTTACTTTAAATAAATTGTTATTAATGTTATAATCACACCTAAGTGGCTTGTCGGGGCCACAATTTCTTCCCAAGTATTTTATTGGTCGAAAATAACTCATCAAATAATATTATTATGAGTGTTAATGTAGTTTTATATTATTATAATATTATTTTTACTTTTAATTATCCAATTTACCTTTAACCATGGTAACTAAAATTCAATAGTTACTATTCACCAAAAAATTAAGTTGTCCCTATTAGATAAAATTTTTCATACTTAATATAAACATGTTTGTCCATTTTTCAAAATTAAATTAACAAATTTGACAAAAATAAATTTAAATTTATTCCTGTTTAAAGATCAAGGAAACGTGTTTTTCAAATTAAAACCCTCAAATGTTAACTTTGTTTTTATTTCAAATATCAATTTTAAATTGATTCCAATAACATGAATTAGATTAAATAAAAAACATAATCTAAATAAACATTTAAACCCACTAAAAGGATAATCTAACAACATAATTAAAATAGAATAAAAAGAAGTTTTGAATTAAAACAAATTATTTTTTTCTATTCAATAAAATAGGAATTTTAATAGAGAAATACAAACAATTCTACCAAAGTAAATTTTTATACTCCAATTAAAAAGATTAATTTTCTTAAATATGACATATAAATGTTTCAAAAACAAGATTTAAAATTGGTTCTCTATGAAAAAAAGGTAAATTGTTATTTTAAAAAAAATACACCTTTTAAACATAAAATTAAATTTGTTCTTATATAAGTCTACAAAACACATATTATGTATTTTAAACATTTGGATGAATATTATATATATATATATATCCATTAATATAATCCCCAAAGGTTGATTTATTAATTTATTAGTATAAAAACTGTTATTTATATTTAAATAAATTTTTAGTAGGACATTTTTTTTATTTTTTCCAAAAAAACATTCATTTATGATTAATTTTTCACTAAATAATTACTTATATATTCATTTTTAAAACATGGTTCCATAATTTAGCTATTTTTGATCATTCATGCCCTTCTAACATATTGTTTATAATGGTAACATTTAAATACTGATATTTAGTTGTTTGTTTAAGTTCGTTGTGGCGTATCACGTACGCTATTGAACATAATGTTTCTATCATAAAACTAAAGATATTAAATTCTCAGAATTTTTGATATTTCATCCACAATATTTGAATTTAGGGTCGGTATCTATGTTATGACTATTTAAAATACATTTATTTCAATCCTACAATGAAAATAGGATTAAATGAAACTTCCACTTTTAAAATAAAGAAGGAGAAGTACACAGATCACATTTGATAACAAATAATAAGATTAATGGTAGGAAAACCTGGATATGTATGAAAAAATAATCATCATGTTCTTGTGTAGATTGATATAAAATATGATCAGGGAAAAGATAATAGTAAAAAATCATATGTTTGTGATTGGTTAAAAATTCATTCATTCCTTTGTAAGAAAAAGAAAAGGATAACATCTTTTGAAGAATATTTTAATCAATTTGTGTAATTTATTTACCTACTTTTCTAAGAACATAACTAAACATATGTAATTGAGATTTATAGTTTCATCCTTTTGTCAAAGTGCTTCATAAAATTATCTTTTTATCAAAACAATGAGTATTCCAGTTGAATTTTTCACGCATGAAACACTGGAATCATTTTATAAAGAATCACATATCATAAATGATTAACTATATATTTATCCTATCTTGAAACATTAACCCAAAAAAAAATGGTTAGGATAAGAAAATATAATTCTCAAAAAATAACTAACCATTGGACAATGAAAAACTAATATAAGTCATTAATATTCAATATTAATAAACAACATTTAACAGAGACCATTCAACAAATAACTATCCTTAAAATTAATCAAAATAATCCAAATTTAGATTGAAACCCAATATCAAAAAGTATTTTATCACATAGTCTTCCATGATAAAATTTGAATTTTATCTCCAAACAACATCAACAACTAATAATGTCTAATACCAAAAAGTAATTTACCTAATCACATATTCTCTATGATAGGTCAATCATTTTCATAAATAACCTACTTCCATGTAAGTCCAAAATTAAAATCCAATAATCTTCCAAAATATTATCAAACCATTACTTCTCAATTAAAATCTCATAGTATTCTATTTATCGTAATCATATAAAGTTACCATAATAGTGTACGTCTTTCAAAATAACATTTATCACTAAATTCTCAACTCGTTATCAAATACCAATGATATCTATTTGATAAAAAATATGTTCCAAGAATCAAATTATTCTTATTCCATAAAATCTTTTATCTAAAAAGAAAAAGTCATAATAACTAAGGACATCACATCGGCCAATGGAAGGAGATACACTATGATCTCCCATCAGTTGTGGGTTTGATTCTTGCAACCTTGTCTGTCGCATTGAGTTTTCACCCATACTAAAGGTTGGGATTTATTATAAAACTATATAATACATATAACATTCCAAAAAAAATATAATTTCCTAAAAAATAATAGTATAATGTTTTATCCTCAAAGGTTATGTCATAATTTTCATTTTTCATCACAAAACGTAATTACCCAATATTACATAAAAATGATGATTATATAAACCCTAAAGGTTATCAATAATGTAATAATTATTTCCAAAAAATAAAAGATAATTATTCCTAAAATAAAATATTCACTTGAGAAACATAAGGGTTACAAATAAAAAAAACTAAAAAAAGTATTCCAACTTACTCCCATCATCAAAAGCGTATTGATACGTTTAATTTTTTTATCATCCTATAATCTACCATAACTCTTGAATCCCTTATAATAATTTAGCATTTTTCATGATCCTTTAACCATGATTTTCTATCTTATTCATTAATTGTTCATTCCTAAAAATAAAAATCAAGAATAATGTCCTAAAATTTAATAATGTCAAAACACGAGTCAAGAAAAAATACATACCATTCATTTTTCATTTTTCATTTCCTCATCTTGAATTATAATGGCATTAGGTATGGATAAAAAAATTTGTATGGTACTAATTATCCCATTTGGAATCATCTTTGTAGGATATTTTTTTCAATAATGACCATAGTTTCTGCATTTAAAACATTTAGTTGATAACTCAAAAAGAACCTCTTTCCCATTCACAAAGTCAACTTAATGCTACCTTTTTCCTTTGAGGGTTACTTCTATATGAAATTAATTTACACATATATAACATCTCACTATACTATTAAAACATGTTTTTAGTTGGTAAATTACACATACTTGACACATATAACATTATATATACTTCCCTTTATGATCATTGTTACCTAAACTTCCACAGTGATTTGTTTCTATCATATATGATGCATTTGAAAAATCACCATGGTTAATGTTGTTAATCATTACTCTTGATAGTTGGTTTGGAATAACCAATATATTTCTCAATGAATTCCCAATTTTATTTATTTTCTTAATCAGATAACTACTACATTTTCCTTCAGATCCATTACTACTTTGGTGCCAACTAAATCCATATATTTACTAAAACCTTAAAATATTAGTGTTAGTTTATCAATAAAATCATCATATAATATATTATGAGGAATATAAACACTAATATAAAATTATTAATTTCATCTCAAAATCATTCAATTTATCTAAAATATCATTTATTATTTCAAAATTTCTATCCAATGTGTGTATATACAACTTGTCACTTATGCTTGAAAAACACCCTAACCTCTAAAGTTATCTATACTGACTTTTGATACCAACTATATAGCCCGTGTCTTAGAAATTAAAAAATCATGAGTTTATTCAATAATTTGTATTCATGATAATTTCAGGAATATATTTTTAGATAATTATTCCATTTCTAATGCATAACAGCTGAAAAATTAACATGTGGACACTTATACTCACTAACAAGTTTTTCACAAAACAAAACCCTTTAAAATAAAATATAATTTTTTCCTTGTTAAAAAAATTCATATCATTCATCTTGAATTATTCCATTCCCTTACACATACATATACCCTATGTAAAACTTTTCGAAAACATGGAATGAGCACAATAATATAAATAAGGGATATTAAATAAATTATTTAACCATTAGGCCTTGAATATTTTAAAGTCATGATTGTTTTACAAAATTTTACGTTTCACCTGTAAAACATAAAATTTTTAACATACCTAATGAAATCATAGGATTCATGAAAAATATAGTAGTAATCATAAATCATAATGGTAACTGGTGACATCCATATCGTACATACATTGTAGCTTTCACAACTACATAGAGAGTAACCTTAAAAGTTATAATGTGAATACTCATCACAATATATTCTGAAATATCTTAGGATAAATCATAATGTTTAACTCCATAACATTAACCAATTCCTTAGAAAACTATAATGGGATAACCTTCCTCAAATTACCATCAAACGAACCATATAAATAAATAATACCCATGAACCAAAACAGAAGCACAACATTTAAATGATGCATCAATGAGCAATAATATTACAACATTGAAATAACATTTCATTTTATAGACACACTCAAAAAAGAAATAATTTAACTGAAATTAAATGTGTAAACATGTAAATGAGTCAAAAAAATTTAATGCAACATAAAATTTAGGAAATATTTTCATGATGTGAAGTTAAATAAAACATTTATATTAGATTTTTAAAGATAGTTGAAAGGGTAACCTTAAAAGAGGTTCTTAAAAGAGTGTCCCTTATGAAGATTCCATTATAAAAACATTTGAGATATATTAAAAATTTCCTATTTTAAAAATTCCATGTCCATATAAATACAATAATAAAACCCATTTTGAAAATATCGACATAAAACATAAATATTAGTAAGAATACATCATTCAAATATTTATAATGAGGATTTTAGGTAAAACTTCAATTACCTTGAGTCCGAATCATCATGAAAAATATTTATATTACTTAATAATTAATATAATTTAATTTATACTTCCATGAGAACATTTATTGTGTTTATTATTCATTTTATATCACTTATTTCCATGTTATAATAATTACTTAGTTATTTATGTTCATGTTGGATGCCTTGTCAATATTATGTACTTTAGTCAAAAATGAACTTGGTATGATGTCAATAGTCCATATGGTCATTAGGAAATAATCTCTAGAGTAATATTAAGGGTGAAAATAGAACTTTTATAAATTAATTAACCTTTTAAAACAAACTCTTAGTTATGGTTATGAAAAATGAACTATGTTATTATCATGGAGATAGTATAACATACATACAAATGAGTAATGTTTTCATTTTTCATTGTTCATTATAGAAATATAGTAATTATTATTTTATCCTTAAATACTGATCATATCATCAATAATTTTATATTAATCATTTAAATATACATATATATATATATCATATAGGTAATGTAGTGAATAAAAACAAATCGCATCGCTTCGTAGAGGTGATAGTTCACCCATATGCATGGTTGATGTTATCATTTTTATGTGCATGCTAAGTTAGAAAATAATTGATATATTATTATATTATAATTATTAATATTTAATTAATCTCACATATGAATATTAATTTCATAATTATAGCTAGTCATGAGAGACCGTTATGGAAAACTAATTATATCGGTTCGTGGATGTGATAGTTCCCACCTACACATGAACAATTAATTTCATTCATATTTGATGGAAGTAGAGAATTATTTATGTGATGATAATAACATAATAATATCTCAGTATATTGAGGATATTGGATTTATTATCTCATCATTGTTGCATTATATTTTAAGGAAACAAAATAATAAATAATATAGAAACACTTAAATAAAAACATTACATTTTCTTCAGATGATCACCTTTCTTAACACCTTAACACATCCATGAATGGAGTAACACCTAAAATTAGTCCTAAATAATGTGTTTTGGTAATATAGGAAATTTTTTTGTCTGATAATGGATTAAAAAAAGTTTTTTAAGTGTAAGGAATAGAGAAGAATGAGTTCCCTTGTAAAGGAGAGGGGAGGGGAACTCATTGAATTATTAAAAATATTCAATTTTTATAAATTCATTTTATATTAAAAATGGGTAAAAATTGATTCATTTTAAAGATATGATGATTATGGGTCGAAATAGAATCATAAAATAAAAATTAGATAAGTTTTAATACTTTTTTATCCTTATCTTATTGGTTTATCCCCTTTTAACACTTACAGTTTTATCTTGTAATTTCACTTTGAGAGTTAGAATAGTTACCATAACATGCCAAACGAACAAATAATGAGTCTTTAATGACATATATAGACATAAAAAAACCGTTTCTCAACAAATTATTTTTTAGATGTTTTATATCCTTTAATAAAATATATTATATTTTAAGTTATAAATTATGTCTATTTTCACACTATTCATACACGGTTTTTTTAAAATCAATACAACATGATTACTTCCAAAAAACTACCTTAAATCATTACAATCATGTTAAAGAAATCCATAAAATTCTTGTATGGAATAAAATATTTCTAATAATATTTATTATTATATTATTAATATCAATTATTTGATTATTTCTTTATTAAATCAATCACTGCATCACTATTGAGTCACAATTAAATTTAAATATTATTGTTTCATATTTATAAATAAAATATCATTATGTATATAAATATTTTATTTAAAAAATATTATTTATATTATAATCTATCAACTAATAAATGATATATAAAAATTGTTTTAATAATAATAAGGATGTATATGACATCTTTGTTTGTACTTAAAATAAAATGTTATGGATGTCATAATAACACAAATTTTTTTTAAAAGGCCAAAATTTAGGCCAAAATATTGTATTAGTCAGAAATAACTCATTAAATAATATAAAGAAACGATTTAGTGTAGTTTTATAGTCTTATAATATTATTTTTACCTTTAATTTCTTGACTTACCTTTAACCATGGTAAATAAAATAAAAAAGTTACTATTAACCAAAAATTAGGTTGATTCTATTAGATCCAAATTTTCTTGCTGATTATAAAAATTTATTTCTATTTTTCAAAATTACATTCACAGATATAGAAAAAATTAATTTAAAATTAATCCTATTGTCAGATCGAGGACATGAGTATTTAATGTAAAAACATAAAAAAGTACACAATGTTTTTATACCGAATTTCATATTCAAATTGATTAAAATGAACTAAATTGAATTAAATGATAAAAAATAATCAAAATAAATTTTAAAACCCTATTAAAATTTTAATCTAACAACACAAATAAATTTGATAAAAAAGCAGTTTTGAATTAAAACAGAGTATTTTTGACTATTCATTAAAATATGGATTTTACTATGAAAATAAAAAAAATTCAACCAAAGTAAATTTGGATTTACTAAATCAAAATAAAATGCTTATTTTTTAATATTAAACTTATAAAAGTATAAAAACAAGATTTATAATTGGTTTTCTATCAGAAGATGGTAAATTGATTTTTTTAAAATACTCCTTTTATCCATAAAATTAAATGGGTTCTTATATAAGGATGAGAAAACACATAAGAATAATTTTAAACAATATGTTGAATAATATATATATATATATATATAAATTAAATAATATAATATAATGTGATTCATTTTTTAATTAATTTGTATAAAAATCACTTGAATACATTTAGATATCATTTCTGTAAAATATTTTACTTTATTTTTTAAAAATAAGTTTTACATTAATTTATAATTACTTATTCATCAACGAATTAATTATATATACATGTGTAAAACACAATTTTATATTTTAGTTTATACTTTTTATTCCCACCATTGTAACAACTAGGATATAATAATAATATTTAACTAACAATGTTAAGTTATTTGTTTAAGCTCAGTGTGGAAAGTCATGTACGCTATCGAACACATTGACTCTTTCTTAAAACATAGGATATTAAATATTACCCAAGCCATATCCCAAAGAGAGATATCCATGGAGTAGGTATAAAGCCTAATAGAACTATTTGATATTTTCTCTTTATATACCTCATATAAATATTTTTTACCCAATATAATATAAAAATATCTCTATATTATCTATACATAAATTTATTATATTCATTTAAAAAATTCTTTATATCTCTTATATATTCTATAGAAAATGAAAACATCATCTTTAAATTTTTTGTAATTCCGCCGCCATGAAATGTTGTGTTTCATTTTTAATCACTACCTCACGTGAATGGTCTTAATGATGTAATTAATGGATATATAATGTTTTCATGAAATTATTATGAGTCATGATGATATTATATTACATTACATCTTACCATTTGTGGTTTTAAATTTTTTTAGCATTGCTCATGCGTTGTTGTGGAATTCCCCTTCATAAGGGGATGTGATACATTTTAAAATACTACCCCATTATTGGTAATTAGGATAAAACTAATGAATAATTATTTTATTTGTAAAATAATTATGTTTTTTGGAAAATTAATCTATGATATATAATATATCATTTCAGTATAGTAGAAAAAGGGAAACACTGTTCATATGTATGTACATATGACCACCACCATAAAAGGACATAATTTAATTTTTCACATAATACTTCCATGGATACTTAAAGAAAAATAAATTTAAAATAAATAATTTTTTAATTATAACGATTCAAAAAATCATTGAACCACGATCCTTTTGACCCAAATCAACTTACTAATGTCATTTTTGACTTACAAATTGAATGTCCTCAAAAATTACATTATGAACAAAAACATTTTAGTAAAAAAATAATTCATTTTATATAATTAAATAAATCTAATAATTATAATGAAAAATCATTAAAAATTTTCTTATAAAATTATAATACAAATAAAAAAATTCCCAAGAGGGAAGATGTATGAATGGATTGAGTTGGGACTTGAGCTAATGGGGTTTCCTTTAAAATTTTATTATAAATTTTTTAGTCACATTACCCTATATATATATATATATTTATTAAGATGATTTAATAATTTTATTATTTTTATTTAGTGAATTTTAAATTCCATTTTAATCTATCCTTTAATTTGTCAAATGTTTTTTAAAAAATAATCTTTTATTTTTTTTAGTTCATATTTTTTTCTTAAAAAAGTGTGAAGGTATATTTTTTAAATGATTAATGAAGAAGAATTTTTTATCACCATTATTGATATTATTACTTATAATGAATCATATCTATGTTAATTAAAATATAGAATATTTTATGCTGAATGTTGTCTTAATTATTAATTCTAAAAACTTTTAAAAGAAAATTTAAAATTCTTCACATTTTATGAGATAAATAAATGTGTTATTGAGCACAGACATGAATTCCAATTGAAATGAACATTTTGTTTAAATATTAATATATTAATATATTTATTATATGGCTCTTATATATTTTATATGAATGAAAAATTTGTTTAGTATTTCTCTAATTAAGATAAAACCCAACATAACTCTCTATTTCATTAAAAAAAGAGATGCATGTTTACAATCACAGGATACTCCAATGAAATATGGGAATTAAATATTTTAGAAATTAAAATTTAAGGATACATATAATGGTTAATTTAAGGATAATGTCCCTTGAAATATATATGATCTTATTTTCATGGAGTTTTTAATTTTAATTTTTTTTTAAAAAAATTACCAATTTATCTTATTTTAATACGGAATGTTCATGTAATTTTTTATGGGTGATATAATTTTTTTCAATGAAAGGTACTCTTGGTTTTTTATGTTATTCCATGTGTCCTTACGATTATGCTTATATATGTACATGTTTTCAAATCTATCTTATAGAATTATTTTTAAAGAAACAAACATTAAATGATACATTAAACATAGGGTGTTAAAAAATTATTTTTTCAAATGTACTTATAAAGTTTTTTTTTTAAAATTCAGTGAAAAATTACCTTTTAAAACCGGTTTTCAAATAACATTACCTTAAATGTATAATATTCACCAATATTAACATCAGTTTCCCTCAAAAATAAAATTAAGTACATACATTTAATGTCATTTATCTTGAGTCTCTAGAAAAAAATTATTTAAAAAGTTTAGTTAATTTTTTTAAAATGTGTGCTGATTAATTTTTAAATTTTTTCAATTTCATTATTTTTATTTGTGTTTTCTTTCTTATGAATTAATTCCATGTTTTTAAAAATTTTATTCTCTCCTATAAATACACAACCTAATAAAAATTAATAAATTTAATCAAACTATTTATCCTAATTAAATTTCTATATATACTCATATTTCATCATTAAAATGATTTAATATAGTAATATATCCATAATGTAGCTATTTTTTATTATATAAATTTCATTTACATTGTTCATTTTTCACAAAATATGCCTCTTTAATAATCTTACATATTTCATATGAGATCATCATGATGTTTTCCAAGTGCCTCATTAGTTTTTAATAAAGAATCAAATGAATATCAAGGAATTATTTTTGTAGTTGGGGGAAGTGAGTGATAATATTGAAAAGAATTTAGAAACTGTGGTTTTTTCAATTATTTATTTGGAATATTCTTACAAATAATATCAAATCAAGAAAATGAGATGGCATGAGATTCTAATGACTAGTGAACATGATATTTTATTATAGAAATATTAAATATATTATTATCACATGGGTTTAGATTTCCCAAATATATGAAATAAATCCCAAACGCTGTATTAGATCAAAAATTTGAAAGCACAATTGTGTATGGATTGTGAGGTTTACCCTAGGTGTCACCAAAACTTGATCAGTGTTCGATGTACAGTTAAGGAATCTGTTAGTGGGTGCATGTAATTTAAAAAAATAATTTATTTTTATATTTGATTTATAAAATGAACTAATTTAAACATGCCACAAATACCTTCATATGGTTGTTTTCCAAGGGTTAGAAGTATCACCCTTTCTATATGAGAGTGGAGGTGGAGAAAATTCATCATTAGGGGATCAGATTGGACAATGAATGATAGTTGGATCAAGGTAGATCGAGATACATAATATTTAGTTGGTATTCTACTTCTCTAGAGAATGTGTTCTTCAGCAATGATCAATCTATAATTAAGGTATCATACATCTATTGTGGATTAATCCCTTTTAACTAAAATACTGATCATAGAATAATTATATTATTTTAATCTACCATTTATTTATTCCTTCTCATGAGCCCTTCTATATTGTTGTATAATTGATTTCTATACCCTTTTTTGCTATTTTTATCACCCAGTTTATATAATCACTAGTCAAAAATGTATGCAAAATCAAGGTTCACATTATTTTTGTGTTTTTCCCCACTCTTGTCATCATGTTTTTCACTATTTACCTATGGATCCACGATTCAAAATTCTCATAGTGGGTTCATACATGATCAAACCCTAAGATAATAAAAAAAAGGAATCTCTAGTGGCATGTGAAAATGGGGTGAGAAAATAGAGAGAGTTATTATTATTATTATATATAAGAATGATAGTAGAAAAATAAAATAAAAAGTGGAAAATGAATTAAAATTTGGTTTTAATTTGAGATAGAGTTGTTGTACATATAGAGAGTGGATGTATAGTCATCCTCAGACATATAAAATCCCTAATGCTTGAGATAATTATGATAAATATTATTATGATTTTACATTTACAACAATTTTTGTAGATAAATATTAGTGTGTGGTGGAAAAATGGGAAAATAAAAGATAGGGAAGTGTGAGTCCATCCTTCCACTTCAATGTTTTATAAATTTTATATTAATAATAATATAAAATGATAATATTATTATTATTTTAGTTTCCAAACATTTTTTATATTGGATATTTTCACTAGGATACTAGATTTTTGAACTATATGTGGAATCATGAAATTGTTTTGAGGTGGTAATTTCAAGACCAGTTTTCGGTACATTTTTCTTACTTGTGTCTTATGCCCATGATGCAACTTATATATATTTTACCGCGAAATAATTTTTTTAGGTTGTCTGATTTGGGTAGGTGAATAGCTTATATAGAGTGTATCTCTAAAATAATCTCAATGGAATGATATATTTGGCTATTTATCTCCATTTATGAGGATGTATACGGGGATTTATTTTTTATCCAGAAAGACTGATGATGAGCCTTGTGCACTTGTCATCATATTTTCTAGTCTTAATATTTGGACCATGTGTATCCATTCTTGAGTGTTATTCATCTAGACCATGATGATATAATTTAGATTAGATTTCAAGATATCATATGATTTTTTATGATCTTGAAAATACTTCCAGAAACAGTTGACTATGTAGGAAATTAGGTGTGATAATTAAAGTATTTCTAGAAATCATACTCCCATATCACACTAGAGGTTGGGTCCCTATATTCATCATATTAGCTGTGGCGCTACTCCCCTGTCGCACTTGGGAGTGGATAAACTATCCTAGGGTATGGTACTCCACTAACACACTTGGAAGAGTTTCCCTATTACTATTTATATAGATAGAGATGATACTACCCCATAAAATAGAGGGGGTCTGTACTCTATCTATTAGTGTGGAATGGGCCCAACTTTTCAAGCTCCAGTGGTGTATAAATCTTCAATGTCACTAATGGATCACTCGACTATGGATTTTTGTTTTTTGGTATAGCCCCTACACTCTTTTCCTATTAAGATTACCTGAGATGCATGGTTTGGATTCATGGATCCGCCAGCTATGGAGCTTACTAGTGGATGGGTGTGGGACCCTCCCAATAGTTTATCATGGGGTTGTGTATGATTTTGGACATTGGTAGAATTCCATGGAGCTATGGGAAGACTCAACGTTATTATATAGGTTTTATTGATATAGATCCACTTTCTCCCCTTGTTTGATATTGTTTTGTGCATATCTGGATGTTTATGATTATTTTCTTAGTTTTTGATTGACATTCCTTCACCCGATCGAGTTAACTACTTTTATTCTATTTCGTATTTTTCTCATGTTAGTTACTAGATTTCCCTTATTGGTATGTATATAATCACCCATGTATAGTATTTTCCAAAACATGTTGTGACTTATACAGAGTATGAGAAGATCGATGGTGACCTTTGTGGATCCTAGTGATAATTGATTTTATTGACCACATTTGGTGGCTGGGATTTGATATCATGAATTAGACTCTCTATTTCCATTACACTATTATGATTATTGTTATGTTTGGAAATATTTTCTGGGTGGGTGTGGATTTTTTCCATTACATTTTGGATTATTCTTTCTCACTCTATTAAACTCCCTAGATTTTTTTAGATGAATGTTTTTTACTCATAATGTTACTATCGATAATTTTTATTCCCAAGAAGTTCTATATTAATATGTTCGGGTGCCTTCATTCACGTACAATAAGAAAATTACTTCCATTTTAGTTATGGATCCTTATAAATATTTGATATCCACTCAACTATGGTGGTAGGATTGGGGTTGTGGTAGACCAATCTTCCACCGACCAGGTGGGTTTTGGCATGGTCAGATCATTACAGTGTGGTGTTATAGAAGTTTAATCCACTTGACAGTTTTTAGATTTTTATCCTTGTAAGAATTGGTTGTGACAGAGGGAAATTCTATAGTAGTTTTTTCTGTGTTTCATTCAGGATAGGGAACTAAGTGTTGGATATACAGATGAGGTATTCATACACCAGGACTCTAAGGACCATATTATCATAATGACATACAATGAAATTGGTTTTAGGGTAGATGGTACATGAATTATATAAGAATGGGACGGCTGCAGACTTGTTTAGTCATCACCCAAGATATTATCTTTTACTGTTCTATATATGGATATCATTTATGATGACTCGATGATTATTTCCTATAAGTATTTCAGTACAATGTCATGATTATGACTAGTTGATTGATAAGGACTCAGTTCAGGGACAAACCCAGGAGGTTATTCTATCCAGGTGGACACAGAGCAGTGCTACAACCTATTGAGGAGCACATGGATCATTCTATGGATGTAAAAGATTCTAGTTTTCAAGTATAGTAGTTGATAGATCCAATATAAAAGAACAAAAGTACACACAGTCATAGAATGTCATGAAGGTTATAGTGATGGAGACCGAAATGGTTCCATGATGAGAATGACCCTCTGGAATTAGTGGATTGAATCAAGGTAGTGGTCAGGGTTTTCTGGCTTCTAAGGATACATGGATGGTTTCTTTAGAGACTAGTATTTCCCTTGGAATAATTAATGTCACTATTCCTATCAACAGATGAAATTATTTTTTTGTGTTCATCAAATATTTTAGATATAGATACCAACCATGTTTTTGACTGAGCCCAACTCCCCAATATCATGTTTTAAATGATGGGAACGACACTATATTTAAAATTTTCCACATGGTTAGTACCCCTCATGATAGTGGTCATTGAAGATAGACATATCTAGGTTGATGTGGGAAATCAGTAGAGCCATTTGTTGTTGATATTTGATGTGTATTTAGACTTGAAATAAAGAGGGACACATCCTCTAGCAAGGTGTGTTCTAGTAATGTGATTTGAAACCAAGAGGATGATTCAGTTCCACAGAAAGGGATAGTGTTGGGGTGTTGAATATGAGTTCATTAACATGTATATATGAGTTCGTTCTTATGGTAATGGGTCCATGTGAGACATGGTAATGGGTCCATGTGAGACATGGTAATGTATAATATACTGGAAGGGGTAAATTTCTCTCTATGTGGTGGAGGATTCTGACACTAAGGCTTTGAGTGTGATTGAAGTGTGTCATGCATCCTCTCTAATATCAGTTTTAGTTTTTCTAAACATTCCTAATACACATTACATAGATTTAACCATTTTTCAAGACAAAGAAATACCAAGGGGATCTTTTACTCAACCCTTGTGTTAGAGGCTCATGATAATATTACTAGTGATCATACATGTCTTTAAAAAGAGTGACATGACATTCAAAGAAGAAAGGTCCTCACACCAATGATTTCTATAGTGTACATTGTAACCTATGTTGTTTTCCTTAATATCGGCTTATTGTTTACCATCTAAGATTATATGATTTATTCCAGTGATTTAATTAGTTATTTTATTTTTTAGGATAGATATTTTCTCTTTTTATATGAATTAATCCCTTTGTAGGGAAGGTTGGGATCATTTGAAGTAGGTTACTACCACTTCCTTATCAGTTACCTAGTTTTACTATTGGTGTATCAGATGCATTAAGCATCTAATTTCTTGTGATTGAGGAGGAGTATAAGGTCATCTATCATGAGTACATTCTTGAATTACATCCCCATGAAGATATTTTTTTCAACATGGTCTTTCACTAAGGATGACCCAATATCTATGCTATCATATATGTTGACCGTGTGTAGTAGTAATATTTGGTTGTGTGGTTGGAGGATTTTGTAGTGAAAGGGATTTATATGACCGTTTCTATTTTTTAAGGAATCCCACTATTGTTTTTCTAGAGGAATATAATATAATGAGGTTGGTTTTGATTAGAATCAATCAGTCCAAGTGATTATATGAGAGGAGTATCTACCCCAGATAATCATTGAACTCTTTTATTATTTGATGGAGGTGAAGTGGATATCAGATTTTGAGCTTATTTTGGGTCATCAACAACTCTAGTTTTGAGAGTTGGACATACCGTTCATGGATTCCTAGTGCTGATGTGGTTGGTTTTAGTTTATTTTGATACCCTTTAGAATGTTGAATACCTCAAAAATAGTTCACAAGGATTATGAGATGGATCCTTAATCATTCATTTTTTGGTTTATAATAGTCTTTGGTGAGTGTACCCTCATTTCATTGGTGTAATTGAGTAAGCATGTGAGATATATAATGATGGTTCTTGACATGATCTTGGATTTCTAGTTATAATGATGATCTCATGTTTCCATTTCTATAATCTATGGTACACTTATGAGGATATGTTTTCCTGGACATGAAAATGATAGTCGATACTATAATGGTTAAGGTGGCATAAGCTAGAGGGACAACTTGGGAATGGTCATGGTAATTGATTATCAAATCTTGGTTTTATATATTCTATTGTTGCGATATGTGATGGGGAAGTTAATCTCTTTTCTATTGACCATTATTAGTGAGAATGGTGTGGCGTACATCCAATCGATGGTTGTTACCCATATTATTTTTCATTGAGTCGGGAGGGCATGACTTGGTAATATCGATTACGATATGTTGTGTGACTATATATACATTTTATATGTTCCTAATAGATTACCTAAAGGTGGGGATCATTACATACTTGTTCGAAGTCCTTTGGCTTTGGGTTTAGTGGCTAAGGATGTTGTTTCCTATTTCTTCTTTTAGTTCTTAACATTTGACCTGCTTATGGGTGGGTATCAAGGTAATATTTTTAAATTTAAATTGGGTGATATTTTTAGTTCTCATGATGGGGATTTAATGATTGATGAGAGGTTTTTATACTTCCTAAGTGATGGTATAATTAATCACCAGGTCGAACCTCTTCCTACCCATATGAGAGAATATTATAGTAAAGAATATGGGAGACCAATGCATGCGGGAGATATTATGACATAATGGAATTCCCTCAACAATAATTCATAACATGATTATCATATAAAATCATGATTATAGAGAAGATTAGGGAGGCCTTTGGGACACATATGTGATTTAGAACTATGTTACAACCCCAGTTAGATAGCCAAGGAGAGTGAAATGTTTAGGTTCTGAATTACATGCATCAAGACTGAGATGTATATATTGGGACATATATGGTAGGATCACCAACCATATGTGGAGTGTGTTTTGTAGAAGTCATATCCCCACCATTTGAATAGAAACATATAACTCTATGTATGGGAGACCATGAAAGTCACCACTAATCTAGTTTGAGACTATGGGTGTTCGTGCTTTTGGGTCTATGGTTAGTATTAACGATGGTTTTGAATGTGGTATAGTTCATCCAGGGGTGGATGTGTATTTCCATAAAAAATAGGAGTATTTTTTGTACTGAGAATGGTAGACTATACAGTTTGAAAATGAGATCATTTATTTTGAGATATCTCACAATTTCAAGGATCACAAGGATGTGGTAGTCATAGTAGACTATATCTTTTGATCATAAGACCTTTTTTGAGTTTCTGTGTCTAGTTAGTGTGTTGGTGTAAAAATTTACCCTATGATTGTAGCTACATCAGGAACTAGGTTCTTTCTACTATTTGTATCTAAGTATACATTTGTAGGACTCATTTTACAATGTCAGGGCAAATGAGCACAGAGTGGGAGAGATAGATACAATATCATTATCACTACCTTTTTCAGTAGATTTTTTCATTTTTAGTGACCAAAATCCTTTAAGTAGGAAATATTTTAGGAACTCCTTTTTTGTCAGGTAATACATTGTAATATTACTAGGAATATTTTCAAATCTTGGAACTAAGAGGTGATAAGATTTTGAATCCCTGTGAGCCTAATATAAATATAAAGTAATTTTAAAAATTATTAATATCACACATAGGTATTTTTTTCCTTAAAATGTGGAATAAATCCAAATATGAGTCTCAGAATAGATATCTGAGGCCCCGGTTGTGCCCAAAATCCATTTTTTTCCAAAGGCATGACCTAATTTTGGTCAGTTTTGGAAGCCTAGTTAAGGCTGTCATTAATGGGTGTATTTAATTAAAATATTATTTTTTTAAATAACGTAATTAAAATATTCTATAAATACCATATTATGATGATTTTCTTAGGGTTATCCTCATTTCCCATTCCATCTATGAGGGGAGAAGGACAACATTATTTTGTGAAGAATTTGATCAGATGATCAACGATTATTGAATTGATGCAGATCAAGATGTAGTGAACACATCAGGTCTTCTACATTTCTAATGAATGAATTATTCACCGATTAATGATCCATAATCATAGTATTACTCATCAAATGAGCATTTATAATTTTAGATTAAGTTATTTATCATGTATGAATTATCTTTTATTATTTACAATTTATTTATTCCATCACAAGAGCCCTACTACATTGTTGTGTAAATGATCCGCTAAAAACCTTCTTTCCCTTGATATCACCCCATTTATATAAATTATGGAAAATAATTCTTGGACAATATTTTTTCACCTTTTAACAACTTCCCCTCTCTCTTCATCGTTCTTTTCACCATTGGCCTACATGGCTACTGATCAACATTTCCAAGGTGGGTTCTAGTGTGATCAAACCATTGGACTAATTTCTATAGCATGAACATCATGTAGATCATTTTTTTACATATGGATTGATGATTGATAAAGGATACGATTGATACTTAATTGATTAGATATTCATAGGGGAGAATAAATGAATCTTTAGGAGCATGGAGGAACATTCTATGATATATGGTTTTATTATTTAAAACTTCCCAAATATGAATTATTCATAACCATGGAAGTGGTGTGTCTGATATTATAATTTTTAATAATAAATAAATTTTAAAAAATAAAACCGGGTGGTGCATGATGTGGTGTATGTTAATGGAGATTATTTAATTGTTTTTTATTTTCTGTTTTAGTATTGATACTAATGATATTACAACAATAAAATAAAAAGAGGATACACAATTAAAAGAGGGTTTTAAGAAGATATGGAGGTGGTGTACACGTGAATAGTGTAGGAGAGGTTGATTCTAATGTTAATAATCATTTATACTTGAAAGAATCATTATAAATATTATAATGATATTATTATTATTGATAAATATTTGGCTATGGTGCAAAAAAACGAAACAAGAGACAAGGGTATCATTAGTCCCTCATTCTATTTCAGTATTAACTAAAGTTTATAATAATTATAATAATGATAAATGATATTATTATTATTATTTTGGTTTTCAAACATTGTTTTGGTTGGATCTCTTCATAGGGATATCTGATTGATGAACCATCTACGACATTATGAAACTAATTTGAGTCAATAATTTTATGACCAATGTTGGTTATTATTTTGAAATCATGACTCCTCCCCTCGAAAATATTCACATACATGATATGGAGAAATGAAGTTTTTTACAGGTTATCTAATTTTGGGATTTAAATAACCATTTGTATGTTTTTTCCATGTTATTTTCAACAAATTTATCTGTTTTATCATTCATGACCATTAGTGGTAACATATAAGTTTATTGATTATTTATCTTGATTGAATGATTATGATAACCATGTGCTCATCATCCTTTTAGATAGTCTCGGATTTTGGTCTAAGAGAAGCCTACCTGAGTGTTTTCCTATATAAAACAAGATGGAAGCCTTTGTAGTGGATTTTTAGATATGATGTGATTTTTTTAAACCAAGGTGTATCTATAGGAGATGGTTGATAATGGAGGTGATTAGGTTTTTTCATAAGAGTGTTTCTTGGTATGGTACTCCCTCGTCGCACCACAATGAGTGTCTGTAGTTTTCTTGATATAGAAAGAGGCAGTACTCCTCTATCACATGACATTTTGGGTCCTTTATCCATGGGAATGCTACTCTCCCATCTCAAGTAGGAATAATTCTATATGGGTTGTGTTGGATCATCTTACAATGACTACACAATTCATTATTATTGGAGAGGATTTCTCACATGATGAAATTATAGGGATATAAATTTGATAAGTTTTAAGGCTACATGGAACACCGTTATCAATTATATTAGATCAAGACCCAAGATTCACTTCTATGTTCTGGATGAATCTTAAACATGCTCTAAATACCGAGTTGAACTTTATCACAGCTTATCAACTACAAAAATTATTGAAAAAATTGTTGCACTATGCAAACACATGGGGACATGTTTGGAGCACGATCAATTTTATTCAAAGGAGGATGTGATGAAAATATTCCTCTATTAGTGTTCTCATGCAACATCAGTTTCCACTCAAGCATCAAAATGGATCCTTATAAAGTCTATTATGGTAAGATGTGTAGAACAACAAAATGTTAGAATGATGTTGAATAATGAAAACTACTAGGTCCAGAAATGGTTGAGGAAATGGTGGAAAAGTTTAAGACCATTTAGCCTCACATCAAGGATTTTCTGAGCCAACATGGGTGCTATTCAAAAAATCGTATATGGGACATAGAGAATTATGTTGGAAACATTGTATTCCTATGAATATATCTATAGAAGAAAGTCATGATATTTGGGAAAAAAGAAAGATTACACTATGATACGTCAGCCCCTTTGAGATCATTGATAACCAAAGAATGGAGGCCTACCTACTAGAACTCCCACCTAACATATCCCCATCACATGATGTCTTCCATGTTTACCTCTTAAAAAAGTACTTACCAGACCCCCGATGTGTACTCAATCCATATGTGGTTCCATCGGAAAATGATCTAACATATATGAAGAAGCCAGTGAAGATATTATACCATTGAAACAATGTTATAGGAAATAAGACAATTCACTAGGTTAAGGTGCTATAGAGAAACCACAAGTTTTATGAAGCGATGTGTGATGAAGAGGAAGTGATTAAATAGAGTTACCATAATCTATTTTATTTTGGGAAATGAAATTTTCAATGGATAAAATTCTTAAATGGGGGAATATTTTAATGACCCGAATTTTTATAAATAAAATTTCCATTATAATTTAACTAAATTTCCTATTATGTAATTTTCATATAAAAAACATTTAGTCATCTTGTTTTATTATATATTATTAGATTTAAATGAATGTTAAGCATCATTACCATTGATAATATATCTATTGAATAGTGATCACATGATTAGTATTAATATAGGGTTGTACCATATCCAATTAACATAGAAAAAGGAAGTGATGACGTCAACCAATAGGATCCTACCCTATGAATCCCATTTCTCAGAGATTTCAAGAGATGTAGAATCACTATGATTTTTAATTAACCAAGTCTATGTTGACATACAATAATGTATAGAGGATAAAATTGTTTATGGGAGAAGGTCAAGCTCATAGAGATCACAGACCAATCCAGGTATGTCAAACCTTCCAATGAAGGTATCTTCATCGCACACCTTACCCATAGTGAATTTTCGGGTGAAATAATGGGATATATATCAACACTATAATAAAAGGAATATTAATATTTTATTTTCAATAGAATAATGTTCATATATTCTTCTTACTATCACTTTATAAATGATTTCTATTTTTATACAATAAACAAAAAATTGTAGTTCAAATTTGTATTCATTTTCAATTAAGATGTTTCTTTTGATGAATTAATGTATTTCAAAAATAAATAATATTTTAATAAAATATGTTTATTAAAATATATTTATTAATTATAAATTATCCTATAAATTCTATGAATTGAAAGGTAATTTTTATACAAGTTCAAAAACTATTGGTGATAAAAAACCCAATATTTATTTAATAAATGTAAATTAATATTTGAAAATTGAATGTCCACATATTCAAAAAATTATTTAGATAAAATTAATATGTTTTTGGAATCAGAACATCAGAATTATCTAATTGTTAAATTTTCATAATTTACTAGATAGTCTAATTTTTGGATAAAAATTAATTACCGTATAAATATATGTTGTGTATTATGACATCATAATGACCCTTAAGTTATATAATAAATAATATAAAAGGAATACAAAAACAAATATATGATTTCCCTTTAAAATAATGTGGTTTTATGTTTATTTGTTTAGTTATTTAAATATTTTGTTAATCCTCCAAAACCATTAACATGTTTTAATGTTTCAAAATCATTTCATTAATAATATCACTCACTTCCACATTTTATGGGTATTATTTTTTTTTGAGATAATCCAATTCTCTTATCAAATAATTAAAAAAACTCTCATTTTGTAGAAACCATGGGGAAAAAACATGGGATGGTTTTTCGTTTTGGTTATATTATTATAAAGAGTCAAAAATATATGTTTGAGATATAATAAAGAAATCCCCACTCATTTTTTTCATAAACCCACACAATATCAAATTTCGCATCCCTTGAAATCCTTTGATAATTTAATTACTCTTCCCTCCACTCTCAATATTCCTCCCATGGTGGCCAAAGCTATTAAGAAGATCCTCCTAAGCATCTGGAGTCACACACTCAAGTAAGGGATCCTCACAATCACTTCATTATTCAAATTTATTTTTTATCTTTTGCCTTCTATTTCCATCTACTAATTTGGGTTTATCTCCTTACATGTCCCTATTTATTCCGATTTTATTTTAAAATTATTATTGAACCCTTTGACTCTCATCATACTATTTTATGAATTTTCAACTGATGTTATTATACTAACAAAATTTTACCAGGACTTTCCATGCTAAAAAAATTGTGTAGTGAATACCATACTCATTTCCAATCAAGGGTGATCAACTATATACACTAATAATTCATTGAAATAGGAAATGTAGTTTTTATTCGTTACTAAATTATCATGGAATAAAATACAATGGTCAATGAATCCATGTTGTATGATATATGAGACACATATAAGCGTGAAAATGAAATCAATGTGATGGGTGTGCCTCAAATTATATAGCACTCCAATGCGTTAGGTAATGTTTAGTCTCATGATATATCATGTTGGGATAAAATGTGAAACTGATTTGTTTATTGGACTTTTTTCATTAAGATGGGTTGTCAGTTATCCTTTAACATGGTTTATAATGTCGTATTTTAAGTGGATTCAACATTCCCCATGTTTCCGTTTTTATTATAATTCTAGATCATATCTCGTTCTTCTCATTCATGATTATCAGTGCTTTTATTCCCCATTAATATTCATATTGTCTAACATGTATTAGATCATTCCTTGTTTATTACCTTAATAGTCTTTATATCTCACCCCTTTCTTATGTATTCCACAATATTATCTCTTGTAGTTTAAAATCCACTGAATTTTAGTAGAACATTATGTATTTTATAAATAATGGTTTCGTATATAATGTTCAAGATGTTAAGATATGTTGATAATTCCCAAATAAACTAGAATTATGAATCATTTATGTTTTATTAAACATAATTTATTTAATAAATCAACAATTAGTGGTTAGTAAAGTAAAGTTTTCTTATAGGGGATCAGTGATGGACCATGGATGTATGGCCATAATCATTATTCTTAGTTGGGGTGTAATTATGGAGAACCCATTTATCAATTTTTAGAGCTTTCTCGTTTAAAAATATGGACGTATATGGTTGTTGTATCAGTTTTTTTATTAACATTATTTATTTTGGATGAGATATATACTTTTATTTTATTATTTACATTCCTCACATTAGTTATCTTTGTGTCCGGTTGGTTATGTATATACACTCACATTCATGAGATTTTCCCAAAATTATTGTGTCTAATGAGGATGAAATATTGATCATGGGTGACCATGGTGGGGCCTCAGGTTACTATGGTGCATAAACTGCATATGGAGGCTGACCATGGAGATCTTGAGTCAAACTATCTCTCTTATTTATGATAAAAGATTTTATTTCATATTGTAAAATATTTTCCAGTTTGGCATGTATTTTTTCATTTTCCTTTTAGATTACACTATTACACTTTTTTTATATTGCAATTTGTTAATTACATGAATGGGTTTACCATATATTCCACTGTCTTTTATTTTTATTCCTCCAAAATTCTGTATGGATATGGTTGGGTGCATGTGTAATGGTTAATTATAAAAAATTATCCAATTTTAATGATGCATTATAATAGTTTTTCACCCGCCCTCGGCCTATGGAGGTGGGCTTGTGGTTTTGGTGTATCAGTCTTCCTCTGAACAGATGGGCCCTTGTGGGATCAATCACTACAAAATATTGAGTTATATTTCTCATTTTTTGCAAATATATTCTAATTGTAATTTTTATTTTTCAATCGATTTTATGTTTTTTTATACTAATATGATAATTTTAATTCATTTAACATGAAACTTCTTTTAACTATATAACTGAGGTGAAAAGTGGGTTTCAAAAACAATTATGAACATAACTGACAAGAAAAGTTACAGTTTTACAAAAATTATATATATAACATATTTGGAATGAGTTATTTTAAAACTGTTAATATTTTTCTAACTCCATTTAAATGTATATTTGTATAATTGATGTTGAAAGTGATTTTCAATGTTCATTGAAACAAGTTTAGTTCAAAATAGACATTTAAACACACAAAAAACATACTTAAAATATATTTTCTACTAGTGATAGTATATATCCTCTATGAATACATATTTAATTTTTATGAAATCTATAGATAAATTACATTTATTTCATGAATAAATAAATAATTATTTTATCTCAATGTTTTTTATAAAAAATGTAATTGTTCTTTATAAAGGAGTAAAAAATAAAAAATGGAGAATGATTTTAATTAACTATATCTAATAAACCAAATTTTCAGTTTTGGAGAACAAATAATGAATTTTTTAGTACATATATATTGATTCCTCATTTAAAATCCTTATATGAGAGGAAATTTGTCATTATAGATGAAAATGAATAATATCGAGCTGTTTATAATAAAAATTTATTATTTAAGAATATAATGTAATTAATAAAAAGATATTTAAATTTTCACATTTAAATAATAAATTTAATTTTAAAATAGTTTTTATATTATTTAAAGTGTTTTTTATTGCATATAATCAAGATAAAGGAGTAAATTGATTGTATTGCTCACATATTCAAAGGAATATTATTTTTTTTATTATTTTTTACCTACATTATCATCATGGAATCATTTAAAATTATCTCAAAATCCTTTCAACGTACTGGAATAAGGAAAGTTTTATAAAATGATTAACATTAATTAATTTTTAAAAAATAAAACCATACTATGCACTACATTTCAAACCATAAATTCTTTGTTTTAATTTATTATCTATAGAAAGCTACAAGCCTCAATAAGATCAACAATGGAAGAAATATGGTTGTGTTACCTCTTTTTTGATATTATATGAATTGTTCTACAAGAAGTTAATTGTTTTGTTTCTTAAATACAACTAACTATTATACACATCATACTTATATCCCTATACATAATAATATTTTTTAATTATGGTTTGTAGATGAAAAATACACGCCTCAAATCGTAATGAGTAGCACCCCCACATATTTATTCCTTTAATATGTCCAATACATTATCTTAAGGGAAACAGAAAACTAAAAGAATCTTGTTCTATCTTCACATGAGAGAAAATATTTCATTATAGGTTTTATATTAATATATATTTCAGTGAAATATGAAACTTCATTAGGAAAATTACTAGATGAACAAATCAAGAAAAAAATAAACAAACTATGAAATTGAAATCAGCATCCTTGTAGTCTTAGTTCATGATCCCACTAATAATTATTACTTTGGGAAGAATGATAAAAATTTAAAAATGATTTATAATTGAATAGTGATATAAATGAGTAGAATGCATTAATTATAGATAGGTATAATAGGATATATACAAGAATAGAGCTTCTTAAATGAATGTTATAAGACAATTAAAAATATATTGACCCATTGGGAATTAATATAAATAATGCATATGTATAATATGTTATAATTGTATTATAACCCAATAATATTAATAAATATCGTATTATATGACATATATTAACTATTTCGTATAAATATTTAACAATTAATAATTAATAAATTGTTAGTGATAAATCAGTATATAAAAATTCCTTATATAAAAATGTAATTTAAAAAAAAAGTGTTTTGTATTGTTTTATATATTATAAATTTAATGATAAATTTCATATATTTAGAGATTAAATATAATAAATTTTAATCTATATTTATATTCAAGTCATTAATATTTTATATGAATGTAAATTTTATTTTTTGTGAAAACAATAAGTAACTGGTGTGAATAGTATATGGTATTTCAAACTATAAAAATAGAAAAATATATTATATTTTTAAAATAATGTATAAAATATATATAAATAAAAATAAATATTTTTACATTTGGAATCATGAGTAACTATATTTCAATTAAATTTTGGCTCACTAGCCATGTTAGAATTATGTTCTTTAATCATTAAGGAATAAATAATTAGAAACATGACCTATTAATTCAGTAATATATAGACCTATTTTCTATAAATCTAAAACTACTTCATTCTAAAGGCTTCCTAAAAATTCTCAAACACAATTTCTTCCCTTAATCCCCTATCTCATGTTTAGTATCATTTTCATTACATTTCTATGCCAAAATCCTAAATTAAGGAGGAACTCATTACAAAAAGTATATAACATTTAAAAGAATGTTTCAAGTTATTTTCTTTGTTTTTCAACAAACTTACTGTATAAAATATTTATAAATTACATTATACACACTAATTATTTTATATTAACATCAATATTATTTTAATAAAAATATATTTCAATAATATAACCCAATACCCTTACTTTATTTTTAATATAAAATGTTCCATTTCTGTTCGGTTGGACCTTATATATGAGTGATGCTAAGACATAATCATTAATTTCACCAAGGATGAGAATACTGAAAATAATTCTATTATTTTATTATATTAATTATTTATATATGTTATGATTATGTTTATAAATTGAGTATACCCTACTGGATAATCATTATAAAGTAATACAATAATATTGGTGATGTTAGGGAAGAAATACATATCAGGAAAAGCATTACTAGGAACCATACCCATAACTTTCGTCAAGTTTATTTGAGAAAGTATAGTTCATTAAAATATTACTGTTATACTTACATGAATAATTTGTTAATTGTAATACTATAATAAATTAACGAGGTTCGATATCACCATATAGAAACTGGTGTAATATAATTAAAACTATTAGTATCTGATGATAGAAATAAAATATAACTAACTTCAGTATATTTGATAAATTATCATTATTGAATAACAAAATTATAACATATATGAATACTATTTTTTTATATTTGATTAAGATAACTAGTGTTATTATAAAGGTTGAAATAATATATTTTGGATTGAAGAATAAATGTAAGGGTTTCTATCATAACCCCCTCTTCATTGTAACCTCTATTGAATTTACCGTGAAGTTCAGTGACCCCTGAGTCCCAAATCTAGTAGGATCTAGTTTGGGGACTATAACTAAAGTTGTAAAATAATTAAATGATAGGAATTACACTCAATATAATGAAAATTATAGAGAGATATGGAAAATACCCATCTAATAGGGCCATCATATATTATTGATGAAAGTAATCCATCCATCAAAGCATGTCAATTGATAAAAACAGAACTCAACAAATAAAATACCAAAAGTGAAATATCATGGTAGAAAATCCACAACCCTATGAACCACCATTTTTTTAATGTATAAATTTATATCTATAACCCTCATCCAAACATGAAACAAATTTTATATATAAATAGGGTGAGTATAACATGTATACTATGTAGGATCATACCAATGGTCTCCTTTACAAAATATATAAGAGAATACTAATTATCTAGTTAACAAATAATAAAACTAACGTGAAAATAAATTTTTAAACTATCCATCCCAAACACTCCTTGGCCTAATAAATAGATAATGCATACAAGGATGTAAAAAATTTCAAGGTAGCATACAATTGGTTCACTACATCCAATTCCCCAATGAGTTTCCACTATCACAACCCAGCATCAAATATCCCATGATCCCTTCCTTTAAATATCAATATATCCACTAACTTGTATAATTTCATGTCTGATGAGGGATAGAGTGTACCCTTTCTATACCCAGCCTCTTGTAGTGCCCATTATTTTATGCTAACATGAATCAATGTACACATATCACTTATTTCTATCATAGCATCATATATAAAAAAATATATCTCATCGAAACCTCATCACAAGTGGATAAAGGTAACATATACATGTTTGAAATCAATCTCATCCCCTTATCCAACCAATCATGACGCCTACTACATATCATATCCTCTAAAGAGTAGGAATCACCACCATCTATTCCTTTTTTAGCTATTACTCACCACCAACTAGTTATTATGTCCATAGAATACTACAAAACGAAGAGTGGGGAAAAGGATATAATTTGTTATCCATCCTTCAACATCATGGATATTGGGTGAAACGCTGCATAATGAAATTGGGTATTGGTATTTTTACTCAATACCGATGTGGTGTATTTATAATTAACATGAAAATATAGGTATTATAGATATAAAACAATTCCAACCCTATGGATTGAAAAAAACCTCGCTAATATAGCCCAATTCAATACTCTATAACCACACAAAATCCACTAAAAAATACTTGAACTAATAAATGACAATTCACCATATTTATTATCAAAGCACTTGACCCCCAATTTCTCATAGTATTTACAATTCAACTACTTTCATGATTTTTAGTCTCTATCTATATTATGATTCTTAAACCATTCAATCCCAAATTTAATGAAAACCACTTTTGAAAGCATCTAATTCTATTCAATTTTAAGTAAAATATCATTTTTAACATCTCATTCATTAATTTAACTAAAATATATGAATTCCATACCCCAATTCATTAATTCACAACCCAAGGATTTTCAATTTCATCATTTATAATTTCATTGAATCTCTATATATAAACTATAGCACAACCCATATAATTTCTCATAATACTCCAAATAAAAACAAAAAAACCTATAAAGATAATATCTCAAACAAAAATAAATAAACCTCCCACCATAAATCTACTTCTAATGTATGTCATGAAAAAAAAACTATAGTATCATTTCCTCAACACATTCCTCCATCAAACTGGTCTCCACTATAACCACTAAAATTCCAATAAGAGCCAAAAATATCACAAGAATAAATTTTTCATACCATCGTGCAATAAAAATTAATTTATTTCTATCAAAAATATACAAAATTATATTTTATATTTGAATAAGCCATACATAACACATCATCAATAATATAATGTATATTTTTATTTAATTTCTAGATGCTCACATAAAATTCTCATTATCCTTATATGTGTTCATTACTAATTATAATGGGTGGGTTCATTAATAAACTATACAAAGCATCACATATTTAAAAATTAAGAAAACATTTAATAGGAAAAATATTAATCTCACCACACTCAAGTATAAAGTAAGTTAAAGTAGTTATAAAAAGTGAACAAGTATATAGATGAAAATTCATGAACCATTCATCCTAAATTTAAATTAATATGATTTTATATACTTTTATGTATATATGTACTATCCAAAACAGGGGAAAAAATTCATTATAAATCCATAGATTTATATATGTAACGATGGAAGAAAGATCCATTACTTCATATATTTCATTCTGATGGACTGTGAAATTTCCAAGGGAGATGAGGATGGACACTAGGATGAAATCATTCAAGGGAACATTGGAAAGGTATCATAATCCATGGAATCAATTTTACCCCTAAAAACTATATGAAAAATAGCCAAAAAGAGTAACCCCACAAATAAATCACACTGTAAATAACGATCAATGATGAAATTAGAGAATGAGAGTATTTATTTCACTTAAGATTACTAAGAACAAATTTCTTCTGGATTGGAATAAGTTTAACTAAAAATTAGATGATAGAAACCCTAATATTACACCTATGTCACCCATTATTTCAGATAAAATCCAAAATAATAGAGAGTTTTATAGGGGGATTCACTATATATACCAAATATATTTATTAAAAGACTATATAAGAACACTCCAAACAATTCTCCTGTGAGTAAGGCTTCACCATAAACCACACTGATTGTCAAGGTGGTATGAGAAAATCAAAATTGGTCAAATAGACTTCAATATCCACACCAAATATCCATCCAAGACACAATAAGAATATGTTAAGTCTACAACATAACCAACACACCACACCTATACTACTACTAAATTGATAGAGTTAACAAATTTGGCCTCTCTCGAACACCGCACAATATATTTTCTCTACACATGAAAAAATATATCTATTTCCATCAACATAACATATAATATCTCTTCATTCCATTAAAAAAATGATGTTGGTACAATTAAAACAAACCCCTCAAGATTCTATACAATAACACACTATCGCGATATAGTCATTTTAAATTTTGCAGAGCAATCAAAATCCATAATCATTGAGAACCTACACTGTATTTTGGACAAAAAATTACACATGATCTTGAACTTCAATATAAAACTATTCTCTCCACCCCCATATCTTATTGGGGATAAGAATTAGGACATAAAAACACTGTATTCTCCTCTTAGTACATCAATGAAAAATAATTCACCATGTAATAGTTCAGGATAGTCAATAATGTTTGATTGGATAGTTAGAAATAATTTTTGGAATCAATATTCAAAACCATAACTATAATAGAATGATAAAGGTGAAGTATGAAAATGAATCAAATGAAAAAGATCTTTTTAATATTGTTACTATTAAAATAGAAACAACAACTATGAACAACTAATAATAGAAACAACTAGATTTCATAAAATAATTGAAATTCAATAATTACAAAAGAAAAAAAGAAAAAAACAAAGAAAAATTGATAAAAATACATGAGGTAAAGGGAATGAAGCTATGTCTCAAACTACCTAAAACTCTTATAAATTTTACCATGCCTCTACAATTTATGGACTAGGAGAATTGAAAGCCCATAAAATGTTATTTTTTAATGATCCTAGAGCCCAATTATTCACTCTATTAATGTTAAATTATCAACAATATATATCTCTCCTAGATCAATTACATGGGATTCATGGTGAAGAAAAAATCAATTTTGGGTTATGAGGATGTCTTTTTGGTCCATTTCTATCATTTATTGAAGTAACAACTAAAATAACACCTCAATTATATTTTCCATCACCTCATAAGTTTTAATGAATGAGAGAAAATGAATAATATTCAAATTAATACTTTTCAATTCCGAGGAGGAGAAACCCATATAAACAAATGGTATGTAACCTCAAACACCATGGGCCTTCACCAAGGAATATAATTGGCCTTCTTGAAGACATTTGTTCCCTTTTTCTAATATGAAACAATTTGTATCATTTATTTCATACAAAACACCACATCTTTGTCAAGGACTTATGAATCTCTAGCCTCATACCAACACAATAGGGATTGGCATAAACATGCATAAAAAACATCAAATGGATCCTTATTTTTTAAAGAGTTAAATGTGTTGTTATAGGAAAACTAAAAAAAGGGAACTTTCCTCACCCACGATATGGAAAATTATGTAACACAAGCTTGTAATATATCTTCATCTTTTTAGATAGTCTACCATGCCTATCTGTATGTTTAGGGATGGAAATATACGCTAGAGAATAGTTGGGATCGAAAATAATTTTGGTGATTCCCAATATATATATGAGTAAAAGTTAGGATAATAATCAATTATGATGGTCCTTAGTACCCCAAGTAGCCTCACAACTTCATACATGTACTACATTACTTGAACATTGATTATAAGAGACTCCCATATATCTAAAAATGGATGGGTTTTATCAATAAATCAAAAATCACCCAAACTGCATCACATCCTCCTAGACCTAGAGTAACTTGATGATAAAATCAAATGATATTTCCCCCATTTCTTCTTTAGGATATTGAAAAGCTTCCTAAAACCTCTATAGACCCTATTATCTTCTTTCATTAGTAAACAAACCAAACATCTAACCCTCTAATTTGGGAATGAATACTTCATATCAGTTCATGAATGGTTCCTACCAAAGATAAGACACATCATTGTAATGATAAAATTCAATGTAAACAGTAACCTAGGAATCACCTAGAGAACTAACTCACACACAACCAATGAAACATATAACCATCATTGAAAAAATAGAAAATTATGACTATCTATTGACCAGAAATATAGAGCATCACTATATCCCAGAAGATTTTCTCTACACAACCACCTCCATGTCTCTCCATTAATACTCCTCCCCCAACAATAATAAAAGAGACTACACTATCATCCTAAATAAACATCTGCAAACATTGGTGTCCTCTACTCTATTATATAGATCCACGATCACCTGCATCACCATATAAGAATCCATAGTCCCTATACTAATATATTCCCATGACATTCAACTAAATGCATCTGCCAAAACATTCCGGTTTCCTCGAGTATATAATATCATGAAATCCTAATCTAGAAGATATGGTTTCCACCTCTACTAACATTAATTCAGATAATATATAGAGAAAACATATCTTATGCTATTGTGGTCCTTGAAGATGGTAAATCACTTTCTAATAAAGTAATTTCACTATTGATTCAGGGGAAAAACTACTACCACTAACTCTAAGGCATGGGTTCCAAAGTTATAATTTTGGTGAAAAACTTTGTGGAAATATAAGATATCCTTGATCTTTATTTTTTTAATTGGACATCCCAAACCAAATCATAAAAATAATAAATTAACTTGCATCTCATATATTCTTTCAACAACCAATGCAATGGGAAAATAATTAGAAACCTCATTAGAAAATAAAATGGTTCTTAACAATATCCTGTATAGATTAGGGATTATTCATTCCTTATTGAAGCCACTAACTATGCTATAGTCTAAAATAATTTATACACAAACCTCTAATAATATCTTGCATTACCAATGAAGTTATGAATCTTAACATTATTGTTGGACTCATCCTAGGAAACATGATTCATAATTATTGAGGGGACAATGAACACACCCTAATGTACATTGTATGTCTTAGAATGTGAAACTCTCATGTCCAAAACATATAGTTGGATAGCTTACTATATAGTGGATGACATCGAAGAACAAATAGGATGGTCCTTATGTTCTCATTTGGATCCACCAATGACTTTAAGTATATGTTTATATTGTTGATAAAAAAGAATACAAACCTATCTAGAAATAGATGAACATATAGTTCATGTGTACCATGAACACAAATGTTGTTTTTTACACCTAATGACATTAATAATATCATAATATTATCATACCTACAATGAAAGACTTTTTTCCTGATATCATATTATTTTAACCTCATTTGATGATATATTTTCCATAAATAACCCATTAAAAAAATTACCCTTTCAGTTGGATTAATTGATCAAATTTATTTGGAACGTGATAATTAATCTTGACCATTACTTCATTCAACCTCTGGTAGTCAACCCATAGCCTCAGAATAAGATCCCCATTTTTGTTAAACAACACTAGGGGACCCGAAGGAGACAAGAATGATTGGATATTTTCTTTATATAATAGATAGTTGATCTATATCTTCATCACCAAAATATCCATGGTTTATATATGATAAAGACCCATTGAAATAGAAGCTCTACATGCCTCTAACTCTATACTGAACTCAATATCATTATGTGGTGGAATTTTTATGAACTCATTTATGAAGACATTTGGAGCTACTCAGTGACTCTAGGAACCTCTACTATCCATTCACCAACCCTAAAAATTCTTCCAACTATGATTAGTGAAGCTTCATAGATTTATATCCCATCAGGCATCCCTTCTCACCATCAAAAACCACTCTCCAACCTTATATATTTGAGAATTACACTTTCCATTGGATGTAATCAACTACTAAATGAGTGAAATATATTCCAAGGATGGAATTATATGAATATATATATTATATAATGAGGTCACCACTTGACTGATGCAACTCCATCATTACTATACACCCCCCAATACACACAAAAAAATACCCCGACATCAAACTAGTGTAGATAACATAATGAGTAAAAAAATTATATATAGCTAGAGTCCAAATGGTTGGGTGAATGTGGGGGAAAAATATTTTGTGAATATGAGAAATAAAACAAGGAAGATAATAAGGTATAAAATAAACCGATTATATATCAAAACATCCTATGGAAAATTTGTGTTGGACCCTCAATAGAATTCAAATTCCATTGGACATATTGTTTTCCTTATTATTGGGGGCCTACAAGACCATGTTTCAATCTGTGTCCCCAGGGATGTGATCCATCATTGGTATAACCACTTCCAACTACATCTTCCCTTGACTAATAATTATCCTACTAAACAGGATGCTAAAAAATCATGGGTGTAAATGGTATCTAGTTCTACAATGGATGATAAGGGGAATGGTAAACCATGCCCAAATAACCTCTATATGTTTTCCTAAATCAGGATTAATAATATCCATAACCAATATAAGAAAATAACCCTAAAATATCTCTAAATAGATTTCCATGAACTTATATCCACAAAAATTGTGAATTAGTTAGTTTCAATTGAATCCATGTTTACCAAAAACTCAACTACCTTCACATCCTTAGCCACCACCGATTGGTTTTCTCATAGAGACAATATATTGACCATCCTTGTAGAATAAATTTACATATGTGTGATTCTTCTTGATCCTTTCAATATAAATACATCAATTTACATTGGAAGCATTAATGTATTAATTATTTATCCTAGAACTGTGTGTAATACCTACCCAATATGGAACCCTCTAGAATCCATGTCACAAAATAGACGAGGTGTGAAATGCAGGAGGTCCTGGAAAATATTCCCAAGCTCCCACACACACATGATCCCATACATAATGGTGGGTATATATTTCCACCTTTCAACTATAATCATTAATAGTAGGAACTATAAACTAAAATACTTTTAAAAATCATCCCAGGTGACATCAATGTCAATCAGATCAACAACATACTATATATAAAACTGATTTTTTACCTCACCTCAGGATAATAACTAATGGAACCTTGTACTTATCTTTGTCCATAATCAATTGATTATAATCTCAATCACCAGCAGTTAGTGAATCATTTCTAGATATGAAACACTTGCCTTATACAATTCCACACATTGATACTAGAAATTGTGAAATATTTTCATACACCACACATACCCTTCAATAGCATTCATCCTCCAATGATTGAATTGATCAATCTACTGAACATTTCTTCCATGAATAATATACAAACAGTGAACATTATCTTTTTTTGTAAAAGAATTATTCTACAGAATTATATGATCTGTAGAATGGAATTTATTTAGATTAATTAATATATATTCCTTTAAATATCCAAAAATCTCATCATTTAATTGAGGGAAACATAAAAAATATTTAGATACCTCTTTTAAGACACATCCTAATAAGAAGCATCTCTTCAATTAGAGTGTTACCCAATTTTAAGATCCTTAAACCATATCATATGAACCCTAAAATATTTTTAAAAAATTTAACACAAATATCCATCATATATATCAATAAAATTATTTAATAAAACTCTATATTGATCCACCTAAAATAGTACCCATCCTAGGACAATATTGAAGATGAGTGACAACTTGGACCTACCTATTGTAGGCCCCATGTTTGATTCATCCACCTAGTGTATAAAACAATCAAATTAGATTTATTTACCTTTATGGAAAATGATTGATATATATATAATACATATCTACTAAAAACACTATCATATGAAATATAACAAACCATTCCATCCCTCAGTTCGTGTCACGTGATTTAAATAAATTTCTCCAAGATGAATAACAATAATTAAATTCAACGACTAAAACTCAAAAATATCACCAACATAATATCTATTAATGTCTATATTGACCACTGATACCCTCTGAGAGAACTAAAAATAAATTTATATATAAATATGGTGAGAATAACTTGTTTAGATTACAGGAGCATACCTAAGGTCATTCAAAAAATGAAAATAGACTAAAAATGCACCCAAAAAATAATATTAGAACAAATATGCAATTAAAAAGGGTAACTAACCATGTTAACCTTTATATACTTCACTCACAAAATATTGCATCCATAGTAATAAAATAAAATGTTTGGAACATAGATGATGTTTCAAACATCTACTTTCCCCATTGACATTCCACCATCATTCTAAAATAGAAAACTTATTGTTCTCCCATCACAATAATGTTAATCTATATATCATCAAAAATCATTTCATATAGAATGTGGGTTGGTTTACAACAGTTTTTACCCTAGACCACATAGATCACATCATATTGTGATTGCATCATTCAATATGTGTTTTTCACTTGATGCTTATATATCAACATCTATCCCACCTAATATCTAATACAATACTCATAACCACGACTGTATTTCATAATTAACATGAAATGAATCAATCCCATTACCTTATATTATTATGAATAACACCATTTATATATCACATGCTCGAAACATTATGCTCCCCACGAAAGTTTCCATTATTGTTCACTTTTCCCAGTAACATGGTACCAGAACCATGTGTTACTACCAAAAAATAGAGGAGATGATGGGGTAATTAACCTTCCATTCCCTCACTAATAAGGATATTAGGGAAAAATCTCTCCAAAAAAAATTGCGTACAAATTTTTAGATCTATATTTTGGTGGGGTGTTTTAGATAGAACAAAAAAACATGGATACTATATTCCCGAATATACCTATCCCTAGGGTTCAAATCAAATGAAAAAATAATAAAACTTATCTCATATAAAGAAATAATTGATATCCCCCTTTAACTACAGCCAACTATAACTATAACATCACCACATTAATTATCCACACACATAGTATTTAATTGTTCATTTTATTTACAATTACACAAACCATTATATATTCAGTTGACCCACAATGTTATGTTTGCGATGATATTTTATCCAATATATTTTTCATAAATGACTTTATACAACATCGAAATCTATACATGTAACACCCCGAGATTTTATGAGATATATTATTTTTAATTTCTTTGGTGTATTCTATTATACACTACACCAAGATTAGATTGTACGATATACAACACTGTATTAGCTTGCAGTATACGCAACACTATTCTTGGCTCGTGTTAGACACAATTTCAAGTTCGTTTTGTGTAAATTATTTTACGCAACATTATGTATAGATTCTGTTTAATGTTTCAATGAGATAAGTTGTGATTATGTTATATGCATCACCAAATGGAGATTTCACTACACGCAGCCCTTACTTGTCTTACATTACATGCAATCAAGACCTTCTTTGATAGTGTGTGTAGTATGCAATACCATGTTTAACTAAACGAGATATTATTATAATATTATTATGAACTAGCCGTTATAAATAGTAATACACACTTTTTGGAATTTTATAAATTTTATCTTTCAAAATGGAATTCATTTTTGGATTTGGAATAACGAAATTAGCATAGGGGTAATTTTTGGTATTTTTCTGAAAACTTTTAATTTTTGATGAATAGTTAAAACACAAGTTTACTATTTGAAATCCGACTTTTTATTGAAATAAATATTTATTTTAATAAATTTATTTTAGGTCAAAATTGATACATAATACCTATATAAGTTTAATGCAATTCATTTTAGTCATTTTATAATAATTTTAGATATATAAAAATTTAATAGAACTTTTCACCGTCTTTTACCCACCTCCTACGAGAATTTGAAAATTAAAAAAATTGTAATTTTACCACTTCTGTGAGTGGAATATTGAAAATACGAGAGTCACAGTTGATATCAAGGAGTAAAATGTGGTTTAATAAGATCGAAATAATTTTTGGTGAAGAATAACTTTTTATTTTTATTTACTACAGTTATAAGTAAATAGGGAAATTAAGGGTAAAAATGATATTATTATTACCCTAAAACATGTCCTAATTATATTGGATAAATATAATTTGACCAAAATCAACCTTAGGAATATAATATTATCATTTAGGTCCACCTGGATTAGATTAGGACATTTATTATTATTTTATTTAAAAAAGGTTTAAAATAGTTAAAATCAATGTTTAATAAATACAACATTTTTAATATAGGGTTATACATAAGATATATTCAACCATAACTATTAATTAGACATATAAAATGATTTCATACCTAATGTAAATTTATTTATAATTTTTTGACATTAAATAATTTAATTTATTTATGACACAATGATGATGCAAAAATTACACTATTAATGAAATATTAACATAATTAATGTTGTAAATACCAATATAAATATAATTTGAGACTTTTTATAAATTCCAATAATTTTTAGGTTAATATGACATGTTAGTATTGATTCAATTAACTTTTTTTGAACTAATAATGATGTTATTATTTTCACAAAAATAAATTACCAAATAGTGTCAAAATTGACAAATAGTTTTTAAAACATTTATTATATTATTAATTGTTATTTTATTCCTAAAAATCTAAGGATCGGTCAGATTACTTATATATGTTTATATATAATAATAATGAACCAGTGGGGGTTCGTTTGGCTTGTTATAGTAAGTTTATTAACCATATAGTGTAAGAAAACAAGAAGACACGGTAAAAGTTAAATTATTTAACTTAGAGTTAAATCTAAAAGATAAGGTTACAATAGTAATCTAAACATTTATAAAACCTATTGTTTGAGAGGTTTTCAACCCATACCAACCTTATCGTTGAAATAAATCAGTTTGGAGATATTAAAAACCAAATAAGACTTTATTATAAAATAATATTTTATGTTTTTCCTAAGATGCCCCTCTCCTCCCTTATAAAAGGGCACCACTTCCCTCTTCTCTTCACACCCTTTGAGCCTTGAAGCTCGGACAAACCTAGCCAATTTCCTTTATCATCTTCCCTTGAAACATTATAGTGGTTTTGGTCTCCTCACAAGGCCAAGCCTAGTGCCCTAAAAGGAGGTTAAGAAGAGGTGCGTCAAATAAGAGGTAATATCCTTTACCAATTATTTCCAATTTATTTCTTCTTCTACATATTCTTATTTATTTGTTTCATAATAAGTTAATAACATCAGTTTCACTAATATACTGATATGTTATTATAAATATGAAACATCCCAATTTCATCTACTATCCATCCTACGGAAAACGAAATCACTGTGCGTTCGTAAGTACGGAATATCGTCTCCACGCCGTGGTGTAATCTATTTTCCACCACCGCCGTATTTGGATGGGTATAATTGTGTAAATAAATAACTATATATGATTTTTTTTAAAGTTAATTTAATTCTGAAATATTATACATACACTTCAGTACAATTCCACGATCATGGGAATGATATCATCGCTCATGCGTACCTACAGACCACTGTCTCCACAAACTCGATGAGATTGATTTTCCATGATTAACCATTAAAGTATTATTATAAAGCATATATAATAAATAATCATAAAATATATTTAATAATAATGATATTTTATATATGTACATATATGTTTCATTTACTTAATTCCATTTAATTCAATAAGGAAACGAAAACATCGTTCATGCGTACACACGGCCTACCATCTCCATAAACGGTGTATTTCATTCCATTTATCGATCTATCATATATATTTATATAATGAATATATATTATATCATGTTTTAAATTCTATAATTAAGTAAATCAGGATATAAGTAATAATATCAAGAACAACATGTCAAAACACGTACAATAAATGAAACGATTTTACCCAAAACGCTGCTTTAAATGGAATTTACAAAAGAACGGGTAATATAAAGACTTAAGTGAACCATATATGATATCATAACAATGAATATGATTCTGTAATTAGTCAATGACATTATTTAAATAATTATACAGGAGGTTCAGATACGTATGAAGCATATGGGACCTAAGGTAAGGGATAACTATTCCAATCTCGTTCTTATCTGAGATTGTTATTTGTAAGTATTTATTGGGGTTATTATTATCATCAATGACCGTGTTTTATAAAAATGTATTCATTTACTTTTAAAGTATTTTTTACCCATTTTTTAAATTTACAACATGTTATGAAAGGAATCTTACTTTTGATTACAACACGAGGAACTTTTTGACTTTTCCGACAAAAGTACGAGAAAAATGTTATTTTTAACTTATATGGCATGAATAGATTTTTACAGTTTCACAATGCCTCATTTTCATGAAGTTTACGTTACAAGATTTTGTGAATATTTTCTTCAAAATACTTTTATTTTAAAATTTTCATGGCATTTTTGAAAAGAAAATGATTTTGAAGAAGAAAGGTTATTTTCCTTAAGAATTCATTTCAAGTGTTTTATCAAAACCATTTTCCATTTAAGATGAAATTATTTCATATGCATATGTTTCAAGTATAATTTCTCTATGATTTACATGGTTTCACTTTTCTTATGATGAAATATCCATATATTTTATATAGATTATATTATGATGGGATGATTTTTATGAAACCAATTTTATTCTTTGGGTTATGGTGAATGATTTATGTTTATGTTGTGGCACACGTAAGAATGATTTCATTATGAGATGGGTGGGACCTATATCTCCCTCAAATTCATTGGGTAAAGATTTATATCTCATGATATATACATGGATGTAATGGTACGTTAATCTGGTTTAGTGTTAGAAGACTGAAACGAGGAGTGAACTCAATTCAGAAAGGGACTTTGTCCACTAAGATGGTCTTGGCAGCAATGCCTTGCATACTATGGAAATCATAGCATGTGCTTAATGGTTTCAACAATTACAAGCTTTATTCCCATGGTATTTTATCATGATTGATGTTCCATTATGATCTATTCCTTACGTACTACCATGTTTTATGTCATTGCTCAAGATTTTGATGTTTAAATATTATGTTCATGTTTTGAAGTTCAAACATATATGGTTTGTTTTATTTTCTCCATGCTTACCCTTACTGAGAATTTGAGCTCACCCTTTATATATTTTCTTTTCCCCAGGATATAATGAAAGGTTTTAGGTAAGAAAATCAAAAGGGAGAGATCTTAATGAGAGATGTTGAAGATCTTTCACCATGATTAGAAAATTATGTCCCGAGTTTCAAAAGACACTAAACTAATACGGTCTTTGGGCGTCTGTTTTTGTCATGTATTAAGTATTCCACAAATGTAATGTAATGTCCATGTATGTCAAGATTTGGGTCTCTACAATTGGTATCAGAGGAAAGGTTTAGTTAAATATTGGAAACTATGATGCGAAAACTTTAGTGAGATCCCCCGAGATATTTCTAAAGTATGTCTAGGGATGTCCGTAAGGATAAGCATAAGTATAGGTTATAGTCCTAGAATTATGGTAACAATCATAGAATTAACCCTAAGATGTTATATATTGAAGGTACTCCCCCTTTATTATGATGTTTTCCCTAGCATGATTTTTGCCTCTCACACTATTCATTTTGGGTTTTAGACGATGCCTGGAACCCGAAGGAACTATGTTGATCAATGTAATGGACAATGCAATTATTGTCCTTCTGAACAACCAAATGTGATGGGAGACGAAATGAAAAATCTTATTGCTATACTTACAAAATATATGAATCATTCTAGACATCCAAAATGATTAGGGAAGGGAACAATATTCTATTGAGTCCTTCATGAGGCAACGCCCACCGTCTTTCAATGGGTCTTCTGATCCACTTGTTGCTGAACAATGGATCAGTACCATAGAAAAGATATTTTCCATACATCACTCTTCAGAACATGAACAAGTCATTCTGGTTATTTACCATTTATAAGGTGAATCATATCAATAGTGGACTCTAATTAAGAATACGAGTCCCCGAGATGAAATTGAATCAATGGAATGGGATGAGTTCAAGAACTTATTTTTCAATAAGTACTTCCCTCGTATTCTTCGAACAAAGATGGAAAAGGATTTCCTTGAGCTTAAGAAAAGGGATGATGAATCTGTTGGTATATACGATGTGAATTTTACGAGGCTTGCAAGGTATGCATCTGGCTTTATCATCGAACCTGAAATTAAAGTTGATCGATTATTCAGTGGCTTAAAACCATGTCTTCGAAGGGAATTAGCTATAAGAGACTTCAGTAGCTATGAAGATATTGTACATTATGCTATCATGGTAGAAATGGAAGTTGGTGTTATATATCCATCTCATGGTTTTGACAAGAAATGAAAGGTGGATTTCAAGGAGAAATCTCAGAATAATGGTTAAAAGAAGATGAATGTTTCTTCATGCTCAAAGTGTTGAAATAAAAATGGTGGAGATTGTCTTAAATGAACTAGAAAATTATTTAAGTGTGGAAAATAAGGTCATCGAGTAGCTGAGTGTTGAAGTAATGGAAAAAGGGTTGCTAATGATGTGAATAAATTTTTTTTTGCAGAGAAAGCACTACCAACACTTCAATGCTTCAAGTGCAAGGAAATGGGGAATTATGCTAATCAATTCCCTAATCCAAGGGTTAATGGTGATTAACGTGAGAATCCTCTTAAGGAAAAGGATAAAGGGAAGTCACATGCGATCAATATTTGTGATGTGAGTATGATAATGATGTTGTGTAATGATTAAGTGTTTATGTAATGGGATTTCAAAATAGTATCATGGAATCTCATTTATGGCATCATGGAATTTTTGAATATCTATGTATTGGTTTTCAATAATTATATGGTACTAGTAACAATGAAAAGAGATTGAAATATTTTTGGGAAAGCAGATGATATGCGCATAATGAAGGGATAAGGAGAAAATAATATGTTTAATAGTATTCATGAGCTAATGAATGATATAAGGACAATGTGATATCATGGATTGAGTATATTGAAATTTTGGGATTTTGGTATGTGGAAAGAGTTACCTTTTGACAACATTCATGTTTTCACTATGGTTCTATGGTAATTGATGTTTCAAGAGAATACAAGATTAAGGTATTCAAATGTTTGGAATGCGATCAACAAGATATATCTTATGATATATGGGGGACAAATTATGGTATTCACATGATTGGTTAATGACATTTCTAGTAATCGTTTTCTTTATACTATGAGATTGGACAGATGTATTTTCAATATGTCTAAAGACTAGAATGGATTATGTCGGACATCAGATAGTATTGTTTAAGGCTATAACTTTTTGTTATTATTTTTGGAATAGTATAATAGTATAGTTTTTGAAAAAGGACAACCCGTTGGATGAGCAATAACCTGTCGCGTTGGACAAGGTTGTGAGAATTGAACCCACAACCGAAGTGCGACATGCCTTTATCGTCTACCACTGGCCTACAAGAAGTCCCTGATTAGTTGAAATTATATTTATTTTATTAAGTGGTATGATAGATGAAGTATAAGTCCATTTTTGGAACCGTATACGATTAATCTCATCATAAATGGACTTATGTATATAACTATTACTAACCTTATGTTTGAGATAGATGGAATGACCTATCATTCTATGGCATGATCTCCTATCACTTCACGGAAGACAAATTCAACTTCATTTATTTAAGAGATGATATGGGAATTGTTCAAGGAACGAACAACAGTGAGATTGTACCACAATAAAGTAAGTATTTCTTTTAATTCATAAATTCTTCAACATTAGGGAAATGATCTTGAAAACCAAAACTGTTGTTCTATTACCCTCATATCTGATGAATCAGATGGTACCTTAGATCATCACAAATATTTGGCTTTGTGATTGTTGGATTTTTTTATAGCCATGTTCTCTACCACTCTCCATTAGAACTTGATGATTATATTTCTCTTCCATATCCATATTTTCAACTATGTTCTCTTATGTGGAAACCTAGTGATGAGATAATTTGGGTAACCGTTATGTTTTTTACTTATCTTTTTGAAATTAAGTTTTAGTATTCCTTTTTACGATGTGGGATTCTATGAAAGAAACTATCAAGTAGTAAACGATTTATAGCTCCGAAGAATTTCGAGTGTGAAATTCAATTTAAGGTGGGTAGAATGTAACACCCTGATATTTTATGAGATATATTATTTTTAATTTATTTGATGTCTTCTATTATACACTACACCAAGATTAGAATGTACTATACAAAACACCATATTAGCTTGCGATATACACAACTCTATTCATGGCTCGTGTTACACACAATTTCATGTTCGTTTTGTGGAAATTATTTTACCCAACATTAAGTATAGATTTTGTTTAATGTATAAATGAAATAAATTTTGATTATGTTATACGCAACACCAAATTGAGATTTCACTACACGAAGCCCTAACTTGGATGACATTGCACATAATCTGGACCTTCTTCAATAGTGTGTGTAGTACGCAATACCAGGTTTCACTAAACGAGATATTTTAATAATATTATTATGAACTAGTAGTTATGTATAGTAATACCCACTTTTTGGAATTCTATAAATTTTAACTTTCAAAATGGACTTCATTTATGGATCCAAAATATCTAAATTAGCCTTGGGTGAATTTTTGGTGTTTTTATGAAAACTTTCAATTTTTAATGAATAGTGAAAAAAGTGGGTTACGATTTAAAATCCGACTTTTTATTTAAATAATTATTTATTTTATTTAAATTTATTTTAAGTCAAAATTGATACATAATACCTATATAAGTTCAATATAATTCATTTGAGTCATTTTATAATAATTTTAGATATATAAAAATTTTATAGAACTTTTCACTGATTTTACCCACCTCCTAAGAGAATTTGAAAATTTACATATAACATAATTTTACCGCTTCTGTGAGTGGAATTTCTAAAATACAAGATACAAGGTTAATATCTAGGATTAAAATTTGGTTTACAAAAAAAAAAATTATTTTTGGTGAATACTAACTTTTTACTTTTATTTACCACGGTTAAAAGTAAATAGAGAAATTAAGGGTAAAAATGATATTATTATTACCCTAACACATGTACTAATACTATTGGATAAGAATAATTCGACCAAAAACAACATTAGGAATATAATATTATCATTTAGATCCACTTGGATTAGATTAGGACATTTATTATTATTTTATTTAAAAAAGAGTTAAAATAGTTAAAATCAATGTTTAATAACTAAAACATTTTTAATATATAGTTATATATAAGATAAATTCAACAATAAATATTCATTACAAAGAAAAAAATATTTCCCACCTAATGGTATTTTATTTATAATTTTTTGACATTATATAATTTAATTTATTTATGAAACAATGATGATGTAGTAATAAATTTATTAATGAAATATTAACATAATTGATGTTATAAATACCCAAATAAATGTAATTTGAGACTTTTTATAAATTCAAATAATTTTTTAGGTTAATATAAAATGTTAGTATTGATTCAATTAGCTTTTTTCGAACTAATAATGATGTTATTATTTTCACAAATATAAATTACCAAATAGTGTCAAAATTGACATAAAATAGTTTTTAAAAAACATATTATATTATTAATTGTTATTTTATTCCTAAAAATCTAAGGTTCGGAAAAATGACTTAGATAAGATTATATATATTAATAATGAACCAGTTGGGGTCTGTTTGTCTTTTTATAGTATGTTTATTAACCATATAGTGTAAGAAGACAAGAAGACACGGTAAAAGTTAAATTATTTAACTTAGAATTAAATCTATAAGATAAGGTTAAAATAGTAACCTAAACATGTATAAAACCTATTGGTTGAGATTATTGCGACCCATCCCCACCTTAGCTTCGAAATAAATCAGTTTGGAGCTATTAAAAAGTTAATATGACTTTATTATAAAATAATATTTTATGTTTTTCCTAAGGTGGCCCTCTCCTCCCTTATAATAGGGCACCCCTTCCCTCGTCTCTTCACACCCGTTTGAGCAATGAAGCATGGCTATACCCTGCCCATTTCCCTTCTCATCGTCCCTATATACATTATAATGGTTCTGGTCTCCTCAAAAGACCAACCCTAGTGCCTTAAGTGGAGGTTAAGAAGAGGCGCGTCAAAGAAGAGGTAATATCCTTTAACGATTCATTCAAATTTATTCATTCTTCTACTTCTTATTATTTATTTGTTTCATCATAAATTAATAACATAAGTATCACTCATATACTTATATGTTATTATAAATATGAAGAAACACAATTTCATTTTCTATCCATCCTACAGAAAATGAAATCTCTGCGCGTGCGTACGTATAGAATACCGTCTCCACGCCGTGGTGTAATCTGTTTTCCACCACCACCTTACTTGGATGGGTATAATGGTGTAACTAAATAACTATATATTATTAATTTAAATTGGTTTTTATTCTGAAATATTATACATAAACTTCAATACAATTCCACGATCATGGGAATGATATCATCGCTCGTGCGTACCTACGGATTACCGTCTCCACAAACGTGATGAGATTCATTTTCAATGATTAACCATTCAAGTATGATTATAAAGTATATATAATAAATAATCATGAAAGATATTACATAATAATGATATTGGATTTATGTACATATTTGTTTCATTTACTTAATTCCATTTAATTCAATAAGGAAATGAAAACAACGTTCCTGCGTACGCACGAGCTATCATCTCTATAAACGGTGTATTTCATTCCATTTATCGATCTATCATAAATATTTATATACTGAATTTATATTATATCATGTTTTACATTCTGGAATTATGTAAATCAGGATATAAGTAATAATATCAAGAACAACGTGTTGAAATACGTACGATAAATTAAACGAATTTACCCAAAACGCTGCTTTAATATGGAATTTACAATAGAATGGGTAATATAAAGTCATAAGTGGACCATATATTATATCATAACAATGAATATGATTATGTAATAAGTCAATTAAATTATTTAAATAAACATACCAGAGTTTTGATTACGTACGAAGCATATCAGACCTAATGTAAGGGATAACTATCCAATCTCATTCTTATATGATATTGTTATCCGTAAGTATTTACCTGGGTTATTGATATCATCCATGCCCATGTGTTGTAAAAATGTTTTCATGTATTTTTAAAGTCCTTTTTACTTATTTTTGAAATTTACCACATGTTATTAAATGAATCTTACTTTTTTTTACAATACGATGAACTATTTGAATTTTCGGACAAAAGTATGAGAAAAATTTTATTTTTAACTTATACGGAGTGAACATATTTTTACAGTTTCATAACGCCTCATTTTCATGAAGCTTACTCTACAAGATTTTATGACAATTTTCAACAAAATACTTTTCTTTTAAAATTTCATGGCATTTTTTGAAAAGAAAAAATGATTTTGAAAAATAAAGGATATTTTCCTTAAGAATTAATTTCAAGTGTTTTATCAAAACCATTTTCCATATAAGATGAAATTAATTCATATGCATATGTTTCCAGTATAATGTATCTATGATTTACATGGTTTTAATTTACTTATTATGATACAACCATTTGTTTTATATGGATTATGTTATGACGAGATGATGTTTATGAAACCCATTTTATTATTTGGGTTATGATGAATGATTTATGTTTATGTTGTGGCACACGTAATAATGATTTCATTATAAGATAGGTGGGACCTATATCTCCCTCTAATGCATTGGGTAAAGATTTATATCTCATGATATAGACATGGATGTAATGGTAAGTTAATCTTGTTCGGTGTTAAATGACTGAAATGAGGAGTGAACTCAAATCCGAAAGGGGATTTGTCCACTAAGATGGTCTTGGCAGCATTGTGTTGGCTACTATTGAAACCATATCATGTGCTTAATGGTAACCAAAATTACATGCTTTATTCCCATGATATTTTATCATGATTGATGATCCATTATGATATATGCCTTACGTACTACCATGTTTTATGTCATTGCTCAAGATTTTGATGTTTAATTATTATGTTCATGTTTTGAAGTTCAAATGTATATGGTTTGCTTTATTTTATCCATGCTTAACCTTACTGAGCATTTGATATCACCCTTTATATGTTTTTTTCCTAGGATATAAAGAAATGTTTTAGGTAAGAAAACCAAAATGGGATGATCTTTATGGGAGATGTTGAAGATCTTTCACCATGATCATAATATTACGTTCCGTGTTTCTAATGACACTAAACTAATTCGGTCTTTAGGTGTCTGTTTTTTCCATGTAATAAGTATTCTATAAAATTAATGTAATGTCCATGTACGTAAAGCTTTGGGCCTCTAAAATACCCATTTAGGTTTATTCAATTTGACTACTTCAATAAAATAATGTTAATTACATCCCTAATTTATTTGATCTCAACCCCTTTCATTGTCAATGTCAATATTATCAATTTAATTTCATATCCAACTATATACTACAACACATCCCACACAACAACACATCCTCCTAAAAAGAACAACACCTCGCCTAAGGAGTGAACCATCACACACCAATCAATATCGACCACTGCTATTAATCATCCACCAATGTATCTAATATTAAACAACTACAACCATACTACCTTAACACATTCCAACACCATTATAATAAACAACATCATTATTAAACCCCCCAAATATCCCACAAAAGTAGAATAATAAAAAAAATAATTCTAAAAATGATGAATAATATATTTCCAACTCACAAAATACAATAAAATTTAATTTTAGCAGTAAATAGAGATTAAAAAATACTTCATCAATTATATCATGGTTTTTTGATAAAATTTATATATTTTTCCATTATCATGTCAATAGACATAAATAAGTGGTTAACCATTTACGAATGGTAATTTGAACAAAAAATTAAATCATGGAATCTAAAAATTACAAAAATACACAACTAGGACAACAATAAAAATATAATATCAACAATATCATGTCTTAATGAAGAGAAAGTGAAAATAATAATTGTCAAAATAAACACTTGGTATCTCAACCCATTACTATATAATTTTAGTAATTATGATTCATAATGTTATTATGTTAATCCATACTATCCACATAATGTAAATAAAAAAGAATTATAAACCCATTAACATCTAATTGTAAGGAGAGAAAAGGGATACCTTGCGTTAGAAAAAGCATTCAGACTCATTGTATAATATCTTGAGAAGAATATAATGATACATGGGATAGAATCACTCAATGTAACACAATTAAAGAATATGTATCCAAGGTTAAAATTCTCCCCATAATACTCTTATAATTAAATCACTCAAAACAACTACTCCTACAACACAAAAACACAAAAATATTGAAATATGTGAAAAAACGAGGGGGAAAATAGATCTCAGATTAGAATAAGAAGAAACAATAAATTGAGCTCAAGGAAAACATTCACTACCAAGATTGTGAATGAACTCCAAAATATGTACCTAGGCCACAATCACATCATGGGAAAATTCATAAAAATACTGAGTTATTATAGGGATTCTAAATTTATACACATCATATTAGTTAAAATTATTTGGACTGAAATCCTTAATTAAAACATAGTGAGAAGGGATTTATCCCAAAAAATAGAAAATGTCTAGGAGGTATGCTGAAATCCCCCTATTTATCTAGCCACCATGATCTATTCCACATATTACACTAAAACCTTAAAATCTCGAGGCATTTCTATAGAAAAACATAAAAACCACACTATAACATCCCTGAAATATATAGTGATAAATAATATATCCTTTTAAGGACTTTATAATACAAATACCCTCTAAGTCACAAAAAAATCTTCACCATGATATCACAACACCACAACTCATATATATGACATAACCACCAAGAGGAATGAATGTTGAAACCCAACCCCCTCAACCTACCATGTCATACTCATTTGAGATTTTTTATAGACACCAAAACCAATAATATTGAGGACATTATACAATAGGTATGAAACCATCAAACATTATCCATTATTTATTGCATCCCAAAGAAATATGCCATAAGATCCTCCATTTTATATTTTGGATCCAACTCTACCAGATTCTCCTCCCAACACCTCCAGCATCCCAGTATCTGCATGAAATATGCCATGATGGTCTGGTCTATTATATGCTCTCTACCAATATTTCAATTTAAATAAAATTATAATTATTTTAAAATAATTTAGATAATTTAGTGAAATTTATATCTAAATAAAAAATTATAATCTCTTCAATTTATATATGGGATATATATTCATTTCTATTGTTTTCTAAAAAATTGATTCTTGAATAATCCAAAATAAACATTGAAAAGGGAATTTTAAATATGTTCTCATTTTAGATGGGAATATTTCTACACTATGTCCATCTTCCTCATATTAATTCTATAATTTTATTCTGTCAACTTCATTTTTTTTAATTGTTAACTTCTATTGAATTTTTCCATCATTAATTTGTAATATGAATATTGTTATCTATATTTGGTTTTCTTTTTTGACATGGGTATTTTTGTCCCGTTGTTTTCTAAGAAATATTATAAAAGGATCCATTATATTGTTTTAGGTTTTTTAATGTAAAAATAGTTTACTATCTTATTTTTCTAAAAACTCATTGATTTACTAATTTTATCGTCACTAAATTTATCAAAATGAGAAGAATATTTATTTGGATTTACTAAACAATATACATTCCCTTATATTAGGGGTTTTATATATATGTCAGTGTGATTTTATGTTTCTAGTGATTAACTAGGGATATATATTATTGATATCATACACTTTATTTTTATGTATGGGTTTTTTATATATGATGAAAAAATAATTTCATAAATATATTTATTTTCAAATGTCATTTTTTTTATTTTTTGTGGGAATTAATTATTTTTTATCTGGAACACATATTCAAGGTCTATCATTTGGTAGTAGGTTTCCATTTAATTATATTGGCCGTAAATGTATTGGTTAAGACTTATATCTCAATATATTTAATTTTATGTAACATGGAAATATTTCTTTCCCTCTATATGATATGACATGTTCATCCACTATGTGATAATGTTTTTAGAAGTTATCCTTGACATAAGATAAATTTTTTTATTGTTATGTTGCTCCATAATTATTTAAATCACCAGTTATAATATACTAAAACCCTTGTTTTATGATTAAAAGTTTTTTTATGATTAATATTTCATTATATATAATTTATTTATGTTCATTTACCAGAATTATATTCATATACCAACAAGTTCACATTTTAAAAAACAAGATACTTATTATGGGAACTTATTTTGTTCCTACTATTATATCATTTAATTTAAAACTTATTCAGCATATGATCTCATACATATCTAATATTTTAATTCTACACTATATGAAGTAGAACTTAGTAGAATATATTTAAATAATTGATTCAAATGTTATGTATTTCTTGATGAAATATCAATTTTCTTCTTAAATAATACAGTTAACTATCTAGACTCAAAACTTACTATAACATTAGGTTTGGGGAAATTTTTTATTATTCATTATTAATATATAATAAATTTAATTGTGATACTATGTTATAATATTATTGTTGGGAAAAATTTTATCTTTTCAAACCGATGTTTTGTAAACTATTTTTATTAGGTTATAAAGAATAAGTTTATAAAACACAATGTAATATTGGTTTATCATGTAATTTGATAGATTAAAATTAATTTGTCATAATTTTTTACATTTTAGGATTTATTTGAATTATAATATTGTTATTTATTAGGAATAATATATTTTTTTATTCAAATTATAATTTTTGAGTTTTACATTTGAAACAGTCTAGTTAAACTAAGTGAGATAATGATTTTGAGGGAAAAATCTCATAGAAATTTTATACAAACTATTTAAATTTATAATCAGTTACACGAACAAAATCATGGTTCCAAATAGATGAATTAAGGAATAATTCACCATTGAGTACTTCATATGACAGTCTACACCCACATTTGCTGGGACATATGATCCACTACGTGATATAAAATATAACCTCACACATAGACCTACTTTATTCTTTAAAGTTCTAATAGAATATAATGTTTGTTTTATTTGAGTATTATTTAGTTGGTGTAGAAAATTAATTGTGGACTCTAATTATGAACAAAATAAAAATGTATTAAATGGAAGTTATTGAATTGTAGGATTTTAATAAAATATATCACAATAACTATTTTCCATGAATAATTCATTTTAATATTAAAATATAATTTCAAAAATAATAAAAATATAAAACCAATAAATTCATATGTATGAGTAAAAAATGTAAAATATTTTATGGGAAAATATTATATTTATCATTGATATTAAATGAAAAAATTGATAATTATTTTTTCCTAAAACGACATCCCTAAAAAACACCTATAATGGATTTTTATAGCTATGAATTAATTTCAATTTGATCAAATGTTAAATATTAAAATTAAACACTCTTAGTATGATATTGGTTTTTAGGATAATTATAGGAAAACATTCTTTCGTGGAAACTCCAATAATAGATTTCAAAAAGTAAACAAATATTAAACATCTTAAATAAGAATTTTTTGTGAAAGAATGATGGGGAGATTACCTCATAGGAAGGAGGAAATGATTTATTTGTCGAATAAATACATTAGTACATTAAATAATAAGGATAAATAGAGTCTATAATGAAAAAATAGAATCAGTTACATTCCCATATAATGTGTTACCCATAGTCAAATTCTTGAATTATAATGATTTTTGATATAATATAATCATATACACCAACTTAGAGTCTATTTTGGGAAAATAAAAAAAATTGTAAATAAATTTGATAATGTGAAAGTATATGAAATTAAAAATATAATTGTGATTCATGAGTATATGGTGTAGAATGTAACACCCAAAAATATTTTGAAATATTTATTTTCATATTAATTTATTCTTTCGATATATTCCATCAAATGAAATAGGAAATTTTTTATTTTGTTACATAAAACACCGAGTTTATCATGATGTGCATGAGAATGTTTGGATTATGTTACATGCAAGACAATCTTTAGCTTTCATTACATACAACACCCAGTTTAAACAATACACGACATACTATTAAAAATTTATTACTTAAAATTATAGTTACCACCTTTCCATTGTAATGTAATTTATGAGAAATATTAAAGAAAATGTTTATATGAATATTATAAAAAATTATATAAAATTAATTCTTTGGTATAAAATAATTTAAAAATGGAAAAAATATATTAAAAAAAAGAAAATATATTTCTAAAAAAATAATTTTATGCACATAAATGAATTTTGCATCAGTAAATTAAATGAACCACTTGTAGTGAATTAATTAAATTTAATAATTAAAATATATATTCAATAAAACAATTTTCATTAATCTTGTTTTCTATATATAAAAAAGGGAATAATAGTTTGAATTTTATACTTAAAATTATATTTTATAAAATTACATATTTGATGTCTTTGGTGAAATTATGTTAAAATTATTTTTCACCACTTATTGAAAATTTATTAGGGAAAATATATTTCATTTTTGAAAATGAGATATCAAAATTATCTTGGGGATAATGTTTTTTATTTTTCTAAAATGTTCTATTTTTATATTAATAGTTAAAAATAATGTATTTTAATTCTATTGGTGCAAACATAAAAAGGATACCAAAAAAAGAGGTAACGTTTATCAATAAGCATTTTGGTTTTATTTTTTGTCCACATCCTACAATTTTTATTATAATAAGATTATATAATAAAATTATTATCAATAATATAATTATATTTTTTATATAATGGGAATGAACTATAACAATATCGAGTTCCATCACATGGGTTTAGAAATCATCATTCGTGTGTACGATAAACAACTGCCTCACAAAATGATGCCATATTTTTATTTTCACCTATAAAAATTGTAAATAATGAGTGATTTATTTTTTTTAAATTATATTCATGATATTATTATATATATTAAATAATTATATCACATATACCTTCACGATTTCCCTTTTTTGGAATCAAATAATGTCGTCTGTCTGTACGGAGAACTACCACCTCGTGAAGTGATGAGATTCATTAACCCTTTAAATGGAAAGAATTAAGGATGGATTTTATGAATATATTGGATATATAAGAAATAAAATTGTTTCTTTAATGGTGATAAATCAGTCTAATTTCATTCTTTCAATCCTAGACGAAAATGGAAACATCATTCATGCATACATACGACCTTTGTAACACCCTAATAATTTATGAGAAATATTATTTTAAATATAATTGATGTCTTGTGTTTTATGCTACAACATGATTAGATTTCTCTATACACAACACCATATTAGCTTGTAGTATAAGAAAACACTATTCTTGGCTTGTGTTACACGCAAAAGCATCCTTCCTCAATAGCATGTGTTGTACGCAATACCGAGTTTCATAAACAATGATATATTGTTATAATATTATAATGAACCATCATTTATGAATATTATTAACCAAATTTTGAATTTTATAACATTATAATTCATCTTAAACATTTTCTAGAATGTGGTATGAGAATAAAATCAATTTTTCTGATAAAAGAAGTATTTTTCCAAAAATGTAATTGAGACGCCTTTTGATGGTGTACCCATTTTATATCTAATTTTTGACAAGTTTATAAGTTAAATTTTACAAAAAAAACTTCTTATTTTGAAACCGGATATAAAAATTTACATTGGATAAAGTCTGGATATTTTTCTGACAACGTTCTTATTTTGATGAATAGCAAAAACACGCTAAATTTTACTTAAAAACAACTTTTTTTATTGAGATAATTTATATGGTTAAAATATAATAGTAATTTTATAAAATTATAAATAGAATGTATTTTTACCATTTAATATAATTTATTTCATTATCATTGATTTACATTGAATTTGTAGGTTAAATCACTTCAATCTTTTGTGTTGTTTTAAATAAAAACCCATTTTTTCAACAAAGAGATTAATTTTAAATTAATTAATAAAAATTATGTGTTTCAAATTTGGAAAAATGGATTCCATATTTGGAATCAGTAGGTTCAAATTATGTTAATATGGTAATTTATATTTTTGGGCATTATGAATAGTAACTGTCGTAAATTTTATTTACCACAGTTAAAGGTAAATTAGGTAACTAAGGGTCACAATAATATTATAAAATTACCCTAACACTTGTATTAATATAATTGGATGATTATATTTCATCGTAAAATATAATTGGGTCCAAATGGTATCTATTAAAAATCACTTGTATGTTATTAAGACCGTTAATTTATATTATTTAAATGAATGTGAAATATGTCTCACTCAAAGATTAATAATTAAATTATTTTTAATATAGGGTTATACAGAATATAAATTCATTTATAAGTACTCATTTTAAAGATAAAATGTTTCTATTTATCATGGTAATTTATTTTCAATTTTTAGGAAATATATAATTATCTTAATAGGTTATACATTAATGATGCATAAAATATTTATTTAGTGAAAAATCAATAATACAGTTTTATTAGACTAATAATACCCATAAAAGACCGAACATGCTGAACAAAACTTATTGGTAGTGTAATTATGAACCATAATCATCCAAAGGTAGAATTTATGACCATTTGGAGCTTTATAAAAGCGATTATGACATTTATAGTTTTTTATTTTAAATGATGTCAATGTTGTCATCTTCATAACTTAAAAAATATATCATTTTAAAAGTTAGGTGTTTTAGAAGATAAATTCATCTAAAAGTAATATTATGTAATATATTATATTTATATCTATCATGGTATTTTATTTTTAATTTTTATGCTACAAATATGTATATTAAATAATTATACAAAAATGTTGGAGTAATTATTTTATTAAGAAAAATATCAAATAAATGATTTCAAAAATATTAAAATAAATACTATATGAACTAATTAAAATTCTCCACGAATTTTGTAGATTAACATGACATGTTATGAACCTATTAAATATTTTTTTTGAATATATTCTCTCTGTGTATTTTATTTAAATTCAAATAAATGAATAGTGTCAAAATTTACACTACATGTATTTCATAAAAATAACATATAATTAAATTTTTTAAAAATCACAAAAAAAATTTAATAAAATTTAATATATAAAATAATATGGTCTAGAAGGTTATAATGTTTCCAATTATGGTAAATTTATCACATATAAGTATGCATTTATAACAATTTAAAATTTTGAATATTATTACCACAAAAAAAATTAAATAAATTATATGAGGATAAATCAAATTGATAAGGTTTAAAATAATTTCCCAACATGTCTAAATTTTATTTTCTGATGATATTACAACACTATATTAACTCATATCCGAATTTGAGTCACATTGGAGGTTTTTAAGTGGGGTTTTATTTTACTATTAATTAATGTTATGAGGTTTCAAAATGTGCCACTCTCTTCTCTTATAAAAGGGAACCTCTTCCCTCTATTCTTCACACCATTTTGAGCATTCATGCTCAGAAAAACCTGGACCATTTCACTTCCACACTTTTCTTGAAACCTACTAGTGGTCCTGGTCTTCTTCCAAGACCAACTTTTGTGCCCTAAGAGGAGGTTAAAAGGAGGCGCATTGAAGAAGAGGTAATCTCTTCTACCAATTCTTTCAAGTTTCTTTATTCTTCTTCTTCCTCTTCTTTAGTTTTTTCATTATAAAGTAATAAAATCAGTATAACAAAGATATTGTTATTTTATTATAAATATGAAACAACCCTATTTCACCTTGTACCCATCCTACGAAAATTGAAATCATTGCGCGTGCGTACGTACGGAATACCATCTCCACACAGTGGTGTAATATGTTTTTCCACCACCACCATACTTGGATGGATATAATGGGGTAAATAATAACTATATATTTTTATTATAACCTGATACTAATTCTGAGATATTATATCATCCACTCTAATTCCATTCAATAATTATGGGAACGATATCATCGCTCGTGCGTATGAACGGATTACCGTCTTCACGACGCAATGAGATTCATTCTCGAAGTTAACCATTCAAGAATGACTATAAAGTATATATAATAAATAATCATGAAACTTATTACATATTAATGATATGGTATTTCTGTATATGTTATTTACTTACTTTCATTCAATTTACTAAGGAAACAGAAATAGCGTTCATGCGTACGTACAACCTACCGTCTCCATGAACGGTGTATTTCATTCCATTTATCAATCTATTACATATATGTATATTAGGAATATATATTATATATAAATCATGTTTTAAATTTTGAAAGTAATTAATCATGATCTTAATTAATCATATGAATAATTACAAGTCAAAACACGGAAGATAAATAAAAAAATTTCACCCAAAATGCTACGTTAACATGGAATTTCACAAATGAACGGGTAATATAAAGTCATAAGTGAATCATATATGATAACATAAATATTATTGTGGTTATGTTAAAAGTTAATAATATGTTTAAACCCACTATACAGGGGTCTCAGACACATATAGAATAAATTGGACATAAGTTAAGGGATAATTTTTTCAATTTCATTTTTATACGAGATTGCTTATACGTAAGTATTTACTGAGGATGGGTTCGTTCTCTCTTGGTGCTCTCGCGTCTTCCTCACCCTCTCATAGGGTTTCTCCTCCTTCGGCACTAGTTCTCCTCCTATTTCCCCTTTTCTTTGGTGCTCTCATGTCTCCCTCTCCTTCTTCTAGGGTTTCTCCTACTTCGGAGATGGTTCTCCCTCACTCTTCTCTGGTCTTAGATGCTCTCGCATCTCCCGCACCCTCTTATAGGGTTTGTCATCCTTCGGCGATGGTTCTCCCTCAATATGATGCGGATATCCTTGGTTTCTTTTACATGTGTTTCTTACTTGGCTTGTATGTGCCTCATTCTTTCTTTCGGTCTTGTTTATTTGCCCTGTTGAAGACACTTGGGTTCCTTTTCTTTTGCAACGATGACATCTTCTGCAAGGAGGTTCTTGGGATGCGATGCTGGTTGCCTGCTACGGATTCCTTAAATTGCCCTTAACACGGATCTGACCTCCTCTTTCTCTTCTTCTCTGCAGGTCGGATATGGAGCAGTGGTTTAAGGAGGTTTTGGGTTGTACGGTTCGACGGTCGATGGATCTCATGGCGTTGCTGGGTCGCTTGCTCCTGTTTTTTTGGTTCCCTATTTTATTTCGTATTTATTCCCCTTGTTCTCAATTGATGTGCGTTGGGTTAGTCTACGACAGTTGTTTGGTGATGGTTTCGTTTTGTGTTTTGTGTTTCTAGTTTATTTTGGTTCATGTTTTCTCTTGATGGTGGCCTTCGGTTTGTTCACGATTGTGTTATGTCGCTTATTTTTGTGGCTTGATGTGGTGTGATTACCCTGTATAGGCGGTGTGGTTGATTTTGTTTTGCTGGGGTATGATGATGAAAGGGTGTTTTTGTTTTACGGAGGCTTCGACTGATTTAGTTGGTGTTTTGAACTGCGACGACGACGACGATGCAGTCTTTTTTTGGCATCGACGGCTCCAGGTGATCCTTGGCATTGTTCTGACCAACAGTTACCTACTTTTATTTGCTCTAGATCTTGGTTTCCACCAATCTCTCCGAGATGGATATGTGTGGTGGGCTTCAAATATCGTTAGGATGTAAGTTTGAGCGGGCAGTTCCGGGAGGAAGACAATGTCGACAGCTTGATCCTCGGCAGTGAGGAGGGTTCAGCGCCGGTGATGAGGATGATGGTGGTTGGCAGTGACACGATAGATGGTGAATTGTGATGCTGGTTGAAAGGTGTTCAGAGTTTGGTGATGTTAATCCTTTTGAATTTTGAATTTTGGAAATTTTTGAGCGGTCTTTTGATTCTTGAATTTACAATGGGTGGGATATTGTAGTGGTTAAATTTGTAAACAAGTGGATTTGTGCGGGTTCACACTTACCCGTTAAAAGTTTCATCTCTAAATAAAAATATAGATGGATGGTAGTATTTACTGGGTTTATATTTGTCATCCACATCCATAATAATGTTTTTAATAAAGTGTTTAATATTCTTTCATCGTGTTTAATGTTATTTTTACCCATATTTGACTTTTACTTTGGGTTATGGAAGGAATATTTATTTTTTTACCATACATGGTAATTTTGAGTTTTCTGTTAAAAGTATGAGGAGAATGTTTTTAAATTATATACGACATGAATGGATTTTTACAGTTTCATAACACCTTATTTTCATGAAGCTTACTCTACGATATTTCATTACTATTTTCAAAAAAATCATTTCCATTAAAATTTAATGGAATTTTCTGAAAAGAAAATTATTTTGAAGAAGAAAAGATATTTTCCTCAAGAATTAATTTCAAGGGTTTTATCAAAACCATTTACCATCTATGATGAAATTATTTCATACGTTTATGTTTCAAGTATAATGTATCTATTATTTACATGGTTTCACATTTCTTATGATGAAATGATATCCATTTTTTTTATATGGATTATGTTATGATGGGATGATGTTTATAAAACCCATTTTATTCTTTGGGTTATGATGAATGATTTATTTTTATTTTGTGGCACACGTAAGAATGATTTCATTATGAGAAGGGTGGGACCTATATCTCCCTCCAATGCATTGGGTAAAGATTTATATCTCATGAGATAGACTTGGATGGAATGTCAGGTAAAATATGGTTCAGTAATACAGGGCTGGAATGACATGTAAACTCAGTTCAGTAATGGTCTTTGTCCACAATGATGGGATTGGAAGAAATGCCTTGGATACTATGGAAACCATATCATGTTCTTAATGGGTTTCCACAATTACTTTTTTTATTCCCAGGACATTTTATCATTATTAATGTTCCTTTGTGATTTATTTCTTATGTACTGTCAAGATTTATGTCATTGCTCTAGATTTTGATGCTTTATGTTCATGTTTTTTCGTTCAACTGTTTATGGATTGTTTTTATGTTATCAATGTTTACCCTTAGTGAGCATTTTAGATCACCCATTTTATGTTTCCTTTCCCCCAGGATATAAAGAAAGGTTTTAGGTAAGAAAACAAAAAGGGAAGATATTTATGGGAGATGTTGGAGATCTTTCACCATGATTAGAAGATTATGTTCCGAGTTTCCAAAGACACTACACTAATACAGTCTTTGGGCATCTGTTTTTGTCATGTATTAATTATTCCAAAAAAATAATGTAATGTCTATGTACGTCAAGCTTTATGTATTTATAGTTGGTATCAGAGTGAAAGATTAGTTAACGTTTGGAAACTAGGATGCGAAAAATTTAGTGAGAGCCCTAAATATATTTCTAGGATATGTTTAGGGATGTACCTAAGGTTTAGTATAACTCTAGGTTACAGTCCTAGACTTATGTTGTCAATCATGAATATACTATGGTGAACCTAAGGTTTCATGGATTAGAGAATGTGTGATAAGTTATACTTTTTATGATAATGTGGTTCCTTGTAATTTTAATTGTTTCTTAAATCATGGTTATTGGTTTTAGTCAATGGAGGGAACCATAAGGAATTGGGTCAACATTGAATCCAATGGAAAAATTGGTGACTATGAGCAACAAAATTGCATAATGCCTAGAAATAAAGACATTGTGATTTAGCCGAATCAGTCATCATGATATATGGTTAACAAGTTGAACTTTAGTGTTATTATTAATTCATTAAATAAGAGGAAGATGGACTTTTATGCATGTTCTCGTGGTGAGTAGCATAGAGAAAGGAATATTGAGATTTCTAAAGAAGGGAAGAAGAACCTTGATAAATACATTAAATGGAGAAGAAGATTTCATCTGTGTGGGGAGAAGGGTCATAAAGTGACAGGCTATTATGGAGTTCAATGTCTTATCTGTGGACAACATGGGCATTACCTAACTCAATGCCCTAACCTAGGAAGTTACATCTAAATCAAGGAAGGACTTATTCCATGACAATAATTGAATGGTATGGATAGACGTGTTTTTGTATTGGTATTCAAGAATGATTTTTTGAGGTAATTTTATGGTATATTGTAATATCTATGTATTTCTATATAGTGGTTTTCCATATGAATATGGTACTAGTAACCATGTTAAGTGATTGAAATATTTTTAGAAGGCAGATGATATGCGCATAATGAAGGGATAAGGAGAAAATAATACGTTTGATGTTATTAATGAGGTCATTAATGATATACGGACACAGTGATATCATGGTTTGAGTATATAAAATTTTTGGGATTTTGGTATGTGAAAAGAGTTAACTTTTGATAGCATTCATGTTTTCAGTAAGGTTCTATGGTAATTCATGTTTCAAGAGAATACATTATTAAGGTATTCACATGTTTGGAATGTGACCAACAAGATATATCTTATGATATATAGGAGATAGATGAAGGTATTCACATTCTCGGTAGATGACATTTCTAATAATAATTTTCTTTATACTATGATATTGGACAGAAGTATTTTCGATAAGCCTAAAGGTTGGAATGAATTAAGTTAGACATCAAATAGTTTTGTTTAAGGCAAGAAAATTGTCATATTATTTATGAAATGTTATAATAGTAATTTTTATTGAAAAGGGACAACCCGTAGGATGGGCGACAACCCATCGCATCGAAAAAGGATGTGGGAATTGAACCCACAAACGAAGTGAGATAAGCCTTTATTGCCTACCACTAACCTACAGGACGTCCCTGGTTCATATAAATTAATTTTAATTTATTAAGCGGTATGATAGATGTTGTATAAGTCAATTTTAAGAACAATATATGATTAATCTCATCATATATGGACTTATGTATATTTAATAACCAGTGCTAACCTTTTTGTGATAGATACATATGGAATGACCTATCATTCTATCGCATGATCTACTAATACTTCAAGAATAAAAAATTCAACTTCATTTCTTTAAATAAGAGATGAAGTGGGAATTGATCATTTAATGACCAATAATGATATTACACTAAAATCATGTAGGTATTTATCCTTATACAAAAAATTCCTCAACTTTAGGGAAATGATTTTGAAAACCAAAAATGTTGTCCTAGTACTCTCATATACGAAGAATCAAATGGTACCTTAGATCATAAAAAATTTATGGCTTTATGATTGTTGTCTTTTTTATAGCCATGTTATCTACCACTCTTTATCAGATCTTGATGGTTAGATTTCTCTTCCATATCCATGTTTTCACCTTTGTTCTCCTATGTTGAAACCTAGTGATGAGTTAATTTAGGTAACCATTACGTTTTTTACTTTACTTTATAAAATTATGTTTTAGTATTCCTTTATACGATGTGGGTTTCTATGAAATAAACATTCAAGTAGTAAATGATTTTTAACCCGGATGAATTTTGATAGTGAAATTCAATTTAAGGGTGGTAGAATGTAACACCCCAAGATTTTATGAGAAATATGATTTTTAATTTCTTTAATGTCTTGTGTTGTAAGCAACACCAAGATTAGATTGTGCTATAAGCAACACCGTATTAGCTTCTAGTATAAGAAAACACTATTCTTGGCTTGTGTTGCACGCAAGAGCGGCCTTTCTCAATAGCGTCTATTGTACGTAATATCGAGTTTCACTGAACAACAATATGTTGTTATAATATTATTATGAACTAGCCGTTATGAATAGTATTAACCACCTTTTGAATTTTATAACATTATAATTCATTTTAAACATTTTCTAGAATGAGGTATGAGAAAAAAATCAATTTTTCAAATAAAAGAAGTATTTTTCAAAAAATGTTGTTTTGCCGCCTTTTGATGGCGCACCCATTTTAAATCTAATTTTTGAAAAGTTTATAAGTTCAATTTAGAAAATAAACTTCTTCTTTTAAATTATGATATAAAAAATTACATTGGATAAAGTTGTGATATTTTTCTAACAACGTTCTTATTTTGATGAATAGTAAAAAACACGCTACATTTTATTTAAAAACAACTTTTTTCATCGAGATAATTTATATGGTTAAATTATAACAGTAAATTGTTTTAATGTATAAATAGAATATATTTTTACATTTAATATAATTTATTTCATTTTAATTTATTTTTCAATGAATTCATAGTGTAAATCAATTCAATCTTTTGCAATGTTTTAAACAAAAACCCATTTTTTCGACAATGGGATTTATTTTAAATTAATTACTGTAACTTTTTTGTTTTGAATTTGGAGAAATGGATTCCATATTTGAATTCAGTTGGTACAAATTATTTTAATAGGCCGCTTTATATTTTTGGGCATTATGAATAGTAAATATGGTAAATTTGATTTACCACAGTTAAAGGTAAATTAGGTAATTAACGGTGAAAATAATATTATAAAACTACCCTTACACTTATCTTAATATAATTAGATGATTTTATTTCATTATAAAATATACATGTGTTGAAATGGTATCTATTAGAAACCACTTTTATGTGATTAAGACAATTAATTTATTTTATTTAAATGAAAGTGAAATATATCTCACTCAAACTTTAATAATTAATTTTTTTTAATATCAGGTTATACAGAATATAAATTCAGTTATAAATACTCATTTGAAAGATAAAATATTTTTTTATCATGGTTTTTTATTTGTAAATTTTAAGATATATATAATTACCTTAATATCTTATACATTATTGATGCATAAATTATTTATTTAGTGAGAAATCAATAATATAGTTTTTATAAGAGTAATAATACCCATAAAAGGGCCAAAATCCGGAACAAAACTTATTAGTCATGTACATATGAACCATAATCATCCAATGGTCGAATTGTTGACCATTTGGATCTTTATGAAAGCGATTATTACTTTTATAGTTCTTTATTTTAAACGATGTCAAAGTTGTCAGCTTCATAGTTTAATAAATATATCATTTTAAAAGTTGGGAGTTTTAGAAGATAAATTCGAATAAAATGAATATTATGAAATCTATTAGATTTATATTTATCGTAGTATTTTATTTTTAATTTTTATGCAACATATAAATATATTAAATAATTATACAAAAATTTTGCGGTAATTATTTTATTAAGAGAAATATCAAATAAATGGTTTTATAAATATTAAAATAAATATTATATGAACTAATTAACATGATCCACAAATTTTCTAGAGTAATATGAAATATGAATAACCTATTATATATTTTGGATCGGATATATTTTCTGTGTGTATTTTAATTAAAGTCAAATAATGAGTAGTGCCAAAATTTACACTATTGGTATTTTATTAAAATAACTCATTATTTAATTATTTAAAAATCAAAAAAATATTTAAAAAAATTGAAAATTGAAAATTATATGGTCGAAAAGGTGATAATGTATCCAACTATGAGAAATTGACCACATATAAGTATGTATTCATAACAAATAAAAAGTCAGAATATTGTTAACAGAAATAAGACTAAATAAATTAAATAAGGATAAATCAAATTGATAAAGTTTAAAATAATTTCCAAACATGTCTAAATTTGATTATATGATGAGATTACAACTTTATATTACCTCATATTCTAATTTGAGTCACTTTGGATGTTTTTTAGCAGGGTTTTACTGTATTATTAATTAATATACTGAGGTTTCCAAAAGTGCCCCTCTCTTCTCTTATAAAAGGGCACCTCATTCCTCTTCTCTTCACACAATTTTGAGCCTTAAATATCGGCCAAACCCTATCCATTCCACTTCTACACATACCTAAAACATACTATAGGTCATGTTATTCTTCCAAGACCAACTTTTTTTCCCAAAGAGAAGGTTAAAGGGTGGCGCGTCGAAGAAGAGGTAATCTCTTCTACCAAATTTGTCAGGTTTATTTATTCTTCTACTTCATCTTCATTAGTTGTTTAATTATAATGTAATAACACCATCATAACTAATATACTGTTATGTTATTATAAATATGAAACAACCCTATTTCACATTCTACCCATCCTATGAAAAATGAAATCACCGCGCGTGTGAACGTACGGAATACCGTCTCCACGCTGTCATGTAATATATTTTTCCACAACCACCTTACTTGGATGGGTATAATGGTGTAAAGAATAACTATATATGGTTATTATAACATGATACTAATTCTAATATATTATATCATCCACTATAATTCCATTCAATAATTATGGGAATGCTATCTTTGCTTGTGCGTATGAACGGATTACCATCTCCACGACGCGATGAGATTCATTATCCAAGATAACCATTCAAGAATGAATATAAAGTGAATATAATAAATAATCATGAAATATATGACATATTAATGATACTGGATTAATATATATGTTATGTAAATACTTCCATTCAGTTTAATAAGGAAACAAAAACAACGTTCATGCGTACGTACGACATACCGTCTCCATGAACAATGTATTTTTTTCATTTATCAACCTATTATATATATATGTATATTATGAATATATATTATATATAAATAATTTTTTACATTATTTAAGTATGTAATAATGATCTAATTAATCATATATATAATTACAAGTCAAAACACGGATGATAAATGAAATGATTTCACCCAAAATGCTACTTTAATATGGAATTGACAAATGAACAGGTACTATAAAGTTGTATATGAATCATATATGATAACATAAATATTATTGTGGTTCTATTAAAACTTAATAATATGTTTAAACCCACTATACAGGTGTATTGTACACATAGAGAAGCAATTGGACATAAGTTAGGGGATAATTTTGCAATCTCATTTTTATCTGAGATTGCTTATACATATGTATTTACTGGGGTTATATTTGTCATCCATGTCCATAAAAATGTTTTTCATAAAGTGTTTAATATTCTTACATGTATGTTTAAAGTCATGTTTACCCCTCTTTGACTTTTACTTTGTGTTATGGAAGGAATTTTTCTTTTGTTTACCATACATGGAACTTTTTGACTTTTTTTGTTAAAAGTACGAGGGGAATGTTTATTTAACATATACGGAATGAATGGAATTTTACTATTTCATAATGCCTTTTTTTTAGAATCTTACTCGAAAATATTTCAAAACTAATTTCAAAAAAAATCTGTTTCTTTTAAAACTTCAAGGCATTTTGTGAAAAGAAAATGATTTTGAAGAAGAAAAGATATATTCCTCCATAATTCATTTCAAGTGTTTTATCAAAACCATTTTCCATCTAAGATGACATTATTTCATATGTGTATGTTTAAAGTATAATTTCTCAGTGATTTACATAGTTTAAATTTTCTTATGATGAAATCATACCCAATTGTTTTATATTAATTATGTTATGATGGGATGATGTTTATGAAACCTATTTTATTATTTGGGTTATGATGAATGATTTATGTTTATTTTGTGGAACACGTAAGAATGATTACATTATGTGATGTGTGGGACCTATATCTCCATCAAATTCATTGGTTAAAGATTTATATATCATGAGATAGACATGGCTATAATGACAAGTAAAATCTGGTTCAGTAATACAGGGCTAGAAAAGCATGTAAACAAAGTTCAGTAATAGACTTTGTCCACTATGATGGTCTTGGAAAAATTCCTTGGCTACTATGGAAATCATATCATGTGCATAATGGTTTTCCAAAATTAAATGTTTTTTCCCATGACATTTTATCATTATTAATGTTCCCTTATGATCTATTCCTTTTGTAATGTCAAGATTTATGTCATTGCTCAAGATTTTGATACTTTATGTTAATATTTTTACGTTCAAATGTTAATGGATTGTTTTTATGTTCTCAATGTTTACCCTTACTGAGAATTTGAGCTCCCCCTTTTTATTTGTTCTTTTCCCTAGGATATAAAGAAAGGTTTTAGGTATGAAAACAAAAAGGGAAGATATTTATGGGAGATGTTGGAGATCTTTCACCACGATTAGAATATTATGTTCCGAGTATCTAAAGACACTAAACTAATACAGTCATTGGGCATCTGTTTTTTCATGTATTAAGTATTCTTTAAAATTAATGCAATGTCTATGTATGTCAATATTTTGGTCTTTACAGTTGGTATCAGAGTGAAGGTTTAATTAACCTTTGGAAACTAGGAGGCTAAAACATTCCTGAGAGACCAAGATATATTTCTAAGTTATGCATAGAGATATACCTAAGGTTTAATATGAATATAAGTTATAGTCCTAGAATTATGTTGAAGACCATGAATAAATTAGGGTGAACCTAAGGTGTCATGGATTAAAGAATTTGTGATAATTTATACTTTTTATGATTACGTGGTTCCCCATTATTTTAACAATTTATTACACCATGGTTTTTGGTTTTAGTCAATGGAAGGAACCAGAAGGAATTGGGTCAACATTGAATGCAATGGTAAAATTGGTGATTATGAGTAACGAAATTGCGTAATTCCTAAAACGAAAGACATTGTGATTATGTCGAATCAGTCATCACGATATATGATTAAAAAGGCGAACTTTAGTGGTATTCCTAATTCATCAAATAAGAGGAACATGGACTTTTATTCATGTTTTCATAGTGAGGAGAATAGAGAAAGGAAGATTGAGATTTGTAAAGAATGGAAGATGAAAATTGATGAATACATTAGCTAGTGGGGAAGATGTTACCTGTGTGGGGGGAAGGGTCATAGAGTGACAGACTCTTATGGATTTCAATGTCTTATCTGTGGAGAACATGGGAATTAGCCAACTCAATGCCCTGACCTAAGAGGTTACTTCTAAATCAAGGAAGGACATATTCGTTTAAAATAATTGAAGGGGATGGATTGAAGTGTTTATATATTTGTAATCAAGAATAATGTTGTTGAGGTAATTTTATGGTATATCTGAATATCTATGTATTGGTCCATTGTGGTTTTCCAAATGAATATGGTATAGGTAACCATGAAAAGTGATTGAAATATTTTTGGAAAGCAGATGATATGAAAATAATGAAGGGATAAAGAGAAAATAATATTTTTGATGTTAATAATTAGCTCATTACTGATATAAGGAAAAACTAATATCATGGTTTGAGAAGATAGAATTTTTATGATTTTGGTATATGGAAAGAGTTAACTTTTGACAATATTAATGTTTTCAGTATAGTTCTATGGTAATTCATGTTTCAAGAGAATACATTATTAAGGTATTAACATGTTTATAATGTGACCAATAAGATATATCTTATGATATATGGGAGATAGATGAGGGTATTCACATGCTCGGTAGAGGAAATTTATAATAATTGTTTTCTTTATACTATGAGAGTGGACAGAAGTATTTTCGATAAGAATTAATGACGGAATGGATTAAGTTTGACATCAGATAGTTTTGTTTAAGGCTAGAACTTTTTGATATTATTTATGAAAAGTTATAATAGTAAATTTTTTGAAATAAGACAACCCGTAGGATAGGTGACAACTCGTTGCGTCAGACAAGGATGTGGGAATCGAACCCACAACCGAAGTTCGATAGGCCTTTACCGCCTACCACCAGCCTACAAGAAGTCCATGGTTCATACAAATTAATTTTATTTTATCAAGCGGTATGATTGATGAAGTATAATTCGATTTTAGGAACCATATATGATTAATCTCAACATAGATGGACTTATGTATATTTAATAACTTGTGGTATCCTTTTTGTGATAGAGACAAATTTAATGACCTATCATTCTATCAGATGATCTACTAACACTTCATGAATTAAAAAATTAACTTAATTTCTTAAAATAAGTTATGAAGTGGAAATTGTTAATGGAATTACCAACAATGATATTAAACTAAAATCATGTATGTATTTCTCCTTATGAAAAAAATTCATCAAGTTTAGGGAAATGATTTTGAAAAAAAAATGTTTTTCTAGTAATCTCATATTCGATGAATCAAATGGTACCTTAGATCATCAAAAATTTATGGCTTTTTTATTGTTGTCTTTTTCATAACAATTTTCTCTACCACTCTCCATCAGATCTTGATGGTTAGATTTCTCTTCCATATCCATGTTTTACTTATGTTCCCTTATGTGGAAACCCAGTGATGAGTTAATTTGGGTAACCGTTAAGTTTCATAATTTACTTTTTAAAATATTGTTTTAATATTAATTTTATGATGTGGGTTTCTATGAAAGAAACTTCCATGTAGTAAATGATTTATAACCCTGAAAATTTGGAGGGCGAAATTCATTTTAAGGTGGGTAGAATGTAACACCACAAGATTTTATGAGAAATATTATTTTTAATTTCATTGATGTCTTGTGTTGTACGCTAAACCAAGATTATATTGTGCTATATGTAACACCATAGTAGCTTGACGTATAATAAAACACTATTATGGCCTTGTGTTGCACGCAAGAGTGACCTTCCTCAATAGCGTGTGTTGTATGCAATACCGAGTTTCACTAAACAATGATATATTGCTATAATATTATTATGAAATAGCCATTATGAATATTATTAACTTAATTTTGAATTTATAACATTATAATTCATCTTACACATTTTCTAGAATGAGGTATGAGAACAAAATCAAATTTTCGGATAAAAGAAGTATTTTTAAAAAAATGCAGTTTTGCTGCCTTTTGATGGCGCGCCCATTTTAAATCTAATTTTTGAAAAGTTTATAAGTTCAATTTTACAAAATGAACTTCTTATTTTGAATTAGGATATAATAATTTACATTTCATAAAGTTTTGATATTTTTCTGACAACGTTTTTATTTTAATGAATAGGAAAAACGCGCTAAATTTTACATACAAAAAACTTTTTTCGTCAAGATAATTTATATGGTTAAATTATAATAGTAATTTTTTTTAAATTATAAATAGAATATATTTTTACCATTTAGTATAATTTATGTCATTATCATTTATTTTACATGGAATTCGAAAGTTAAATCAATTCAATCTTTTGCAATGTCTTAATCAAAAACCAGTTTTTTTCGACAACAGGATTAATTTTAAATTAATTACTACAATTTTAGTGTTTTGAATTTGAAAAAATAGATTCTATATTTGGAATCAGTAGGTCCAAATTATGTTAATAGGATACTTTTTATTTTTTGGCATTATGAATAGTAACTACGGTAAATTTTATTTACCACAATTAAAGGTAAATTAGGTAATTAAGGATAAAAATAATACTATAAAATTATCCTAAAACTTGTCTTAATATAATTGGATGATTATATTTCGTCATAAAATATACATGGGTAGAAATGGTATCTATTAGAAACCACTTGTAAGCGATTAAGTCCTTTAATTAATTTTATTTAAATGAATGTGAAATATGTCTCACTCAAACTTTAATAATGAAATTATATTTAATATAAGGTTATACTGAATATAAATTCAGTTATAGATAATCATTTGAAAGATAAAATGTTTTTATTTATCATGGTAATTTATTTGTAATTTTTAATAAATATATAATTACTTTAATAGCTTATACATTAATGATGCATAAATTATTTATTTAATGAAAAATCAATAATATAGTTTTAATTAGACTAATAATACCCATAAAAGGACCAAAATCCAGACCAAAACTTATTGGTCATGTACATACGAACCATAATCGTCCAAAAATAGATTTGTTGACCATTTGGAGCTTTATAAAAGAGATTATGACTTTTATAGTTTTTTACTTTAAATGATGTCAAAGTTGTCACCTTCATAATTTAATAAATATATCATTTTAAAAGTTTTGTGTTTTATAAGATAAATTCGACTAAAAGTCATATTATAAAATCTATTAGATTTATATTCATCATAGAATTTTATTTGTAATTTTTATGAAACAAATAAGAATATTAAATAATTATACAAAAATGTTGTATTAATTATTTTATTAAGAGAAACATAAAAAAATTGGTTTAAAAATATAAAAATAAACATTATATGGACTATTTAACATGCTCCATTAATTTTCTAGATTAATATGACATGTTATGAACCTATTGAATATTTTTTTTCGAATATATTCTCTATGTGTATTTTATTTAAATTCAAATAAATGAATAGTTTTATAATTTACACTGTTGTTATTTTATTAAAATAACATATTATTAAAATATTTAAAAATCACAAAAAAATTTAAAAAAATTTAAAATTTTATGGTATAAAAGGTTATAAAGTATCCAATTATGGAAAATTTACCACATATAAGTATGTATTTATAATAGTTTAAAAATTTTAATATTAATACCACAAATAAAATTAAATAAATTAAATAAGGATAAATCAAATTGATAAGGTTTAAAATAGTTTCCCAAAATGTATAAATTTGATTGGTTGATGATATTACAACCATATATCATCTCATATCCGAATTTTAGTCACTTTGGAAGTTTTTATGTGGGGTTTTATTTTATTAATAATTAATATTTTGTGGTTTCCAAAAGTACCCCTCTCTTCTCTTATAAAAGGGAACCTCATCCCTCTTATTTTCACACCATTTTTTGCCTTCAAGCTCGGATGAACCCTGTCGATTTCACATACCCACATCCTTAGAAATATACTATAGGTCCTGGTCTTCTTCCAAGACCAACTTTAGTGCCCTAAGAGGAGGTTAACAGGAGACGCGTTGAAGAAGATATAATCTCTTCTACCAATTCTTTCAAGTTTCTTTATTGTTATACATCCTCTTCTTTAGTTGTTTCATTATAAAGTAATAAAATAAGTATAAATAATATACTGAAATGTTATTACAAATATGAAACAACCATATTTCACATTCTACCTATCCTACAAAAAATGAAATCACTGAGCGTGCGTACATACGGAATACTGTCTCCACGCCTTAGTGTAATATGTTTTTCCACCACCACCTTACTTGGATGGGTATAATGGTGTAAAGAATAACTATATCTAGTTATTATAAAATTATACTAATTCTGAGATATTATATCATCCAGTCTAATTCCATTTAATAATTATGGGAACGATATCATCGCTCGTGCTTAGGTATGGATTACCGTCTCCACGACGTGATGAGATTCATTCTCCAAGTTAACCAGTAAAGATTGATTATAAAGTATATATAATAAATAATCATGAAATATATGACATATTAATGATAATGGATTTATTTATATGTTATTTACTTACTTCCATTCAATTTAATAAGGAAACAAAAATCGCGTTCATGCGTACGTACGACCTACCATCTCCATGAACTATGTATTTATTTCCATTTATCGATATATTATATATATGTGTATATTCTGAATATATTTTATATATAAATAATTTTATACATTCTGAGAGTATGTAATCATGATCTAAGTAATCATATGAATAATTACAAGTCAAAACACGGACGATAAATGAAACGATTTTACCTAAAACGCAACTTTAACATGGAATTAACAAATGAACTGGTAATATAAACTAATAAGTGAATCATATATGATAACATAAATATTATTATGGTTCTATTAAATGTTAATCATATGTTTAAACCCCCTATACAGGGGTCTCATACACATACAAAAAAATTGGACATAAGGTAAGGGATAATTTTGCAATCTCATTTTTATCTGAGATTGCTTATACGTAAGTATTTACTGGGGTTATATTTTTCATCCATGTCCAAAAAAATGTTTTTCATAAAGTGTTTAATATTCTTCCATGTATGTTTAAAGTCATGTTTACCCATCTTAAAATTTTTCCTTCTGTTATGGAAGGAATTTTTCATTTGTTTAACATATGTGGTACGTTTTGACTTTTCCATTAAAAGTACGAGGAGAATGTTATTTTAACTTATACGGTATGAACAGATTTTTACAATTTCATAATTCATTATTTTTATGAAGCTTACTCTACAATATTTAATGACTATTTTCAAAAAATCTACTTCTTTTAAAATTTCATGGAATTTTGTGAAAGGAAATTAATTTTGAAGAAGAATTGATAATTTCCTAAAGAATTCATTTCAAGTGTTTTATGAAAAACAATTTCCATATAAGATGACATTGTTTCATATGTGTACGTTTCAAGTATAATGTCTATATGATTTACATGGTGTCACTTTTCTTATGATGAAATGATATCCATCAGTTTTATATGGATTATGTTATAATGAGATAATTTTTATGAAACCCAATTTATTCTTTGGGTTATGATGAATGATTTATGTTTATTTTGTGGCACACATTTGAATGATTTCATTTTGAGATGTGTGGGACCTATATCACCCTCTAATTCATTGGTTAAAGATTTATATATCATTAGATAGACATAGATGGAACGACATGTAAATTCTGGTTCAGTAATACAGGGATGGAACAATATGTAAACTCAGTCCAGTAATGGACTTTGTGCAATATGATGGTCTTGGAAGAAATGCCTTGGCTAATATGGAAATCATATCATGTGCTTAATGGTTTTCCACAATTACATGTCTTATTCCCATGCCATTTTATCATGATTAATGTTACTTTTTGATCTATTACGTGTGTACTGTCAAGATTTATGTCATTACTCATGATTTTGATGTTTTATGTTCATGTTTTTACATTCAAATGTTTATGGATTGTTTTTATGTTCTCAATGTTTACCCTTACTGAGCATTTGAGGTCACTTTTTTTATGTTTTCTTTTCCACAATATATAAAGAAAGGTTTCAGGTAAGGAAACAAAAAGGGAAGAAATTTATGGGAGATGTTAGAGATCTTTCACCATGATTATAAGATTATGTTCCGAGTTCACAAAGACACTAAACTAATACACCCTTGGGAATCTGTTTTTCTCATGTATTAAGTATTCTTCAAAATTAATGTAATGTCTTTGTATATCAAGCTTTGGGTCTTTACAACCTTTGATCTCCATGAATGGTTTATTCAATTATATATAACTATAAATATGGTTTACTCTCTCTATATATATAATAAATATACATATGATATTTAAGTAATGATTATTATTATATAGGGTAAGTAATTATTATCAATGTATGAGTACCAAAAATATCAAATCAAAATTTATTCAAAAAACAGAGCAGTTATTATCCAAAACATGAAATTAACAAGGAATTGTTAATAAATGAGTAATAAAAGAACATAAGTAAATCATGTATGGAATTATATAAGAATTTTTAGTTCTTAAATATATGGATAATAATCATATATTTAATATAAATTTTTTTATGATTAATAAGTAATTCGGGACTTATAGTAATGGATTTCCATCTAACATTCATTTCATATGTGAAAAATTTCATATTTAATAGATAGTTCGGTTATGTTGTGTATATTGTAACAAAGAATATATTTTATTATTCTACTACTTACAATTTTTTCAATTTACATTTCCATTTTATGATCTCTTTATAATGGGGTTTGTGGTTCAAATTCTATCTTTGTGGTAAGGTATTTTGTCTCGATTTTCCTTCTTTGAGGCATAAGTTATGTTGTGCACCTATATTCTTTTATGAGGTTAATATACTTAATCGTGACTTGTTATATCATGAATATCCTTAATTGTATGAAATTATATGTTTAATTTAATTATTTCCCTTCATGGGGCTTATCTTTCAAAGATACCAAAGTGGTAATGATTTAATGTTACAATCTAATAATTTATTAAGTTTTTTTTTATTATTTTTAAGAAAATAAAATATTATGATACATGTATCAAGAAAATCATTAGTTTTATTCACCCCTAGTTATTCAGGATATTTTCATGTAGTATAACCATTCCCAATATATTTTTATTAATCTAATTTATTTTTTGTTAATAAAAACTGATTTTATTTCTCTCTTAATCCATAAATAATTTTTCTTCCAAAACCTTGTTTTCTAAAAATGTTTTCAGAAATGATTTTATAATTCACCAATGTTTTTTAAAATATATTTTTACCCATTATTTAATTTTTTGATGGAGTTTTTGAAAATAATCTTGACATATTTTTCAAAACAATGCATGTTTGTATTATACCAAACATGCGAAAGGAATATTTTTTTTACATATATGTCTCGAATGAAACATCCAAAAAACATGAATATTATTCTCATTGAATCCTAAATTATATGTTTTAAAGTTTAATTTCAAATGAAAATAGATTAATTTTTTTTAAATGTTTATTTCCATGGGAATGTTTATTTTCCTTAAGAAATGTTTTAATTGTTAAATTCAAATTATTTTCCATGTAATATGAAATCTATTGATGTAAGAGATTCCTTACTAGTGATATCCTCCAAGGATACCATTATTATTATTTCTATGAATGGTTAATCTTTGTGATGGCATGATGTTTATGAATATCATTTCTCTTTAATGGGTTATACCGTGATTTAACTATTATGAAACCAACTTGTTTTTACATAGATTAAACCATTATAGAAAACTTTTGGAACCTTATTCATTTTCCATGGGTTATTCTATAAATATGAAAATATGATGAAACATATCTATTTTCTAAAGGTTATGATATGATGAGATGTCTTTATCACCTATTTCGTTTCATTGGTTATGATAAGATGATTTTTTATGACCTTGGGGAATAGATATGCACAATTTTCATTATGTGATTCGTGGGAACTATATCTCCTTCCAATACATTGGGTAATGATAAATTTTCTTTTATCTCTAAGGGTACATGGGTGGTTATTCCAAGACAAACAATGAGGGTATATAGGTTGTTAGCCCAAGCACCAAATGTAGGGTACATGGGTGGTTATACTAAGCCCAGAAGAGTGTACACTGGAGGTCTTATCAAGACCAATATACGTATAGGGGCGGTTAGCCCAATCCTAACAAGATATAAATTTCCTGGTTTGTATTATTTATATATGATTTTATATAGTTATTGTTATTCCATAAATCTATGTATTATGAAAATGTTATTCTCTCATCAATCATGTACGTCGATTACATTATGATTCATGTCATATGAGCCACCAATAATTATTCCATGACCCATGTATATGATATAAGATTGGTTGGGTATGAACATTGTATATTATTTTCATTATAATTTATAATTATTCTTTACATTTGATTTCATAAAATCAGAGATTGATATCAATTTTGTATGTATTTACAATGAATCTGAGCTCACCATTTATTATGTTTCATCTCACTATGTTATGGATAAAAGTTATAAGAATGGTATTTCTATGAAGAGTAATAAATGAGATGAATTTTTTAAGAAATAGTGAAGATATTTCAATAGATTAAAATATTTTTTCCTTATTTCCAATACAACTGAACCATTATGGTCCTCAGGAGTGTGTTTTTTTAAAGTAATTTATATTCATCTAAAAATATATTATATCTATGTATGAGTATTATTGGTCTCTATATTTGGTTTAATAGGTAGGTTTTGTTTACATTTCAAAACTAGGATGAGAAAACCATAGGGCGATCCGAGGTGATTTTTCTAAGGATAAGTCTATGTGTAATTCAATGTATTGAAAATGTCCTCAAAATTTGGTAAAGGATAGAGTGATTAGTTTCCACAAATGTAAGTCCATTTTGGATACTATAAGTGAATGTAAAATATATGTACCTAAGTTTATCTACCAAAAAAACTATATCAAGATAGACTTTATTAAGAACTAGTTCACAACAACGGGGCTTTCTATACACCTAGTATGAAAATCCTAAGTGGAGTCCATTATAAATTCAAAAGATCCATACAAACCATTATGAAGGACTTAATTATACGATAACAATGAATAACTTATGATAAACCCATGGTGTCATATATTAATGGAGATTTCATGATTTTGACATCCTGTAATTGATTTTTAGGATTATACGGGTCCCTACTATGATTAGTGTCACTCAAACTATACTAATTGTTTTATTCAATGGATAGAACTAAAAATAACAATGTTAATGTTTAGTGTGATGTAAAATGAAAAGATTTTATACCCAATCAACAAAATATTATGGAGGATGCAATGAAAAATATTTTTTCTATTCCCACATAACATTATCAAGATTTGAATCATGTGATACTTCCTAGAAAACCAAAAAGTGAAAACAATATTTTGGTGAGTCCTACATGAGGAGATGTCTAAATTCCATCATTATGTATTCTGATCCGATAGTTAGTTGACAACTTTTCAATACCAATGAAAATAAATATTCTGTTATCTAGCGTTTAGAAAAAGAAAAATTCATTTTGTCTATATATAGTTTGGAGTTTATGTGGATCAATGTTTGAATATTATCTATAATATTAGTCAAGAGTGGGTAATTGACTATATGAAATGGGATGACTTTAAGAAGATATTTTTAGAATGTAATTCCCCCATATTCTACAAAAAAGGCCGGATAATAAATTTTTCGATATCAACAAAATGTATAGTGAATCTATTGGTTCCTAAAATCTAATTTTAGACTATTTTCACGGAATTTTTCATCTTTAATCATTTGTCTAGAAATAAAAATCAATCGATTATTTACTATATTTGGACCAAGTATTCGAATGGAATTAGCTACAATAGTATATAGTAGCTTGTAAGACTTCATTCAAAGTCCATTAAAGGTTGAAATGGAAATTATAAATTCCATAAAGTTTTGTGGATTTGATAGGAAAAGGAGAATCAAGTCCATGAGAACACAAATAAATCACATTTGTATAGAAATTTTAGTCTCCTACATGCCATAATTGTGGAATGTATAAATCATGTAAATTATAGAATGGATCAAGAGGGTGTTATAAGTTTGGGAAGCATTCACATAAAGAAAAAGAATGTAGAAATGATCTCAAGAGGTCAATCAATGAAATTACTGGGGAGAGATATAGATAGAATGTACAAAAAAACTCTCTAATGTATCTTGTGCAAGTATCTAGGAATTTTGATAATAAATTCCACAATCCGAGGGGTAATGTAGATGATAATCTTAAAATTACTATAAATAAAATGGAAAAAAGGGAATTATTATGAAATAACAAATGATAATGTGAATTATGATAACGAGGGAACAATAATCCTCCCCATGATATTTTGGAATTTCATATTTCTTTTTTATAGATGAAACATTTGAAAATCATATCACACATAATTTACAGGACTTTCATGGGTTTAAATCCCTCTATATGGATTATAGAATAATTAAACTAGTGTTGATATTATATTGGTTCAAGGATCAAAACAATATTCTAATGAACTTTTTTTATATAATATGAGATCATATATATGGAAAGAAATGTGAATTAACTATTTGAAGAGATTATTTACCCATTTAATAATTATTTAAAAGGTATTGATACCATGATTGGTTTATAAATTTATGGTTTATCATAATTTCAAATCCATTAATGACCCTTTTGAGGTTTTATTTGATGGTATTTGGTTAATATTGAAAATTTATTAGTAGAAATTTGTGTAAATACAACCCTTTTGTTTTACATATCATTTAGAGAAAATTTTACTAAATAAGGAATTCCATTACACACAATGGTAATATGATAAAATTTACTAGTAACCCTTAGGGTTTATCTTATCATTCATGATGAGGTGATTATGGGTTGTAGTAAATAACCTTATAAACTCAGCAATCATCAATTCTATCAGAGAAGAAGTGTCTCTTGATCAGCTTTCTAGAATATAAATTAAGGATATGAAAAGGTTATACAAATTAAAACATTCCATTATATCTTATCGTGATCCATGGTTTACCTTGATGGTTTATACAATCCTTCTTCAAGGTCTAGATATAGAGTTGAGGTTCTACACTATGAGAATAATTCAATCCCTTGAGGATATGTTAAAATCTGATTAAATGGATTTAAAATGTTGTTGGGACCACACCATAAATCAGTTGAGTTTCCATAAATTAATAATGTTAACTTGAGAATTTAGATTGATCCTTATGAAACCCTTTATATATACTCTATTTAAGTTACTGATATAATGCTATTGAGACCTAAGCTAGTAGATGAAATGGAACTGAAGGACATTTCCATTCAACAACACATAAGAGTAGAATATTGTCAAAGGAAATATTATAATTATAACTGTTATTGTGATCTATAATATAATTTTGGTGATGTTTCATTTTTAAAAATTACTATGTGGATGAAATCATGGAAAACTAATCCCTTGACATATCATTCCCATTAAAATAGTGGATTCTTATCTTGATAACACGTTATCATTTGGTGCTTCTATTGAAACATTGCAATGTTCATGATGTGTTCCACATATCACTCATGAGGAATTAAATACTTTATCTATCACATTTATGGAACATTGATGCCATGTCATTAGAGAATGATAATTTTTACGAGGAACCACTAGTATAGATTATAGATAAAATAGATAATGTTTTATGAAAAAAGAAGAATACCATAGATAATGTTTTGTGGAGAAACAAACATAAAAAATCCATGTGGTTACCTGAGGATAAAATGATGTTGAAATATCCATAGTTTTATGTACCAAAGTAAAACAAATTAGGGGGAAATTCATTTTAACAGGGTTAAAATGTAACACCCCGAGAATCTATGAAATATTTTTTCCAGCTAATTTAATCTTTTGATATTTTACATTAAATTAAACACTAAATTTATCTAATTTTACAATCAATAATGATTATAGATTGCATTACATGATGTACTATGTTTGTCTTGGATTTCATGCAACAGCATGTATATCATGTGTTATACTTAACACCTTGTTTATAAGAAACACGATATACTATTAAAATATTATTATATAATATTATAGTTAACACCCAGAATTTTGAATGAAATGTATAAATTTTCTTAATTAAATTATGATAATATATGATGTACACATGTATATAAAATTTATTCATTTGATCACAATTTATTAAAAATAAAAAAAATACTATTTGAAAATAATGAAATTATTTTAAAAAAACTACTTTTATGCGTATAAATTTGTTTTACATCAATAAATTAAGAAAATAATATTATTATTTTTATAGAATATCAATTATATATTCTATATATATTTTAACATTCATCTAATGTGCTTCCTAGATAAGATATAAGAATTAATCCAAATTTATGATTAAAACATTATTTTCTAAAAAACATTATTTCACGTTTGCTCAACTAATTTAATGTTAATTTTTAAGACTTTTAGAAAAATTACTTTAAAATTTAACTAGACCTTTTTAATTTGAATTTCAAAATAATATTATGGTTAATTTGATTATAAAATGTATGAATATTTTGATTAGTAGTGAAAAATTATGAATTTTAATTAGAAATCACCTTGTAGTTTAAATAATTTATATTTTAAAGTTATATTATTTAAAATTTTATATAAAATTAGATCATTTTAATATCAATTAATCTAGTTTTTTTATTTTTACTCATTTTTATTTTGAATTTTTTTATATAAATTTTTTAAACACTTGACTATTTTCCCTTTTAAAACCCACTTTCTCATCATGTCTGTATATTTTAAATTAAAATTTTCAAATGATATGAATTAAATTTGAATAAATGGATTTAATTTTAATAATAATAATAATTTTAATTTCTAATTAGGTCAACATAATTTTTGACTAAAATTAACACTGAAAACAATAAAAGTTAGTTACTATTAATAAGGTAAATATAGATTTACCAATGGGTAAAACTAAGAATATAATTTATAAATAACTTATAAACGCATACAATAACCATTTTATTGGGTTATTTCTACCATATGTCTTCTCAGTTTGTGAATGGACCATTTTGGTGGATTTTTTTATGATAAATATTTTGGAATAATTGAATTGTTTCAAAAAAGTAATGGTGTGCAACTCACCTAACTTATAAAAGGATAACCGAATTCTAATATTCCTAAAAAAATAAATGTACATTGTTTTGGAAAATCCAAAACCAAATAAAATACCAAAATATCCCCTATCACCCTAGAAACATTAATTTAATGATAATTTCATCTTATGAATTAATTTGTTTCCAACCGAAGGATAATATCCAAAGAAAACATAACATTCATCAACCGAATTTTTTTAATTTCATATACACATCCAAAAATTATTTTTATTACATTATTATATAATAACCTCAGTATATTATATATACTTAAAAGTTTATATGATATATTCATGACCAACAACTATCTCTAATTCAATCAAATTGGTTATAAAATCACAATTTAGGTGTACGGAAGACTACCTCCTCATGAACTAAAGTCAATCATTTTTCAATTTACACCACTCAATTCAAGACACAATAATGAATTTCAAATTTATATGTTAATTTTATAATATTATATATATTCTTGAAATATTATTTCAGACATACCTTCAATCTTTTCAATTTTGGGAATACAAGAACATTGCTCATGTGTATGGTAGTATACCACCTCACAAAGTGATGTGCTTCACTCATTATTTACATTGAATGTATTAAGGATATTTTTTATTAAAATAAGTTTAAAATATTTCTTAATTTTTTTATTTAATTCAAATATATCATTAAAATTTATATTTCAATTCTATAATTAAATATAATTAACACTCATGCATTCATATTCCTACCATATATTTGAACAGTGTATTTTATTTTTTATAACTAAATTTTATGGAATAATATAAATAAATGTCTACTAAATATTAAATATATGTATATAATCATCATTATTCTGGAGGAGATGAAACCATTATCAATGTAAGAGGAAAAAAATTAACCAATCAAAACATATATGAAAAAACAAAGAGGTTTTTACCTAAAATTTAAATTTGACATGGAATTGTTAATAAATGGGTAATAAAAGAAAATAATTAAATTATATATGGTACGATTTACGTAATTATGGTACATTAATATAGGTACAATAAACTTAAATCAATTATATTTGATATTTGAGATAGTATGAATGATGTCGAGACATATTGTATGGGATTTTATTCTAACTTTTATTTTCAATTAGACAAATTTTATATTCACCACATGTTTCTTTATGTGGTGTAAATATATCCCATATTTTTTGATTCTTATAATTAACATTATTTTTATTTACATGTCCATTTTATTATAAATCTTTTTTGGGGATTATGGTTCAAGAGTTCCCTAAGTGGGAAAGAATTACTGTCTAAATTTATCATCTTTGAGGCGTATGTTATGTTATACAACTGTATACTTATTAGGGGTGTATATACTACAGATTACCATTTTATATAATGAATATACTTATTTTAAGTGAATTATATGTTTTTAATGATATATATTCTTGTGGATTACATTTTAATGTTTCCGAATTGGAATTGATTTTATGTTACAATATCTCCATTCATCCAGATTGATTATTATTATTTTTATAATGATAAAATTTTATGATATGTCTCTCATAGAACTCAATAAGTTTATTATCATATTGTTTAACAATATATTTTCATGTAATATAACAATATTTATATTTCTAAATTAATATATTTGAATTTTTTTAGGAAATATGACTTTATTTATCTCTTCAGTTGTAAATATGTTTTATTACAAAACCATGTTTTCTATAAAAATGAAATTTCCTAATTATTCACCTAATATTTTTAATGAAATTTTTATAGATGTTTTTCATATATAAAAAATGATTTTAAATGAATCTTGATGTACTTTTCTAAACAATTCAAGTTTTCTTTAAAATTTAATTTTTAACGTAAATGATTTTAAAAAAATATATGTTCTGAAAAAGTGTTTCTCAAATCCAAAAGATTATTTTCCTCAGGAAATGCATTAGTTGATTAATCAAAATTATTTTCCATAAAAGATGAACTATGTTGAGGTTACATTTTCCTTATTGGGATATAATCAAAGGATACTATTTTTTAATGTTTTTATTATTGGTTTCTTTTTATAATTTAACCATGTTTATGAAACTCGTTTCTATTCCATGGCTTATTCCACCATAAAATTATTACAAACCATGATTTTTTCCATGGGTTATATAACGATAGAATTCTTATGAAACCCACTTATTCTTCCATAGGCAATTATATGATGATGTATTAATAATGAAAAATTCATATTTCAATAAATTATGATCTAATGAAATGTTTATATAACACTTGTGATTTCATAATTTATAATGTGTTGAATGTTTTATGATCGTGTGACACACATAAGTATGATTTTTATAATGTTATGGGTGGGACCAAGATATTCCTAAAATTAATTGGGTAATGTTAAGTGTTCTATGACCATAGTTGGTGCATATGTTGTGATCCAAATACTAAAATTGAGGGTACAAGGGTGGTTATTTGAATCCAAAACTGAAAGTTATGGGGGTGGTAATACCATGCCTAAAAGAAGGTACATGTGAGGTCATCCAAAGCATGAAGCAGGTACATGGGTGGTTAGACCAAGCCTATCATGTTATGGTCATCTTGGTGGGTATCCATGGAAAATAAATTTCTATTCTTATTTGTATTACACAAATCTATTACATATTCAAATGTTATTATCTGATGGCTCATGTTCTATAATTCCCTTTTGATTCAGGTCTTCTGAACAATCAATATTTACATATTGACTATTGTTTAATATCGATGAAATGTTCTATGTGAACATTATAATTTATGTTCATTATCATGTTCCATTATTAGTATCTTATGAATTCATAGTATCATAGATTTATATATATATGTTTACCCATATCTATCATCTGAGGTTACCCTTTCTTATATTTTATTTCCCAAGGATGTGAAGAAATGATTTATTTAATGTATTTCAATAATGATTAGTAAATAGGATGATCATTGTAGGAAGCATTTAAGATCTTTCACTAGATGAGAATATTATTTTTCATGATTCCAAAGGAAAAAATGTCATATGGTTCTTATGTTTTTTGTGTAATCTAATGAATAATTATATGGAAGTATGTATTATCCATTTATGAGAATCCCAGGACACTATAGTGGATGTTACACTTATCATCCAATCCTGAACTATTAATAAATTATTTCATTATTATTCTTTCCACTCTTTCCTATTATGCATGTTTTATTAAGATATTTATTTACCACTAAAATTATTATTTTTTAAAATATTAGTGCAAACCCATTGTGCTGTATTGATTACAACCAATTTCTACAAATATTATCTGACTTATGTTTATTGGAATGTTCTTCTTATCAATATTATTTTTCAGCCCTCATTAAAATATTATATATCTTTAGGTATTTATAATAACCTTATATATTTATTCTATATCAATTTATAATACAAAGAAAATAACATTTCAAATTCCTCATCAACCTCATCTCATTTATTAGTAAAACTCTCACTATGAATTCATTATATATATTGCTACCCTTATATGGGTAATGATACATAATAATAGGTTATATATTTCACCCAAAATTAGAGAGTAACTCAATGTTAATTATATACTAATTATAACTAAATTTTTCAATTTTTTAACATTTTTTTGTCTTAGTCTTCCCTATGATTTTTAGTTGGAGTTCTTGATTGAACTCATAGCTAGATCTATATTGATATTTTGATAGTCCTTATTAAATATAACACATTAAATTAGGTGAAATTAAGAAAAAAAATAGAATTAGGAGAAGGGTTTTGTATTCCCATGTTCTTCACCGTAGGAAGTACCCACACTATTTTTTTCACGATAAATGATTTATAAATTCATATATGCATTGATTATAATTTGAATAACAGGATCAATAACATGATCTAGTATCTTATACCATATAATGACGAATTTTCCAGTTAGGTTTGAAAGGATTCATACATATCAATAATTGACAGTTGATCTAGATACTATCAACTAAGGGTGTAAATGGATGATATACCTAAGAAGAACATCTATATAGTATTTCTATACTATAATTTCTATACAATTCATCTCAAACATAAAAATTTATACACTATAATATATGATCTTATAAATAATGTATTTATATATTACTTCAATAAATTATTTAATGTCTTCATAGAAGATATTCACAAATATTCATGGTTTAAAGAAGAACATCCTATGAATTTGAAATTTTTTCAGATAACTTTAAAATAGGATAATTTGTATTCGACATGGTAAAATTGTGAAATTTTTCTACTAAAATATTAATTTAACTTTGATATAATAAAATGTGAGGAAATATCCATTTACCCACTAAAGTTATAATAGATTTAGGAATATCCAAGATTAACCACTGTAACATAGATCCCTAGTATTTTTATATTAGAATAATACTATTTTTAGTTTTTGAGAAATTAATATTACCCATCTGATCAGTTAATCTAGATAAATTATAGGAAGTTATCTTTCTCTAGAAATAATATTGTGAATAATGATTTGAGGAGATTATGATAATTGTTGTCACTACAACATTATAAACAATATATTCGATTATAGTAAAGTTTGTATACACATTGATGAAATAAATAAGGATTTGGATGTTGATAGCCCCATGGTGTGTCATTATTTCCCAACGGTACTATGATTTTTTTTTTGTATAAACTCAAACTATCCAACTAAATTAATTGGATTGTAGTATTAGGAATGTTCAAGACCAAAACCATAGAGAAGATGAATTAGTTTTATTATGTTTTAAAAATATTTAATTTTATTATCTTTTAAGAAGTGAGAAGAGGAGTATTTTGATTGATTGAGTAAAGAAAGAGGGAAGGAATTAGATTGGTTTGTTGCAAACAATTTTGATTTTCAAAACAAGAAAGTGAAGCATGAATAATTGATGTATTTTGGATCAGACTTAAAAAATGCAATTGTTTTGTAATTTTAGTGTATATGTGTAATTTTATTTTATAAAATAGGATGTTTAATTCATGATTGGTGTTGGATTTTAGACAATGTAGTTCCAATGGTTTTGGTATCAATTCCTTTGTGTGACAATACTATATTTACCTTTCTCTTGTAATTTAAGGTGGTGTCGAATCACGATTTTCTCAATACCATTTTTATACCAAATTTCCATTATGTTCTATAATGGTCAGGCCTCATTTAGGGTTCTCAGATAAAAAATTTTAATGTTCATTTTTAATTAATTTATCAATGACCATGATTAAAAAATAGAGGGATTGAAAATTTGGAGAATAAATTTATCAAACCAAATACAAGAATAATTAAAATAAATAAATCCAAAGCAACATCCCCCTTAGATTAAATCACCCTAGCACAAGGTGGGATTACCCTCTCATTTTAGATATGATAGGTTTAGAGGGAATGATAAATAACAATGAAATAATAATGAAAAAATAATTAAAGAAGTTGAGGAGGATCCTACACAACATTGCTTCATGCTCCAAGCATTTTTTTCTGATTTGGAATGATATTCAAAAGAAGAAACCTACCCAATTTATAAGATTCAAATGGGTTCTTATCAAAACAATTCTTGATGTGTAATGTGATTTGAAATCAAGATATCCGATTCGGAGGTTTCCTCAATGATGTTTGAATCTATGCATATCTCATGGGAATCTCATCTGTATATTTTGACCATTAACTGTTTTCATGGTGAAAAATTAGGACTCAAGATGTGTAATTGGTTTCCAAATCACAATACCTTTTGTCACAACTTGTTCTGGAAGATGCTTCTCCTGATTATGTCATGAAGTTTAAATAAAATACATATCATGTAATCATGTTGTTCTATTTTTCCATCTTTTCTTCTTTCTCAAAATTTCATTGTCATGACACTTCACTTCACTCATGGTGCGAAGTTTCATTATTTTCTAATTTCCACATCATTGCATTCCTTTTTAAAAAATTCATTATTTCCTTCTATGAGATATAAAACAAACGAAAATGTTCCAAAATTGGAATGATTATTCAATTAAAATAAAAAACAATAACAATAAAATACACTAAAATATATGCATGAAATACACTTACCATTTATGTTCTTGTTTAAAATAACATTTTATTATTATTTTTCTCATTTAAATTATAGATTCACGTAAATGATCTCCCAATACATGATTTTGAACTAGAACTAGTAATTTTTGTTTTAAATAAATCAATAAACCATCCCTATAATGAATATTTTTATATATTATATTTCTATAATACAATAAAAATCTTATCTGTTATACATTATTGAGTTTGTGACCATGTATATTGTTATATTTTTTCCAATACAATGATTGTTCAATACATTACCATCCGGGTAAGGACAACATGGTGGTTGATTATCTTTGTAGAAAGGACTGTCAAATTCCATTTATGATAAAAATGGCGTGATACTTCATACATATGTATTTACAATAGATGGACGTGGAAATAATTTGGTTAGAAATGAACTCATACCCTTCACCATATATTTCGTGAACATCCATATATTTAAGGAGTATTGAGGCACATAAGGATGATATACCACTACATAATAAAGATACAAATAATTTATATTTTTATCATTAAAATAATGGAATTTTAATATTTTAGATATGGATATTTGTCCCACATATGTAAGAACTAAAGATAGATTTGTTGGATGGTTCACATTGATAATATTTATATACATACATATGAATAAAAAATATAAATATATCTAACAAGGATTACTTAAAATTAGACAACATATTAGAACAAATTATAGAATATAACTCTTGATGTGTTTTATTTCACAAAATTAAGATAGAATGTTAGAATTATATATTGATTGTGAAATTAATACCCATACACATATGAAAATTGGAGAATAACACAATTTATTTTTTCTGTTCACTTATCAGGACCATCAAACAATATAAATAAATTTGTTTATGGTAGATTTATGTTTGAAATAATATAACTAAATTTTTATTATGATAGATTTATCACTTGTTAAAATGGAATTGATTTAATTAAATTAATTGATTTCAAAAAAAGGAGTACTATTTTTTATTATATAAAATTGACATTTTATATTCACCATGTTGTTTTGGAGGAAATGTTAATAAGAATTAGATAGAGCTTGTCTTCATCGTCAATTATTACCCATAAAAAATGGTTTATTTGAAAGGACCATACAAAGTCTAAATTATATGAATTGAAATAACTTTATGTATTTCAATGGATATTGGGATCAATATATTTCTCGAGTAGGATTCATAAAAAAATTATCATTTATAGTCTAGAATTTAAATCACACCATATTTGTCTTCATATGGTAATAATTGTACTACTACATCATTATTTGATTAAGTCAATAAATGAATGTTAGTGAAATAAGATCTTTATCTACTAATGATATATAATATTCAATATATTTAGGGGAATATAAATGAATTGAAATATTAATAAAAGAAATATACTAAATATAAATATTTAAATTTTAACACACCCATGGTATTATTATCTGGTATGTGTTTTTTTAATTTATATATTTATTACATTTCCATTCATTTATAGTCATTTTGGTATACAATTTCATAATTTTTTGTAAAACAGTGTGGTTTTAAAGGTTAGTGCATATTTTTATGAAAGCATGCGCCACTATGTGACAAAATTTTGAAATTTCATAGTGATATTTTTCTGATATAGCAGACATTCTACCAAACCAAGAAAAGAAAATTTGAAAGTGCATATGTGACGCAATGATACCCACAATGTTAGTGCATGATTTTGAAAATATTGTGGCCTTCCAAAATATTTAAAAGTTAAATAGAATAAATTTCCCCTTATTTTATCATATGCCACACCCCCATATTTTTTCATCACTTGTCTCCCATTTCATTCCCACACAAAAAAAACTTATCACTTTTATCCGTGGCCACTTTTGTGGGTTACTTATTATTTTATTTAATAAAAACTCTTGTAACTAACTATTCTATATTCCACTTAGTTCATTCCCATTTCTCCCAATGATTTTATACATCTCTAATATCTTAGGGACTTGGGGTTTCAGTTAGATTAATTTTAGAGAATTTATTTGTATGCTTATGGTTTTTTCCTCATTACAATCCCCTTTAACATTCTATGTGGGTTCTCATCTTATGTGACCAATATAACTTATTGAATGTTTTTCTCCATGTGAATCTCTATTTTTTATGAAACAATGTTTTTCCTATGCTCTGTAACGGTTTTTTAATTGACAAAAAATTATTCAATGTTTGATTTAATGAGTAATGACATATATAATGGTTACAAAATAGTTTTCTAAATTTTTTGAAAAAAATAATCTAATATGAAAAGTATTTATTAATTATCTTAAGGACAATGGAATTGGAAATATATATGCAAATAAATTATTACAATGAAATATGATTTATTTATAAATGACTTAGAAAATGGGAACCCAAGTATCTAGGGGGAATTATGGTATGATGTATACATTTTCTATTATTCCCCATTACTAACTATACTAAATTCATGGTAAGGGTGTTGTTTCATAGAGTATTGAATCCTCACCACTAGGCTAGACCTTTTCTCATTAGTAGGTTTTTGGACATGATGTCATCAGATAGATGACCCTATATCGCTAGGCCATTTCATGATCTCGATAGTGGTTTGTGATCACATTTAGATTTAATATTAGGTTACAAATTGATATAAGTTCTATTGAGTCCCAACCATGATTAAATGACATTGGGATCTCCCATATTGAATGCTTTATAGAAATTTTTTCTTTTGTGTGTTAGTTTTCTTTTAAGATTTTATAATGCGTTATATGATTACTATGATACAATGTCAAATGTATAATTTTTTTCATTATTTAAAACTAGAATTCCTTTTTAATATTACAACTTGTAAAACATTGTACTCTAAGGGTTTTCTTGTTGGGATAGTTCTTCTCAGACCCAACATATACCCACTTAGTTAATGTAGAACTTATTTTGATAAATTCATGTATGTGCATGTCATACATAGAAGACGACATATATTATAGCTTGTATAGCATGGGTTGATAGTAGAGACATAGTGGCGAATTTTCAATAATGAAACATAGATATGGGTGACCCTTTTTTAAATTTAGTTGTTCTTTCCATGTGATTTCTCCCTTCTGAACATCAATCATGTTCTTTCAATACATATATATGTATTGGGTTTATCCTCATGATTCATTTTGGGTGGTTTTATAAAAAATAAATATTTAAATATAGGTTCTGTTTATATCTTTTAAATTTTATTTTATTTTTTGTATTATAGACTATGTATTTTTCATTGCATATCTATTTTACTTATATAGAATGAATTTCAAATTTAATGAATGTTCATTATGAGTTCCATATAACAATATTTGGGTTATTTTTTATGATATTCCATTCCAATTTATAATATATGATATCCATATTCTTATTTCTAGTCCTTGAGGATTGTTAATGATTTTTGGGACTTGTAACGGACTGGATTGGGTAATCTTCTTGGGTTATACCTATGATTATTCATGAAATCAGGGTATCATAGAATCGTTTTGATTTACATTAATTCAGATGTTGGGTTATATCAGAGATTGGATTATCAAGGATCAAGTGTGTGGTGTTACAAAGTGTTTATACAACACCCATAGTATAGTCCCTTGAGTTACCATGGTATGTTAGGGAATATGATTTGATTTTTTGATTTCATATACCATTCCATGTCATGTAAGGTTCATGGGTTATGGAATTTTCAAACATTCCTTTTTTATAATGGAATGTATTTTTCTATATTCTATATATTTTTTATGTTAGTTTTGATTCATGGAAATATATTATGATATGTATTTATCTTTGATAATTAATTTTTATCATTCTCTCCATTTATTTAATTTTCTTATCAATTTCCCCCTATAATATTTGACCCTTGAGTCCACCAGAGGATGCAACAAATAATTTTTTATGAGAAAACACACCAGTGTACTAGAATCTTATTGGATTAGTTTTACTGGTAGTTATGAACTTGTATTATTGGATAGGGTTTGGCCTCACTCTATTTAAGTAAACCTACCAAGATCAAGAAAATTTTAGAGTACTGGTTTTTCTAAAGTATAATAATCATCATTTTTTTGGAAGAAATGATCTTCATGTGGTCGATGACTGGATGAAAATGAAACAGTATATAACTTATTTACATGGAACTCCAACCTCTATCAAGTTCATTTGTGATTTATTATTCTTGAGGTCCCCGTATAGATGTCATGGGTATATTCAATCATGAAAATGTATTCACGATATTATAATTGACAGGATTTAAGGATATATTCATACAACTGTGTTTCACAGAAACAATGCCATTGGATATGTCTTTAGAGTTTTTCCTCTCCTCATGGTGGATAATTGGTCAAAGAATATTTTAACGTGTTTAAAAAAATATCCTCACCCAAAAGATATGTTTACTAGTTATTTTTATAGATCAATGGTTGAAATGGGACTCTTTCATAATATCTTATCTGTTGTATTGAAATTGAATAAACCAACTTATGTAATGGTTGTGTACTGTGTGTTAATGGAAGAGATTATTGTGGATTCATTTCAAGGACTATATAGATGCCTCTATTGTTTAGTGGGAGTACCCATCGACCTCGTTATAAGAAACAAGTGCTTCATTAGATGAGAATGGTGGGTTACAGTGTCTCTTGAAACCCATCACAGTTTGCAACTCTATAAACATCGGCTGGGGGATACCCCATATGTTATCAACATTAAATTATGGGGAATAAAATATACTAAATACATGATCCCTTGATGTCTTCCCTTATTTATTGGTTTTCTTGACCTTTCGAAAAGGTTTTTTAATGTGATTTCCACCCCCGATATTGTGTAGGCTCCACATAACCCAAGAATATACTGTTCATTCTGATGAATCAAAGGGCGTGACACCCCAACCTTGGGGTAGTGGATAAAGGATTATCCTATCCTATAGATAGAATCAAATCATATTTTAACATTGGTACAATATTAGACCTATGGATATATCTAAAACCTAGAATAATAATATAGCGCGACCAACTTATATTGAATTTAAGTTAGCACTAATGATAGTGTGTGGTATTAAACTTATACTATCATCAATAGAAATTTCCATATTTAATAATATTTCACTAATTTATCTATACCTATGATTCGGGATTTAATAATCTTACAATGCATCTCATGTGATATATTGATTAAATTTATAACACATTGGGATGAAGAAGACTAAGGGATTTGGAAGTCATTCTTCCATTGTACCCGTCTTAGAAGTTGATCTATAATGATACTTACAAGTCCTTGAGATGGATTTTTTATATCATTATACAGATTGGTTGGATGGGAACCTTCATATATCATACTTACTTTTACCAATGGATTTTTACCTTCACTCCTCCCAATGGAAATCCTTGGGTGTTTTTAGTGGATTGGGATATGTAATTCAATTAGGAAGGATCTCCTATTCCCAAAGTTGGATATTTGTCATGCATGTTTGGGTATACATTATTTGGAACTCGTAATTGAATTATTTAATTTTTGAATTCAACTATTGTAAACAAAAATTTATATGTTTTTCTAGAAGACTTTTTGTGTTTTCCTCTAGAGTGGGATGTTGAGTTTTCTATCAACTTATTATTGAGAGCTCTTTAAATTTTATTACCTTATTATCATATAAAACATAAAAAGTCAAGGATATAAATATTAAACGTGATTATTTAAATTCAAATATATTTATCCTCCATATCATGTGCTCTTGGGATAATTTTTTTCTCTTTTCCAATAACGAGGATGGTCCCTCCCGTGTACATAAAATATTAGAATCGGAATTAAGAAATTATTAAGAATAAGTATCCTCTTCCATGAATCTATTATCTCATAAGAAAGTTATAGTGGGTATTGTGGGTCATAATAATCATACTAAATAAATTATATCATTATTTTTGGGTAATTTTTTTCAATATTTAAAAAAAATGAAATTTAATAGTAGATATGGTACCTTTGAATACCTAATATTTCCATTTAGTTTGATGAATTATCCCATTGAATTAATGTTTCTCATGAAAAATATCTTCAAAAAATACCTTGATTCATTCATTGGGATTTATGTGGAGGAAATACTAGTCCATTCCAAGATCCAAGAGGTCCATGAACACCCCATAATAATTTTTTTTGTTGAATTATTATGACAATGGAGTCTATGTTAATCCTTCAAAAATGCATTTTTGGATTCCAGATGTGAAATTTATGGAACATTTTATATTTTAAAACGGAATATCGGTAGACCCTGGATAGTTAAAGGTTATAATTTCATGGGTTATTCAAAAAAATTAAATCAAATATAAAATCATTTTGGTGATATATTTTTATTATCTATATATAATTGGAGACTTCTCAAAAATTGTCATCACATTTGAGTATTCTAACTCAAAAGTGTTAATGTTTATTTTTAATCTGATTTTACAGAAATCATTCCATTAATTACAAGGAGTTTAAAATTTTCCAATGTTTTTATTCTTCCTAAGTTAGGTATAGGTTATGTGATCTATTTTGAATACTTTGGAAAACATTTGGCCTATGTTTTGAAGAAGGGGAATAACATGGTAGCCTAAAACTCTCTGCATCTTCAATAGAATGAAATAGACCACCCTAAAAATGATCTATAGTTATCTGTGGATATAAACATATTAAAATATGGTGACAATAACACTTTATAGAGAAATTAACAATTTCTCGTTTCCCAAAATCATGGATTATATCTTCTCCCAAAGTCATTTAATCCTCAGTGAGATGCATTGGATATAATATCTCTAGATATTTTATATTGAAATTTCATACATACAAAGAAAAATTAATTTTGTAGTTAAAAATGACAATCATATTTTTCCATCAGGGGATTTATGGTAATCTATTGAGGATTAGAACCAAATGATTTTCTGAAGTAGAGAGGTAGTTGGATGTAACAAATTAAATGGAGGTTGTTTTTATTTCCAATAATCGATTATGTACTCTTCTTCTTATATCGATTTCATGAGTGTTGCATGAATATGTTAGGTTCTAATTTTATATAGAAATTATGTTAAATGGGGAGAAAACTGGTTCTTGGTCTTGGTCACCCAGTGTTTCACATTATAATAATAGTAGGATTTTTTTCTATTTCACATTAGAATGGAAGTTCTAGGGGATGGGCATTGGTCTCATTGTATTGTCTACCCTAGAGCCACAAATATATACAATTACTATTTTTTGGACATGGGGTCTAGGAAAGAGGAGAGAAATATTATATATGGTTCTTTAGTGGTACACATAGAAGTATTTAATAATTCAACAACCCTCTAGATTGCTTCATCCCATTACGATTTTAACCTGGAAGTGGGACATGGTTTTTATGGACATTATTATCAGTTGAACCATTTACCTTAAAAGATAGAGTACTATTTCGGTTATAATAGATAGTATGAATAAATATTCATATATAATACTCTAAATACCCCTACCCTAGTATCCCAGAGCTGGTGCCTTAATTTATTTCATTGGTATAATAAACAAAGAAGCCATATTCTGAAGGGATGAATTGTTTAGTATATTTGGAATAGTACAAACAAACATAGTTATTACATTGCAACTTGAAGATAAAACAATATAGAAAATCCATTTGAAACACCCATATACTATTATATTGTCTGATTTTGTAATTCCCTGACCCCAGATACCTAGTGTCGATGCATTATTACATAACATTGGCATGATCACAAAAGATCAAGTCTCGAAAGACCGATTAGTTCAGTAGTATTAGAAACACTCTATATATTCATAAGTCTTATATTAAAGCATAAAGTAAAAAACTACAACAACATCTTGTCTTCATATCCCTTCATACTATCCCTGCAGGTCATTCATAAATTACATCTTCACATCCTGGGAAAAAGAAAACATTGAAAGGGGTGAGCTCATATGCTCAGTACAGATAACAATATAGCGAAAACTTTCTTAAATAAGCATAAACATTTAAGGCAATGTATAACTAAAACCAAATCCTTTAAAACATGAACATCATCATAAAATGGAAATGTTAAAATGAAATAATGTCATTTACTTGTTCATATTGATATTCGACTAGTTGAATAACCACATGCAATATCAATAACCACTTTCACAATGATGGAGTGCATAATGCCAGACTATCATAACCACATAGTAAAGGCCTCGTTCCAAGACTAAAAATAATCTTTTTTCAAGGCCTTGTGCCAAGACACATGTTTGTATAATGAGACCTACCGATGCATCGAGGAGATATAGCCAGCTCCACCCAGAACTTACTAAGTCCAATGCATTCCTCATATGAAAAGTTTGAAACATAACATAAAGATTTGTATTAAAACTAGCATACGAAATGTCAATAATTTATCCATAAACCATGAATGGTATAAAAATAGCACATCACACAGTCAAACATAACTCATTTGATACAACAAGGAAGATTGTATTGTATCGGATTAACCTCAATCGATAATAATGAAGGATATTTGAATAGATGGAAATATTCATCAAAACTATTAGAGAGAAATATCCATATTTTTCTTGAAATCATTTTAAAGTGACACTATTTTTCAAAAATCCATTTAAAAATATATTTTTGAATCAAAGAATCCCATACCACATTGAAACTTTTAAAAATAGTTTTAATTTTAAAACTTTAATGTCCATATATATAAATCATTAAAACCATTTTTAAAACAAGGAAATTAATGTGGTCGATTTTGAATAACAAATCTTTAAAACATTTAAAATGATATTTTAGTTAGAGTTCATAACCAAAAGAGAGACACTTGAATACAAATATTTGAGGTAAGAAAAACTATGTAATATCAGGAGAATAAAGGTATTCATGATATACTATGTCAAAGTAAATTACATACATCATATAAAATTGATTTGGTGTATAACAACAAAGAAGTCTTAATGGAATGTAATTTGAGATGAAATCTCTTATAAAGACCGTATCCTTAGGTTAAAGATAAATCAATGACATAATTATGTGTGAAAAATATAAATACAGTAAATATGATTGGATATTCAGTGTATAGGACATTCACACATATTCTTGTGAAGACAACGCCAATGAATTGGATATTTAACTCAACAAATGGAGATTGAGTTAAAATTACTCTTATCAAGTTCATATTGATGACTTGAGAAATTATCAATGGATTGATTATTTTTATCAAAAGTATATCCACAGAAAGGGGAGTGCAAATTATTACATAAGAAAATAAATAGTGATTCCACTCATAATATTGGAGTAAAATAATCAATTAAGTATGCATAAAGCCGAATGAGTGGAAATTGAAATTTCAAATTCACTTATCGATTTGGTAACTTACGAAACATACACCCATGAAATAAGGATCATACAATGATGACATAAATATCCATAAATTAAAGTATATTACACAATGAATACAATCATTGGATGTACACACACCACATGCAATAAATAAGGGGCAAACAATGGAAATCTCACGAAATTAAAAGTGAGATAAGAAACCCTTACTTTTTACATTATCATTAGTCGAGGATAGGTTATACTCCTATATAATGGTGAAATAATTGTTATTGTATTATACAATAATCGTATACATTAATATTATATCATATATTATCTTTTAACATTACTTTATTAATAATATCTTAGTATTATCATCGTTTCAGGTGTTAACTTATTCGTTTTCTTTTATATGTTTTGTTATATAAGTCATTATTGTTATGTATAGGATGTATCTTATTAATATACATAATTATATCAAGTCCTTAAACATTATTTTTAATCATAAAATGAGAATTAGAATTGTATGGAGATGATGGGGAATGAATCTCACCGAGTTCGTGGAGACGATAGTCCGTACGTACGCACGAGAGACAATATCATTCTTTTGATATTAAAATAATATATAATATATGGTATATAATATATAATGAATCATTATAATGTTATATTTATTATTTACATGAATTACACATCATTATTATACCAATCCAAATAATAATTATTTGAATAACAATTACACCACGATGTGGAGATGGTAGGCCTTATGTACGTACGTATGGTTACATGTCATTCAAAGAATGGAAAATGACAATAAATGGATTTTTGGGACCATTTTTATTTTCTCTCATAGTACTCTTCATTTTTGCTCATAAATTCATCACTTTATGTCCTTGTTTCCCACACGTAAAGCATTTCTTTGTTCTGTTGAGACACTTTCCTGGGTGTCGCCTCCCACATTTCCTGCATGATGTAAATTTAGGATTCTTTTCTCCATGGTATCCACTGCCGGAGCTCTTATCATTCATCACCTTTATTTTATTTTTTGAGTCCGAGAGTTGGCGAATATATATTTCATTGATCATATTTTTATAAAACTGATTTGGCATGAAAGCGATATATTTTATTCCTATCAACATTCCATTTTTTTGATCATTTCCACCACCATTCCCACCTTGTACTTCACTCTCAAAGTTACTATGACTTCCTTGGACTCCTTCCATTGAATAAAACCAGAAAGCATTGTGTAGGTAACAGTAATCACAAAATCATTTAGAGAATATCAGGACACTATATTCTCAATTTGAAACTCCTTATGATTAACCAAGGTCATTTATTCTCATATTATATTAAAATACATCAAATTGGTTTGTATAGAAAATCTAAATTATCTTAAGCATATCCCCCAGGAGTGTTGTAACCAAGAGTGCTGCAAGTCTCATTGTCATGCACCAGTTCCCATTTGAGTCTAGCTCTATGCGGTGTTTTCAGGTTTTACCCCTAGGTACATCGGTGTTAGAGCCACCTCTACCTGTGCGTATCCATACAGGGTGGTATTTCTTTTAAAACTCAAAATATCTATACAATACCAAAATTCTAGGAAGTTCTTCTATACTAATCCTTAAAGTCTATCTTAGGGCAATGTGATCTAATCAGATTTTATATAAATCTAGTTTCCAAGGTATGTACTAAACTTCCACTGATACCAACTATAACACCTTGACCCTAGTTACCCAGAGTTGGTTCATTATTACATAACATTGGCATGATCACAAAAGATCAAGTCTCGAAAGACCAATTAGTTTAGTAGTCTTGGAAACACAAGATATATTCATAAGTCTTTCATTACATCATAAATTAAAAAAACTACAACAACATCTTGTCTTCATATCCCCTCATATTATCCCTACAGGTCATTAATAAATTACATATTCAAATCCTGTGAAAAATATAATATTGATAGGGGTGAGCTCAGATGCTCAGTAAGGATAACAATATAGAAAAAACTTTAATAATTAGCATAAACATTTAAGGAAATGTATAACTAAAACAATATCCTTTTAAACTCAAACTTCAGCATAATATGGAAATGATTAAATGAAATAATACCATTTACATATTCACATGGATATTCTACTAGTCTAATAACCACATGAAATATCAATAACCACTTTCATAATGATGGAATGCATAATTCCAGACTATCGTAACCGCATAGTCAAGGCCTCATTCCTAGACTACAAATAAGATTTTGTCAAGGACTTGTACCAAGACACTAGTTTGTCTAATGAGACCTACCAATGCATTGAGGATCTATAGCGGGCTCCACCTGTCACTTACTAAGTCCGGTGAATTCCCCATATGAGAAGTTTGGAACATAACATAAACATTCATATTAAAACTAGCATACAAAATGTCAATACTTTATCCACAAACCATGAATGGTATAAAAATAGCACATCCATAGTCAAACCTAACTCATTAGATACAATATGGTATTGTATCAAATTAACCACAATAGATAATAATGAAAGATATCAACATAGATGAAAATAATAATCAAACTATTAGAGAGAAATATCCCTCTTTTTCTTGAAATTATTTAAGTCAAACTATTTGTCAAGAAGCCATTTAAAAATAGATTTTTTAATCAATGTGTTCCACTCCACTTTGAATCTTTTAAAAGGAGTTTTAATTTTAAATATTTAATGTCCATATAAATAAATCATTAAACCCATTTTTAAAACATGTACATTAATGAGAAAGATTTAGAATAACAAATCGTTAAAACATTTAAAATGATATTTTAGTTAGAGTTCCTAACCAAAAGGGAGACACATGAATACAAATAGTTGTGGTAATCAAAACATTGTAATATCATGAGAATAATGGGATTCATGATATACTATGTGAAAGTAAATTATATACACCATATAAAAGTGATTTGGTGTATAACAACAAAGAAGTCTCAATGGAATGTAATTTGAGATGAAATATTTTATAAAGATCATATCCTTAGGTTAAGGATAAATCAATAACATAATTATGTGTGACAAATATAAATACAAAAAATGTAATTGGATATTCAGTGTAAATAAATCATAGGAAATTTACACATATTCTTGTGAAGACAAAACCAATGAATTGGATATTTATCTCAATAAATGGAGATTGAGTTAAAGTTACTCTTATCAAGTTCATATTGATGACATGAGATATTATCAATGTAGTTGTTATGTGTATCAAAAGTATATCCACATAAAGGGTAGTGTAAATTACTACATAATCAAATAAATAGTGATTCTACCGACAATATTGGAGTAAAATAATCAATGAAGAATGCGTAAAGCCGAATGAGTGGAAATTGAAATTTCAAATTCCCTTATCAATTTGGTAACTTACGAAACATACACCCATGAAAGAAGTATCATAAAATGATGATGTAAATATCCAGGAATTTATGTATATTACAAAATTAATACAATCATGTGAAGTACACACACCACATGCAATAAATAAGTGGTGAATAATGGAAATCTCATGGAATTAAAAGTGAGATAAAAAACCCTTACTTTGTACTTTTTCCTTGGTCGAGGTTAGGTTAGCCTCTTGTATAATGGTGAAATAATTATTATTGGATTATAAAAGAATCATATACATTTATATAATATCATATATGATCTTTTATCATTGATGTGTTAATAATATCTTAGTATAATCGTCTTTTCAGGTGTTAACATACTCGTTTTCTTTTATATGTTTTGTTACATAAGTCATGTTTTTTATGGATTGGTTGTATCTTATTCATATAAATAATGATATAAAGTCCTTAAAAATTATTTTTAATAATCAAATTAGAATTAGACTTGTGTGGATACGATGGGGAATGAATCTCATTGCGTTCGTGGAGAAGGTAGTACGTACGTACGCATGAGTGACAATATCATTCTTTTGATGTTAAAATAATATATAATTAGATGGTGTATCATATATACAGAATCATTATAATGCTATATTTATTATTTACATGAATTAAACATCATTATTATACCAATCCAATTAATAATTTATTGAATAACAATTACACCATGACATGGAGACTATATGGCGTACGTACGCACGTATGGTGACATGTCATTCAAAGGATAGATAGAATACTGAATATAGTTGTACCATATTTATATTAACATCACAGTATATAAAATATACTGGAGTTATTATTTTACAATGGAAATAACAAAGAAAGAATAAGCTGAAGAAGAACGGAACTTGAAAGAGGGTGGTGAAAACATTACATCTTCTTCAGGTTCTGCCTTTTGATTTGATCAAAAGGGATCCTTAGTTTTGCTTTATGATCAAACTAAGGCCTATATTTTGAAGTTAGGGAAGTTGGGAGAATATTTGGGCAGGTTTTGGCTTATCCAGAAGGCTTTGAAGGTGTAAATTAAAGAGAAGGGGGTAGTACCCTTTTATAAGAGGGGTGAGGGGAACCTTTGAAAATGATAGAAATATTTTTTGTAATAAATTAATATTCGGTTTCTAATGGCTCCAAAGAGGATTATTTAAAGTTTAAGGTGAGGATGGGTCTAAATCCTTCCAACCAATAGATTTTAGACCGGTTTGAGTCATTATAATAACCTTATCATTTATATTTAACTCTTCGTTAAATAGTTTGACATTTACCATGTCTCTTTTTATTTTTATATTAAATAAATTATAATCTTACTATATACCTACAAGAGACCCTAAAGTGCTCCATTAATGATACAACTATCATTATATGAGTTATTGGGACGAACTTTAGATTTTTTGGAATAGAATATCAATTAAATATATAATATTTATTTTAAAAACGATTTTATGTCAATTTTGACACTATGTGGTATTTTGTTTTTTATAATTCATAACAGAATTATTACTTTGAAAACAATTTATATAACCAATCCTAATATGTCATATTAACAAAAAAATTCAGTGTAATTCATAAAAAGTCTCATATTATATTTATTTTGAAATTTATAATATCAATTGTTTTAATATTTCATTAATTAGGAAATCAGTGCATCACCATTGTTTCATAAATAAATTAAATTATTTAATGTCTAAAAATTATAAATAAAATACCATTATGTAGGAAATATTTTTATCATTCTAATTAATATTTATAATAGAATTTATCTTATGTATAAACCTATATTAAAAATGTTTTAGTTATTAAACTTTGATTTTATCTCTTTTAACTATTATTTGAATTAAATAATAATAAATGTCCTAATCTAATCCAAGTGGACCTAAATGATAATATTTTATTCCTTTGTTTGTTTTTGTTTGAGATACACTTGTCCAGTATAATTATTACATGTTTTGGGGTAATATTAATATCATTTATACCCTTAATTACCCTATTTACTTTTAACCGCGGTAAATAAAAGAAAAAACTTATTATTCACCGAAAATTATTTTCATCTCATTGAACCACATTTTACTCCTTGATATTAACCGGTACTTTCGATGTTTCAAAATTCAACTCATCGATGTGGTAAAATTATGTTTTATGTGAATTTCCAAATTCTCCTAGGAGGTGGGGAAAAGGCGGTGAAAAGTTCAATAAAATTTTTATATATCTAAAATTATTTTAAACTAACTCCAATGAATTACATTGAACATATATAATTTTTATGTGTCGATTTTGACCTTAATTAAATTTATATAAAATAAATAATTATTTAAATAAAAATTCGTTTTTAAACTATAACTCAGTGTTTTTTATCTATAAATAAAAAATTGGATAATTTCATAAAAATACCAAAAATTCACCCTAAGATAATTTCAATATTCCAAATCCAAAAATGAAGTCCATTTTGAAAGAAGAAATTTATAATATTTTAAAAAGTGGGTATTACTATTTATAACAACTAGTTTGATTGGTTGTGGTGTGTGTTAGAACTCGAAGTTACGTACAAGACATACTACTATATTTTTAAAAGAGAAGTGTACTGTGGAAGATTGGGGTGTTACAGAGTTAGTTATTCATAATATACATCTTCATATCTTGGGAAAAAATAAAACATATGAAATGGGTTAGATTAGATACATAGTCAGGGTAAAAAATACAACAAAAGCTACCATAAATAAACATAAAAAATAAAGAAAGGTTAATAAATAAGAACACATTACATTAAAACATAATATTTTGAATAATATGTCAGGAATAACCATTGATTAAATATTTCTATATAAATACTAACATGAGAATGAAACTTAACCATGGATACTATAATAGTAGAATACACCAATGGATTATAAATTACAAATATATTAATGAGTCAATTCATAATTTTGGACGTCGAAAACATAAATTCAAGGCTTCGTCCAATACACAGTAGTGTAAAAAACTATTTTACATCGGGATTTTTTAGGGTTTTCATATTTTTTAATGGCGACGTTGTTGCAAGTCATGTGAAAATTCATATTTTTTTAACTTTGGTTAATATAACCGAGGTAAAATATATATATTTTTACGGTTTTTACGTTTTTTATTTAAAATATATGTTATAAATGATTTAGTAAAGGGTTTTCACCTAAGTTATTAAATAAATGATGCTAATGACACTACAGTGAAGGTTTTTCATGTCTATTATAAAATAAACAACATAGAAAACAATCTATAACATCAATTTTTATCAAACTGATGTAGAAAAAAAATTTATATTTTTTTATTTAATAACCAACATCAAAAATGTGTTAGGATTAATTTTTTTCACATTTTTTTGTTAAATAAATATGTAGAAAACTATATATCATGTTCGATATAAAAAACCCAACGTGGAATGCAATGGTTCTAAGAATTTTTTACATCCGTTATTTTATATACAGCATAAAAAACCAGGAATATTTATTTTTATTATTGGTTATAAAATAACTGATGTAAAAAATAATTCTTTTAAAATAATTTCTGAAACCCACACACTTCACTGCAGAACTAGACCATAAACAACCAAAACTAGACTAGAAACCAGACTTGAAACATGATGAAACAGACCAGAAAGAAATAAATCCAATAGAAAAATTACACATTCACATTTACAACATTAAAAAAATTACAAAATGAACTAATAAAAACCTAAATCCAACCAAAACAACTTCCAAATACACATTTATAATAAAAATATTCAATATTAAAATATTTATTAAACACACACTAAAGTCACATAAAACCTATAAAATAATTTGACCATTCCACTAGTAAGTGTTTGATCACTCATGCACTATAAGGTTGAGGGTCATAAAATATATTCAAATTAAAAATAAATTACTTAACATGTATAATGAATAAAACAAATGAAATAATAAGGAATAATTTATATGGAAATATATGTTGGTCAAACTTCATAACAGTTTGAGTTGAAATTATTTCACATATAAATCTTAACATATAATATCTTCATTATATGAAGCCTTTTTTACTGAAATTATTTTCAAATGTGTTTTTCAATTAAAAATACCATTTTAATATAATACATCTAATATATACTCTTTAAAAATGGATATTCACCTTTACTTTTAGATATTTGATCTTGACACTCTTTTTGTTTGCGGATCTTCGAAAAAAATCCCATCCCCTATTAGAAAATAATATGAAAGAAATAAATTTATAAATCAGTATAATATAAAAAACTATTACGAAACTGAAACATGCATTTCCAACTAGTTCATATAATTTCCCCACACATTTCTATAGACAAATCATATCCAATAAAGTGTTTTTCCCTTTCAAAAAAAACCTAACATCTAATGTTCCCTGATATGAAATAAAATTTAATTTTTGTGGTTGTTATGATAAAATATAATAAAAATTTATGACATATATGTTTCATTCCTCTCGATAAAGGAAAACATCCAACACAGTGAAATTATATTCTGTTGAAATATTTCAGAAATATAAACTACTTTTTGTTCCTCATCCAATTCATGCACTTCAAGTGATATGAATTGTGGTTCCATCAACCCATATATATATTTCTTCTAGTTCATCTCACAAATTTTATAAATATAACTAATACTATAGAGATATAAGAATACTTTTAATAAATTTAACTCAAGGAATGAGATTTGTTAAGATGTACATGGAAAAAACTTACACCCCATTGATTCCCAACTTATCTACAGTAACAAGATCAACGATATTTTTTTGAATCCCTACATATATTTCATGTCAAAAAACATTATATTTATTTGGAAATGTATAATGAACTACCAAAATTTTTGAATAACTTGACAATATTTCAGGAATACTAGAATCTGAATATAATCTCAAAGCCCTATGTCTTGGTAGTTGGCTATAAAGTATATCTTTACATATAAATTATACAGGTAAATAAATAGATTTATATATTTACTTTAACAAGGTAAAAATTTTAATACAAAAAATAAAATAAAATATATAACATACACGTACCACTATGATAATGGATTATAGAAGTCTAGATATCTAAATTAAAAAGTGGTTGATACTTTGTCCAACTATCATCACCTCATATGTAGGTAATGGTAATCCCGCTAATATATCTATAATATCTAGTATAGTCACATCATGATTCTATACCCTTAACTATTTATCATGAATTGTATCTCTTATATAATATACCATCCCATATACAACTATATGATAGTGAGAATCATCAACATATAACTCATATAACTAGGAAGCTGTGGAGGAGGGGTGTAGGACTAGATTAAAAAATGGGGTTTGTAATAGGATATGGAGGATACATATTGGGGTTTGTAGGAAGAGGTGTAGGATAAATAATGGGGTCTCTATACGGTGGGGGGGAGTGTGAGGTGCTGACAGAGGTGGAGCGGGAGCAGCAATCTGATATTTTCATTGCATGTATGCAAATATAGATTGTACTGACACTCCGATCTTTTCCTCCATCATCACATTAACAATTTTAACTTTAGTCTCTAAAGATTATATTTTTTATTGATATTAACCCTCCATGTAACAATCTAAAGAACATGGTAACACTGTTCTTATTGATACACTCATTGTGTATCCTCGTACACAGCCCATGCATTTAGGATTTCCCAATACAACATATAAAATATAATGCCTTCTATCAGCATTAAATACTCCCTGTGTGCTATTATCCTCAAGAGAAAGTATATAAATTGCTTCATTTTCCAAAAATGTTCCAATCAACTACATAAATCGCCTTAAAAAAATTAATTGAAAAAATATCACACATTCAATTTAGTATTTCTGATACGGATGGGAAATATTCCACACAATGAAACTAGAAGAAGTTTTTTCTTGACGATGTGACAATCAAGAGATTTATTACATATCAAATTCAACCCCTTCAAATAGATATTTTGACATTTTAATAATAACCTTGTGGAATAATTATATCATGAGGACACTAACAAAAGCTAATTTTCTCCCTCTTGGATAATGTATGACATGAAAGGGGAAGAAATGTTCATCTTCCATCAGGATTGGGAGAAAACACCAAATGTATTCCCATTTATAGTAATTATAATCTTGCATTTAACCCATATTTAGTATTTCCTTAAATATCTTACAATGTTTCAATAAAACTATCATACAAATTCTTCTCCACGTCCATGAAATCAATGTTATGTTTCACTTTATGATATCTCCAATATGATAGCTCAAAAAATATTGATAGTTTCTTCCAGATATTTCCATCATTACCAGATTTGTTTTCCTTTTCCAATGTCATATTATGGGTTTTCACCATCTAAAAATAATCATTAATGGATAATTGTTTTGGAGCAATATCAAATTATTGTGATCCATTTAATGAATTTTTAATATTCTATAATAGTGATTAATAGGAAAAACATTCAATGACCCATGTATATTGTTATCCTCCCATGATGCAATTTAAAATATAAAGTCTTTTGTTCAAAAATTTAACACAATTTATGCCCCTTAACACTATATCTAGACAAATATCAATACATTTGGAATTCATTTATAGTGAACATAATCACTACATGAAGTTGAAATTTTTTCATTTTATAATAATCATAAAACCTAACACCAACCTTCTATAAGAGTATAAAAACATAAATTAATGGTGAATAGAGATCATAAATATCATTTTCTTGTTACATTGGTCTAGAGATCATTAAAATCAACATGACATATTTATGATTCAAACACAATTTGGGAGATAGGCTGTAAATTAAAAAAAATGCATGCCATAAACTATGTGTGCCACTGAGGCTTCGATATAGATTTATTTCATCCATGCACAACCAAAGTCTATGATTACTAACCTCATTTATAAATGTTTGATAATTCTCATTAATTTTCTTTCATTGTGGAAAATCTTTTGGATGATGTATTTTTCCATCACATACCTGCTCATCAACAGGCCATCTTAACTTCTTTGCATTATGTGAACTAAAAAATAAACATTTCAAACAAAAAATTATAGGAAGATACCCAAATTCCTTCGTAGGGATCTATGTAATATCTACATAAACCTCTAATTTTTTTCCTGTATCACCATACCATAAAGAATAATATTTTCATGGCCCTATAATGTGAATTTTGAACCAAAATATTCTTAAATTACTATCAAATCATTTGAAAGATAAATAACATAATAGTATTACACATAGATGATCCAATGTTTTTGTGTTATGGGAAAACTAGGACCATACATAACAATAACATCATCGAGCATAAATTTTTTTTTATTTCTTCTTCACTAGATTCTTATTGGTACATAACCTCTCCTTAGTACATGTAGCCACAAAAGAATATATATCAAAAAGGGTGAGCTGAATTCCCAGAAAAAGGATATATAAGAATAATATATCATGGGGTGAGAATATTCATAACATTGGAAAAGAAACAAAAACATGATAGGAAGCATAAAAAAGACTTGAAATGTGACAATGCATAAAAATGAAACTTCATGTCTTTGAGGATAACTACCACACATAATTATGAACCAATATAGAATCTTGTTCACAAAAATTCACATTTACTCATTAGATTCATCACTTTAACCAATTCATTGGAGCACTGTATAATTCTGGGCGCACCCTTCACGTTCAAAAATTCATATTTCATTATATAATTTCGGGTGCACTCGTCACATCATAACATTATCATTATCTTTCCTGGAACATAGAACATATATAAATAATGAACATAACTAATACATTTAAAGGGATGGTTTTATTATCATAATAACACATTCATAAAGTTTGGTTTCCCAAAATAAATAGGTAATAACATACTTGATATAAGAACCATCAACATTGAATGAGATGAAAAAGGTGAGTTGTTAAAAGAAGAGTTCTTTTGTAAAAAACATTTTGTTTGAAAAAAACATCAGTGTAAAACATTTATACCCCATAGAAGGGAAGATAATTATGAAAAAATTATTTTTAAGGATTGACCATGCCAAATTTGGAGTGAAAGAGGGAGAACCTGAAGAATGGAAGTTGGGTTCGAGAATTTCCCCTTCACTTGTATCTGAACACTTCCATCACTTTGTTGTATTGTATAATGACATTACATTATCTAATTAGAAAATAAATAACCTTTTATAAATGAAAGGGGTTCATATTTTTCATTATGATATTTTATGGTCCTTTTGATGAGTTATAGGGTTTACAAACATTGTTCGGGAATGTTTGTTTTTATGGTTTTCTTGAGCGGTTCACTCGTCTTCATAAATAGAAGTTTGAGTAGAACATGGGTAAACATACAGAACATATATAACTTGTTATTAATGATATTTCAGAATTTAAAATGTTCTTATAATTAATTACATTTTATACCATGTGGATGAATAACTCGATAAGAATTAAATGTTGACTGTTTGAGTTAATTTGGATGGTTTTTGTACCACAACGAACTTGTTTTTATTAATTATTTAGTAATACGTACATAAGTTAGTTCCAAAACAATAATTATAACTTAATACTCATAAAATATTCTTGTTCAACCATAAAAATTGTTTTATTACAAGATATGAAGGTATAAATGAAAAAAAGAAAATATGCCATTCTCAAAGGGGATAGATTAACACCTCATGAACAACGTTTTATTTTATAAAATAAAAGGAAGAGGAGAAGGGGGTTGTATCCTATAATATCCCATTATTATCATAACATTCCATTATATTTATGATACTAGAGTTACCATTCCATTTAGATAAAGATAGGTGTGTAGAGAATAATAAAAGAACATGAAATTGAAAAGAATTTAATGGAAAAGAAAGAGATAAATTACCTCTTGAATCATCTTATAGAGATCCTCCTTAAGGGACATAAGCATGGTATTTTGATGGGAACATAAGATTTTAGAAGTGGGTGAGGGGTTAGGGAAGATTCCTTAGCAAAGTTTAGACAAGGCTTGAATCTTGATATGTGTGATGAAATGAGGGTGTGAAGGGTGGTTTTTATTGTGGAGGGGAGAGGGGTTTTCTTAATATAAAAGTCATTAATTTATTATTTCTCCACATGACAAGGAATAGTAAGTCTTACATGACCAATAATAGTAATTATATAATGTAATCCCAAACCAAGTGGGCATATGTCAGTAGAACATCATACATCACTCTATAATTTACTTATTTAGCTTATTTTGTAAATTATTGTATTTCACTATTCATAAAAATTCATCTATTTTAGACAAATCACAAAATTTCAACCCAAACATTTTTTGATGTGTAGAATACAAAAATGAAGTCAATTTTTCAAAAATAATTTTCTAATATGATTAATTTAATATTTAATTAAAATCATAATTTACTTGAAAAATACAGTTTTTAAAATTAAAACTGAATTTATAATGCTTTCAAAAATTACGTAGGGTCTTATAAAATAATCTAAAAAATATAATACATAGATTTGTTAGTTTATGAAAACATTTTAAGAAGGTATATTTTTTATTAAATTAATTAATTATAATTATTTATTTATCACTTACAAAAAATATCAAAACGTTTACTATGTTCAAATTGTCACTTTCTAAGTTGCATAAATTTTATTTTATTATTCATAGGTAAGGCCACTCTTATTTTGGATGATTTACTATTCATAAGGATCATACTACTATTCATAATGGTAGGTTACTATTTATAAGGGTAGGATACTATTCACTAATAAATTATGTTTTTCTTATTGGGCCCCATAAATAATATTGAATGCAACCGTGTTTGTCGGATATTCGAAATTTCAAACACACATGTGAAAAAAAATATTTTTAAAGGTCACATTGCACATAGTAGTTCATTATGTTGTGTTTTAATATGATTTGATGACATATTTATAAGAAAGGAATTTCCATTGAAAAACTTTGGGCTTTTTCATTCTTCCCCCCCCCCCCTTATGAAATTTTACCCTTGAAATTTCACTTTACATAGAAAGGTGAGGGTACTTCTCCTTCATCGCCTCCTCTACTTCCCAAGTATCTTCTTCAAACATATGGTTCCTCCACAACACTTTGACAAGTCAGTTTTCCTTGTTGTGTATAACCTTATCTCTCTAGTCCAGAATCATAATTGGGTTCTCCTCATTAGAGAGATCATTTTCTAGTTGTAGCACCTCTTAGTTTAGTACATGTGAGGCATCTGGTATGCACTTCTTCAAGAGTGATACATGAAAACCATCATGAACTTGAGCCATATCTAGTGGAAGTGAAAGCCGATAGGCCACAACGCTTATACGGTTAAGGATTTCAAAGGGGCCAATGTACCTTGTACATAGCTTCTCTTTCTTCCCAAATCGCATGACTCTCTTCCATGGTGACATTCGATGGAAGACTTTATATCCAATGTCAAAATCCAAGTCCCTTAAACAGTTTTTAGCATAGCTCTTTTGCTGACTCTGAGAAGATTTGATGTGTTTTTGGATAACATTATCCTTATCTGGAATCTCTTGCACAAGATCAGGTCCATGTAGGTTTCGTTCTCCAACATCATCCCAACAGGTTGGAGTTCTACATCTCTTTCCATACAGAGCTTCATATGGATCCTTGTAAATACTCAAGTGGAAGCTATTGTTTTATGATAACTCAACCAATGGGAGATGCTAATCCCATCCACCATTTAATTCTAGAGAGAAGGCTCTTAGAATATCTTCAAGCATCTGAATAGTCTTTTTAGACTGTCCATTGATTAGGGGGTGATAGGCTATGCTGAAATTTAATTTAGTACTCAATGAATGTTTAAGGCTCCTCGAGAATTTAGATGTGATACTTGGATCATGGTTAGAGAAAATTGAGAGTGGATCACCATGCAGTCTCACCACTTCCTTCACATATATTTTTGCAAGTTGTTCAAGTGAGAGATCTTCCAGAATAGCGATAAAATGGGAGTTCTTGGTCTGTCAATCCACCACAACCCATATCACATTATTTCCCTTCGATGTCTTCGGGAGAACCATGGCGAATTCTATAGAAACGTTTTACCATTTCCACATGGCTATAGGAAATGGATGCATCATCCCTTTGGACTTTTTTTGCTCCACTTTAACTTTCTGACATTCCAAGCTCCTTGATATATATTCTGCAATCTCCTTCTTCATGTTATCCCACAAGAACTATTCTCAAAGATCACGATATATCTTGGTATTACCATGATGGATAGAGAATGTTGAGCTATGTGCATTGTCCAATATCTCCTTCCATATCATGGGTGATGAAGGAACAAAAATCTGTGTTCCAAACTGAATCAAACCATCATCGTCGATATGGAACTGATGTAGCTTCCCTTCCTTTAATACATTGACCATCTTTTGTATCTTCACATCATCCCTTTGTGCATCCTTAATCTTCTCTTGGATGGATGGTTATGGAATCCTTTGGGAAGGTAGTATTTATACCCTTCCCTTATTATTTCTAAATCCATTCATTTCATCTCCAAGAATATATGGTCTTTATAAATCCATAACATGGATATTGTAGCAAGTTCTTTTCAGCTTAGAGCATTAGCTACCTTTTTTACTTTTCCAGGATGTTAGTGAATAGAGAAATCATAATCCTTGATCAGGTCTAACCATCACCTTTAATGCATGTTGAGCTCCTTTTGTGAGAATATATACTTTAGGCTCTTGTGGTCGGTTTATATGTCACACTTCTCACCATAAAGGTATTGCCGCCAGATTTTCAAGGCAAAAATCACGGAAGCTAACTCTAGATCATGCATCTGGTAGTTCTTCTCATAGATATTCAACTGCTGTGAGGCATATGCTATCATATTTTTATTTTTCATGAGTACAAAACCCAATATTTTCTTCAAAGCATCACTTTATATCACAAAACAATTTCCACTTCTCGGTAGTTTGAGTACAGGTGCAGTGATCAGAAATCTCTTTAGCTCCTTGAATCTTTCCTCACATTATTCCTTCCAGACACACATTACCCCTTTCCATGATAACTTATTGGTGGGCTTGACAATCATGAGAAGTCACTCACAATATGTTGGTAGTAATTAGCTAATCCAAGAAAACTATAGATTTCTGTGAGACTAGAGGGCCTACACCATTCCACAATCACCATTGTTTTTTAAGGATCCACAGAAATTCCCTCACTTGTGATCACATGTCCCAAGAATGTGACTTGCTTCTTCCAAAAGTCATAGTTTCTAAACTTAGCGTACAACTTTTCCTTTCTCAATGTCATCAACAGAAGTATTATATCTTCTTCATGTTCCTCTTTTCTCTTAGAGTAGATGAAAATATCATCAATAAAAACTACCATAAATTTGTCTTGGTAATGTCTAACGACTATATTTTTCAAATCCATAAAGATTTCAGGGGCATTAGTATGTCCAAAGGGCATCACCAGAAACACATAGTGCTCATGCCTTGTATGGAAGATAGTCTTCTGATTATCTTTCTTATTCACTTTTAGCTGATGATATCCAAAACGAAGATCCACATTTGAGAAGTATTAAGCTCCTCTTAAATAAGAGAACAATTCATCAATCCTTGAAATATGATACTTGTTCTTTATGGTGATCTTTTTGTGTTTCTGATAATCGATACATAGCTGCATTGTTCCATCCTTCTTCTTCACAAAGAGCAATGGTTCCCTACAATGTGATGCACTAGGGCATATGAACCCTTTCTCCAGATGCTCTTGTAGCTGCATATTTAACTCCTCTAGTATGATAGGATCCATCCAATAAGAAAACAATGAGATTGGAATACCTCTGGGTATGAGATCTATTGAGAACTCTACCTCACGATCTGGGGGAATTCCAGGTAACACTTCAAGAAATACATCATTTTATTCCCTCACTATTGGAATTTCCACAAGTTTGGCACTTTCCGTCGACTCAACCACTTGGGAGAGGTATGATTCATCATAGGGAATCATCACCCACACCATTGTAGGATTTTTTGAATAAGATTCATGATCTTCCTTGCATTTGTAGAGGAGACATGGATGGGTCAAAATATGAAAAGATATTTCCTTTTCCTAACAGTTGATAAGTGATCTATATAACGAGAGTCAATCCATTCCAATTATGGCATCGAATTCCACTAAGTGAACTATTGAAATATTCCCTGGAAGTAACATCCCACATACACCAACAAGGGTAGAGTCAGAAACTTGGGTTATAGTGATTCCACCACATTGTGTTTTTACAAATATCTCTACATAAATGTTTCAGGGCTTTGATTTTATAGTTCTAACAAACATGCATGATATAAAGGAATGCGTAGAACCAGAATCAAATAATACTTTTTCCATTCTTGAGTGAATAGTAAGTGTACCTTCTAAGACTACATTATATTGCTCCACTTCTACTGTAGTGATGGCCTAAGACATCCCTTGTTCCTTTGTCTTTAGTGGCTGCAGACACTGATTATCCTTGTGAACTAGAGGTTTAGTGCACTAGCTTTCATAGTGAACTATCTCCCTACAGTTTTAAAATTGAACCATGGGTGGTTCTATCCTTTCTTAAGCTACAATATCCTTCCTTTTCATGTCTTTTTGACATTCTTGAGCTTGGTGTCCTTCTTTCCCACACTTGACGTATTTCCACATCCCTTTGAGGCAGTTCCCATGGTGCAGGTTCCCACATTTTTGGCTTGTGGGTCATCGAGTTTTCTTCCCACATTTGTCATTAGATCCTCCAGATTGAAACTCCATCTTTTTTTCTTATCACCATAGCCATGGGACCATTCTCTAAACTCCATCTCCACTTTGAGAGCACACTGAACAACTTCTTCATAACTCCCAATGTATCGAATTGCAAGAGCCTTTTGATGCCATGGTTTTAATTCACGAAACAATATATCAAGTTTTCTATCATTATAGATAATAAAACATGAAGCGTTCCTTTCCTGCCTTGTGAAATTCGCTTCATAGGTCATCACAAATTCTCCTTATTTAGTCTTGAGCTCTATGAATTCTCTCCCCATCATTGGGTGCAGATTTCTTAGGAAATACTTATTAAAAACATTATCTAAAAGTGTTCCCATTCCCTATCTTTAATTTCCTCCATTGGTTTGGTATTCTTAATCAAATCCCACCATTGATCGACCTCTCCATCATGACGATAAACAACTAGTTTGACATTATCCATCTCAAAATAGTGAATCACAGAAAATATCTTCTCCTAGGAGTTGACCCAGTGTTCCACAACTAGCGGATCAGAAGATCCACTAAACGTCGATGGTCGTTGCCTCATAAAACATTCGATAGCCAGTTTCTCCCTCTTTGGTGAAGGAGTATGTTCCCCGTTATTATGGTTATTATTAATAACATGAGACAGTTGGGTAAGAATCGCTAGGAAGTTCTGAACTCCACCTCCCAAATCATTGGGGATGTCGTCCAGGCAATTGTTCCATTATCCCTCACAAGAGTTGTTGTCCTAGATTCTCCTGGTTCCCACCATTTTTTAAAATAAAAATGTTTAGAAAAAAACATAAGCCAACAGGTCATGAATAAATAACTTTTTAATTAGCACAATTTATACTAAAAGCGTAATATATGGTATCCCTATGTGAAGATTCATATCTACATATTTGTACTTAGTCTCATGCTTGAGGTTTTCTATAGGGTTTACTAATCCTAATTCCCAAATTAATTAAACCTTTCCTTTGATAACAACAATAGTGACCCAACCTTTTCTTACATTACTATTAAATAATTTTAAATATAAACAACATAATAGTATTAAACATAGAGGATCCAACGGTTTAGTGATGTGGTAAAACTAGAACCATACATAACAATTACAACATTGAGCACAAACTTTTTTTTAATTCTTTTTTTCTAGCTTCTTATTAGTACTTGGACTCTCCTTAGTACATCTATCCACCTGAGGATATACATAAAAATCGGTGAGACAAAAGCCTAGTAATATGATAGATAAGAATAATATAGCATGGGGTGAGAATATTCATAACATAGGGAAGGAATCATGAGCATGAGATAAGCATAATAAAAAGACTTGAAATTTGGCAATACATAAAAATAAAACATCATGTCTATGTGGTTAAATACCACACATAATTGTGAAAAAATCTAGAATCATTTTCACATCATTTCACATTTAATCATGAGATTCATCACTTTACCCAATGCATTAGAGCGATGTATAATTCTGGGCACACCCATCACATACAAACGATCATATTGCGCTATGTAATTCCAGGCGCACCCGTCACATAATAACATTATCATTATCATACATGCCACATAGAATATATATCAATAATGAACATAAATAACCCATGTAAAGGAATGGGATCAGTCTCTTAATAACACATTCATAAACTTTGGGTGCCCAAAAGTAAGAGGAATGACACACTTGATACAAAAACCATCAACCCTAAATAAGAGGTAAAAGGTGAGTTCTTAAAAGAAGAGTTATTTTGGAAAAAAATTTGTTGGAAATAAAATTAAGTAGAAAACATTTATCTCCCAGAAAAGGTATGATAATGATGGTAAAATTGTTTTTAAGGAGTTACCATACAAAATTTGGAGTGAAAGTTGGAGAAACCAAAGATTGAAAGTTGGGTTTGAGAATTTCACCTTACCTTGTATCTGAACGCTTCCTTCACTTTAATGTCCTATATAATGACATTATATTCATTAATTAGAAAGGATAGAACCTTTTGAAAATGATATGGGTTCATTTTGGTTTTTTTATGTTTTTTTAGTCCTATTGATGAGTTATAGGGTTTAAAAACATTGTTTGGGAATGTTTGCTTTTACTGTTTTCTTGAGCGGTTCACTTGTATTCATAAATTGAAGTTCGGGTAGAACATGGGTAAATATATAGAACAGATATAACATGTTATTAATGATATTTCAGAATTTAAAATGATAGTATAATGAATTACATTGTATACCATGAGGATAAATCATTAGATAATAATTAAATGATGATTGTTTGAGTTAATTTGGACGGTTTTTCGAACACAATGAACTTGTTTTGATTGAGAATTTTGTAATATGTACATAAGTTAGTTCTACAACATTAAATAGGACCTAATACAAATAAAACATTATGGTTCAACCATAAAAATGGTTTCTTTGCTAGTACGTCGTCAAACACACATAGGATCTTAGTACATCATCAATACATTGTCAGACACACACATGATCCTAGTACATCGTCAGTACACCGTCAGACCCACACAAGATCCTTGTACATTGTCAATACATCGTCAGACCCAAACAATATCATATTACATCATTAGTATGTCTTCAGACCCACACAGTATCCTATTACATTGTCAGTACGTCGTCATACCCACATAGGTTCCTAGTACATCGTTAGTACGTTGTTCGACCCACATTGGATCCTAGTACATCGTTAGTATGTCGTCAAACCCACACAGGATCCCATTACATCTTCAGTACATCATCAGAGACACACCGGATCCTAGTACATCATTAGTACATCATCAGACCCACACAAGATCCTATTATGTCATCAATACGTCGTCAGACCCCCACATGATCCTAGTACATTTTCACAGCCAGCAACAAGGTTACCACACTATGCTTCCTTGTCTCTAAGAGGGTCTTCTCTCCAAGCCACTGGTCAATAATACAACTTCCACAAAGTCCCATGATAAATAATCCCAAATTACCACCATGTCAAAGGGGTCTCAATGCAATAGACAGTGTCTGAAACGGACGCCCGGCTTGTAAGTTATTATCCCTTTAGTCCCGAGGGCCTGGTAAGATTCGTGCATGATCGTACCCAACCATACCAGAACTTTATCCAAATTTCGCGTGCGGTATAACAAAAGGACAGACATCCTTACTTATCTACTATGGCCCAAGCCGTGTTTCTCTTCTGTCGGGCGACACGGTCATGTCGTTGCCTTCATTGTGAAGAACACAACAAATAATCAAAATAATTTTCGGAGAGGTCAGGCCATGTTCTTTTGGCCCAAACTCTCCTCTTTAGTGCGGTAGCAAGTGGGTATGATTCCCTCATGAATTAAAAATAGTCGTCAAGAAGGGGAATGGGGAAAAATAAAAAACATAAACCCTACCATGTCGTTCTTTAGAGGAGTTCGCAAGGAAGAAGATAATGTCGTTGGGAATGGTGGCATTGGCGTTCATCGCTTCCGCAAGATGCCTCTGATCTAAGATCAAGTTTCATCCACATTATTCATTGGAAATGGTGTGTTATTCATTGGAGATGATTTCCCCTAATGTCTTCCCTTTCATAAATTATTTCTCCCAACCAAAAACAATTTAGAAACCAACACCAATTAAATTAAGTTTACCAATTTAATTTTTTTGCACATTTAATTGGAATAATTAATTAAAGGGTGTGGCACAACTAATGTGGAGGATGTTTAAGAGACTTCTCCATATTAAAGAGTGATTTTAAGGGCTTCTCCCGTTATGAGGGTTCGGGTGGTCCCCACCTTTAATGATTCAAATTTGGAGGTTTAGGCTCAGATGGTCCCCGCCAGCATTACCCATGTTGAGGGGTTTCAAAAATAAAAAAAGCTAAACATTTTTATTTTATATTATTCTTCACAAAAAAACTAACTTTCACCCTCAACCCATTGCGGACGAGGTGAGCTTAAGTCAATATCGGTGCCGCGAGTTCAACGGTGTTGTCAGATTTCAATTCTGAGCACTGGTTTAAAAGTTACAAAAAACCACTCGCACGTTTACTGAATGTACCTGAAAAAAAGTGTCATAAATTAATTCCAGGAACACCGGTCCATTTAATCATGCGCCGTCAATTTCGCGAACCCATAAAATTCCCATATAATTATAAAAAATTACATGGAAATTCCAGGTCTTTACGTTGTCCCTACCTTCAGACTTTGCATCCCTGAAAGCCACATCACAAAACTAGGAAAACAAGTGGGGGTACTGATCAAGAATCCGAGTCTCCCACTTCCATGTGCTCTCCTTGAGGTTCTCGTGCTACCAATGAACACAAACCAGAGGTATCGACCACCCATGGAGGACCCACTCTTATTGATTCTCAATATCTACTAGAACCTATTTAATCATCTCTCCATCGTCAATGTCTAGCTCGCCATGGTATATGATGTGAGAAGGGTCATGCACATATCGACTCAGCTGGGATATGTGGAAAACGCCATGCACCTGTTGCAACTAAGGTGGAAGAGATAGGCGGTAAGCCACCTCGCCAACTCTGATGAGGATCTGAACTGGTCCAATGAATCGTGGAGATAACTTTCCGCCCTTGCCAAATCTCAGCAAACCTCATCGAGGTGAGACCCATAGAAAGATGTGGTTTCATTCCTCAAACTCTAGAGGTATATATCTCCTATCAGCATAAGACTTCTGCCTGCTCTGTACAGTCTTCACCTTCTCCTGTATGATCTTCACCTTCTCTGTGGTAGCTCGTACCATCTCAGGTCCCATGAGTGTTGACTCCCCTGGATCATTCTAGCATAATGGTGATCTGCATGGTCTCCCATACAACAACCCAAAAGGTATCATCCCAATGGTGGAGTGATAGCTGTTTTTGTATGAAAACTCCACAAAAGGCACGTGATCGTTTTAGCTACAATCGAATTTGAGGACGCAAGCACGCAGCATGTCCTCAAGGGTCTGAATGGTCCGCTCAGTTTGGCCATCCATCTAACGATGGAAGGTGGTGCTCAAATGATGCTACATCCTAAAAGCCTCCTTAAACCCCTTCCATCTTCATGAATTTAAATGTGTATCCCGATCAGAGACAATCGTCGAGGGTACTCCATGTAGCCACACAATATCTTGCACATAGAAGCATCCCATGCTCTCTACTGAACCCTACTCTCTGATTGGTAGGAAGTGGACCGACAAGGTGAGTCGGTCAACGATCACCAAGATACTATCATGACCCCTGGATGTACATGGATGTACCATCATGAAGTCCATGGATTTACCATCCCACACCCACTTTAGGACCTCTAAAGGATGAATTAAGCTTTCTTGTACCTTATTCTCCACCTTCACTTGCTGACTAGTGAGTAATCGAGAGACAAACTATGCTACTACTTTATTCATTCTCGGCCACCAGTGCTATCGTTGAAGATCTTAGTACATCTTCACCACTCCTAGATATACCTCTAGAGGGGATGTGGGGAACTCTCTCAACAATTCCTCTTGAAGCAACACTGGTACCATGGTACGTCCTCTGAAAAGGATGACATGTTCCCAACCTTCAGAAAATCAATCAGGTGCTTGTCCTGTGGATATCAGAGAACGTCGAGCCTCGAAGTAAGTATCCATGTACTATGCCTACCGGACTCACTGAATAAGTGGGGGAGTGACTGTAAGAGACTGAAGAAAAAAAACTCCATCTAGATCCACAAAGGATATCTATGAAGTGGCCAGCTGCTCTGTCACCTCACCTAGTAGTTGTATACCAGATCTCCTACTAAGTGCTTATGCTATAACGTTCCCCTTCACAGGATTATAGAATATCTCAAAGCCATAGTCCAAGAGGAACTTGAGCCAACATTGTTGTGTCAGGTTCAGTTTCTTTTTCGAGAAGATATAACTGAGGCTCTAGTCATCTGATTAGACTGTAAAATATTCTCCCATCAAGTAATGTCGCCACATCTTCAAGATAAAGACTACTACTACTAACTCTAGGTCTTGGGTAGTGTAGTTCTGCACATTTTTTCACAGTTTTCGTGAACCATATCCATCACTACTCTCTCAGACCACATGAAGGGTTGTCCCTTCTTTTTTAATGTTGATAAGGCTACTTCAACTCTGGATAAATCTGTTACAAACCTCTGGTAGTATCCAGCCAAACCCAGGAAACTCCATACCACCATCACACACCTGGGGGGCTCCCAATCTTGTACCGCCTTAATCTTAACTAGATCCACAACAACTCCAGACTTTGAGATGACATGTACCAGAAAGTGAACCTCTTAGATCCAAAACTAGATCTTCGAGTGCTTACCATAAAGCTAGTGCTCTCAGAGTGTGTCCAGAACTATCTTCTAATGATAGGCGTGCTCCTCCTTAGTAGCTGAGTAGATCATAATGACATTGATGAAGACTACTATAAAGAGATCAAGGTATGGTAGGATGATCCTGTTCCTGAGTCCCCTGAACACTAATGAGGATTTTTTCATGATGAACGACATAAACAAGAACTCATATTGGCCGTATCGACATTTTAAAGTCATCTTATGGACATCCTCATCTCACACTCTGAGCTGGTGATAGCCTGATCTAATGTCTATTTTTTAGAACCACAGTGATCCTTTCAGCTGATCAAAGAGTTCGTCAACCCTTGGGAGTGGGTATATGTTCTTCACGACCACCTGGTTCAGGCGCTGATTGTCAACCTAAAACCTCATGCTCCTATCCACCTTCTTGGTGAACAAAATCGGTGCTTCCCAAGGAGAAACACTGGGCCAAATGAACCCTTTACCCTGTAAATCTTCTAGCTGTACTCGGAACTCACGAAGCTCTGTGGGATCCATCCGATATACTGGTGTAAATATCGGTACCATCCGAGGGTACAATTCAATGTAAAAGTCCACCTCTCTGTGAGGAGGTAGACCTAGAACATCATTAGAGAAGACATACTTGTACTGATAAACCACTATAGGATAGCTCGGACTCTCCACATCAACTGCTCTGAGGGTATGGCTAGACAACTGACGAGTGATCACCTGCAATCTCCTTCGGGTAAGTCCGTCCTATGCTACAAAGGCTCCCTTCTCGCTGGTGAAGGTAAACCTAGTCCCATCTGTGTGGACACACCAAAATTTGTGCCTAATATAGTCAATATGAGCATGGACTATAGATAACCAGTCCATACCTCAGATGACATCGTAAGGCCTCAATGTTGCTACTAAGAGATCCCAACCGAAGCTCCCATCTCCTAGAGTAAGATCACACTCCCAGAACTAGTTCATAATCATCGAATTGGCTCCCGTAAGATTCTATAGCTATAATATTGAGCCAACGGCTCTATCTGAATCCTAGAGCTCTAAACGAGGGCAGTGGTAATAAAATAGTGACTGGAACCAGTGTCTATATGTATTGCAGCTAAGGTGGATTAGACACAGATCGTACCTTGTATCATCTCTGGAGGCCCATGGTCGTATGCCTCAGCTTCCTGGAGCTGAGTTCACCCTTTCCCACTATCTCCTGGTGGTCGGGGTGGACAACCTAGTGGTGGTGGCAGTAAAATCTCAAATCGTCACCCACTGCCAGCTGCATGCCCAGCTACTCTGCCTTGTCTTCCTACTCCCTGTGGACCTCCTCGGTCGAATCTCTATCTCTACTTGGGTTGTCCCTCTAAAATATACTGATCATACCTATGATGGTTTGTTCAGTCATGATCCATGTCACCCTGACCACCACATGTGAAACATTGCATGCCCCTCGCATAACTAGCTCTGTCTCCGGTACCCCCACACAACCGATCCTGAGTCGTGCAGTCGTCTACCTATAGTTCTGGTTCTCTTGGACCTCTATGACATATATCTGCTATAATCTACATAAGACTCCACTACATGATGTCCGGTGGTAGGTCTCATTGCTGGTGACTGCTCAGCAATAAAACTCTCCACTTAGAGGGCTCTATCTAACACCCCCGCCTGCATCAGGATGCGGAGAGAAATCATTGATGCCCTGATCTCTCTCTTATGTCCCTGATCGAAGTTCTGGGCCCTGATGAATGGGTACCGTACCATATCAATGGAGTAGCGTGATAGGTCAGTGAACCTAACTGAATACTAAGCCATAGTCATGTTTCCCTGTTGTGGATGAAGTAGCTCCTGTATGCACACCCCGAGAAGAGGTGCTGGGACAAACTCTTCCTGAAACATGCTCTTGAAGTCTGCCTAGAGAAATGTCACCTCGTCATGAAACTGGAGCATTAACTCCACTATCTACCTACTTCTACCTGTAGAAGACAAGCGGCAAGGATCACGATGAGATCAGCTAGTGTCCCTACCAGTTGGAAGACTCTCACCACAGCCTCTATCCAATCCTTAGCTGCAAGTGGGTCTGCCTCTCCCCTGAACCTGGGTGGCCTGTGGAACTAGAACTCGTGAAACATGCTCAAATGGTGTGCACCCTCTACTGCTGGGGCTGGTGGCATCTGTGGCCCAGTTGGTAATGGTACTGTTGGTGCCTCTCCTAGTGCCTCTAAAGGAAGAGGGCCCTGCAACGAGGCCTTGTTGCTCCGTGGGCTATCAGTGCATACTATACTCGGAACCCTAGCTAGCTGTCTACATGGAGGCATCCTGAAAAGAAAAAGGTTCACCACAGTCAATAAGTTATACCTAGTTTGATGACTCAAAGAGTTCACAAATAAAAATCTTGAAAACACACACACAATCAGTGTTTCCATGCACTGAGTTAGAAATCAGTAGTCAGGTTCCTTGTGTATGGATACATCAGCCGCCGAACCAACACTGGATTCCCTAAAATAATAACCAAACTCACTACACTTAACACTATTTCTATTAAAGGAAAGATCAGACTCCTATGTTATATGGTAGAAATGACTCCTCTGATACCAATTTCTCATGACTTGTCACCCAGGGCTCATGTTGTGACTACCCCATGCCCACCTTCCATAGGCTAGGGGCTGGCAACTTGCACTGAATGGCGTATTCCCTAAAATAGGTAAGGCAATGCCTTTATATCCTGTAAACACACGAAACCGAGAACACAATAAGATATGAACAAAATAGAGTGATGAATGTAATAGGGGCCATAATCTTAGGCAAACAGTAATGGTATAAGTACAACTAAAATACAATAAAACTGAGGAAAGAGAAAAACAGATACTGGGTCGTCCTCCAAGGTTCATACCTGAAGGGTAGGTACAAATCACCTCCAAAGCACTCAACATCCACCCGTCTCCTCTGCGTACCGACATAATGTATGGTCCACCTCTGGGAACTGTCCAGTCTTGGTACCCTCAGCCTCAATCAGAGCTATTTGTCATCTCCACCAAACACAACAAGGTTTGGACATAGCCCATGCAGGGGTGAGTGTAACAATACTAGGTAAGGATCCTGAGACCCTCATGGTATCACAAAATCCACAATGGATAAACCAAAAAGCATGTAATTAATTGAAAACCCTACTTATGTATATGCCCATACATATACCTAAGTTATCATGTATAACTATATCAATCATGAGGAAACAGAAGGTCCAACCCAAAAGCCCAGTGGTCAACTGTTCCACAAAGGAAGGAATACCACAAAGGTATGTACCACATAGGTACACCACACAGAGGAATACCACTAAGGTATTACCATGAAGGAAATTACAATATATGTACGAACTCAGCTCACACTAGGTAAAACTTAGGTATAGTAGTAGAGATGATTAGATATATCTACTAAATCATCCTACTCTGTTAAGAGACAGACCCACGAAGGATCCTATATTATCATCAGACCCACAGAGGATTATGGTACATCGTTAGTAAGTCTTCAGACACATACATGATCTGAGTACATCATCAAGACATCATCAGGCCCATATAGGATCCCAATACATCATCAGTACATGTTCAGACCCACATAGGATCCTAGTACATCGATAGTACATCGTCAAACCCACACATGATCCTAGTACATCATCATTACATCGTCAGACCCATACATGATCCTAGTACATTGTCAGTACATCATCAGACCCACACAGGATCTGAGTACATCGTTAGGACATCATCAAGACCACATAGGATCCCAATAAATCATCAGTACATGTTCAGCCCCACACAGGATCCTAGTACATTGAAAGTACATCGTCAGACCCACACATGATCCTAGTACATCGATAGTACATCGTCAGACCCACACATGATAATAGTACATCATCAGTATATTGTCAGACCCACACATGATCCTGGTACATCGTCTATACATCTTCAGACCCATACAGGATCCTTATACATCATCAGTATGTCGTCAGACCCACACATGATCCCAGTACATTGTCAGACCCACACAGGATCCTAGTACATCATCACAGACATCTACAGGGTTCCCGCACTAACCTTGATTGTCTCTAGGAGGGTTTTATCCTTTTTTCACTGCTTGATACTCTAACTACCATGATGTCCCACTAAGAAGTATCCCAAAGGACCTCCATGTCAAAGGGGTCTCAACTCAATAGATGGTGCATCAAACGGATGCACGGGTGGTGTATAAAAAAAAGGACAGCCTTGTTCCAAGGTTTTAGGCACCACAAACGGTTCATCAAATGGACTCCTGGTGCCAAAGTTATTTCCAAAATAGAGTACAGGGTCGAAACAAGTCGGGGTGCGGTCCGACGTGGTTGGACCGACCCGGCCTGGGTCGTCCCAGTTCGGGTTGACCTGGCCCACTGGGTGGCCTGGCCTGGCAACCCCGCAGGGAAGCCCATGATGTTGGGTGGCCGTAGTGCGGTGGGGCGGCGGAGCGCCGCGTAGTGGTGGGGTGGCCACGAGGTGGACTCGTGGTGGCTATCCATCAGGGCTGGATGGATGGCCAGCCATCATCTCCACCAGGCGCGGTCTCGCACCCCGTCTTTTCCGGCGGCTGGCTCAACCGACCGTCCTTTCTTTGCCCCTGTCTCCCAAGCCGCGGTTCTCTTCCGTTGGGGCGGCGCGGTCACGCCATCACCTTCGTCTCGAATAACACACCAAAAAATCACAAGAATTTGCAGAAAGGCCAGGCCATGTTCTTTTGGCCCGCACTCTCCGCGTTAGAGAAGTAGCAAGAGGCTATGATTTATTCTTGAATTATGAAGAGTCGTTAAGAATGGGAAAGGGGAAAAATAAAAAACAACTAAACCTACCTTGTCGTTCATTGGAGGAGGTTGTGGGGAAGGAGACAATGTCGTTGGTGATGGTGGCGTCGTCATTCATTGCTTCTGTAAGATGCCTCCAATCCGGGCTCAAGCGTCGTCCTCGTTCATCATTGGAGATGATGAGTTATTTGTTAGATATGAGTTCTTCCAATGTCTTCCCTTTCGCCAATGATTTCTCCCAACCAAAAACAAGTGACCAGCCAACAAAAATTAAATTTAAGTTACTAATTTAATTTGTTGGAACATTTAATTGGCATAATGTAGTTGGGGTTTAGATTAGTGGTAACCCCCTGTAATGATACATAAAAATTATGGGTTCAAACCCCAAGGGCGCAGGTACTGTAGCATTACTGTAGCGTATTGTAGCAGTGACGGACACCACAACAATGACGGGTACTATACGAGACTGTAGCAGCGATGATACTATAGAATTACTATTCACAGAATGGGACTTTCTCCATAAAATTGGGCCTACGGGCCATGTAATGGGATAAATGCCCACTGGGCCTTTGGGCTATGTAACTGGTCTCCCTCTACCTAGTTAAAAAGAGGTCTTAGCTTTGATTTAATAATAAGCAAGGCTTCGACTCTAACCTTTTTTAAAAAAACATATAATTGGCATAATTAATTATAGGGTGTGGCATAATTAACGGGGAGGAAGTTTAAGAGACTTCTCCAAAATTAATTAAGGACTTTAAGGGTATCTCCCATTATGAGGGTTCAGATGGTCCACACCTTTAGGAATTCAAGTTGTGGAGTTTAGGCTCAGGTGGTCCCCACCACCATAACCCATGTTGAGTGGTTTACAAAATAAAAATGTAAATTTTTTTTATTTTATATTATTCATTCATGAAAAATACAAAAACTAAATTTCACCCTCGACCCACAGTGGACGAGGTGAAGGCCTCCTTAAGTGAATACCGGTGATGCGAGTTCAACCGTATCCTTGAATTTCAATTCCTAGCACTGGTTCCAATGTTACAAAAACCCACTCGCACATTTACTAAATGTACCCAAAAAAGTTAACAAATTCATTTCGGGCTCACCAGGCCTCAGAATCACACGTCGTCAGTTTCACTGACTCGTAAAATTCCCATATAGTTTAAAAAAATTACATGTAAATTCTAGGTCTTTAAATATAAATTTAAATATATATATTTAATTAACAAAAAAATAAGGTCATCTACCAAAAAAAATTCAAGAACATTCTTAGTGTCATCTCTTAGATTAAGTCAATATCCTCATGTAAATATTCCTATGTAGTTCTACTTTATATAGAAGTTCATATAATATTTTTTTATGAGATATTATGTTATTTATGCTGGTTGTGAGTAGAACACTATATGAAACAATGAATGATTCCCATAGACAATACCATTAAACACAAGTGTATATAGGTTATGATATAATCATATTTTAATGTCATAAAATGATAGAAATATATATATAATACTTAGCCACAGGTTTTACACAAGCTCCAAAGTGTGAAAATCCTTGTTTCATACTTGGTATCACTGAATACATCACATGAATACTGTCTTCACATCATATATAGATTTATAAGGAAGTTAATAACTAATAATGAAATATAAAATGAAGGAAATATCAAAACGAGATTTAGGGAATCCAAGAATTATAGAAATCGAGGCTTGAAAAGCTTACATGAGAGTTTAATGTCAAGTAGATAACTGCACCGATGAAGAAGAAGATTAAAAAAGCTGTGAAAATGGGCTTGGAGGCTATAGGATTGAAGAATCGAATGTAGGGTTTCCATGAGAGAGAGACTAAGCCACTGTTGGCTGAAAGAAAAAAAAGAATATTAACCCAACACGAGACATCATAAAATTTTTAAATGATTTATCACACCTATTATCTATTAAATGTCATGATAAAGAGTTTTTTGTTACATTAATCACTTTAGTTATTAGATAACTAACATAATAAACCCATTTTTTCCATCCGTTATATAATAACCGACATGATAATGGAATTTTGTTTTCTTTGTCACATTAGTTATTATATAATCGACGTAAAAAATAGCCTTTTTTACATTTTTTATTTTATAACTGATGTGATAAAGAGAGATACTTGATTTATTAATTAGTATATTATAAAACTGATGTGATAAATCTAGATAATGAATTTAGTATGTTGGTTATAATATAACCGACATCATAAATAAATTTTTGTGACTTTACACATCAATTATTTATAAGTGATGTTATAAATTACGACATGGAAAATACGTTTTTACTAGTGACACCATATATAAAAGGGTAAATTCCCAATCTACTTTTACTAGTGAGTCGAACTAATGCATCGAGAGGCTATAGAGGTCCCTGCCGGTCACTTACTAAGTCCAAATAATTCCTCATATGAATGGGGTGGAACATAATAAATATATACATTCATATAAAAACTATTACATGAAATACTAATAACTTTTCCCAAAAAATAAACAAAATCAATATCTATCCAAAGTAATATGCAGAATGTTATCAAGATAGTACATCCTCAATCAAAATATTCATTAAAAATTCAATGAAATATTTTTGATGGTGAATTAATAGATCAATTTAAATAAATCATGACATTCAATAGATGGTGATGAAATAAATTAAAATATTCTAATAAAATCATTTAGGATGTCTTGAGAGAAAAAACCTTTTACTTTTACAAAGAATAGTTCTTTTGGAAAACCATTTGTATTTGTAATAAAATTAAATTATAAAACTATATATCCATAAAATATAAAGGGAATGATAATGAAATTATATTTTAGGTATAAATAATGTTCAACTAAAGTGGAAATATGTAAAAATCATTTTTATGTGTCTTTAAAAATGGTCTAATTTAGTGTGGTTTAAGGGAAATTATAAAAGAGCCTTTAAACTATACAAATAATTAATTGTTTACATAAGCCCAAAAAAATAAATACAATAGTTTATCATTATAAGAAATGATTTAATTAAAATATTAATCTCTTAAAAATATTTATGGTGTGTACTTGAAAATGTGAAAGATTTTGGATAATACCCATTAATTGAGCTTGCTTATCAGGAGAAATTGAGACGGGAACCTTTTAAAACATGATTTTCCTCAAAAAAATAAGGATGAAGTGATCAAGATATATGATTTTGGAATATATAGATAAAATTTAAAATATTTAACTAAAAATAAATAAGAATTACATTGGGGTAAAGACAGAGAAATTGTAACTAGAAAGAAAAAATGAACATTCTGGTAGTATCCCTTACAACTTTGAAAATAGTCAAACTGTATGCCTGATCAAATTAATGATAATCCGATGAATCATTGAATAACCAAAATATAAATAGGTTTATGATATTATATAATAATGGGAAGTATAAATACACCACACAAAATAATATTATTAAATAAAGTATATCTCACTTAAATAAAGATGAGATAATAAAACCTTTACCTTATGTCTGAAAGTGTTCTGCACTTGTAATTAATGTCCTGAATAATGAAATTAGATTTAATAATAATTTAATTCATAACCTATTAATTTTTTTGATTTATTATAATTTTATTATGTTTATTTATTTTCATATTGATTAGTTATAATATTCAATTTCAGCATTTAGGAGTGTTCATTTCTTTTGTATTCATGATTGGTTCCCTTGTATGTATATATTAATGATCATGTAAAATAGAAATACATATACAGAAATGAAATTATATACTATTAATGAAATTATAAGACATTTAATTATCTTATATTTGATTTTGTTCTATATATTATTATTATTCATTTGATAAAGCATTAATGGTTACCATTTAGATTATTTTGTGTTCTTCTGATCATCACACGCATGTTTCGTTTTCTTAATTAATATTATATATATACACTTGTTACATAAATCCAAATAATTTTTAATATAAATTTTACAATATTTTTTCACAATTATAAGGGTTTTATTACCATCCATAATGCTGATATTTGAAATTGAACCACAATAATCCATGAAGGTGGTGAATTAGTACATCATGGATGATGTTTTCATTTTATAACAAAGGGTGAAGAGGAGGGTTTTCATTATAAATATTACATTAAAATAATAAAATTTGTGTATATATAAGATAATGGATTTATAAATTATTATTGGATATAGGTTTTAAGGAAAGGATAATAAATGGAATGAAATTGAATGAGAGAGAGAAGGTTTTACATCTTGAGTGTCGCCTCCTTAAGTACCTCCTTAAGGGACTTGGAAATGGTCTTTCATGTGATTAGAAAGAATATAACAGTGGGAGAGGTTTGGAAGAGTTAATTGGAAGAGTTAATTAATTTTATATGCTTAGAAGTTCTGAGGAGAAGAGTTGGTGGGGGTGGTATTTATAGTGGAAGGGAGGGGTGTTTTCTAATATTTTATTTATTTTTTTATTATTTGGATCCATAATATGAATAGTATTGATTCTTGTGACGAAATATTGTAAATGGTGAATGCATGTTCCACTAAGGGTTTCTAAATCTACCAAACATCTGATATATCCCAATAATTCATGTATTAAGCTGATACTGTAACTTACCATCATTCAATTTTCACTAAAAATTCAACTGTTTTAGAAAAATACCAAAAAATCAATGTTACAGTTTTTTTTTGAAATGTATATTTAAAAAGTCAACATAGATTTCTGAAAATTATTTTCTAAATATGATAAATTTAATTTTCAAATACAATCATCATGTATTAAAAAATTACTGATTTTGAAATTATAACTGATTTTATGACACTTTGAAATATTAATTAAGGTCTCATTAAATTATCATATAATCATAATAAAACAAAATACTAATTCATGAATATATTATTGTAAAAATATTTTTATTTTAAATAATTATATGAATCATAAAAATTTAAATAATCATTTATGCTTTACAAAAAGAACCAACACTTAATTTATCATTTTTAAAACATTTATATACATATTCCATTATATAAATATGTCATATTTACATTTATAAGATACAATATAATTATCAAAATTTCATATGTGAGGTTACTATTTTTGTTTTTTTACCAGGAAAGCTAAGTCAGTGTTAAAGCCTCTTTCTATTTATTAAGAAAATAAAAGTATATTAACAAGAAAACACACAAGAAAACTAGTTACATGTCATAGAATTTATACCCCTAACCACACCCATGATATATGACTTCCTCCACAGTAGTTGATTCCCATTCAGAGCTGTCATACTGATTCAGGACCTTCGCATATTTTTGTCTGAGATTCAGCTTCTCTAAGGATAAAAACTCCTTAAAGGATTGCCTAACAGTGGATCTGGATGACACCAGCTTTGGAAATTCAGAGTGAGCCTTCCTCGTTATTCTTTTAACTATGGGATTTTCCTCATTCCAAGATTTTGTCTTCCCATCCTTGACAACATCACTAAAGGAAGGCCTGGTCAAATGACAAATATTTTCTTTGTCACTATCCAAGACATCCCCCTATTTCTAGAAATTACCACATCTTGACAAACATCAGTCAGGGTACGAAATTTCACCCAAATAAAATTTTTTCATTGCGCATTTAAAAATGAAGTTAATTTTTTATAAGGATTTATTTATTTTGAAACATGTTCTCCATTAAAAGGCTGTAAAGTTATGTTTAGAATAATATACCCTTTTAATACGTCAAATTTGATTCATTCTTTATATTATTCCTAGAAAATTATTTGGATTAATGTCAAATCATATTATTAAATATATAATATTTTAATTATATTATTTGTTAAATACGATTAATTCCCACCAATTTTATGTATAATTTATAATGTTCATTTGAAATTATTTTATTTAATTGCATATTGTAGTTTGTTTAATCGTGGTGTTGTGTGAAACATATACTATCAAGGATATTAAATTTTATGAGGGAAATAAAATAAAATACCTGGGTGTTACATTCTCTCATCCTCAATAAATTGGTCCCTCATAATTTAAAATTGTACATTGAAAATCAATGGTTTGTAATTCAATATTATTTTATTGTAAACCCACATCAGAAATAGGGTTAATAAAATATCTTCTTAATAAGAGGGAAATAGAAATGTGATGGTCACAAAAAAACTAGGATTTTACTAAGGAAATAATTAGTGTAAATTGATAATCATGGAAAAGAAATAAAAATAAAACTATCATGTTCCGATGGAGAGTGATATTTAACATGGTCATTAGATAAAGCGTTAATGATAACCGTTTATATTATTTTGGTATTTTTTTCTATCAGTACAAAGTATTTTTGATTTATTAATTAATATAATGTATATATACTTGTTCGAAAATAGAAAATAAGATGTAATATAAATTTTAATATTTCTTTTAACCATTATAATTTTTTTATAATGTATTAGAAAATGAACAATCTTCATCCACAAAAGTGGTGAATCAGCACCTAACAGATGATGTTTTCATTTTTAGAACAAAAGGGAGTGAAGGAGGGATTTGATGATGAATATCACCTTAACATTAAAATATTCTAGTATATATAAGATACTAGAGTTTTAATTCATGTTTTTATAGAGGTGGAAAGGAGTGTATAATAAATAAAATGAAATTTAAAGATATATATATATATATATATATATAGAAAGTTTTACATCTTGAGTGTATCCTCCTTGAGAACCTCCTTAAGGGACTTAGAAATGGTATTTAGTGTGACCATCAAGACAAGAACATGGGAGAGTGGTTGGGGGGAGTAAATTTGAAGAATATAAGCAATATTCCTGGTGTTGGAGGTGTGAGGGGAAGAGGTGGTTATGGGTGGTATTTATAGTTGATTATAGGGGAGTTTTTCGAGAATATTTTATTCATTAGTTTAATATTTTGGCTCAAAAATACAAATAGTATTGATTTTTATTACTAAATAAAGTTACTAATACATGTTAATTTGAACTAATGGTTCTATAATAATCCATACATAAACCATGACTCAATAATTTATGTATTTAGATTACATAGTAAATTACCGTATTTGAGTTATTAACCAAAATGTAAATTACATTAGAAAAATCCTTAAAATTCAACCTAAATTTTTATCAAAATGTAGAATTCAAAAATGGACTCCATTTTATAAAAATATTTTTCCATATATGGAAAATATAAATTCTAAATAGAATTATATTTTATTCAAAATATATATATTTTAAAATTATAAATGATTTATTGACACATTAAAATATTTATTAAGGTCTCATAAAATTGAATTTTGATTATCAGAAAACAAAATATTAATTCTTGAATCTTTTTCTGTTAAAAAAATTCTTTTAATTTAATATATTAATTATAATATTTTTAATAAACATTTAAAATATAAAAAAATATGAACACCTAATTTATCATTTTTAAAACATGTATTTACTTATTCCATCATATAAATAAATCATATTTTAATTTATTAGTAGAAAAAATATTATTTAAACATTCATAGATGATGTATCTATTAAAATATTAAAAATACTATTAATATAATTAAAATTTTTTTTTTTTAAAGATCGAGACTTTTCGCTATTCATTGGAAAATAAATATTTTCATAAAAATACCAAAAATTTACCCTAACTTAATTTTGAAATTTTATTAAAAAAATTATGTTCATTTTATTCAATTGAGTTTTTTAATTTTTAAACAAGTTATCCGTTAAATGATAGTAAAACTGTCTTTAAATAAAATTTTCTTTTTAAAGTGTATGATTGGATTCATTCTCTATCTAATGCCTATAAAATCATTTGGTTAATGAAATAACATTTTATTGAATATATAATATATAAATTTCATAAATTTTTAGTACTATTCATTCAAACCAATTTTTTAATTAGGTTATAAGTGTCATTTTAAAATAATTATATTTATTTGTATATCATTGTTCATTTAAGCATTTTATTGTGTGAAAAATAAAATGTCAAAAAATTAAATTTAAAAAGAGACATACAATAAAATATTGGGTTGTTAAAATAAATATCACATAGATAGGTATGTAATAGTATCTTGACTTATTGTATATGAAAGAGTTTTTGACACTATGTAGAATTCTGTCATCCGTCATCACCTACAGAGATCCTCGGTTTACATCCTTAATTATAAGGGCCTTCATGTGGTGGAAAAAATGAAATTGATTTTGATTTTTGAATAGTAGTCCAAGACTAATGGGACGCCAGAATGGTATAATAAGATTCCAGAAGACATGCTTTAGGATTATGTTATTGACTTAGGTTATTCATGGGACACTCAACAGGGACTTGTAGAATTTTTATATAACAATAGTTACCTATCCACTATTATGAATTCACTATACAAGTTTCATTGTTTTCAATTGTAATATTATCTATTATGCGTGGTATAGGTAGATGTTTCCTCCTTTATAAGAAATCACATCTTCTTCAAGACTACAGAGATGATCTTAATCATTCTATATTGTTTATTTATATCACAAATTCACTGAAATTCTGATTGTGATAGTCGAAACCATATGGCATAATATTCATTTTGTGATCTTGGTTTTCTCATGTTCCCAAATTTTATGGGTCCTTGAAAAATCACAAAATATTGAAAACACACTCTACGTAAAAGATGTCCCTTTGAATTTACTGAGAGTGACAGAAGGTTTGGATACCAATTAAAATTTCATTATTAGTAAACCTTAATTCACAACGTTTTCAACATATTATAGTAGATAATGAATAGGCTAAACCCTTATAATATATATATATTTTTGGTAACCATGATTTCAAACCTAATGATTCTATAAATGTGAATTTATTTCAAATCACTCATAGGTACAAAATGGGGTTTCTATTGACTATGCTTTTGGTTAGATAATTTCATATGGTAGCATAAGTACCTTTCTCAAGAATATCAGAAGAGGGAAGATCATTTAAGGGTTTAATTTATTAATATATTATTTTATCAAACTATTAATAGGAATTATGAGGGAGAAATATTGTATTGTGTAGGCACTATCACACCAATTCTGAAAAATTTTATTATGATTTATGTTCATTATTTATGTAATAATTTTCTTTTTATTCCCTTGTATTTCATTTTGAATCTTCAATGTTATTCAAAAAATAGTTGGGTACTATGGTTAGCTTACAATTACAAGTAACTATTTAGTAATCATGTAAAAAGGTTAAACAATTAGATATATAAATATCACAAGTGTGGAATGTTATTTACCAAACCATTTGAGTTCTTAGGTGAGGTAGTTAGAATTACACATTGGGGCATGGTTTGAAAAACTGTGTGTTCTACCCACAAACACAAAAATTATTGAATTTTATCTTCCCTTAATTTTAAATTTGAATCAAACCCCTTATTTTTCCTCACTCACCCTTTATCTCAATACCATTTATGAAGTAGATCTACCACATCATTAATGTTTATTTATTTATTGGGAATTTTTATGTTTCATAAAAAATTACTAAAGAAAGTTTCTCTCCTCCTTTCATCTTAGTTGTATCCAACTATTTTATTATATTTTATTATTCCATATTGACATGTTGGAATAGGGATTGAGTTGGAAAAATATTTGGGATTGGGTTTTGATATGTATTGTTTTTACTACTCTTTAGGATCTCTATTAATGTTTTATGTGTTTTATCTCCATATATGATTGATTTAAAATAATGAATGGAAGGTGACTTCATATAGATCACATTTTTAATTTAAAAAATATTTTGTATCTATTTTATATATTGTGAATGATTAATTAAAATTATATCATGTTATATTAGATTACTAGTTATATATTTTATAGTTTCCTAAATATTTTCCCATATTTTGATAAATAATATTTTCCTAAAAATCATGTTTTATTTATGTGAAGTCAAATAGACATGGAATTATTTATGTTATTCCTTTCTAAAATGATATTTATTATGTTTATTATTTTCATCGCACCTTGGATTTCAGGTACTTAAGGGTAATTTTATTGTTAAATATCCATTTTTTAACATGATAATTTACTAAGAAACTACTGTTTAGTGAAGGATGTGGGGTCATGCTGGGGAGACCCGACACCACTAGGCCATGAAATGTTCTAATTTTCATTTGATTGGATGTGGTGTAGTTGTATGGATAGAACCATAATTCTCAACTAATGAATGACCCCATTTTTTGATGTGAAGACATGGATAAACATTTGTTTGGGAGACGATATGAGGACCTAAAAAATGATGAAACCAAAATAACCTAAGGATATCCTATAGTGCATGCCTTATAGAAAGTATTTAATCTTGGGCTTTAGATTCCTTTTCAAATTGTATATCATGTTAATTTTTGTTATTATAAAAAGATAAATGTTTAATTTCTTATGATAAATTTCAAACTATTATAGTTGTTACCATTTCTTAAGTGTTCAATATAAGGTACTCAGTGGGATCACAATGAGATACTATTTATCCCAACAGACATACGCCCAATGTTTTTCTGTAGACCTTGTTTTGAATTATTTAGGTTAGGGTAATGTTCTATTTTATGATGGTAGATAGTTTGAAAAGTTATGTATGTGATGATTTTAGAGACATAGCTATTACTAGGTCGCCTTGTCACATGGAGATGGGTGAAACATTTTTTACTTTACATGATCATTGTGTGTGTGTGTATTTCCTACTCGACATACTTCTTATTAATTTTATACATATTTACATAATTATTTTCAGTTCTTGTTTCCTTTTAGAAAGTTTTTTGATAAATTTTTATTTAAAAAATGTCTTAGGATCCCTCTTGTTTTTTATTTTAGTTGTTAGTGTATTATAGAAAGTTTATTAATCACTGGATGTATATACTTCTTTTAAGTCATTTATTTCCAATGAATGAAATGTCCTTACATAGTTCATGTTCTGAAGATAAGGGGTTTTTCATTTGGTGAAACTATTCCCATGGATTGTTTTATGATGCCCATGTTATTTTTTCCAACCCATATTAATCAAGAATTCCCTTTATATCTTATTATCGGAAGGTTGGTGTTCCCGTATAGGGGAAGGTCCAGGTTTGTTGGTGAAATATTTAGAGTTTTATGTTTTTGAAAATATATTTCATTAATATTCACCATGCTATATAGCCATATTTTTTTTGAAGAGTGGGATTTTAATCAAAGGATATATTTATAACTTTGTGAACCTTTATCATATGGGTATCATGGCTTATCTCCTAGTTCTTTAACCAATCCTCTGTCATGTGTCTATGTTAAATGATTAAATTTTGACGGTGTATACTATTGATCTAGTTCATTTCTTTAAGATATAATTTATATAATTGTAACATGAGTAGTTTTATAATAAAAACTGGTGATGATAACATATTATTTAATTAATCATCTAGGAAACAAGACCACCCAACATGTAAATATTCTCCTGTGGAATCCCATGTTTGAGGAAGAAACACAGGAAACCAAGAATATAAGGAGGAAAACGTATAGTAATATATTCTATTATGGAAAATGTTGTTGGTAAAATTTTATTGGTGATTAGAATTTAACACCCAATATTTTTATTTTGTGAAGTTATTTAATATAATATCCTAAAAACATCATAATGTAAAATATAAAATGGAATAATTGTTCAATTTGTTTTTAAATAAATAATAAACATTAACACATTTTGGGATTTTATGTAAACCATATTATAGATATTTTAACAGAGTCATACTATGTGAGTTTTGGGTATAAATCCCCAATATTCCTCAATTTTGGTGGAGAACACTATTAGCAGTGATATAGGTGTTTCCACAAGTAGGCAGTGATAGATACAGTGATGGAAGGTGGTGAAAGATGACAATAAATGGTATGGTTATATACCCATTTAATATACTTCAAATCACGTTGCATTTTGGGTAATCCATTTATGGGATTTATATAGAGTGGGTGAATATTGAAAGGGGTGTGGCCTACTCTCGTATTTATAAGTGTGTGTGTGTGTGTGTTGTTTAATTTTATTGTCACCTATTGAATATTTAACTTATATCATTCTAAACTATTTAATGGGAATAAAACTCGAGGGTAATAAAAAATATTAATGTTTAAATATTCAACATCATGATTAATTTTGGATATCATACAACAAATTTTATAAATGGAATAATGGAAACATATTTGAAGTGCAATTGATATTTTATAATAAAAGGAAATAGTAGGAATAATGAATTTTAGAGATGTGTATGAGGTTATAAATGTTGTTAAAAATTTATAATAAGACTATTATATGGAAATTGGAAATATATATACCTTTTAGAAATGAATATAACGAATGGGTATATAGAAAAATATTTAATAAAAATATAATATATTTTTATAAATTAATTATCTACTATAAAACATAAATTAAATATTTATAATCAATATGTTATATTTATTTTTTAAATAAATTGAAATTATAAATGAAAATATATTCTTTCATTAAATGAAGACTATTATCAAAAAAATTAAAAGTATTATTGTTTTTATTCAAAATTAAATATCATATATTTATAGATGATATAATAAAAATTTCATTTTATTTTTGGAATTTGTGTATTGAAATTAGGTAAAACGACCAATTTTATTTTTTTATGAATTTTTCTTGGGTGAAGAGCGGATGATATCAGTCGACTTGAAAAATATATATATATATTCATGAAATGATGAATAAAATTTATAAAATAAAGAAACTATTTTATAATGGATGGGATATATATATAACCATTCTGTTTTTCCACTTATGCTCAACTTTTCATTTTAAAATAACTATTTATCTTTTAAGGATTGAAATATAGAAAACATTACACTTAAATTAAACATAAAAGAATCATCTTATACCCTCTATAAACCACATATATCTCTAATTTTAATTTATATGACATATTAAAATATATTTCAGGAAACCCCATCTCACAACCGAAGTCCTACAGTCACAATTAAGAGGCTTAACTCATTGTATATAAAGGAAACCATTATTAGAAGGAGTGAAAACATCATTATTTGAATCTAGTTATTCAATTTATTTTAAACCTATCATATAATAGAATCATATTATAAATATAAGTATAAAATATAATAATTTACAAATAAGATCATTATGATTCTGTAAAAATAATATTACCTTTACCAAACTATATACACTTACATGTTCATTTGCATAACATGTTTGAATTGGTGCGAGTTTAACCAATGCGATGAACAATGTTATTTTATCATCCTAATTTCCATCATAAATGAGAACAAATAAAATAATAAAATTAAGTATTGATATTAATTATTAATATATATTAATTTATAGATTTTATGATATGTAATCAAAATATATAAACATTAAAAAGTAACTCATTATTATTATTAAAGATACATTAAGTATAAAAATTCAAATATTTGTTCTTCAAAGACATACATATATCATCTAAAAAATGGGAATGTATAAATAATATTAATAATATGATTGTACTACAATGAATAATATTGGAATAAAAATATTTTTATCATTGAATAAATATTGGTGACTATATACTTTCTCAAATATGAAATCATTAAAACTTTTATCATATGTCAAAGAAAATAAACTATTACTGAGTAAAATATATAAATATATTATTATTATAATTATATATAAAAAATATAATATAAATAAATAAATTTCATATATTAGTGGTAAATATAGTTTTTAGTATACATGGGGTTTGATAATGTTTATAGGATTCACTAGTAAAGGTAATGCTTTGACTGAAAATATTTCATCTTATTTGTGATAATATATATCTAATTATCTATAAGAAGGGTATGTATAAAAATTCAATAAAATTCACAATTTTTCATCTCATCCAGTTAATTTTTTTATTAAAAATTTTTATTTCTATTTCCCACAACATTTATTTATAATTCATCAAAAATAAATTTTGTATAGTGATTTTTTATATTCTCTTTTAAACTATGAATTGTTTTCATTCTTGTTCATATCCATTAAATTTTTTCATATTTATTATTCTATGAACATAAATAATTTATTTCAATCCAAATCTATTAAGGTTATCTTAAATACTTATGTGTAACGTAATATGATTTATCTCTCTTCAATTATGTTTTTCACATGGTCATTTTCCCCACGGATATTATCTTTTTTTCAAATAGTTTTATTATCTTATTTTTTAATTGGTTTTCAAATAAATTAAATACATTATTTTATATCATAATTCACTTGGTATGTTTGTTTCAAAATATTTTAATTTAATTCTCTAAAATATTAATTTTAGGTCCTGTAATTATTATGAGACAATCGTTATTATTCTCAAGTTTCTATTATGTATGTTTTTTATTTTTTAATTTCATGATCATGTGGTATACTTGTGTATGCCTTATCAATATGTGATAAGTTATCCCATAGTTATATTTCACTCCAATTCAATGGTTAAATAATATATCTCATGATATTTGTTGACACGTTATTGGAATGGTCATTATGTTCCACATTGTTGTTGTACATTTTCATCAATTAGATCTTTGAACTGATATATGGTATTAGATATTAGATTATATACTATATATGTTTTTCCAAATTCCAATTTTTCATTTTTATGAAACTCTAAAATAATTATGTTAAATTTCATCGTAATTTTTTAAGCTTTATATTTCTTTAAAAAATATTTCACTTTTTTAAATATCTTGAAAATGTTCTCATAGCCCGATGATCAGCATATATTAAATTATGATATTCATTATGCAATATTAAATTTTTTTGATTTTTAACTCGTATATTTTACCACTTACTGAATATCTTATCTCTTCCATTTATAGTTTTTCCACTCCTTAGGTTTTAATGAAGAATATATCTTATGATTTCTTAATAAGGTACTCCTCTAGGTTGTGTTTGTGGAAGAAATGTAAATTATCATTTAAAATAATATATTTATATGGATAATATATATAAAAATCGATATTTGGGTTCATGGGTGTGATTTATTAATGAGTTGTATTATATTAATATAAAAAATGATATAACATATAAGTATGTTATTTTTTTTATCTCAAGGATTATATTCCACTTGTTTCCCATCAACCACAATTATTACATTAATAAGATCAAAAACTATATTTTCATAAATAAGAAAATAGAAAAATAGGTGGCTCTATTTTTTTAATCCAATGTTTTCATAATATTAAAAATGATTGACTATATTTTCAATAGTTTTTTGACATGTTTTTAAAAATAATATCATCATCAAGTTCATATCTTTTTCTAATTGTTTTTATTCACTATTAATATTTTCATTAAAGTATAATTTCTTCTATATGTATTCCTAATTAATTTAATTCCTTAATAAATTATTTTAATCATTGTCCTAATTGTATATTATATATAGATTACTCGTCACATCCCATTTTTTTATAGTTTCTAAAAATGTTGATATTTATTATTCAATTAAAAATATTCCTTTTTCTCAATAAAATATTTTTATGACTTTAAAAAAACAAAAAATTCATTAAACTAAAATTCATGGATGACTAATTATACTATTTGTATTGAGATATTTGAAAAAAATTATCATTTAACATATGTTTATTAGATATTAATTGGAAATTATCCTCATCCTAACAATAATTGGGAGAATTATTCGGGATTAGATATAATTAATAAATTTAAACTCCACATAAATATATGTTCAAAACATCATATACGTGGATAGAGTTCCATAAATATGTACACTAATTCATAATCACATTTACACATGAAAAAATTCCTTGAAACTCAAGGATATAATATACTATAATATTTATATAACTATATTAATAATAAATTAACAAAAAATATTAATTATTTTATAAATGAAAAATATTCTCATAAAAATTTTATTAATCTAAATAAGTGTCTATAGTGTCTTATGTGATATCCAATCCTAGGTACCACTAAATGGTTCCCCATTCCGGTTAGTCATGTGTCATCAAACACACCTCCTTGTATGTTAGAGGGTTTTGACTAACAACGAGGGTCATGTAATTTCGTCATTAGGAGACATTGCCCTCTTTTATCAGAGACAAACGCCAACAGAAAAAAAAACAACAAGGGTAGAAGCATATTAAAAACCAAAACAATACCAAGTTACATGATAGTCAAGATAAGAAATACAATACTCAACTGAAATGGAAAACATGATAAGACAATGAAATCCTCAAATGTCTAGAATAAAACTAAAAGTAAAGACAAAATGACTCCAAAGCGGGTCCCAATCCACATTCGGTTCCCTGTCCCATGCTCTATTCCCAAAAAAATCTATTTCAAGGCCTTTCCCTTATCGTGTTCGACAACAACAAAGTCTACTCAGGTGCTGATCCGGCGACCAGAATAGGGTGTGAGTACAAATCAGTATGCCACCACCAATGTGTCTAAATCACATCTAGTCCAAAGGATGTGTATGAAATTCAATGAAGCAATAAATACAATTCATAATTAAATTGTAATAAGACTTTCATTTAATCTCTAATAATCACATTAGACCCGGTTCAATTCATGTCTCACATTTAAATCATAATTCATTATTGTCATTCATTTGGTGTTGAATGCTTTGTCAAGAACCACTATTCTCACTTGGTGTTTAAATCCATGTCAAGAAACCCAAATATCATTCGGTGTAGAACTCCGTGTATAACAACCCACATCATAAGATCTTGGATAATTATTGGGGAGGAATGCCATGTCCAAGTCCCTACATTCATATCAGACTAGAACACCATGTCTATCACCCATATTCTCAATCATTTAATCACTCATTAATTTACATGAATTAACAAAATCATTCCATTACTAATCCACCGATAAGTTAAACATATCAAATACCTTTAGTTAACCCAAGAAATAATTAAGCACATAACCCATTAATTAATTCATCAATTAATTAATTATTCAAAACAAATATTATTCCATAATTAATTCATCAAAATTTATTATCCAAAAAGAATATCAACTTTTCGTAATTAATCCCACAATTAATTATCTTAATAAACATCATGGAATATAATTAATTCACTATTAATAACCTCTCATATCCAAACATCATCTCATAATTAATTCCCCCTTATTAAATATCTCAAATACAATGAATTCAATATCTCAATTACAGTATCTCAACCCATAAACAAAATCTCCAAATCAACTATATAATTTGGAATCCACATTTTTTCGAAGATTAAATCATCAATTAAATCACCAAGGCAACCACAAGTCTATTCCACATACCTAATTACCCCAATTTTGGAAATTTATTATCAAGGGAAGATAGTAAATCAATAATCTCACACACACATATCAAATCCAAAACTATGGAATTTTATTTTAAACCACCTACCTTGGTTTATTGATGGATGATAGCCTAATAGAAACCCCTAAAATCCAAGTGGCACAATGACGTCGATCAAGATAATTATCTAAATCTTGAAAAGGGAAATTAAGATAAAAGGAATAATGATCATGAAAATAAATATCCAAGACCACAATCCTAGATCCAGATCTCAACAAGTTTAGATATATGGAAATAATGTAGGACTTACATTAAATTATCAAATAATTACAGTGGAATGAATATGAAAAGAAACGGGATGAAATCCACATAACAGGATGAGAGTGTATCTTCAATTCTAGATTTTGATATCAGAGAATGGTGTTCAAATACCCTTTTAGTCCCACCAAAAGGCTCGAGGATCACCTTAATTTTTTCAACCATGAGCCTAGGTCAAAATAGATGGGTTTTGGTGGTTCGGGTGATTTTAAAACTAATTTTCTGATAATTAAAATCCATGTACAATGTTTCCTGGGTACGTGCGCATAATTAGGGTAAATCATTCACCAATTGTGCGAATTTCTCTATCTAGGTTCGTATAATTACTCCAATAGAGCCATATAGTATATAAACCCATTATTTTACCATGAGGACCCTCCTTGCCAAGGGTCTCATGATTACATGTGTTTAGGTGCATAATTCCTCAAATTGTAGCAAGAATCACGATCTAAAAATATTGTATATGGAACCCTGTGAAAATGAACTATCTTTTGAACATACATTTCTTCAAACTATTATACTATAAAGGTTTCAATTATAGGTAATAAATATGATACTTATAGCAATTGAGACATAATGACCCAAATTGCATCACTCTTCCTAAGAGTATTTGGAATTTATAACAAAAAATCCATAGTAATGTTTTCCCAGTTCCATTTCAAAATAGACAATATCTACAATAGTCCTCCAGGCCATTGATACTACACCTTCACCTATTGGAAGGTGAAACACCTTATCACAAAACTTTTTGACTCCTTTTTCATGGCTAGATACCCAAACATTCTTCAAAAGTCACGATAAATTTTTTCACCCTATGATCTACTACCCATGTTGAGGCATGAAATTCATGCATGAGTTACTCTCACATACTCATAGGTACCACAACCCGATTCTTCAAGTAGATGACCTAATCCTCATATGTCATCCAATATGATGATGTCTTTCAAACATCAAGGTGTTCCTTTAGGATAATATTTCTAGATACTCATACTTATTATCACTGATTCATCTCAAGATTGTAGAATCTACTACTACTGAAAATAGTGTCATCTTTTCTAGACTCCCCTAAACTACAACATACATTTCTTCCAACAAATTCATCATCATCCACTATGCACGAAACTCATATACAAAATATGTCTGAGATTTCTTACTCAAGGAATCAGCCACACTATTCTCCTTTCTAGGTGTATATTCTAGTTCAAAATCAAAGACTTGCATACAATCTACATGTATTTGCTACCAAAGATTCATGTCGCACTGTGAAAAGATGTACTTGATGCTTTTGTGATATGTAAAAACTGTTAACTTTTCACTGAAAAGATAGTGTCGCCAGCACTTAAGATCATAAACCCTAATTTCCAACTTGAGTTTATCTATAGGGTAATTTTATTCATGTTGCCTCAAATTCCAAGATTCATATACAATGAATCGATCCCCTTGCATCAACAAAGCTCCGAGTCTGCTCCTAGAAGCATCACAATACACTGTGTACTCCTCTCCTAAATTAGGTAAGGTAAAAATGTATGAATATTTCAATCACTTATTCAAATACTATAAAGCATTCTCACATTATTCCCTCCACTCAAACATTACCCCTTTCTTTGTAAAACCTAAAACCAGTGATTCCATTCAAAAAATGTTCTGGATGATCCTCCAATAATATTTAGTTAATCCCAAAATGCTTCAGATATCAAAGACATCCTTGGGTTTCTCTCAAGAAACCACTGCCTAAACATTATTTGGGTCCACTACCACACCTTCTTCAGATATGATGTTCCTAAAAAATTGTACATTATTAATCTTAAACCAACACATAGATATATGGAAATTTAACTGATGATCTCTTAGTGTACTCATAAGGATGTCAAAAGGTTGGGCATGACCGTCATGAGTCTTGGAGTACACCAAGATGTCAGATCTAGGTACGTATGTAAGATCATATTCATCAATGCCAAAAACACTACTGAAGAATTTTTCAACCCAGATGGAATAACAATAAACTCATAAAGGCCATACCTTCTTCTGAAAGAAGTTATCGGTACATCAGATGTCTGAAATCTCACATAAAGATACCAAGATCTCAAATAAATCTTTCAAAACACAGAATCCCCCTTCATGTTTTCAAATTGATCATTGATATGTGGAAGTGTATATACATTATTCATGTTCATTTTTTTATATTCCAATAATCAACACACAATTTTAAACCACGTCATCCATCTTTGCAAATAAGAAAGGTGTTCCCCAAGGAGAAATAATTGTTTGGATAAACCATTTATCTTCCAATTTCTTTAACTAACTCTTGAGGTCATGAATCTTAGTCGGTTCCATTTTTTATGGTGGAATAGACACTGGCTAAGCCCTTGGAATGAGATCAATACAGAATTTCACATCTCTCCGGGTGGAAACCTTGAGAAATCTTCAGAAAAGACATATTGGTATTGTTCCACAACTAGTGGAAGGATTTATTTCCCACCCCCATCAACCAAAAAATACTTGAAACTTGGGATATGAACTCCCTCAGTTGATGAGTAATTGGATCTTCTCATCATGCATGGATATTCCATTCTCCATAATGAACATACTGGTCACCCTTAGGAGACAAAAAGGTTACTCTCCTACATTAAAAATCGATGTGGGATTGATATGAGACTAACCAATCTATACCCATAATCAGGTAAAATACTATCCTATCAAGGACATAGAGATCCCAATGAAAATAATACTCTCTGATCCCTAGTAAACATACCTTTAATAAATAGATATCACTAGTCCATGTTCCCATTGGTGTATCAATATTCATCACTCCACTTATAGTCTCCACCTCAAGGCTCAATCAAGTAAAAATATTTGAGGATATAAATGAATGAGAGGCATCGATATAAAACATGGAACTAGATATAGTATAATATACTAGAAATGTAACCTTCATTATTGATAGCCAATCCTCGCTTTCCACATGTGTAGGCATAACATCTTGTAACTATCCTTCCCCTCTTCTTTGTCATGTTGTCTGACTCCCCTGAGTAGAACCAGTCTACTGATATAGGCTCTCATACCCTGGTACACCACAACAATAGATTCTTCCACTTCGTTTAGTAGAACTTCAGCTTGCAGACATATAAGGTGTTGAATCCCCCTTCCCATACTCTGAATCTGCTTAGCTGCACCCTCAGCACCAACTTGTCACTGCTTCTAGTATAACTTCTGTAGGTTCTCCATATTGCTGTAAAACTATCACACCACTAGTGGTCAAGGAAAATGTGTGTGATAGTGTCCCAGAAAACCCTATCGGTGAAAAGGCACATGATTAAGATCTTGTTCTACTATTTTTCATAATTTTCCTCCATTCTTTCCATTATCAGGACTAAGGATCTTGTAACGGTGCTTACTTGTCTTAGAAGGAATACACCCTATTCATCCAATGATATTTATCTTTCCATTAATGGAATTCACCTTCAGGTTCCCCACTAAAATGATATCTTGATTCTCCACTTATGATAACTTGTTCAACCTAATGATATTCACCTTGGACTTAATCCCACACTTAAGTATGTTGAGAAATTGTTTTTACAAAAAAGCCTCTTTTACAACCAAAATTGGGGAAAATATCATTAAATCTATGAAATGTTCATCATAATCCATTATAGACATGATTCCATTGGTCATATATATAAACTCAACCTCTTTCTATTGTCTTAATGCCTCTAAAGGAAACTATTATAAGAACTTGTATAGAAAGTCCTCCCATAACTTATCATCAGTCTATCCAAATCATACATAAATGTTCCACAATCACTTTGCTGACCCCCATAGAATATAAGCATCCAACTCAACCCTCCACTCAGCCAGAGTTCCAAATGATCAAGTATCATCTCTATGGATTCAATAGAGAAATCATACCCCTCTAGTCCACTTGTTTCAATAAAAGTCGGAGGGTAGTACAATTGAAACTCCTTTGTCATCAAGGCCATGCTTTTCAAAACCATCCATGGTCCTCTCTCAAGGAATTTTATGAAACATGAAAAGTTATCTTCGAACTACTCCCCTTTCTTTCAACAACAACGCCTCATGTTCCCTATCTGGAAGTTCATTTCTGGCCATACCCATCGGTCTCCCTCTCAATAAGCATTGTGGTGGGATACCTTTAAAAATCCAAACACACCACTTAGGTCCTATAACGCAACCTTATAAAATTTAAGTAAGAGGAGAAATAAACACAACTAATTTAAATACATTGTTCCCACTTCTATTACCACATGGTCAATACAGAGGCCTTATCATTACCCTTAACCATAAAACTCCTAGGTCTTAGTTATTAAGGGTATGAACATTCTCATTAAATAATTTAACCATTAATTAATCACGTTATCACAAAATAATTAATTCCACTATTAATTAATTAATAATAATAATTTCATCAATAAATATCCTCATTAGATACCCATTTATTCTCTTATTGAATCATTATTTAAATATCATAATAAGGAAAAACATTTCACGTTCAAAAACATGCACATAACATGCTTTTTCGTGTGTTCCTAAAATGATGAATGTCATAATAAACCTAAGTTCCTAGAATCATGAATATAAACACAAATCTCATGACTATTTAGGCAACAAATCAATGTCTATGAATTTTCAAAACAAATATCACATCACACCACAAGTGCATCACCATAGGTGAAATAATATCCAACTGTAACAACAAACTTCAATCACAACAATCCCACCTAGAGTAGCCAAAATTTTCTGTATACATGGGGCTCTAACTCCCATACCATATCTCAATACCAATACCTGACTATTACAAGTATTTTTTCAACATTTACCCAAATATTAAGACTAATTATGAATAATGAAAAAAAACTCCTCTAATAAAACTTTGTGACATCTTGACTAGGGTGCCATTAAACGGTGCCCTGAGCCCGTTGGTCACATGCCCTAAACGATGCCACCCCATATTCTAGAGGGTTCTGACTAGAAGTGATGGTCTGGTATGTCAGTCATGAGGATACTATAACATATTTTTTTAGATACAAACACCAATAGATGTAATGAACAATAACAACTATGAAAGAATATAAATAACCAGTCCATTACTATGTTACCTGATAGTCAAAACAATAAATACAATACTCAAATTAAATGGAAAACATGATAAAACAATGCAAGGGACACGTTTATACAATGAAAATAAATGTAAAGACACAATTACACCAAATCAGGCCCTGAACCACATCCAGTTCCATCACCCACGCTCCATTCCCAAACAACAATCTATCTCAGGTCCTTGTCCTTATCCTTCCCTGAAACAAAAAAGTCTACCTAGGTGTTGATCTGGTGGCCTGAATAGGGTGTGAGTATAAATCAGTTGGCCACACCCAATGGTGTCTAAAACAAGTCCAGGTAGAGGACAGTGTATGCAATTCAATGAAATAATGAATACAATGAATAATTAAACAATTATCACATTTTCATTTATTCTTTAATCATTACATTAGGCCTAGTTTCAATTCATGTCTCAAATTTAAATCATAATTCATTATTTTCATTAATTTGGTGTTTAGGGACCTGTCAAGAACCCAAATATCACTTGGTGTTGAATACAATGCCAAGCACCCCAAATCTCATTCAGAGTAGATCACCATGTCTATCACCCAACATCACAAGTGCACGGATAACTATTAGGGAGGAACTCAATGTCCAAGTCCCAACTTTAAAATTGGTCTATAATTCCATGTCTATCCCCCACGTTCTCAATAACTTAATCATTCATTAATTCACAAAAATTAACCAAATCATTCGATTACTAATCCAAATATTAGTTAAACATATCAAATCTTTTTTGTTAAACCAACAATTAACTAATAACATAACCAATTAATAAATTCATCAATTAATTAATCAATCAACACCAATCATATTCGATAATTAATTATTTACAATTAATTTTCCAAAATAATTCTCAACATTTCATAATTAATCTCAAAATTAATTATCTTAGTCAACATCATGACACATAATTAATTCATCATTAATTATCTCACAAATCCAAAAACTATATCATAGTTAATTCCCCTTGATTATTTATCTCAAACCAAACTAATTCAATATCTCAATTATAACATCTAATCCCATAAAAAATCATATAATCAAATAACTATTTGGGAATCACCATGTATTATATGATTAAATCTGCAAATAAATCACTAAAGCACCCAGAAGTCAATTCCACATTCCTAATTAACCCAATTTAGGAAATTGATTATCATGGGAAGCTATCAAATCAATAATATCACATACACATATCAAGTCCACAATATTGAGAGTTCAATTTAGACCATGTACCACAGTTTGTTGACTGACGATAGCCCAAAAAAATTCCCAAAGATCTAAGCGTCACAACAACATCAAACAATCTTCAGATCTAAATCCATGAACAAAAAAATAATATCAAAGGCATAAATATCTTGAAAATATAGATCTAAATCCACAATACTATATATAGATCTCAACACATAGGTTTATATTAATGTAAAAAATAGAGATCCTCCATGAGAAGTTCAAAGAATGATAGGGGAAACAATGAGAGAAGCAACATGATGAAAACCACTTATCGAAAAGAGAGAGGATATTTAATGGGGGATTTTGATCTCGAAAAGTGGTATTAAAATAGAATTTTAATCCCCCCAAAAAAATATAGGATCACTTATAAATTTTCAAGATTGATCATAGGTCAAACTAAAGGGGTTTTGGGGGTGCGGGCGATTTAAAAACTAATTTTTGGATAATTAAAACCTATGTGCACTGTTTCATTGGTTGGGGAGCATGATTAGGGTAAATCGTGCGCCAACTGTGAAAAATTATCTATCCTCATTCACACAGTTACTCCAAAAGTGATTCATGGTTTATAAAACAATTTAGACCTTTCCTACATAGGGTTACATGGTTACCTGGGTTTAGGCGCACAATTTTTCTTACCGTGAGAAACTCGTGCACTGCCCTCTATACATTGATTTTTCTAAAAAAATCACCGAAACACACCCTAGAACAGTAATCCCAAACAATGGTACTTATTAATAGAAAAAAATACATGAAAACAATCTTGAGATGACTTCATAAAAATTTTAAGATCTTATTATATTAATATATGTGATTTTTTTCCATGAAAACAACACCAAAACATTTTTCAACCCATCAATACTGCTCTATTTTTAATTATTTAATATTTTTGTTGTCCCATCTGTGTATTTATAACAACATGTTCGGTGTTAATTCATTAATAATGATATCTATAAATATAAGAATTCGATAATCCAATGTCAAATCATAAGGAATATATTTTTTTCAAACTAAAAGATAAATATATAAAATAATTTGAATTGAGTTAAGGATGAAAAACAAAGGGATATATCTAGTAATTATATTTCACAATAACCCAATACCAAATATCAGTAGATATAAATGTATTATTAGAAAATTAAAAAATTCAGAAAAACATAATTCTAAAATAAAATTAACTTAAATAAATATTATATACAAACCCAAATTAGTTATTTAATATTCCCAGATACTAATATTTGGAATATATAATATGTAAATTAATTATAAAATTAACAATAGGTCTTAGTTAGCATGAATTTCCATAATTCTATTGGTCATTTTAACAAATTAAGGATCTCATATATCATGTATTACATAGTAAATAAAGACAAATTTAACCTATATAATATTCTCTCTAATAATCTTATGTAAAAAAATATTCTTTATTTAATCATGAAATTATAGCTTTAATTAAAAAATTTAAAATTTCATAATAAATTGGAATTTTTTTATCATATTTTAACATATTCCACATTTATTGTTAATAATAAATAATAAATATAAAAAAAGGTTCAAATAAATTTGTTTGGTCTATTTTATTATTGATTACCTTTTATTGGTCATCATGGTATGTTTGCCTTCTCATTTCCTTCTCCTTTATTCTTTACCAGCATTTCTTATATTATAAATTATATATTTTTCAGAAAATTGAAAACTTAATGTGAAATTTATTCCTCTATACTCTACGTGTTAAACCAAATATTTTTTTTTCAATTTACCAATTATTTATTGGAGGTATATATAATTGGGAATAAAAACTTGGTAATTTATTAAATTCACTAGATAAAATTTGTTATCCAATAATATTTAGAAGATGTTGCATGGAAAAATTCATTTTTTACCACAGTTAAATTGGATAAAACCAATGTAATTTTTAGGAATCTCCATTTCTCCTTTAGTAATGAATTATTTCCACATGATATAAAAAAATAAGAAACAATAATTAGTAATATAGATAAAAAATAGAACATCACAAAAAACCACCTTATCAATAAACATGTTTTTAGTCAAATATTGTAGACAAAATAACAGCTTAATATTTTTAGAGAAAATATGGAACATGAAATATAAATTTTATTAGATCAAAAAAGTGATATTTAATAGATTTAAAATAAAAACACCACTCATTAATCATGTTAATAATAATGAAATATAATTTTCTAAAATAACATTAATTGAAGCCAGGTATATTTGGATTACAATATAAAAAATATCCAATAGATAAAATTCACACTAAAATTCATTCTATAGAATAAATATGATTGTCATATATTGAATCATAGTTTTCCAAATTACTATAATCCATGAATTTTTTATGGCACACAAACATTTCAACTATATTTATTTCTTAATACTTAATAAATTTTAACATGTAACATCACAGACCTACTTCTCTATTACATGATGAGGCTGGTGGTAACATGACCTCAACTATACCTACCCATATACTAGATGATGTTAAATATTAGAGAGTGTATAAGGACTATATTTGGGAGACTATATCCCATGGAATAGAGTTAAAAACAAAATGGAATAAAAGATAAAAAATAAAATAGAAAATAGAAAAAATAGAAACACTTTCCAAACTAAAACAATAATAAATAAAATAAATTCATGTCATACTGAATGTCATATAAATGTATTTATAAATGTCATGGAAATAATCAACTAAAATTCCACTTCAAGACAAATCATGTAATACCCAATCCTGAAATTCATTATTGGTCGTATCACCATACTCTAGTAATATCCATTTGGAAACCAAATAGGAATAGAGAACATTTCCATTATACATATGTAATATCTCTAATTTTTAATAGAATACTATGACTGATAGTTTATAAAACATACGACACTAAATTTAAATAATACATGAAATATTATTATATAAACAAGACCAATATTACAAAAATATTAAATTGGAAGGTGTTAATATGAATAACAATATTAAAAAAATATATGTTAAGATTACTATCAATTCAAATTTATTCTTAGAAAATAAATAATCATTTCATTAGTAAGGTCATTCTATTCATAAAATATTTTTTCTTCCAAAATTATTTTTAATAAGTTCACCAATAAAATAAAGATAATTAATTTTTTAAAATATTATACAATTCATTTAATAAAATTAAAATAATTCTTTCAATTAAATTAGTCAAAGTAGCTTTAGTTTAATTTTTATTATTTTTCTGAAATGTTTTATTTTCCTATGAGTAGTTAAATATACAGCCTTAATAAACATAATGGATAAAATTGGTATAAACCATGTTTACACATAAAAATATATTTATTAAAAAACATTGTTGTATTTTTCATGTCTAATTTTAGATAAAATTTTACCACTTATTTGTTTTGAATTTATATAATATTATTTTATATTTTAATACATGAGGCCAAAATTTAGGAAAGAGTTCTCTTATATTTTTTATCAATATGAATGGTAATATTAATAATTTTTTACTGTGGTATAGGGTAAATCAGTTAATTAATGTTAACAATAAAATTACAAGAACTAGAAAATGACCATAACCCTTTCTTAATCTAATTTTATGATAAAACTAAAATCATAAAATAATTGTTTATATAGAATTTTATAGCTATTTTTATGAGATTATGACTTTTATCGTATTTTTTCATTAACATTCACACATGCCACACTATTATTTCTAATAACTATGATATTATTAATAGGGGGAAATACAGAGGATGTGATTGATTATAAGTAGTATTTTTATGATAAAATATTTATATTCATCTTGTTAATTTGTTTTATTTTTTAGTGAATAAATATTTTCACTAAATTCTTACAAAACACTGACACAATAATTATTCAATTAACAGAAATATAAAAAAAGATATTTAAAATATTAAAAGTAATATAATCTCAGATAAATAATGTGATTGAGTAATTTTATAGAATAAAATGACATGTTATATATATTATAAAATATTTTTATAAAAATATATTTGTTTTATGGATATTATTATAGTCAATTTAATAAATAATTATAAAAATTGACTTTATTATTATTTTATATTAAATAATAATTTCTTAAATGATAAATAATTCTGAAAATATTAGATTTGATAAATTGAATGGGATATGTATAATTAAATCTACCATGGTTCATTTGATATTTTATGTTTACATTATTGACTTTTTAGTTGTAGAAAATTTTAAAAGTATCATAAATCTAAAATGGGATAATGGTAGCTTAAAACAAAAATATAAGTCTAAAACCATCACCCGAGATTATAAAAATATTATTTTATAATATTTTTCCACCCACAAACATCAAATATTTTAATTAAGTCATTTTTTTCATTTTCTACATCACAATTAATCTATATTAATTCAGTATTTTAAGAAATTCAAATTATTCTCCTCACATAAATTATGTAAGGAAACCTCCTTCCTAAATTATATATAACACATTTAGCCATTTTGACAGACTAGACCCTAAAAATTCCTTTTATAAAAATACTTTTTCATGTCCTGGTGGGTTTTTCCCTTCTAAAATCCCTACCCTAGTTCTTTTAAGAAGATCTTTATGTAATTACATTGAAGAAGAGGTAATTTCCTCTACAAACTCTTTCATGTTTATTTCATTTTCAACTTCATTTCATTTTCTACTTCCTCTACATGTGGTTTTTCATTATAAATTAATAAATCATGTATCATATTTGTATATATATGTATATATTAATATTTTATAATGATTATGAAATAACCATATTCCACATTTTATCAGTCTAATGAAAAATGGAAGTACCACATGTTTGTATGTACGGCTCGTCATCTATACATAGTGGTGTAAATTTTTTTCATAATCACTTTAATGTGATGATTATAATAATGGAATTATTGGAAATAAATGATAATTATGAAAATATATTGATTATATAATATTAATATGTCATCCAAATAATTACCCTTTCAATCATTTCAAAATTATATCGTCGCTCATGTATATGTATTACTAACAATCTCCATGAAGTGATGGGATTCATTTTCTATCTCCACATTTCAGTAATGATTATAAAAATTTAAAAAATGAATAATCATTATATAAATTACCTTAATATATTCTAGGATATTATGTATCTATATCTTATTTATAATAACTAGATCTTCGAAATAAAAAAATGCATCAAATTATGAAGAAGTTAACAGGAGAGACATGGGTCATAGCAAAAAAATTTATCCATCGGGTGATAAGATTCTATAAAAATATCATATATGATATAAAAAATATGAATATGTTTTTGGTATATTAATTAAAATTTTAAAATATTATAAATCATGTTAAAACACATTTATATAAAGGGATGAAATAGGTAATCTATTTTTTCTCAATTTCAACTCTATTGAGACATATTTGGTGTTATGAACCTTTTTATTTTTATGTGGGTTATATAATTTCACTAGTGGAAATTAACATGATTATATATTTATAAATTAGTATTATTTTTCATTTAATTTTTACTAGATTTAATAGTTTCAATATTTTCATATAGTATTTCAACTCTTTGAAACATGGATTAAGAAATGAAATGTTAAAATAAAAATTGATATTATTTGCCTTTTGATCAGATATATTTTTTATACATATAAAAATTTTAAATAAAATATTCCCTATATTTTTTACAAATCTTCAATGAATATTCCAAGGGAATATTTACCAATGTTTTACCTATTTACAAAATGGGTTTAAATGTATAATTTTTTTTCCAAATGATTTATTTTGCTACTTTCCTAACAAAAGTGTGGAATGATTTTTTTAAAACATATATGGAATGAGAGGCTTTCCCACCATCATGGATAATCATTGTATTTAATAATCCTTTACAAGTTTAAAATATTATATTTAAGTAAATAGTTTTACTTTAAATATTTTTTATTTTTTTTAAATAACAGATTTCAAAAAAGGTTATTTTCTTCAAGAATTTTTTAGTGATATTATAATGAAATTTCTATTAATCAATGAATAAACCATTTATTGTACATATTTAAAACTGTAGATATGTTGTAATTGTATGATCCTTTGAAATATTCACTTACTAATGATCATTATATAATACATTTATCCAATATCAATAGTCTTTGTATCATGGATATGATTTTTTTCTATATCCTATACCATTTGATATACGGTTTTTTACAAAGAAAATTATTTTATTGACTGGGGATTTTTTAAAAAGTCGAATCAATTTTTAGATTTTGAAATTGTTTTAAATTTCAGTTTTTTATTAATTTATTTGATCATTCAATAAATGCATAATTCTTTGGTAATGCAGTTACAGGTGGTGACCACTTAAATTTATCCCCTCTATGCATCAACAGGGTTCATGACACAAATATATTGGACAAATTTTATGTTATTTTACCCATAGTTAAAATTTATATTTGGAAAGGTCCTGATAGTAGAGGTCCCATTATGCCTGAGATAATAACATCTAATATTAATCATTTAATTCAATGATAATTCATTTATTATTAATTTCAATGAGATTTTAACATTGATATTATCTATGAGTGAATTTCATTTATAGGTTATTGATTAAATGGAATGTATTTTTTATTTTTTACCATTACATGTTGATTATTACTTATCGACTAAAAATATCGTCTTTTTTTACATAAAATATAATGAGGTTTTAAGATTACCATTATTTTTTCTCTCTCATAGGATATAGAGATGATACCTTAAAATGAGTTCAAGGATACAAATTACATTCACTTTATGTTATATATTTTATTAACAAGGTAATAATAAATCCATGCATATATGTAGTTCTTCAAAACTACTAAATTGATCAATTCTAGCAAGAAAATTCCATTTAAATTATACCAATGTAATAAAATTACTACTAATTTTGAGCATATAGAGTTGGGTTAGTTAAATTTGTTATTACATGAGGTTTAATTGAATCCTTTGGAAATAGTTTTTAAATAAACATAATTAACATGAGAATTATGCTAATTCATTTTATTATTTGAATGTTTTACCAATAGATGGATGATTTTATTTCAATATTAATGATGATTATAAAATATCTCTTTGTGTTCCAATTCTTATTGATATAGCATAATCGAAGAAAGGGAATAAATACTCATGGTAAATATTGGGATTTCAACCTAAGAAGCTCAATATAATAGGTTTTAGATCCGAGTAGATCATGACCATATTTAAGAAACATACTTAGGTTATACCGAATAACTGTACCAAAGAGAGAAAAATGATTCCCCATGTCATTATATACATATGTTGGATCTTTCCGTGTGGAAATTTTTTATAAAATCAAGTTGGACTACTAATATAGTGGAAAATGAGAAATTGGTCAAGTACATTGAAAATATATTTCTATAATGATAATTTCATTAAGGTAAAATATTTTACTAGAATTAAATTATCTCAATGGATATAATGATCCATGGTGATCATTTATCTAGAATACGAGGGAGGAAAAAGAAATAAGACACTTGGAATGGACAACTTTTGATGAAGAAATCCTTGAAAAATATATTCCTTATGATAAATGATTGGAAATGTTGTGAAATTAACATATATTAATAAATTATGAAGAATAAAATGTTATGGATTAAGAGTATTTCTTTAAAATACTATCCAGGTATACTAAAAATTATATATTTAATTATAAAATAAAGATGGGTAATTTTATTAAGGTCATAAACTGATTATTTATAGTGTATTGGATTCTATATCCTTTTCATCATATGATGAAATAGTTTTATGTACCATAAATATATAAAGGTAAATTTATTAATGGAATATGATTATGGGAAATCAAGAAAATAATATATCAACTGAACACTATTTTAATCATAACACATAAAAGAAAAATTGGACAATAATATAAATTTAAACATATATATATGGTGTAAATAATCATACTATAAAATTATTGAAGGTAAGTAAGTTTGGTATAACATTATAGAAAAGGGTCATAAATCTAATGTGTGCATAAGGGAGAATGAAAAATTATCCATAAAATGCTTCAACTATAATGAGATAGGTAATTTTGTAATACAATGTTCCAAGAGCTAGGGAAACATACCATAGAATATGTTGAGGCCATAAGTCTAGTATTATGTGATCACTATTGTTTATTTTTAAGTTCCAAAATATTTGATTTAAGGTAATTTAATTATAAAATAATTTTTTTTATTTATATTTTTTAATCTGGATCCTCTCACTATTTTCTAAATTCCATGTTTTCTAAGAGAACTATATATTTACCTAGCACCATAAATATAGAGTTTTCAATAAAAATTCCTAATGTAAATATCAATGCATCGTGGATGTGTCAAGAAATACCAAATATGACACATAAAAATGATCAATTTTCTTTTTTTACTACCATACCTATGGTTGATAATAAAATAATCCATGGTATGGGATGGCTTTCAAAATATGATGAAAATTCTATTTCAAAGAGAATGATGGTAGGATTCGTAATGAAGATATGAAATTCATTATCAATATAGTGTATACTTGATCATCAAGATTCATGCCAAAACCCACCCATGACCTCATTTAAATGAGATTGTTGGGGAAGAAGAAAAAACAAAATGTATGGATTTGATATGAAATCTACAAATTGAGGGTGAATCAATTGAATAGGAATAAATTGATATATTTTATGTAGAATTACCAAGGAATCCACTAGAACATGAAGTGTAATTTTTATTTGATTTAATCCTATATAAGAAACCTATATCAATGAATACCTATAGAATAACCACATTGGAATTGTTGGAGTTCATGAAAAAACTAGAATATTTTTTTCTATTGGATTTTTATTCCCTAGTGTTTCACATTATGGAGCCTATACTATTTCCTTTAAAAAAATTGTTAGATATATGATGCTCAACATTTATTATAGGAAAATCAATAATATTATGATAAACAACATGTATCATTTACCAATAATTGATGGATTATTTGATGAACATCATAGAGCACAATATTTTTCATCTCTTGAGATTTATTATTGATAACATTAATTGTGATTATAGAAATAATATATTCTGATGATAACATTATTTATGATGTATGGACATTGAGAGTTTAAAATAATGTCATTTTAATTGACTTTTATACCCTCTATTTTTAATGTTATAATGAATATTGTATTCCAAGAATATCTTTATAATATTATTGTGAGGTATATTGAAAATATATTTGTCTACCACAATATCTATGAGGTGAATAAATTATACATATGGATTATTCAAAAGATTCTAAGAGAAAAGGAACTATTTGGTGACTTTAGAATTTTTGAATTCATGCTATAAAATGTATCATTTCCTATCCATATTGTTTGTATGGATTGAATCTTAGTGGATCCAGTGAAGAAAAAAGTACTCAAAGAATATAAAACCCTAATGAACATTACTAAGGTATTTAGTTCTATTGGGTTTTCATGCTACTATTAGTGATTTTTTTTAAATATTTCTCAAGAGATAACATGTTCTCTATGATTATATTGAAATGGGTAATGCTGGTCTGAAAAAAGGAATGAGAATAATGTTTTGAAGAAAATAAGGGGATATTTTTCAATGATCCAATTTTGGAACTATAGTCCAAAAATGTACGATTTTTGATATATGGTGATTAATTAAAGAAGAAAAATTTTTATATCATTATTCAAAATGATAAAGTTTTTGCACATGAATCAATGTAATTATAGATTCACAATAAACATATCAATTCCATGATGTTGAGTTGGAATTTTTAATCATTTCTTTAAAAATATGGAGACATTATCCCAATGGTTAATGAAGTAGGATATAAAATGATCATATCCAAAAATAGCTTAAAATGAGGGAAAAACAATGGCTGAAGCTACTGAAGGATTATGATATCTCAATACAATACCACCTTGGTTTGGAAAACAAATTATTTTATGCATTAAGTAAAAGATATCAGGGAATCATAATTAAAATATGGATTAATATAGATCATATATTCATGGATTTAGTGAATATGAATCTGGGAATTATTAGCAATGGAGAATAATAACTTATTTTTGAAGTGATTTCTAAAACCATCATAATTAGAAATGATAAAAACATCTCAATATTATAATTAAAATATTAAAATAAAAATAATACTATAAATGATGAAAAAATGGATATGTTCATATATGAAGATGGTTTTTTGAAATATGGAAAGAAACTATACATTATATTTATAACTAATCTAAAAAAGGAATTGATGTATTATACTTATAACTTGAATTATTCTATACACATTTCTAGCACCCATATATATATAATTAAAGGAACCTTTTTTAAAGGATAAAATAATGTAGTTAATTTATGATTATTTATCACGATTTTGGGTTTTTCAATAAGTGAATGACAAGAAATGACATACTAGATGAGTCTTGAAACGACCACCTATTCCTATGTGGAAGTTGGATGAAATTACTGTGGATTTAATTACTATTTTACCTAATAATACCAAAAAATATTGAAATATGGACTATTCTTTATCACCTTACCAAATATATGTATTTCTCACTCTAAGATATGATTTAACACTTGAGTTCCTTGTATGCCTCTATATTAATAATGTATTAAGACATCATAGAACAGCTCTTCCAATTGTTTCTGATCATGATACTTGATTAACAACGAAATTCTAGAAAAGTCTTAAGTAGCATGGGGGTAATGAACTTCATTTCAGTTCCTATTATAACCCTTAAATTGATAGAAAATCTAAAAGAACTATTAAAAAATTAGAAGGCATACTGAGATCATATTCACTTGACTTTCTAGGTATTTGGGTTGAATATTTAACTTTGGTAGATTTATCCAATAACAATAGATTCCATACAGGTTTTCAAACGGTTCAATAAAATAATTTTATAGAAAAAGGTTTCATATTCAATATGTTGGGATAATATTAGTGAATGTATGATTGTAGGTTCATAACATGTTGAGGATAAAACATTAAAGGTAAATATAATTTAGACTCATATTAAAGCATCTTCATATATGAAAAAGAGTAATGTTGATAATCTAATGAAGGATATGGAATTAAAAGTGGGAGATCATGTTTCAGTAAAAGTATCTCCATGAATGAAAGGTTTTTAGGCTCGGTAGGAATGAAAATCCATGCCCAATGTACATTGGAACCTTTGAAATTTTGGGATGAATTGGTTTGTGGCTTACCATTTGTAAATTCCTTAAAGTCTCTATTAAATATATAGTGTGTTCCATATATCATTTTTAAGGATATCGATACTAGAAACTTTTCATATTATCACCTATATGGAAATATAATTATAATTATATATATTTGAATATCATGTTCTTATTTATATTATCAATACAAGATAATAAATTTTGAGTAATATGGTTACTCAATTGGTAAATATAGTTTGGAAAAATCATAAAATGGATAAAAAAACCTGGGAACCAGAGGATAAAAATATGAAGAAAAAAATATTTTATTTGAAAGGAAATAATCCTGATTTTTTTGACAAAATCATTGTAGGAGTGTAGAATATAATATCTTGAGTTAAAAAAAATACTATGTTCGATATAGTATGGAACACACAACACCGAGTATAAACAAAATATTATATATTATTATTTAAAGATGACTGTTATAACCTATGTATTTAAATGTAAATTATAAATATGAATAAATATATTATAAAATATATGTAAAGGAAATATTAAATTAAAATTTATTCTTAGTAAATAAATTGTCATTTCTTTTTGTAATGTCATTTTATTCTTCAACAATATGTTTTTTTCAAAAATAAATTTTATTAATAACCAAGAGATAAAAATATAATTAATTTTTTCATAATTTTAGAAAATTTATATAAAAAATTTACTTCATTTTTTAAATAATAATATGGAAGTCAACTTATGGAGACTTTTTCCTAATTTTTTGAAAAGGTTGTTTTTTCATTAAATAGTGAAAATATAGCTTTTTATTGAAATATGTATTTTTTTCAACCATTTAAAAATTTCAATTTTAATTTAAAATTATTTAAAAGTAAACATATGAATATTATATAATTATTAATAAATTTATTATAATTTAAACATTTTCATGGTTGAATTGTGTATAAAATCCTTTTAACAATTAAGATCGATTTTTTGAAGAACTGTTTTTCATTGTGTTTTTCCTATTTAGGGTTTTATTAAAATACACCACATAATTGATTTCAATTTTTAAAAATTTGTTCCATGTTCTTATTTTGACTGTATAAATTTAATAAATATGTCCCTTTTATTTTTTTCATTATGAAATGAACATTAGTATTTTTTGTTACCACGGTAAAGGATAAATTGGGTAATTAAAGTTAAAAAAAGATAAAGAATAGAAAATAACCATAAAACATAAATTAACATTAATTTAGGAGTAAATTTAGTATATATTAATCCAAAATTTATTTATATGTAATTTTAAGGAATGTTGGATGAGATTATGACTTTTATATATTGTGATTCAAGATTAGTCAAACATGTCTCATTATTGTTTTTAATGGAAATAATATTTTTAACATTGGTAATCTAAATCATTAATTTGATAATAATTATTATTTTGAAATATAAATTATTTTTCTTAGCCATGGTAATTTAGTTTACATTTGTAGTGTATATATAATTACTTTAAATTCTTAAACAACCATGACAAATCAATTATTAAATTAATGAAAATATAAAATAAATGATTTTTAAAATATTATATTAAATAAAATTTGATTTTAAAATGTGATTAATTAATTTTATAGATTACTATGTTATTTTATGGATATAATCAATTTTTTTATAATTATAGGATATTTATGGTTATTTTTAATGTCAATGAAATTAATATTTTTTAAAATTTCCATTTTGGATATTTTATATAAAATAATATTTTATTAAATGATATAAAAGTACAAAAATTGTTATATTCATCCAAATTAACTTTTTATATTCAATTATGTCAAATTTATTAAATTTTGTGGTCTTTTGGTATATTATTTTAAATTTATTGATCATTAGAGATTAGTAAAGTTTAGTAGTATGGAAAATGTTAGAAGAGTTAACATGAAGTTAAAACAAAACAAAATGGGTAATACCATCACCTAAACCTACCCAAATATTTATGTAGATAATTATTTCCACCCATCATTATATTATATTAAAAATAATTCTATTTAGATCCATTTTACATAAAAAATAATTTATATTAATTTACTATTTTAAGAAATTCTATAGATTATCGTCACCTAAATTATAAAATAGAACCTCCATCCTTACTTCATTATATCACATTGATCAATGAATCAGGACCTAAAATTGAACATTAGTCTGATAAAAATTCTTATACAATTTCTAGATGTTTTTCATTCCTAAATACCAACCCTAGGATCCCAATGAAGAGATCTATATGTAGTTCACCAAAGAAGTGGTAATCGTCTTTTCCAGCTATTTCCAGTTAATTTCTTTTTATACATCTCATTAATTTATTTTTTTCCTTATAAATTAGTAAATATGTTATAATATATATAAATATATTATATTATTATTATGATACCAGAATATTATACCTTTTATCCATCTTATGAAAAACCAAAACACTATGTGTGATGACTTATAACTTACAGTTTTGACGTAGTAGTTTAATTTTTGTCATATACATTTTTATGGATAAATGTAGTGATAGAAATAATGGATTTATATAATAATTGTGACATGATATTAATTTTTTAAAATCTATATATCCAAAAATTCTGTACATTTTCTATCTTTTAGAAATAATATCATCGCTCATGGAATTTTTTGACTTTCCGTATCTATAATGCAATGTGGTAAATTTTATTTATTCACCATTTATGAATGATTAAAAATAAGTATCTAATGAAAAAATATGATATATATAACCTTAATATAATTATGATTTCAATGTAATTATCTCTTATTCACAATAACAATAATTTACACAACAAAACATGCTTGTAAAAAAGAAGAAGGTAACACCCAACACAAGGGTAATAATTGAAATTTTATTAACAAATGGATCACAAGATGATATAATATATTTTAATATAATATTACAAACAATAATATGGTTCTATTATAAACTAATACCATGATTATAAGTGTTATACAATATGTTAAATAATGTTCAACTAAACTGAAGCGAGATGTAAGAGATATCGTCCCATTTTCCACTCCATTGAGACATATTTGGTATTATGAAGATGTTTATTTTAATATGATAAATGAAATACTATTTGAAGTAATTATCCTAAATATATATTTATTAATTATCATTAAAGTTCTTTTCAGGTTTACTATCTTAAATTTTTCCATATTTTCTTCTGAATTTTATTATATTTAGAACTAGAATTATGAAAAGAAATGTTCCAAAGAAAAAAAGATCTTATTTCTCTTTTGATCAGATATATTTTTCCTCTATATGCTTATTTTCTATAGATGTTTTCCATTTTTTTTACATTTATCCAATTATTTCTCAAAATAATGTTTTACTAAGGTTGAGTTTTTTCAAAATTAGTTGAAATGAATCTTTTTATTGTTTTCCAAATAATGTATTTTGTGACATTTCCAACAAAAGTATAGTAGGAATGTTATTTTACTTATATCACCACAAAATATTTTTCTTCCATCATGGCCAATCATTTCTTTGAAGAATCATTTATACGTTATAATTTTATTTTCAATTTTAATGAATTACTTTATATTTTTAATTTTTTTAAATGCGTGATTTCAAAAAAAATGTTACCTTATACACGGGTTGTTAAATATATTTTAATAAAATATCTATTAATAAATGAAAAAAACACATTATTATATGTAATCATCATTGGGGATGTGTTTTAATGATACCTTCCTTTCACACATTCACAAATATGTGATAATTAGATATTATATTTATCTTAAATATAAATATTCACTATATGATTGGTATGATTATTTCCTAGAACCTATACATATGGTGTTTTAGAATGTATGTTATTTTATTGATAATGGAAAAGTTGATAAATATATATCTTTTATTCAATACATTTAATTTTTATTAGGAATATTGCTTACAAATTTTATTGATCATTGAATATATGTAGAGTGATTGGGACAAGTAGTTACTGGTGTGGCTGGATTATAATTATCTCTTTGGAGTTTCTATAGGTCTGATGAGAAAAATCAATTGGTTATATTATATTATTTTTTACCCATAGTTTTAAACATTCTTTTAGAAAGACTTGATAGTAGAGGTACCCTTATTATAGAATCATAAAGCCCAATATTAATCATTTCATTCACTATGAATTTAGTTATTATTAATATCCATGATATTTTCTTATTATTATTATTCTCTATGGTTTCATTTCATTACCAAATTATTAATTTAATGGCATGAGTTTTCATTTATTTACCATTATGTATTGATTAATCCATATTTACACATAATATTTTCCATTGTACATAATCCTTACTGGGTCATTAATATCACCCTTATTTTTTTCTTCCCTAGGATATGAAGATAAATTCTATGAATGTGTTTGAGGATATAGATTAATTTTTTTTATGTTCTAGGTTTTATTAAAAATCCAATAAGGTATCCATGTATGTATCTTGTTCTTCTTGATTACTAAATTGATCGATCCTCGATGATGTGATTCCTTGTATATTATGTGAATGTAATAAAATTAATACTGATTCCATGATTCTAGAGTCTGTATTGTTACCCAAAAACTATCCTCATGAAGACATTCCAATTACAAAAAAGTTTCCATAATATCATTTTAGTAATACCCAGTTTGCTGACAACCGTGGTGACTGAAAATATCTAGTATTCATAAATAGTGAATTAAAAAGTATGATAAACATTGAAATTAATTCATAAATTAATGGAGAATATTAAAATAAACCAACATAACCTTGAGCATTGACATAAAAACTAGGGTCAAGTAGACCAACTTCATCATGATTCCACATGTATCTTTCTATTTCCAAATTTGACTACCTAGGATGAATTCCCCAAATTATAAGAGAACTCTCCTTATAGGGATAAATCATTCATATCATTTATCTAAACCTTAAGAATCTTGTAACTTTTTGCATCACCATTTGGTATCTTGATTCTATATATTCTACACTTTCTGTGAATTTCCCTACTAGGGAACCATACATATTCCCAGGGAACAATACAATACCAAGGGTAAAGTATTGCTGTAAATAATGAAATTTCACCTAAGAGGGGTACTTATATGTTCACATTAAACATTAATAATTTCCATAGAGTTGTATTAATTCAATTTTTTAAAATAATCTATGAGAATTCCCATTATAGAGCTTCTTACATGTTCTAATGGTGCATTACCTATGGGAAGGGAAATATTTTTGAGTACTACTACCTCACATACAAGAAATAAAAATTCACAACAAACACGAAACATACCAAATAAGTTAACATAATCCCTATTGGTTAATTTATCCTAACTACCAATTAACAACCACTTATTCCATTATTTTATGTAACCAAATATAAAAATATTTAAAAAAAATTCCATTAAACATACCAATTAAGGATAAATACCATTTACATGTCTTTATTTCTATATCATGTCATATTATCATTCTAAAAACCAATTACATACAAATTAAATATTATCAATCCAAGTGGTTGTTTGTCATTCAAGTTTCTTAAATTCTCATTCTAATCCTATTATCAAGTAAATAAATTTCATAAAAATTTATAATTCAATAATGGATAATGGTTCATAAATTACAAGTTATAAATTAGTGTCATGGATTTGAACACATCTAAAGTGGATTCAAGTCTTGGTCTCATATACTACATTAATAATAGGATCTATGGAAGGTCTAAAAATACGAGTTTAATAATTTCAATCAGTAACCAATCAAGAGTGGTCATGATCTTGGGTGTTATCATTATCACAGATGTTTCACACATGAAAATGGAAATTCAAATCTAAGGGAGATGTTTGATACCACCTAACCAAATAAATGAAGTGGAAACTCTACAGATCAAACATTTGGATAAACTTTCAACACCAATATTTGATGGTTACTTTGGTTAACACATCCTATCGATCATGAAAAAGGTTGATCCATAAATATTATAGGAGGAAAAATCCAAAAACCAGAATATATTACCAATGCATGTTCCTTACATCAAAGAATCAAGGAAGAGATTTTTAGACGTCCCATGAGCCCAGGAGAAAATTTCACTTTCAAAAACAATGATTTTGGGTAGAATTTGGGATGATAAGGTGATTAAAAGAGGGTTTTTGGGTGTAGAATATAACTTTTCACCTAGTTACACTGGCCACACCAGATACCACCAGCAAGATGGTTATGTATTTCACTGCGTCTACAAAGATAGAATACCCAATGACTTGTCATTTGGGTCTCATGTTTGAAAATTCCACTACAAAGACTACACTAGAAGGTTTGTGATACTATTGTTGGATTAATAAACTTCTAGGTATCCAATTGGTTGGTTGGAGGACTATGACTGAAAGATTATGGAACTATAACATCCATTATATTTCATAGAAACTCGAGATATTACTCATCCTTTGATCCCTTGTACACTAACAAATCGCCACTTTAAATTGGAATCAATGCATATTTACAAAACATAATGACTAAAATGAACCATTCTATGTATCCTATTAACATTCCCTTACTACGACGTCCCTATCACTATAGGAATATTCTTTCCTTTTTGTTATTCTCACTAAAGTCTGTAATATGAAATATATAATCAGTGTATACCTCTCTATGATGCTCAACATAATTCACATCTATCACATGTGAAGGCTCAGTGTGATATGTATCAATCTTCATGAAGTGAGGAACATCATGAATAGAACTAAAAAGTTGTAGAAGATCCAATTTTTTTGCCAATAGACCGAACCTCTCCACTACCACTGACAACGTGATGAACCAGTATTATAGATTTCCTTACATCAAGTTAGAGTTCTTCCTTACCCTATAAGACACCGAAAACATAACTCGAAGACTGACCTTGAACTCTGAAGGGTTATTATAATTGTTAGAATGATATATTTTACTACTCTTGGTATTTACGTAAAACTTTATGATCATCTAAACTAACATATAAGTATCCTTTAGAATACTTGGTCCAACTAGAAATACATTACCCACCTCTATCATGCAATAAGGATAAAGACAAATAATTATAAATAATACATTAATATGATCCATTGAGATCAATTCATGGAAGATATTACTATATGAGAACTTCATGTGTTGAAGATAATGATCCCAATAACCACTGAAGTCCAAAACACAGGCATGAAACATTTAATCCAGAATCTGAATCTGTCATATTAATTGGAATTCATTCTAATGTTAATTGGTTTTATTCTAAAGGACATTCAATCCCAAATTATTCTGAAGACCAATCAAGATATAAAATGTGAAACAAGGATCTAGATTATAAATTAAACTCCACATAACACTATATAATTACACTATCTTCGATATGTGTAGATTTCCTAGACAATCTATGATGAAGGCCTGACTAAAAAGAAATAAGTGTGATACGTTCATCAGAAAATCCTTGATAATGCATAATGAATCAGTTTTCTCTAGTTTCCATAGAAATCCTATCATTATTTATATATTGTTTTCATGAAACTTCTATTTTTGAATGAGAAAATTTTTCACATGAAAATACCTAGCAAGTTTCAATGTGCCCCAAATATGTGTAGGCAGTTAAATAGTTATGTCTTTTTTAATTTATGCTTTCTTACTTATGAAACAAAATTAACGTTCTAGTAAATAATTATCAGATTTTTGAAAATAAAACATTCACACATCAACATGTACATAAGTATTTACACGTTTCACTATTGAATAATATTACATAGTTCTTTTAATGGTTTTAAAATAATTAAATACCACAAAATCCAATAGAAAATAATCCTTTTATGTGGAGACAAAAAATATAATATACCCTTAGACTTATATAAAACGATGATCGATATAATAGTGTATGTTCTTCTTATAGCCTGAGTGATGAATAATAAGCTTGTGTAACACATTTAGACATAGTCAATTGTTAGTTCTAAATAATTCACATAGTTTCTTAATAAAATCCACTTTTATAACACATTAAATTGAAAATATACTCTTCCCTACCTAGTAGTAGTTAAAAGCTACCTTTCATAACATCGTACAAAAACATTTTCCAATGACAAAGTCAAACTCCATTTTTAATTTGTTAAATATTCAAAATGTATAATAAATAATCATCTAGATACAATTTTTAACCTCTTCAAAAATTCCCTCCAAATTAGCATCTGATGGCCCTGTCCGATATGGTAACTTCTTTTTTCTTCTTCTTCCATCCAATAAATATCTACAAGAAAAAACGATCCCCAAACTTCTTCCCTCATTAAAAAAATTAATTTCTCTCTCTATCTATAGAAAGAATATTGTCTTGTCATAAAAAGTTATAATTTACTTGCTTCTATATATAGAAGGTCCTAAAGTCATATGGGTAGGAAATAAATTTCACATTCCCCCTCATCCAAATTTCTAGAAAATAAATATTCAAATTTATTTCAACATCATGTTTGACTATTTCATAAATTAAAAACTCTTCTATATTCCTCTATAATATCATTAAATCTTCTCATAACATCATCCTTCTTTGAACATTATAGCATTTATTCAGTCTGAAAAAAATTTCATTCTGATACTATCTTCATTACGATGAAACATATGGTCAATACTTTTTTATTTACCCAAATGAAAATACATTAAATATTATTAATTATTATTTTTATTCTTCATATAAACTAGATAACATCTCATTATGAAGCTCTATAAAAAATATATGCATGAAAAAATTCTTCCATAATCATTGTTGCAACATGTTTAAACATCAGTTCTTTTTCTTAGGCTTCTAGTACCATTGAATCCTCTAAAACCCTATAATATTTCCTTTGAATAAATAATATGCAAAAAATTTTGTTCATCTAGATTTACATAAAATAATATCAATTTCTATAGATATCAACTCCTCCTTTTGAATAACTTTATAAAAACTCTTCAAAAAATTTATCCATTTCATCAATTGTACAAAAAATCCTAAGACCGATGATATTATAGTTGATGTCTTGTATCCGATGACATAACGGTGTCCCCATGGGTTTGATGGATTTTTCTATGGTTACATAAAATATATCATTGTCAACTCTATCTCAATTTAGTCTTTCCCTAATTGAAGTAAAAAAATCATTTTATTTGTGATAAAGGTTCACTAAATTGTTGTGCTTCATCTTTTGGATTCATCTCTAGTCCCATCTTCTTTATTGGTCACAACAACTCCAATTGCTCAGTTTCTCCTCTGATTAAGCTATAACACCCAAAATATTTATAATGTTGTCATTGCCGAATATGTTTAATTTTTTTCCTATCATTCATTATACTCAACACAATGATAAACTTCTACTATACCCAATAATGAGTTGGATTGTGTTACACACAAGACTAAGTTTTATTGAAGAACAATATATTATTAAAATGTTATAATTTTACATAATAAGATGTAACATATCCCTTAAGTTGGAGGTTATTAATAATAATGTCTAACGAATGAAAATATATTTTTGAATTCATTGGTTATAAAATTATTATAAATGAATATAGGAACTAACTTAATGCATACCAAATGTTTTGATAAAGACCTATTTTTATTCTCATTATGTCTTTTTATCATACAAATAAAATTAATTAAAATTAGTTTATAATATTAATGCAATAAATGTATTATATATAAAATCAAGTATCCTTATAGTCATCAAATAGATTTAAGAGACATAATAATCAAACAAACCCAACAGTTAAAATAAAAAAAATATTTTTATAAATGAAGCTTTACCACCTTTTAATAGAGAATAATGATTAAATCCAATTTTTGACACTTTTATATATTTTATTTGAAAATTTAAACATTCTCTTTTAATTCAGAATATAAATTCTTAAATTGTTTGAATTTTTGGTATTTTTCTGATAAGTTTCATGTTTGTATTAATATTGATAATATATTGCAATTTAATTGATAAAAAATTTTCATCATTATAATTTATAGTATTGAATTATATTTTGTATTATTTATGAAATATAATTAGATCAATTTAAGATAAGATAATACAATTTAGTTCATTCTACTCTATTATAAATTGAATAGTAATATAGAAACATTATAATCTTTTGCACTTTTTCACTTTTATAACCTTTTTTCTCATTACAACAATGAGATTAATTTTAAATTCATTACAACAAAATTAGTTATTTTAATAATTAAAAATAGATTCCACATTTTGAATCAATGGATATAAATTATGTAAATATGTTTCTATTATTTTTGGGAATATGAATGGTAAATTTAGTAATATTTTAATTACCTTGATAAAACATAAATCAGGTATTTATTGGTCTAACTAATATTATAACGACCATAAACCAATCCAAACACTGGACCTAATTTCATTGAATATGTTTTTTTTATATAAAAAAAATACGAGGGCTGAAATTAGAACCTTTTCAAGCCACTTGTACGAGAGTGTGGCATTTATAATAATATATTCGACAAAAAGTCAATTTTTCACGCTTTTGTTTATAACAAATAAAATATTTTTATTATCTATTTATACAGGTGATACGTTCGACTATAAATAGAATTTAGATTTTTAATATGATTATCCACATCATGATAATTTATATAAATTTTTTATATATGATATAATTTAACTGAAGGCTTTCACAATGATGATGTAATGCTTGTTTAATTAAATAAAATATCAAAAAAAAGAAATAAGAATAATAAAATAAATATAATATAAGACCATTAATGAAACCCATAATTTTATAAATAAATTTTACATGTTAGTTCTATTGGAGACATATTGGTTCAAATTTATCTTATTTTATTAAATTTTATAAAGTCATGTATTGAATAGTTTCAAAATTTATATTATTGATATTTTTAAATAAATAATATGTTATTAAGTGATTTATATTCATATAAATTAAAATTTTGGAAAATCAATTTTTATATGTTTAGAAATATCATCCATGAGACATTGATTGTTATTTTGGTATTTTATAGTAATTATATTAATACATAATAATTATAAACGCATGTTTTCATGGTAACTGTTAATAGATTTCACTAAGGGATAAAATCAAAATATTAGGGTATAACCATGACATAAAATTATAAAAAAATTATTGTATGAATATTATTATGAAAATATCAAATTAATAAAATTTTGTTTTTGTTTAATGGATACTTTTCCATGAAAATAACTTAAATTTTATTTAAATGAAATAGAGTTACAAAATGACACTCTCGTTGTATTTAATATCATTTTTGTGTTTAAATAGGGAAAAATAATCTTATTGTCAAACCTAAATGTATATTTTGATAATTATGAAACTTTTTTATTTATTGAATTTTATACTAAAATTTCATATATTTCATAATGACCACAAATGCTTTTCTAATGCTAATAGGGTATTTATTTAGTTAATAGTAAAATAAAATAATTGATTGTATAATTATAACTTTTGATATATTTGGTATAAATTAATGTGTAAAAAATATTTTATAGATATGTAAGATATATTATAGATGTATAAAACAATTATATTCTAATTTACACTTTTATTGATGTATTTGAAGTCAAATTAAATGAATAGTATCATATTGAAAAAGAATGATATTTTATTAAATTATTTAAAAATCATGATAATATTATATAATTCCAATGTTCATATACTATATTCAGAAATGTCACACCCTATTCATTTTTAAGTAATTTTATATTATTTCTCTCTGGACATGAAATATTATATTTTATTATTTTGAGGTTTTCTTAAAGTTCCCTTTATCTTAATTATAAAAGGATACATCCTCTGTCACTTCCTCACACCACATTAAACCTTATAGATCGACCAAAACATACCAAAATAATATATGATCATCCCCCCACTAATAAAATAAGTATCATTTGGGTCAAAAAATAAACCAAGGTATTATTTTGGTACAAACCAAAAAGAGTTACCGAAATAAAAAGCAATGTTCTTCAACAATCACTCTATTTTTAATTATTTCTATAGTCATTCATTTATTATTATTCCATGATAATATAACAACACCAAAATAATAAATATTATGAATTTTATTAATGGTTCTACATATACTAATAATCAATTCCATCCAATGGGTAATGAACATACTATTTATCTGTATGGTGAACTGTAGCCTTGAGAAACAATGATTGTTCATTTTATTCTTGTAACAAATTTCATGGAATATAATTATGATATAAATTATATTTATATATTTTATATGTGATATTTATTACTCCTTTATATTTATATAACTATTTTATAACACATACTCTTATGCTTGAAATTTTGTATAAATTCTATAACATCTTTTGGGGAAGTGTGGGATACCTCCTCCTCGGAGCGACTTCATTCCTCACGCTATATATCAAATGTGTAAAGAATTGATTTAATCCTCATGTGTGAAATATTTGATATAAATTTGAAACTTTAAATAATATATATATATATATATATTTCATTTAATTTCTATTTTTTAATATTATAAAGATATAAAATTAGTGTTCATGCATATGTACGACCTACCATCTCCATGGATCATGCATTACATTTCTTATCTCCAAATATTACCGATTATTATAAATAAATATATAGTTAATATATTTAATTTTTAAATCATTGTTTTATTTACATATATGATGAAACCATGATCAAATTTATAGTAACGACAAATATTAATTCAAAATTCACTCAAGATACTAGGCAATTAAGACCCAAAATAGTGAAAATATCGATATAATATTAAAACACATAATAGGAAATTATAAGATGATAATATATGATATCATAAAAATAAATATGGTTTGTTAATAAGATAGTAAAACTCTTAGAACAATTATACCTGAGGTTAAAGGATGACCACCCAAAAACAAATACAAGGTAAGAGATTTTCATCTCATCTTTTACATATGTGAGATAAATTTCATATTGACCACTTACATTTTTTGTGTTGTATAAATATTACTATTAGATGTATTATATCATGTTTATATTTATCTTCATGGTATTAAATATTTTATTTGGTAATTATTTACTTTTATAGGGTTTATAATTCAAATATTTCAAAGCGGTACGAGACACATTGATTTAAAAATATCATTTTAAATTGATTATTAAATATATGATGGATGCATTGAAAATATAGTAAACGGAAATGGGAATGGTTAATGAAAGCTCGTCGATGAATTGTTAGCCTCATGTGATGAAATATTTCTTAAAAATAAATACCTTTTACCTTATATGCTAAACCGTATTGGGAAAGGTCACATGGTTAAAGGTTGCCTATATCAAAGAAACATGGAATCCAGTAATTAAGAATCTCCCCATTTAGAATCAGTTAGTATTTATCTATTATATTTTTTTGATATATTTATGGATGCATTTTATTCCTAGTTTATTGATTTAAGTGGAATGTGTTTATGTTTCTTACATTCCCATATTGATTATGCATTGTTCAATTAATTGAGTGGAATATGTTATTAGTTATTTTCCTTTCCATATTGATTTATTTCCATTGATTCAATATTTTTTCCATTTTATAAACCCTTACTGATCATTTTATCTCACCCTTATTATGTTTCTATTCCCCATGATGTTAAGATGAATCATTTTATTATGTTACAAGGATTTTATTTATTTCTTTTTATTATGTTTCATGTTTGTATTTAATATTTCCTAATATTTTATGTGTTTCATGTAGGTAATATATAATTCCATGAATGATAAACTAATCTGTCCGTATAGATTTGATTCCTTGTAATTATTCCAATGTAATAAAATAATGCACTAGCTCCGTGTATCTGGGGTTGGGGTGTTGAAGTTGGTATAAAAAATTGTTTAGAATCAATCTAGTAATCTATATTTAGAAAACATAGATTAGGGAACATAACCATATGATAGACTTTGAGGATATGTTTAGAATAACATGATATAATTTTGGTAAGGTATAGATGATGTAGGTCTTCTTCTAATACATGCCTATCAAGATAGTAAAAGTTGATTTTGTTCTTGAATAGATGTACCTATGGGAAATATCTCTGACAAGGTTTGTCGGTCCTAACTCAGCGTAACCTGGTACATGAAAACATGCCTTACTGGGGACCTACTCTGACTCACATACTAGATATTCTTAGGATAATTCTTTGGATGTTTTTGAAATTAAATATATATCCAAATAAAAATATTTTGTGATTATGATATTAGCTGCACATAAATTCTTCAATTTACAATAATTATTTCATTAGTTATGGGATTATAAATAATGATTCTTTATGATATAATCTAATCTAGTGTATTCCATTGCATAGCAATCGATAATGGAAGGATAATGGTATCAATAATCATTGAAAATTTTGATATTTTCGTTCTGAGGAAACCAACATAGCTAGTTTTAGAACATAGAAAATTATGACTATACTAGGGTAGCTTAATCAGGTTTTGGAAAATTGCCTTGCCTGAATAGAGAAAGAAATTACCTATACGGATTATATGATATTGGATTTATTTATGTGATATAGTCCCCTATCGTTTAATGGGACTACTAATCCAATTGAATATGAGAAATGGATTCTTTCATAGGATAAGATATTTATGGAATTATGGTGTGGTTGAAAAAAAAGGTTACACTAGCAGTGTATTATCCCAATGGTGTTGTAGATAAATGGAGGTCATTTCTCCATAAATCTTGGTAGGAAGAACAAATAGGACTAACAGAATGGAGAATATTTAAGGAACATTCCTCAATAAAAACATCCATCATGAGCTGAAAACTGATATGAAGGGAAAGTTCCTTAGTTTAATGAAAATGAAGGAAGAAAGTGTAGTATAGTATTAATATACCATTACAAGGTTAAAAAGGTATTTTATATATCTAATACGCAACATAGAATATAATATTGAACATTTCATTGATGTAATTAACCAAATCTCAAACGATCAATGGTATCTCAGACTGTTTATTCATATGGTGACAATTTTTTACATTCTATAAAGATAGAGAAAAACCTGTCCAAGTATTATGGATTCGAAGGGATGGAGGGGAATAAGAGAAAGGATGTGTAAACAAAGGATAAAGGGAAAAATCGAAAGAAGGATTTTTTTTAAATGAGATAACTGGCGAATGAATCACCCTAAGAAATACATAAATGTATTGTGAGTATGCTATAAGTACAGAGAGAAGGATCTCTAAGAAAAAGAATAAAAAGGGAAGAAGAAGAATTCCATTATTCACTGTTATAATTTCAAGGAGGTGGAGCACTATCGAAATGAAAAAAGTGTCATGAGAACATCCCTCAGAAGAATCTTGGGGATCAAGTTCAGTCTTATGATATTAACATAACTGAAGTGGATTGATAAATTTTTTTCTATATTAGGATATGGAAAATATGTTGTAAAAATATTTTCATGATGATGGTATCATCGAATGATTTATTAAATATATAATTATTTTATTATAGTACATTTTTATTAAGTATTTGAGATCATATGTTTATTGGTACCAAGAAAAATGATCATGTAGAAAAGTAAAATATTTGGAAAACGCATGGTTGAGGGAAATATAAACCTTAATATGATCTTAATAATGAGATAATGATTTTTGATGAATTGAAGATTTTTATGGATAAAGTAATTTGGATACTAATAATGTTTCTAAAGTGTTGTATCATGATATTTTGGAAAGGTTAATCATTTATGAAATAGTTTAAGTTCAACATTGAATTTTGTTTTTTAGGACAATATATTTTTTAACTATTTGATGAAACCTTTACTAAGAGGCAAGTATAAAGAGTTGAAGGTAAAATCAAAAGGTATTATTATTTTTATAGAAATGTATATTTACATATATCCTTAGAGAGTGGTTGAATTTATCAACTCTAGAAAAATGGTCTTAAAAATAATTTTTTTCTATTATCATCATTTTTTATGATATCAATTACCTTTATTAATGCCTTTAGTTTGTGGTTTATTGGTCAAAAACATTCTCATCAACATGTTATCTATCAGTCCTTATCAGAAAATGATGGTTAGATTTCTCATCCATATAAATTTATCACTAATGTTCTTATATTCAAAATCCTATTTTTGTGGTGAACTTCACATTTTCATTTCCCACTTATTAATAAGATGTTTTATTAACACTATTTCAGATGTGGGGTTTTCAATAACTATTTTTAAAAAATATAAAACCCTAGACTTATAAGGTCATGTTTAAATTGTAAGGACACAAATTAATTAATGTTGGAAGAATGTAACACCCAAACACTTTACAATATTTTCATTTCTGAATAAATTTAATTTTATTTCAATATGTATTTCTATGAAACACTATGATAATCTTATGCTAAATATAGTAATGAGTTGTCTTGCATTACACAGAAGACACCATTTTACTAAACAACAATACATTATTAAAATATTATTATTTAATATAATAAGATACATCGTAGACATTAAGTTGGAGCTTGTGAATAATAATAACTAAATTATAAAAATATATGGTTGAATTAATTGTTACAAATTTATTATAAATCAATATAGGAACAAACTGAATATATTAGAAATGTTTTTATAGAGTAGTATTTTTATGCTCATAATGTAATTTTATCTTAAAAAAGAAAATTTATTACAATTAGTGAATGATATTAGTGTATTTTATATATTAAATAATAAATAAAATAATTTTACATTCATCCAATTCAATTAATACGCATAATATAAGAATAAACCCTATATTAAACATAAAACACATATTTTTATAAAAGTTGTTTTATCACCTTTTAATGGTGAACCTTTTTAAAATCAAATTTTTGACAATTTTATATATTTTAATTGAAAAATGAAAATATTCTTTTAAATCATAATATAAAATTCTACATTTTTTTAATTTAAAATATTTTTCTGATTAGTTCCATGTTTTGATGAATGGTGATAAAATATTTCATTTTAATTAAAAATAGATTTCTCATATAAAAACTTTATAGTTTAGAATTATTATCTTTTATTTTAAAATTATAATTTGGAAAATTTTATATTATTTAATAAAACTTGGGTCATTTTAATCAATTTTTCATTGAATGTGTATAGAAAAACATTATAATATTTCGTACGTTTTCACTCTTACAACCCATTTTCTCATTCCACCAATGGGATTTATCTTAAATTAATTTCACAAAATAGGTTTTTTGAATATTAAAAAATAAATTCCATATTCATAATCAATGGGTAAAAATTATGTAAATAGTTTCTTTTTTTTGTGCATATCAATAGTACATTTAGTAATATTATAATTACCGTAGTTAAGGGTCAATGGTGTAATTAAGGGTGAATATGATACTAAAAAGACCATAAAGTTACCCTCAACTTATCCAAATTTCATTGGATTAGTGTGTTTCAACTCCTGTAATACATGGGCAGATATTATGATATTTTAAGCCACATGGATGAGAGTATGACATTTAAAATGAGATATTAAATGAAAATTAAATTTTCTAACACTTTTATTTTTAACAAGTGAAATAATTTTTATATGGAATTATATATGGGATATGTTCAACTATAAATATTATTTTGAAATATATATTTTTTGTTTATTATGACAATTCATTTTTAATTTTTAAGGAATAAATAATTTTTCTAAAGTCATTCACAAAGATAATCTTGTAACAGTTTATTTAAAGGACATATCAATAAATGATTTTATAAAATGTACAATAAATATTACTTGAGACTATTAATGGAATTCATAAATTTTTAGAAAACGGTGACGTGTTATTGCTATTTTGGAAGTATTGTTTTAGCATTTATCTTGTTTATATGATATTTTTAAAATTTCATGTGTTGAATAGTGTCCAAATTGACATTTTTTATATTTTAAAATATCTAATATATTATTAAATGATAAAAATTCAAAAAAATATAAAATCCAAAAAAATAATGGGATCAGTCTAAAATATCATCCATGAATCATTTTTGATTCTTTATTCATTTTATAGTGACTATATTAACCCTTAATTAGTATAAAAGCAAGATTTCATAGTGAGAGTTATAGAGATTAACTAAGGGTTGAAACCAATATATAATATAATGCCATGACCCTATTTACCTAGAGTCAGTGAATTATTACATAACACTACCACGATAAAAGGAATTGTGTCATGAAACACCGATCAGTTTAGTGGCCTTTAGAGTACTAGTTACAAATATAAGTTTTACATTACATTATAAATTGAAAAAAAACAAAAAAAATGTCTCCTTTGAACACATTCATATCCCTTAGAATATCCCTATAGGTCAGTCATAATATCCTTCTTCACATCTTGGGAGAAAACATAGAAAGGGGTGAGCTCAGGTGCTCAGTATGGATAACAATATAGAGGAAATTATCATAAAAAATCATAAACATTTAAGGTATTGTATATGACTAAAAAACAGGCCTTTAAAACTTAAACATTAGCATAATATGGAAAAGATAAATCAAATAATTCCATTTACATATTCACATGAATATTCTACTAGTCGAATAATCACATGTAATATCAATATAAAATTTCATAATGATGGAATTCAAAATGCCAGACATCATTTCCATATAGTAAAGGCCTCATGAAAATTCTATAAAAAAGATTTTTTCAAGGCCTTGTGGTGAGACACTAGTTTTTCCCATGAGACCTACCGATGCATCGAGTAGCTATAGCGGGCTCCACTCATCACTTACAAAGTCCAATGCATTCCTCATATGTGTAAAGACCAGTAAAATTTATGGAATTTGTTTTTCTAAATTTTCTTTGGAATTTTACAAGAACACAGTTTCTGACGGAACCCGATTCTGAGGCCCGGTGTGCTCGGAATCATTTTCCGAAGTTTAGCTCGGGTACATTCAGTGAACGAATGAGCGGGTTTTTCTAACTTTTGAACCGGTGCTCGGAATCAAATTTCGGGGGCACCAATGGAATCACAGCGCTGGTATTTTCTTAGAAACGCCTTTTCCAGAATTGCGTTTACTCGGGTGTGGATTTTTATTTTTGGGGTTAAGTTTTGAAATAAAATAAAAAGGGGTGCGACAACTTTATTTTATTTCACTTCAAGCCGCTTAAAGCCACTTAAGCTAAGTTAAACGGATAGGGTGGAACCCAAAATATCATACCCTCTTGGTAGGATATTTGTGAGGTGGGGCCTGCACGAGCCCCACCATTTCATTCCTCCTATGTAACTCACATGCAACCCCCTCTTAATTGAAAGTCAATCGTGCGTTTTTCTGGTTAAGAAACGCCCCAAAAAATTGGGCGGTTAATTCGTTGCAATTAATTCTATGAATTAATTTGTTCTTTACTTATCTTTGAAATTCAATTGTTGGCATGGGAATAAAATAATACCAACACTTGTCTTTGGAGGGGTGGCTTGTTGTGAGGATTTGGAGAAAACTCTAAAGCTTGAAGATCTTCATCTTTCTTCGCGAAGAATGTGAAGAACGCGAAGAATGCGAAGAACGCCGGCCTTCGATGAAGGGCGATGAAGAACGCCGAACCCTCGGAGCTCGACATTTCTTCCACGATGTTCCTTCCCCACGACAATCTTCGATCAACATCTGATTTAGGTAGGGGATTGCGGTCCTTTTTAATTCTTTGTGAAATTATATCCTCAATAAGGGTTTATTTGGTGTAATTAAATCCGTGTGATTTTAATCCTTGGAGTATGTCTACGCGACGCCATGTACCGCGACGATAGCGACGCCCCCTTCCGCGACACGACGATCCTCTTCTTCCATGATGCGACGATCCTCTTCTTCCGTGATGGTCAAATACCGCGACGAACTCACGTTCGACGACAACGTTGAGGTAGGGGTTGATTCTACTAAATCGTTGTGATTTATACCCACGACGTATGATTAAAAATTTGTTGTTAGACTTTTAAAACCTCTAAGGCGGTGGGTGCGGACCAACGAACAAGTCCAAACCCACCACCCTTTTCGTTCTTGGTGTGCGGAACGGTGGATGATGACAAAACAAGCCGCACGGGTGATGTGAGGTCCTCACAGTGAAGGACGTGCTCTGGGAGGGCCATTGGTGAAGACGACGCGTTTTTCCAACCACCGGAACTCGTCCGGTGGTCTGCGGAGCAGCCCGCCGGCGTGCCTCACTAGCGCAGCAGCTAGGCGCGGTCCCTCAACCGTGCGGGACTGGAGGGGGATGGGACGTGGCCGGCTTCGACGTCTGCTTGCAAGGGCAGCCCAATGCGGGGCCGAGGCTCCTTCACGCGGGGGCAATGCGCCCCCCGCCCGTTGCGCGGCTGTAATGGCCGGGCCGACCCGCTGGCCACCCAGCCAGTGCCAGCCGGGTCGCGGCCAAGCCAGGCCGGGCCGCGCCGGCCAGGTCAGACTTGGACCCGGGTCGGGTCAGCACGGTTCCGGTCGACCCAAGGGGGTTTGGGTCGGGTCGGCCCCGGCCTAGACCCCCCGTTTTCGGACCCCTTTCTGTCTTCTACCCATATCATTGGATACAGACCTTTGATTGACACACCGTTAGCGCCGATGCGATCCTTGGATCAAGACGGTCATTTCGGTATATCGCACACAAGGTTTCGGAGTACTTTGGATTTAGTCGGGTTGGTTCGTACACGAAACCGACCGGGCCCTCGGAGCGGAAAAACTTATAACTTGAGCTCCGGACGTCCGATTGACGTGCCGTCTACTTTGATGGATTCGTCTATGTGAGATAGATCTTTTGGCTTACTCTGCCCAAGGTTTTGACACAGGTTGAGTATGGTCATGTTGGTTTTGACTTAAAAACCAACTGGGCCCCTGGGACGAAAAGACCAATAACTCTCAGACCGGGCGTCCGATTGACACGCCCGAATGATCTTGTTGTGTGCGGGAACCCTAGAGCTGGATGCGATGACGACGATGACTGTACAGAGATCCTCAGTGGATTCGACGGTGATGACTACATCACTCATCGATCCTACGTGGATCAGTGCTACCGATCCTATGTGGGTCCAATCCTGTGTGGGTCAGCGCTGAGCGGTTCGGTGTGAGCCAGTGCCTACAGATCCTGTGTGGGTCCGATCCTGTGTGGGTCTTTGCGGGGGTTAGCTACCTATCGATCCTGAGTGGGTCAGATCCTTTTTGGGTCATTGCGGGGGTTATTACCTATCGATCCTTTGGGGGTCCGATGGAATAGATGAATAAGTGGATATATCTGATCATCTCTATCATCATACGAAGAAGTATACCTACGTGAGCTGAATCCTGTTTTTCTTTCCTATGTGGATTGTGTTGTGCTATCCTGTGTGGATTACGCTTTTCATTCCTGTGTGGATTGGGTTGTGATTTCCTGTGTGGATTGAGTTGTGCTTGGGCTCGGAGGCTGGGGAAAACTGGAATTGGTGACTTAGGTATATGTATGGGCATATACCTAAGCAGTGTCGGATGTTAATTCTTGATTGTATCTTTCCTTTTTGGAATATCATTTGTGGATTCTGGGAGACCTTCGGGGGTCTCGGGGTCCCTACTGAGTTGCTTATACTCACCCCTGCACGGGCTTTGACCGCACTACGTTGTGTTTGTTGTAGACGATGGACAGTGCTGATCGTGGTTTAGGCTTGCGGAGCAGGACGGTACCTAGAGGTGGACCACTGGGCAGGACGTACTCAGAGTGGACGGTTGGACCCGAGGAGCTATGGAGCCTATCTGTACTCACCCTTCAAGTGGGACTTCCAGTGGGCGGCTCGACTATGCGGTTTTACTTTCAGTTGTTGTTTTCCTTTTCAAGTTGTACTTTACATTCAGTTTGGGTTTGTATTCTAGACCACTTACTTTTTCCGCACTTACTGTTGTACCCATTTTTTTAGTGTTTACTTCTACTGCTTGCTTGCTCTGTGGTGTTTGTTTACTTTACAAAGGCAATGCCTTACCATGTTACCGGAATTTACACCTTGGTTCTAGTCGCCAGCCCCTGGCCTATGGAAGGCGGACTTGGGGTAGTCATGACACGGGCCCCGAGGACGGGTCGTGAAAATATAAACAGGTTGAAACATAACATAAAAATTCGTATTAAAACTAGTATACAAAATTTTAATACTCTACCCATAATCTATGAATGGTATAAAAATAACACATCCACAGTCAAACATATCACAAAACCTTTAATAAAATATAAAAGATTGTATCATAATAAATCAACTTCAAACAAGTTTAAAATCTATCAAAGGATGTTGACATAGATGAAATCAAAACTATTTGGTAGAAATATCTATTTCAATTTTGAAATCATTTAATTGTCACATAATTATGAACGAAAAAATTTATTGTGAAAATATGTTTATACTCAGGTAATGGAATCTTTGAAGATGTTATAATGGTATAAAATAGCCGCACTCTCCATATATGTTAAAAAACATTGTTTCCTTAATTTTGTCGAAGAGGTCGTAAAGGAAATTGTCTGGAAAATGACAGAAAGATTCCATTATAAAAATTCTATATAATGTCAAAAAAATGGTATAAATGACTTTAAACCATAGTATAGGAAATAGTAAAGATGATTTGAAATACAATTGTAAGAAACACATATGTGGATGATAAATAGGTCCAAGTAGAAACCCATGTATAAACAACCTCTAATAATGAATAGATTGTTGAATTAACCTTTACCTTGTACTTTTACTTTGTCAATGGTATGGTATCAACCATTATAATAGTTAAATAATTGCTATTAAATTATACAAGAACCAAATTCATACATATGATATCATATATGATTTTCCAAAATTGCATTGTTAATAATATTTTAGTAGTAACATTGTTTTGGGTGTTTACTCATTAGATTTCCTTTATATGTTTTGTTAAATTGGTCATGTTTGTTATGGATAAGATGTATTTGATCCATATCTAGAATTATATTATGTTCGGAAACATTATTTTTAATCATAAAATGAAAAATATTCTTGAATGATTATGATGAGGAATGAATCTCATCGCATTCGTGGAGATGGTTATTAGTATGTATGCATGAACGACAATACCATTCTATTGATTGTTAAATTGTATGTAATTGGATGGTATGTCATATATAAAAAATAATTAACAAGTTATATTTATTATTTACATCATTAATACTCATTATTATACCCATCCAAATAATGATGTATTGAATAACAAACTACACCACGATGTGGAGACGATAAGTCATATGTATGCACGTATGGTGACTTTTTCATTCATAGGAAGTATAGAATAATGAATATGGTTGTACCATATTTATAATAACATCAAATTATATTTAATGTAAGGGATTTATTATTATTTTTACCGATACAACAAAGAAAGAGGCAGTGGTAGAAGAAAATAACGTTGAAAGAGGTGATGATATTATGACCTCTTCATCAGGTTTTTTCTTTTGATTTGATCAAAAGTGATTCTTAGATTGGACTTATAATCAAAATAATGACTCTAGGATGAATTTAGGGTAGTTCGGAGGATATTTGAGTAGGGTTTGGCAGAGTGAAATGGCTATGGAGTTGTTATTATGAGAGAAGGGAACATACCCCTTTATAAGTGAGGTGAGTGTCACTTTAGGAAAAGCTTGAAATATTATTTTATTATACAATAATTTTCAGATTATAATGGATCCAAAATTATTTATTTCAAGGCTAATGTGGGGATGGGTCAAAAATACTCAACCAATAGGTTTTGGATAGCTTTAGGTCATAGTATTAACCTTATCTTTTAGATTTAAGACTTTGTTAAATTGTTTAACTTTTACCATGTATTCTGGTATTAATATAATAAATGGTTAATAAATTTACTATAAAAAATCCAAGAGAACCAAAAGTGGTTAATTATTGATATATCCAACCTTATCTATGTCCTATGGACTAACAATATATTTTTTGGAATATTATATAAATTAATGATATAGTATTTGTTTTAAAAACACATTTTTTCAATTTTGACGTTGTTTAGTATTTTTTTGTGAAATTCATAAATACACTATCAATTCGAACAAAATTTCGTCAATCAAAACTAAAATATCATATTAAATTATAAAATTAGTGTAATTCATCAAAACTCCTGATTTACATTTACTAGGATATTTATAATATCAATTATTCTAATCATTCATTAATAAGATAATTACTGCATAATCACTGCCTCATAAATAAATTTAATTACTTAATGTCTAAAAATTATAAATAAAATAAAATTATGTAGGAATTAATTTTATCTTTTTAATTAATAATTTTAGTTGAATTTATCTTATGTATAATCCCATATTAAAAATAGTTCAGTTATTAATCTTTGAATTTAACATTTTTAACTCTTCTTTAAATAAAATAATAATAAATGTCCAAATCTAAACCAATTGGAACAAAAGGATCATATTTTATTCCTAAGCTTTATTTTTATCAAAATAAATATATCCAATAGTATTATATCATATGTTAGGGTAATTATAATATCATTTTTACCTTTAATTACCCTATGTACATTTAACCATTTTAAATATAATTCAAAAGTTACAATTCACAAAAAAATATTGTCATCTTTTTGAACCACATTTTACTTAATAATGTCAACCATGTATCTCAGATTTTTGAAATTGAATTCACATAAGTAGTAAAATTGTGTTTTATGCAAATTTTCAAATGCACATAGAAAGTGGGTAAAATTCGGTAAAAAGTTCAATAAAATTATATATATATATATATATATATTATTGTTATAAAATGACTCCAATTAATTATCATGAAAATATATAGGTATTATGTATGTATTATTACCTAATATAAATTTAAATAATATAACTAATTATTTAAATAAAAAGTCTATTTTAAACAATAATGCGGTGTTTTTCACAATCAATCAAAAATTGAATGTTTTTAGAGAAATGCAAAAAATTCACCCTAAGCTAATTTTGATATTCTGAATCCAAAAATGAAGTCTATTTGAAAAAAAAATTACAAATTTTCAAAAAGTGGGAATCAATATTCATAACAGCTAGTTTCATTGGTCGTGGTGTGCTAGAACTCCATGTTGCAAATAACATAAGCTATTGTGACATTCAATGAGAAACATACCATGGAAGCTTGGTGTGTTACATTATTCCCTCCTTCAAATAATTGATTCCTCTAAATTTCAAAAATATTACAGAATAAAAAGATTCAGGTGGTTCTTCATCATTAGTTCTACAGGATCCCACATTGCCCCCTCCATCTTATGGTTTCTCCATAGAACATTAACCAGACAAGTTGTCTGGTTTCTCATCACTTGTTCTCTGGTATCAAAAATTTTGAAGGCTCTTCACAATAAGACAGATCGGGTTTCTATTCTATGTCATCACAAGTGAGAACATGCATTGGGGCAGGCATGTATTTTCTCAACAGTGATATGTGGAACACATCATGACCTTTGGAGAGGCTTGGCAGAATTTCCAAACGATAATCTAAAACTCCAATTCGTTCTTGAATTTTGAAAGGTCCAATGTACCTAGGACTTAATTTCCCCTTTTTACCGAATCGTATAACACCTTGTCATAGAGATACCTTCAAGAAAAAAGATCTCCTACATGAAATTCCAAATCTTTCATTCAGTTATCAGCATAGCTCATTTTCTTAATATGAGCTGATTTGATGTGGGTTTGGATAGCCTTCACATTTTCCATTGTTTCCTTAATAAGATCTGGGGCTACAAGTTTTATTTCAGCAACATTATCCCAAAAATTTGGTGTGAAACATCTCTTTCTATATAGCTCTTCATATAGTGTAATTTGAATACTTGAATGGAAGCTATTATTTGTAGAAAAAATTCTACCAGAGGTAAATATTGATCCCACATACCTTAAAAGTCATGTGAGGAAGATTTAAACTTTTATTCTAATGTTTAAATAGTCCATTCTGATTATTTATCAGTTTGAGGCTCATAGACAGTGCTCAAACAATGATCAGTATTCCAGAGCTTCTAAATATTTTTCCAAAATCTTGATGTAAAATGAGGATCAATATCATAAAAAATAGATAGAGGTACTCCATGAATTCTTACAAATTCATTAATATATATTTTTTCGAAACATTCAAGTGGCAAATCTTCTCTTATAACAAAAAAACAATTTAACATGGTAAGATGATCGATAATGACCCATATTTCCTTATTTATTATATGAGTCTTTGGTATCACCACGAAAAAGACCAACATAATATCATCCCATTTCTACTCAGGTATGGGAATAGGTTTCATGACTCCCCCTGGATGTGGTCTTCCAGACATAACTAGTTGAAAAAACATACATCTTGACACATAATCAATAATCTCCCTTTCCACATTTTCCAAAAAAAATGTATCTTCAATTTTTTATACATCGTAGTGCTACCAGGGTGTATAGATAAATTGGAGCTTTAAACATCATCCAAAAAAATCACTTTTTAGATCAGGTATATCAGGAACACAAATTCTCGTCTGAAATTTCAAAATTCCAACTTCATATACGATGTGAATCAATCTCCTATCATTCAAAGCTTTAATTTTCTTTTGAACCTCCTAATCCTCAGTCTAATAACTTTTTATCCTTTCTAGTAATGATGTTTTGGACACCATTTGAAAAAGTATTGATGTTTCTCCTTCCATGATTATTCACTTATCAATTTTTACTAGATCCATGAACATAGGATCTCTTTCAACTCTCATCTTATTAAAAACTCTATAATCCTTACTGCTCAAAGCATCTTCTGCCATGTTTTCCTTCAGCAGTTGGTAGTGTTTATTGCAATCATAATCCTTGATTAGTTTAAGCCATCTTATTTTCTTTATATTGGTTTCTTTTTCTAAGAAAATATACTTCTATTTCTTGTGATCAGTATATATAAAAAAATCACCATAGAGATAATGTCTCCATATCTTCGAATAAAATATTACAACTACTAACTCAGGATCATGAGTGTGATAGTTTTTATTCATGAATTTTTAGTTTTCAGGATTCATATGCAATTACTCTATCATTATACAAAAGCACACAACCAAGTCCTTAATTTGAAGCTTCACTATAAATAACAAACCCATCATTCCCTGATGGTTGATTCAAGATAAGATCATTGACTAATATCCTATTCAATTCATTAAAACATTATCTACACTCTATTTTCCAAACAATGATAACCCCTTTACGTGTGATATTGGTTAATGGGTTTTCTAATCAGGAAAAATTCTGGACAAAACATTAATAATAACCTGCTAAACCAATAAAACAACACAACTCAGTTATAATCATCGTTGCATGCCATTATTTTATTGATCTTGTCTGGGAAGTATCAACAGAGATTCCATCCATAGAGACAATATGGCCATGAAAAAAATTTATTGAGGACTGAATTCACACTTTCTAAACTACACATATAATTCATTTCTTCTAAGGGTTTTCAGCATAGTGCACAAGTGATTTTCATAATCTTCGTCGCTTTTTTAGTATACCAAGATATCATCAAAAAATACCACTAAAAATTCATCAAGATATTCCTTTAAAACTATATTCATTATATCTATAAAAACAGTGGGGGAATTATTAAGTCCAAAAGGCTTTACTGTAAACTCGTAACGCCCGTACCTTGTTTGAAATGATGTTTTTGGAATGTCTTCCTTATTCACACATCACTGATGATATCCATATCAAAGTTAAATCTTTGAAAAATATTGATCTCCATGATGTTGGTTGAATAAATCATCAATGCGTGGTAGGGGATACTTGTTATCTATTGTTATAACATTGATCTCCCTGTAGTCAATGCACAACCTCATAGATCCATCTTTCTTCTTAACAAAAAGAGTAGGGGAACTTCATGGAGAAACACTATGGAGAATAAATCCCTTATTACTAAATTACTCTAGTTGTTTCTCTACTTACACTAATTCCACATTGGACATTCTATAAGGGGTTTTCGATATGGGCCTTGAACTAGGAATTAAATCAATGGGAAACTCAATTTATTGTTTTAAAAGATGTTTAGGTAAATCCTATGGAAATACATAAACATTTTCTTTCACAATTGGTATATCCTCTATTTGAACATTCTTTTCCTCACCCATAGTTATTCCATTCTCTTCCTCCCCAATAATAGAATTTAGTAGAGCTATTGGGAGTGGATCTAGATAAGAATCGGGTGTTGACATTTCTGATCTAATGATAAGGTACTCCTTATCATCATCAAAAACTGTATCCTCCTTCTTCTTATAATAAAATTTCACATCATGGTTTGAAAGACAATTCCTAACAAGGATTATATCAAATTCAATCATGGGTATGATGATGAGATCAGCAGAAAAAGAACATTTATATACCTGAATGGGGAAAGATTCACAAAATTTTTTTGGATTGATACTTCCCTTATGAGTTTTGACAGACAACTCCCTTGTTAAATCAAATTTCAAATATCTAATTTTCTTAGAAAACTGGTAATATATGAAATAGTATGATGATCCAGAATCAGATAAAGCATTGGATAAACATGAGGATACCAATAAATTACCTTCCACCACATCTTTCGAAGCTTCAACCTCAGCAATAGCGATTGCATAAGCATGTCCTTACTCCCTTGGCCTTTTCTGAGGTAAGTTTCCTTGGTACATAGGACATTCATTTTCAAAATTCCCCATCTCTCTATAATTGTAGCATTCAACATTGACAACATTTTCAGTTCCCGTGTAATCACGAACTTGGTGGCCTTTTCACCCCACTTTTAACAAACTCTATTTCCCATCAGGCAAGTACCAGGGTGTTTCATCCCACATTTACCACAAGATTGAAATTTTACTTTTCCCTTAATTCCATTATTTCCATTTCTAGAGTGTTCACCAAATCTCTTTTTCTCTTGCATTTATTCAAAGTTGTAAGACTTAGAGAATTCCTTTCCAATTTTGATAGCACATGAGACAATGTCTTCGTATGATTAGAAGGATTGTGAGACTAATTCTTGATAGAGAAATGGTTTTTTCCCATCAAATAATCTATCAATATTAATCATGGGGGTATGTATATAATCTGTTGCATTCCTTACAAACCTTATAATGTTAGCCTCATACTTTTCTACATTCTCATTCTCCCTTTTCCTCAAACTAAAAAATTGTCTTTCCATATCCGATCGATGGTCACGAGGAGAGTATTTTTCTAAGAAAATATTTTTAAACTCTATCTACTCTATATTTGATACTTCTTCATCCTCCTTTATGTTTTCAATTAATGACCACCATTGGTCTTCATCTCCCGTGGGGCAATAAACATCGATGACAACTTTTTCCCTTTCACTACACCCTAAACAATGAAATATTTCCTCAAAGGAACATATCCATTTCTCAAATACAAATGGATATGAAGTCCAATTAAATGTCTGTGGTTTTTGCCTCTTGAAGCAGTTTAACATTGATCCTCCATGTTGTGGATTATGGTGCTCTATACAGGTAAGGTTATTATTCATAACCTGAGTAAGTTATCCCAGTATGGTGAAAAGCTAATCAACTCTAGTTGCATCACCAACTCCACTATAATTATATTGACTTGGAGGGAAATACCAACATTGATTACATGCATAGTTACATTTTTCATTCCTTCCACTAACCACCTTTTCTAAATAATGTCATATACTATATTAGTTTATGAACCACAATACATAATTCAAAACTTGAAAAACACTTAAAATAAATTGAATAGTTTATGGATATGAACCATAATCATAAAAATGTTTTCATTTAGGATTTATATACTCATAAATCCTTCATAATGGTTTGTAAAGAAATTGTGAATTATCCTAAGCATATACCCCAGGAGTGTCGTAACCAAGAGTGTAGCAAGGCCCTTCATCATGTACCAGGATACCCCGAGTCAAGACCGAAACTCTTTATCGGTATTTTTACTCCTAGGTACATCTATTCCAGATCCACCTCTACCTGCTCGTATATATATAGAGATATATTATTTGGAAAACTCACAAAATCTCTACATTACCAAAATTCTAGGATGTTCTTCTATACTAATCCACAAATTTCATCTTAGGGTAATGTTCTCTAATCAGAGTTTTTCTGAATCTAGCTTCCAAGATTTGTACTAAACTTATTCTGATACAATCTGTAATGCCCTGAACCCAGTTACCTAGATTCGGTGGATTATTACATAACATTGTCAAGATAGAGGGAATCATGCACCGAAAGACTGATCAGTTTAGTAGCCTTAGAAGTAATAGATATAAATATAAGTTTTACATTAGATTATATAATGAAAAACAACAAAAACATTGTCTCATTTGAGCACATTCATATCCCTTAGACTATCCATACATTTCATTCATAATATACTTCTTCAGATTTTGGGAATAATGAAATTTAGAAAGGGGTGAGCTCAGGTGTTAAGTAAGGATACCAATCTAGCAGAAACAATAATAAATAAGAATAAACATTTAAGGAAATTTATAAGACCAATGAACATGAGCCTTAGTCCATTTGGTAAGGACTCTGTAACTACATCCAAATGACCAAGGATCAAATCCTGGTGGAGGTAGGATTTCCAGGTTACTGTAGAAACACTGTAGCAGGTACTGTAGCGGGTAATGTAGCAGGAACTGTGCAATACGGTAGCAGGTAATGTAGTGGGAACTACAGAAAGAACTGTTTGGCACTGTAGCAAAAGAGAATATTCCCCCATTTGGGCCTTCGAACCACCGATTTGACCCCTGAGTCCTGTAAGGCCTTCGGCCCACCCAGGCCTTCGGGTCAGTAAGGCCTTTGGGTCACCTCAAGGCCTTCAAGCCGCCTTATGTTTAGATGAAAACTAGACAACCTATAAGGAACAAGCTCTACAAGGAGTATGAGCAAGGATATTTCACCACAGTAGATGCTAAACGGATTGCAAGAATGAGAGGGTACGTCACCTGCCATCGGGATAAGCCTGTGAATGCACGGGAATGGCTAGCTGAACAGTCATGCGAAGGTAGAGACCTGATTTCACGATGAGGATGCTGGGGAGGAGTAGTTCCAAGTTATTTGTTTGGGTTGTATGTAATGTTTGAATCCTACAGGCAATGAATTCCTCTAAGGCCTATGGGCCATGTAATACATATGCCTACAGACCTTGTAAGGGTTCCACCACACCCCTTGAGAGGTGGATTATCAAAAATCAATAAAAAAATGAAGGCCTTCGTGCTATTGGAGGAGTATAAGACCAAAATACAAGCCTTGTAAACATAAACACCAGCATAATATGGAAAATATAAATCAAATAATTCCATTAACATATTCACATGGATATTCTATTAGTTTAATAATCACATGTAATATCAATATCCAAGTTTATAATGATGGAATGCATAATGCTGGACATCATAACCACATAGTCGAGGCCTCATGCCAAGTCTACAAATAAGATTTTGTCAATGCCTTGTGCAAAGATACTAGTTTTTCTGATGAGACCAACCGATGCATCAAGGATATATAGCACACTCCACCCGTCACTTACTAAGTTCAATGCATTCCTCATATGAAAAGTTTGAAACATAACATAAACATTTGTATTAAAACTAGAATACGAAATGTTAATACTTTAACCATAAACCATAAATGGTAGAAAAATAATACACCAACAATAAAACATATCTGAAAGCCTTTAATATAATATGGATGATTGTATTATAAAAAATTACCATAAAAAAAGTGTAAAATCCATCAAAGGATGTTGATATAGATGAAATCAACACTATTTGATAGAAATATATCTTTTCTATTTTGAAATCATTTCAAAGTCCCATAATTATAAAAGAAAAAATTTATTTTTAAAGTATTCTTATAATCTTGTAAGTGAAGCTTCGAAGATGTTATAATGGTTGAAAATAGCCGCTCTCTCCGTATAAGTTAAAAAATATTCATTCTTTGATTTTTTCAAAATCATTGTAAAGGACCTTGTTTGGAAAATAACAAAAATATTCCTTTATAAAAATTATATAAAGGCTAAAAAATGGTACAAATGACATTATAACATAGTCTAGGAAATACTAAAAAAATTGAAATAAATTTTGAAGAAACACTAATGTGGATGATAAAGAGGTCCCAGTAGATACTCACATATAAACAACCTCAGATAATGAAGAGACTGTAGAACTAACCCTTACCTTGTAATTTTCCTTAGTAGAGGGTACTCTAACATCTTGTATAATAGATAAATCATTATTATTAAATTTTACAATAACCACATGCATAAATATGACATCATATATGATTTTTGGTTATTTCTTTGTTAATACTATTTCAGTGGTATTATTGTTTCAGGTGTTAACTGATTCATTTTCATGTATATGTATTATTTTTTAAGTCATGTTTTTATGGATATTATGTATCTAATTCATACACATAATGATATTAAATTCTTAAACATTATTTTTAATGATGAAATGAAAATTATTCTTAAATGTTTTTGACGGGGAATGAATATCATCACATTCTAGGAGACGGTAATCCGTACGTATGCATGAGCAAAAATACCATTCTATTGATGGTGAAATCATATTTAATTTGATGGTATATAATTTATATATAATCATTAACATGTTATATTTAATATTTACATTAAATATACTCCTTATTATACCCATCCAAATAATGATATGTTCAATAACAAGTACACCACGATGTAGAGATGGTAAGCCGTACATCTGCACGTATGATGAATTTGACATTCATAGGATGGATAGAATAAAAAATATGGTTTTACCATATATATAATGACATCACAATATTTATAAGGTACTGGAGATATTATTTTGATATGGAAATAAGAATGAAAGATGAAGTTGAAGAAGAAAAAAACTTTGAAAGAGGTGATTAACTATTACCTCTTCTTCAGGTGTTCCCATTTGAGTTCATCAAAATTCCTTCTTAAGTTGGCTTCTTGATCAAAATAAGGCCTCTAGGAATAATGGAGGGTAGTTTTAAAGTTATTTTAGTAGGTTTTGGCCTCTCCAAATGGATATGGAGGTGTGATTTTTAAATAAGGGTATGTACCCTTTTATAAGATAGGTGAGGGCCACTTTAGGAAAAGAATAAAATATTATTTTATTATATAATAATATTCATTATATAATGGATAAAAAATGATATATTTCTAGTATATGGTGGGGATGGGTCGAAAACCTCTCAATCAATATGTTTTATACCGGTTTGGGTCTCCATATTAACCTTATCTTTTATATTTAACTCTTAGTTAAATAGTTTAACGTTTACCATGTATTCTTGAATTATTATAATAAAAAGTTTTTAAAATTACTATGAAAAGACCAGAGAACCTCTAGTGGTTAATTACTGATATATATAACCTTTTATAAGTCCTTCAGATGAAACTTATATTTTTATGAATATTATATCAATTAATAATATAGTATTTGTTTTAAAAACTCGTTAATATCAATTTTGACACTATTCGGTATTTTTTTTGTGAAAGTCATAACATCTTTATCACTTCAAAAAAAATTATTTAATCAACCATAACATGTCATATTACCCTAAAAAATTCATGTAATTTATCAAAAATCTCAATTTACATTTATTTGGATATTTATAGTATAAATTACTTTAATCGTTCATTAATAAGGTAATTACTTTATCATCAATATCACATAAATAAATTTAATTATTTAATGTATAAAAATTATAAATAAAATACCATCATGTAGTAATTATTTTTAGGTTTCCAATGAATAATTAATGTTGAACTTATCTTATGTCTATCCCTATATTAAAAATTATTTAGTTATTAAAGTCTGAAATTAACACTTTTAACTCTTTTTTAAATAAAATAATAATAAATGTCATAATCTAATCCATATAAACCAAAAGGATCATATTTTATTCCTAAAGATGATTTTGGTTGAAATAAACTTATCCAATAGAATTAGTACATGTGTTATGGTAATTATAATATCATTTTTACCTTTAATTACCCTATTTACATATAACCATGGTAAATAAAAGTCAGAAGTTACTATTAACCAAAAATTATTTTCGTCTTATTGAACCAAAATTTACATACTAATTTCAACCATGTATCTTGGATTTTTTAAATTCAATTCATAGAATTGGTAAAATTATATTTTATGAAAATTTTCAAATGCACCTAGAAAGTGGGTAAAAGATGGTAAAAAGTTCAATAAACTTATATATATCTAATATTATTATTAAATGACTCCAATGAACAAAATTGAACTTATATAAGTATTATGTATCTATTTTTACATAATATAAATTTAAATTAAATAACTATTTATTTAAATAAAATTTTGGTTTTAAACAACTATGTAGTGTTTTTCACTATACATCCAAAATTGAATGTTTTTAAAAAAATACAAAAAATTCACCATAAGCTAATTTTGATAATCCGAATACAAAAAATGAAGTCCATTTCGAAAAATAAAATTTCAATAATTTCAATAATTTGGTACTACTATTCATAACATCTTGTTTGATTGGTCATGGTTATCTAAAACACCATGTTGTATACATCGCAATCTATTGTATTATTCAAAGAGAAACGTAGTGTGTAAGATTGGGCTGCTACATATAAGGGCATAACAGTGTCCTAAACTTGTCCAAAGTTTATAGGATTAAGTTTTTTCGACCCTTATCACCCTAATATCTAATTTGATATTTTTAATGGACATTGTTCTCAGAAAATAACAAAAAAAATTAAATTAAATATAGTTATAGAATGTCACCTTCTTGGTATTTAAAATATTTTATGTGTTCAAATAGGGAAAAATAATTATTTTAGAAAACAGAAATATATATTTTCATATTAATAAAATTATTTTCATATTAATGATATAATTTTTATTATGTCGTTTTTTTTTAAATTTATTAAAAATTTATAGTTTCCATAAATGATTTCGCAATGGTAATATTGTATTTTTTAAATTAATAGAAAAATAAAATAATTGATTTTTAATGTATCATTTTTTATATATTTTGGTTAAATTAATGTTTATTATTAAATTATAGATCTATAGGATATATTAGAGATACAAAAAATCATTATATTCAAACTCCCTCTTTGTCTTTATATATTAGAATTCAAATTAAATGAAATGTGTCAAATTTGATAACAATGATATTTTACTAAACTAATATTTTATTAAATTATTTAAAAAGAAAAAAATATTATATAATGAAAAATATGATATGATATGGTCTTTAATTCCTTATCTTATTCATTTATAGTAAATTTTATAGTATTTGGCTCTAGAATAGCCTTATTAAAATATAATAGATTATGGTTTTCTGAAAGTGCCCCTCACCTCAATTATGAAAGGGAAGCTTCTCCCTCACTTCTTCATAATACATTTATCCATCTATATAAACCAATATCGACACAAATAAGCACCTAACTTCCCTCTAATAATCATAGTAGACTCTCTATGGGAATAATGTAATCAATGGAAGGCATTTCGAAAATATTAAGAAGAGTTACCCACATAAAAGCTAAAAAATTTCAATGATCATTTTTGTTTTATTTCTTACCCCACTCCTTTATTTGTTATTATTAAGTTATTATTTAATAACAAAAATATATTAAATATATTGATATGTCATTATTTTAATGGTTTTATATACACATACATACAATTCAATCTAATGGGTAATTAATATACTGTTTATGTGTATAATGAACTACCACCATACAAAATGATGATTCCTCATTTTCCTTAACCACCATTCCTGGTAAGGACTTAGGGTGGACATTATATTGAAATATATTTTATATGATATTTATTATTCATTTATTCTTCAACAAATAATTTATAACACGTACCATTATTCTTTCCATTTTGTACAAATACAATAACATCTTCTGTTGAAATGTTGAAAATCGCCTCATCAAAGAGACATGATTTTTCACCCTGTATATGGAATGTATAAAATATGTATATAAAGATAATATGTGTAATATATGTTAAAATATTATACTAGAATTATAATATACATATATATCATTTAATTTTCATTTTTCTTAACATGAAAAAGAAATGACAGTAGCATTCATATGTACGTATAACCTACCATCTCCATGAACGATGCATTTAATTTCTTATCTCCAAATTTTATGGATAATTATAAATACATATATAGTGTTTATATATCATATTTAAATCATGGTTTACATTTTTTACATGATGAAACTATAATCTAATTAATATGATTAGTTATTAAAAAATCAAAGCTTACCCAAAAAGATTGGAAATTACCACCTGAAATAGTAAAAATAAAGAATGAATGATAAAAATAATAATAATATATTATAAAATAATCATATATAATGTCAAAAATATTAATATGGTTATTTAATATGATATTAATACTCTTAAAACCATTAAATATCAGATTAATTAATGACCTCTCAAAAGGATATGTAAAGTAAGTGATTTTCGTCTCACTTTTTACATTTGTGAAATAAATGTCATATTCCCCACTTACTTATTTTGTGTGGTGTATCTACTACTACATTTGATTTATCATACCATGAATCAATTTATATTAATTTTTTTAAATGTTTCAATTGATAATTATTTTTATTTATGGGGCTTATGATTCAAATATTTCATAATGGTATTAGACACTTCGATTTAAAAATATCATTTTAAATAGAATAATCAATATACGAGGAATGATTTCGGAATGTAATAAATGGATTGGGTAAAAGTTAATTCAAGCTCTATGATGAATCTATAGTCTCTTGAGAAAAAATATTTGGCCAAAATATATGGATTTTTACTTGTAGTGATAAAACATCTTGTAAAAGGTCTCGACGGTAAAGGTTCCATGTACCTAGGAAACATGGAATCCAATAATTAATATTCTCTCAAATTTAGACTCATTTATTATTTATCCATGATATTTTTCACCATATTTTTTAGAGATTCATTATACTTTCCGTTTATTGATTTATATGTTCTGTGTTTCAATTTCATACCTTGTCGTGTTGATTATGAATTATCTATTTTTTTAATTTCATGAGTTATTAGTTATTTACCTTTCTATGTGGATTTACTATTATTGATTCAATATTGATTATATTTTACTTAACCTTTCTAATAATTTGAGCTCACCCTTATTATGTTTATGTTCCCCATGTTATGAAGAGGAATCCTTTGAATGAGTTTCAAGGATACTATTTATTTCTTTTTATTATGTTTTGGATTTGTATTTTCTTTTTTCAAATCTATTATGGGTATTATGTATGTAATATATATTCCCAAGACAGCTAAATAGATCATTACTTCATGATTTAATTTCATATAATAAAGATAATGTAATAAAATAATTCATCAGCTCTAGGCTTCTGGGGTTAGGGCATTACATGAACTCTTCCCCTGATTCCCTTTTGTTTTCAACACAAAAACATATGGATCTGTGTCAGATATTCATAAGTGGATTATTGGAACACTATAAATGATGTAAGAGTGTCAAAAATTACTAATTTATTCAAGACTATTCAATTTATGACTAATTATGTGAATTATTTTATTTGGATAATTAGACATTATGGTGAATTAGACAGTCTGATGGATCAGTCAATCTATACCTCCGAAACATCAATATCCACAACTATTCTTATTCTTACAGAAAATTCTTCTTGAATCATTTGTACTTAATTATTTTTGTAACATTATTATAGTATTATTATCATCCAAATTATAAAACTTTTGTCCTTCTATTCTTTCACAATTCTTGGAAAACATCTTACATAAACAAATTGTTTTATTGAAAACAAACAAATAAGAAAATTATCATCAGATTTGGTCTCGAATATTCTAAAAGACATTTATAATATGATAAAAATTATTATACGGATTGAAAACATTAATTCATCTACAATGTGACTCAAGAAATAAATTCTTTTAGAAAACTTCTTCATAATAGAAAAACAACACCAAGAGACATTACTATCAAGAATTCAACTGATCTTTTGATTCTAATACACCTTAATTTGATCAAAAAACCATAAAATGTGAATTTATTTTTACATAATGACAAAAAATACAAAACAATCAACAAAAACATCTTTTCGCAACCGAAAAACACTACCAGTCAACTTAGTCCAAACAATCTCCTAGTTTATTTTTTTCAACTAAACTTCATAAATCACTAAACTTTTTAAGATCAAACTATAGATCACTAAACCATAATTCAAAGACTATGTGAGCAATCTATTTGTTGGAAATAAGATTCATGGATCCAAAACCCATGTTTTTCAAAAGTAATGACATACAAAGCATCTTCTCTTGAACTTTGAACATTAAAAATTTATTGATCAAATGTTTTATTTCTTTCTTATTTATTCCTATAATCACAAGATTCCTAGAAACATATTAAATAATTATGTGATCATCCATACAATTACGTGTTGAGATCAAATATTACCCACAAATAACCTTAAATATATTCTTACTTTAAAGGATTAGTAGATACCAATGGATATATTTATGAAACATAATTTTTAATACCCCTTGACAAAAATCTTCAAATACTAGATTTGATAGGGAATATAAAATCATACCTAAAATTTATAGAGAAGTATGTTGGACATCCATGTTAAACCTTAGTTTGAAATATTATTCATTTAGTAAAACGTTTATAAAAATGTCATCAACTTGTTTGGTTGTAAGAACATTATCAATTTTGAGTTTGTTATTCTACACATTCTCATTCATGAAGTGATATTTTATATTAATGGGTTTTTAAAATGTATGTTTTCCATATTTCTAATAATGTTTATGGAACTCTGGTTATCAAATCCTAAGAGTAGAGGTTATTTCCCTTAAAAAATGTGTCTTCCAACTGATTCTTCATCTACATTTGTTGTGTTTCTGATTGAGGATCATAAATATACTTAGGTTAAAAAATACTAAGAATCACTAAATATTATTTATTGGTATTTAAACTTACAAAAATTTCCCCTAGATACAACAATTATCAAGATTTAGATCTTATATCATTAACAATTCCATCTGAATCAATATATATATATATCAACAAAAATCAATTATTCGTAAACAATAATAATTTTTTTTTTAAAAATATGATGTAACTTTTATATACATGAATGTTCCTACTCTAGGTAATATATTTTATTCTTTTTTCCTCATGTTGGAATCCTTCACATAAGGAAAAAATATAAAACATGACTTTTCTTGAGGTTTTCTGATACAAAAAACGCCAATTCTGATTGGGAAACTCTTTAGAATAATTATCCTTACCTTCTAACTCTTTATTCATCATGGTTCCCACTATAATGAGAGTGTAAAAGAGTTTCAAATTTTCCATTATAATAATCTTAAAAAGATATTTCGATACTTTTCAAGTGAAAGAATGACGCATTTCTTCAATTGGAATATTTTTATCTGAAGGAAGAATTTCATTTCAACCAGTATAGAAATTTCAAATTGATTTTGTATATATTCATTAAAAAATAAAAAATTTCTTTCATCATTTTAATAAAATATAATATCATCTATACAAATAATAAATTTGAGGGAAATTACCTAACATTATTTAATATAAAAATTTATATCAACTCTTCATTTCTTAATGGAAAGTATTATTAAGCAACCAATTTGGAATAACATTCCATTGGAGCTTGCTTATTACCATAGAATGTTTCCTTCAACATCTACACATAAGTTTCATCCTTAACAAAAATAAAAACACATGGATGTTCAACACAGACTTCATCGTCAAGTTCACTATTTAAAATAGATTCTATTACATCCCTCGGAAATATTTTATAAATTCATTCTGAATATATTTTATAAATTATTAAAATTATATCAAGCATTTAATCTATATAAAATATCCCATCAATTTCATTACCTTCTATATTTTATTATAGTTTTCAACCCAATCTTGTTTGATTCTAATCACTTTGTCATCATTATTTTTCTTTTTCTTAAAACCCACTTTTTACTAATTTCTTTTTTTTCTTTGGGTTTTGGTATAAGTTCCAAAGTATCATTCTTCTCAATTTGATCCAACTAATAATTAATATCATATATCTATTCTGTATGATCAAAATTTCTATTCACATCTTTTAGGTCTAATTTTGAATACATGTATGTAAATGAAAAAATTATGTTTTTCTTTGCTGAAAATTTTGATGTTGATTGCCAATAATGTTTTGTAATTCCACCTCTTTATTCAACCTTGAAACAGATGTGTGGCTTTCTTCCTCATCACTACAAATGGATGAGTATAATTATTACATCGGACTTATATCACAACAATTGGAATCCTTTTCATTCAAATTAACAAAGTTCCTTTCATATTCTTTATCTTCCTCATCTATATGGGTCTGTTAAATATAATCCTCATTTTTTTCAAGAAAATTAACATAAATAGATTCATATAAACTTCATATTACTTTATTGAATTATCTATACCCTATTCCATCTAGATCATAGAAAATAATTATTCCGTATTCACCTCTCTAATAAAAAATTCAACGAATTCCTCCTTTTTTATTTATGGGTTAGTGATTTGCAAGAACTCAAAATTATTTCAAACATGGAATTTTTTAACATAAAATATATCATACAAAGACATATCAAAACATGGATAATATGAACACTAATTTTGAAGAAAAAAATATGTGTTTATTTATTTCCTCCAAAATTAATGAGAATGTAAATATTCATGTAACATAGTGCACCCCATTTTAACTAAACATCTATTATTCCTTTGAGAAACACTATTTTTTGTGGTGCGTATATTGTTATGAACACAATATAAATTCCATGTTTTTCAATATTTCTTTTGAATGATTAATTATTGTGCTCACAGCCATTATTAGTTCAGAAATTATTCTCAAGAAACAATATTCTCTATGATATCATATTTTGAGATTCTGATTTATGTTTCTGATAAATAATATAAGTAATGGGAGTAAATTCATCAATGAAATAAATGAGGTACTAATCCCTAAAAACTGGACATTTACTCATTGGATCACAAATATACTTATGAATCATTTCTAGGGTTCGAGTTGAATGAATATAATCATTCTAGGTAACATTATTTATAATAATATCATTCCTAAAAATTGTGCAATAAAAATCAGTTCCTCTAGACCTATTTGGAATAACATGAATACTCTATCACATACATTAAATTATCATGTATCTCTGGTACAATAAACCAACCATTTATGCCACAAATTATTTTCTTCTGCCTTACTTACTAACATGAATTTTAAACTTCACCAACCAAAAACAAGGTTCCTTTGTGTGTAGACCTTTCATAACTACATTTCAATATTACTCCCGTTTCAAAACAAAACCATATTTTTAAAATTAACATTACTCAATTTATCACAATATTTTAAAACACATAAAAGAGTGTCTTTAAACTTATCAAAAATCCACATATTTCTCAGATTTCAACTTTCCACCCCCAATAATAGTGGATATGACACCTTTGATTTTGAGAGACTCATCATTTCCAAATGTCCCTATTCTTTTTTTAGAACTTTCACATTCATAAACAATTTCAAATGTCATATAACATGGGAAGAATACCCACTATCAAAAATCAATGTTAGTTATTTTTTAATATTAATAGATTACTCAAATAAAATATTATTTTCATTCCCTTTATATTTCATCACATTCAACATCTGAGAATGCATAATTTTTTTATGCTACTAAAAAACCAAAAAATCCATTTAAAAGGAGCATTGGATGTTCATATAATTTTTTTAATATAGGTATTTCTTTTTATCTTTGATAAAATATTTCATAAATTTCTTATTTTGGGAGTACTTTCTTCTCCTTTATGTTTTAATTCTATAACTCATTGAATAGTTATAATGTTGTATATTTAAGATACACATAGTTATGGTATCCCAAAATCCACCAAAATACCAGAATTACCCATTGATATAATAATTTCTTCTGTAATATCCATATTTTCTGTAGTTGTGATGATTTATCTTGAATAATTTTTTTTAACATCCATCATAACATTATTGACATAAAAAATTCTGTTATCCTACAAACTCTTATTCTTCAAGTCATATGTCTGTTGAACATTATCGATTTCAGAGGTGGAAGAAAATATTTCTCAGACGCTGAAATTTTTACAAACTTTTGAATTCCTATAATTTTTTGTTTTTTCCACATACTTGATTTTCTTAACATTCTTATTCATTGAAAAAACATAAACATTTATTTAAACCTTTATAGAAAACTTTTTTTATCAATCTTATGTTTATATATTATAAAACATTCACCAAAATCAAAGAAAGTTTTATTGGAAATTTAAACTCTCATATCATATTAAGATTTCTTCTATTGAAAGAGTCTCTTGACACTCCTTTCTGTCACAGAGTCCAACGAATGGAAAAGGGGAATACCATAAGCACAAAGAGATCCATCCTTTGAAAAACATGAAAAATTGACAAAGGCATGAACTAGGAACCCTTTAAAAAGGAGGCGCACAGGATTCCTTCTGGTCGCGCAAGTCACTTGCGCGCCACATATGGGTCACGCAATTCACTTGTGTGCCCTATCCCTTTCTTTGCCCAAGGTACCTAGTGGCATATAAGTAGCCCCTGTGGGACCCCTATTTGAAGGACGAATTTTCCAAAACACAGATTCAAGCTCCGGTCACCCAAGTTTCAGTTTGAAGTCTTCTGAACAATTCTAAGGTAATTTTTTACCTATAAGGGAATCTCTAAAGAAGAAGAATAAGGCCAAATTATTAGAACTCATTAATACTTGCATGCCTACGTATCCATCCCTTAATAGAAATAAACACACTTTCTCATTTCCCTTCCCTATCAAGGGAACTTGCACGCCACCCTTTTGGAAGCCTCTAGGGATAATACTAAGGTGACTCATGTCACACAGGTATACATGTGAAATCAGGACTTGCGCACCATAAAAATACTTGTGCGCCTCCTTCTTAGTCACCTCTTTTCCTAAAATCCACCTTTCCACTTCGAGATATATCCTTTAAAACCCTCTAAAAAGACAGTAATGGCATGGTTCCTTTGTTGGTTTCCTTATCTGAAAGGAATTCTATGAGAACCTCTCCAAAAAAACCTTGGGACTTACAAGCTTTATGTCACCACGGTTAGGGGTTTCATATATAACCTAATCCTTTCAGATGAGAAGATCTCTTGGTTTGGGCCTCCTTCTCAAGAGTATGCTCCAAGTTACAAGTCTCTTTAACGTGGGCCCCCTTCTCAAGAGTAGGTCCCAATCATAATTACCTTTAACTTTGGGCCTCCTCCTCAGGATTAAGCCTCAAGTTATAGTTCTCTTTAATAGGGAATATTCATCAGGAGTAAGCCCCAAACTTATTTTCTTTTGATTTGGTCTTCCTTCTTAGGAATAAAACCCGATCATATGTCCCTCTTAATTTGGGATTCCTTTTCAGGAGTAAGTCCCGAGTTAAAATTCCAAACATCCATAAAGTACAAATACCTTTATGGACCCTACTCCTGGGCCTCCTTCCTGAACTATGTCCGGATCTTCATTTACTTGGGTCATCAAACATATGTAAACCATACATCATTTCTCATGACTACATCTTTCATGGCACCATTGACAAAATTTACTGATACCTCCTATTTCTCACACTAAGAATGACTCACGTGGTATTAGAGTGTAAAAGTAATAATGACATCTTTTTTTGGGCCATTAACCATGCATAAACCCTATATTTCTGTCCCCGAACTACATGGACTTTGATCTCTACCTTAAAAGTAGAGCACATAGGAAGCCTTTATAAGGTTCAAGCCTATCATTAATTAATTATTTTCTGTCCCATATGACGTTAAACTATATCCTTTTTATCGAACTATGTGGGTTCTGATTTCTTTTTTAACAAGGATACGTAGGTAACCCATCTGTGGGTACGATCCCAACTCTGAAATAATCCATGTCTTCCTGAATGACAATAAACTTTATGTTCCCCACTGAGTGGCTTTAAAACTAGTATGGTCATCATAATGACCAAGAGATTATTATAATATATTGAAGGATACAAGTGACTAATAATATCCAATACATACAGATGATTCTCAATCGATGAAGAACCTCAAATAGATTTAAAAGATTCTCTAAATCCAATATATATCAATCATTGATTTCCAAATATAAAGGAAAAATAATTTTCAATCTTGGTGAATTATTAAGGACTCACGAACATAACTTAAATCTATAAGAGAGTCCCGAATTATGTAATAATTCTCCTAAAAAAGGGGTGATGAGCTTGACCTCCCATCCTCTCAACCAATTCAAATTTTTAATCCTCATCGGTCCACAACTAATGAAAACCTACCTTTGTAAAGTAGTTCCAAATTGATATAGAATCATTAGATCTTTCTGGTTCTATAAATAAACCCATTAGAAAATGATTGGAAAGGTTGAACATTAAAAAAATAAGTTCATCCCCATTTATAGAAGAAACAGAGTTCTAACTCATTCTTATTTTCCTCAAAAATTACTTTAATATGTTCATTCAAATTATTTTATTTTTCAATATACTTCTGCACATACACCTTCCCATTTAAACCACTTTCGTCAACAAGTGGTTTCCAAAGTGATTAAGAAGGCATCCAAGAAAAAGACCCATCCAACACAGTTGATAAATCAAGAGCCAATATGCAATAAGGCCTTGCTCAATGCTGGAATTCTTGAAGCCCTTAGACAATTTTCTATTGAAACTCATGATTCTACTCCCTCATTTCCAGATTCTGGAAGTAACAACAATAATTATGAAGGTCTTCATCAGACACTTCCTCATGAAGGCTTGTTTCATGAGAATGCGATCAATATTGAAGTATCATCTTCATATGAGAGCCATAATAACCCTCTACATGGCCAGAAGACCAAGGAGCAAGAGGCTTCATCTTTTTCTATAAGCCACCATGGTGGTCCTCCCCATGATGATGAATTTAACTATGAAAGTCATCTCCATAGTAGTAATCTACATTTCCTGGAAAATTCTTCAAAGTACAATGTAGTAATGAGAAATCCCTCTTATCTTGAGGCACATGCAAATATGAAGCTAGTCATGTCTAATGCCTTACTGCTAGCAAGTGAAACACTTTCTCAATCAGAAGATGTCCAGGGGTGTAGGTCCATTTCCGAACCTCCCCTAGGTCATTCATCATTTAATTTGACAGGTGAATTCTATACCAATCTTGTTGAATCTGATGAAGCAACAAAGAAGCACTTGCTTTGGTCCAATCAGGTAGAATAATATTTATCGAATGATAAATAGGAAGTGATGAATATGAGAAAACAACTGAACAAAGGTGAAATAATAGTCAAGTTTTGGCCTTTGGCTAACTCTCATTATGATATTCCAGAAATGTTGATTGAAGATTGTATTCACGATATTTGTCTCAACATATGGAAAACTCTTTGTCACTTAAAAGAAAAAATATTATCTTATGATAAATATCAAAATCATGTCAGGATAATAGAAGGGTTGTACCACCAAATTGACTTGGAATCTCTCTCAATTTGCCGACATCCAATGGCTGAAAATCAGCAGAGATCCCTTCAATGTTCATTCCTTGGTGCGTTGAAAAGGTTGCGCCAATTAATTACCAAATCCCTATCTGGTATTCATATTAGGTAATGGGGTGTTCATGGAGAATTACATTTCATTATGTTCTTCATTCAAGAAAGCCCACAAAAAGTGGTCTCATGCAATGTTATTGCCCATGGCTGGCCAAATTTAACTGGTTTTCTGCATAATCAAAGGCTTTCCAAAAAACAAGCCTCAACTAGTTCTTCCTAAAGTCATGCATATAATGAACCAGATGTCGAATTACCCTTGCACCATGGAAATGAGAATATCAAATAGGCTTCTCATTTAGAGAATTCACATCCTTAGGTGACAGAGGTGTATTAAATAATACAGTGGTTATCTGAGCTAGGTGATTGGAGTGTATGTAGGTTGATGAATCCAGCCAAATTCCGAACTACAGTCTACAAAATCAAGAAGGATTTTAAGAAATTTTCAGATGTAGCAGCTCAAGAGCCACGTAAGCTTTCCAGGATGAGGACTATTTTAATCCAACTATCGGAATCATTATATAGGATTCAAGGAGTTGAGTTGAAAAACAGGAACAACCAGAATCCACCAGACTGGGGTCTTTTTTAAATTCTCAATCTCTCCCTCAACAGAAGTCAGTCTTCTCTCAATTATGGAAGAAGCCACAAGAGGAATTCATAGCAGAATTAATAGGAGATTCCCTCCAAATTACAGTTCATCAAGAAGTTCCTGAGGGATCAACCAAACAAAAAGAAAATTTATCATAAAGGAAATGGAGGATGACAAAATCACCAAAGCACTAAGAGAAGGGCTGCAATGCAGTATGCATTGATAAATGTCATCAATGTCATTGTCACTGATCCCCCAGAACATGAGGATCACTCAGAGGGATAGGATGAAGAAGTTCCTATTCCAGAAGCTGTACACATAGAATTGAATGAAGGAGCTGTGTGTACCAGAAGACAGAGGGTTGCCTAGGGGCAAGAAATTTCTTTTGGTAATGCCCTTTCGTACTCTAGAAAGTAATATTCCAAGGAAAAAAGGGAAAAGTCAGGTTACATTCCACCCTACCTCAAGAGAAGGACAATCACTCTCATTAGGGGAAAGGTTCGCACAACAAGAAGAAGAAATAAAGGAATTAAGGAGGTTAAATGTAGAACTACTTCTAGGTAGTATTCCTCCTAGGCATGCTGGAGTTAATCAATCAAGGGAATTTGTTGCAGATACTATGATGGATCAATAATTTCCCACTTTACAAGAACACCCTCACAGGTCTAATACTGCGAGTCATACGCAACCACAACCGACAATACTACCATTAGTGGAAGTCCCAGTCGCCACCCCATCCAAACTCCAGTTATTGAACATGCTCAGGTCCAAGATCATCCATATGATTCTAGAAAATTAATGACTACCATTGTGTAATTAATAGCTCTATTGGAAGCTATGGAAGGAAAGTGTGCACAAATTCAACCAAAAAATAGAGCTTACCCTGAATGGGTGGATGCAATTCCTCCCCCATCAACTTTTGCGAGTACCACATTCCCAATTTTTAATTGTTCGGGAGATCTAGAAAAACACTTAACATATTTTGTTTCTCATTGTGATCCTATGATTGGAAGTCCTCAACAACAAGATGTAGTTAAGTTCAAGTGTTTTGTACAGTCATTACAAGGAACTGCTTTTGTCTGGTATACAAGTTTGCAATCCTCATCATTTATTGGGTGGTAAGATCTCCGTCACAGGTTCCTTATTTAATTAAGCTCAACATTTCCAAAGAAGACAGTTTTTGATCTTACCAATTGTAAGCAAAGGGAGAATGAAAGAGTTTCAGATTTCCTGCTTGCTGGAAGGGATTAACATATTCATTAAGCTTAGACTTCCTCAGGATTAATGTTTTCCAATCTGTGTGGAAAATCTGCATGATTAATTATGCACACTGTTGATCCCTGTGAAATACACATGAGGGTTTTGAGACCTTACAAAAATCTCTCAACAGATCGAAGACACTATTACAATGACTAAGGTAAAAACTCGTGTAATTCCATCAGTTCTAGGAAGTAGAATAGGGAAAGCAGATACTGCTACAGTTACACTTAAACAAGCACATGTACCTACTTCCACTTCAAATCCTTAATCATATTGAAGGGATCCACCTCCTGATAATCAACAATAATGGCCACCTCATCGAGATGATCAGAGAGATCAATGGCGGAAATAGTTTGAATATTTGAAGAACTATGTTTCTTCTTTCGAGAATGAAAAATTTCCTGGCTACTTCAACTCGGCTCTAGAAAAAAATCATGTATAGTTTCCAAAGTCCAAAAGGCCAAAGAACGAAGGATATGAATACCTCCCCAACTATTTCCCATTTCATCAGATGCTGGGGCATCCCATTTATGAGTGTTTTGACTTCAAAGACCGCCTACAAAAGATGGTGGACTCTGGACAGGTAAAACTGAAAGGTTTTTCAGCCCAGGTAGCATGTGTTACTGCTACTAATCTAGAGGAAGAAGGTGAGAGGAATGAAGTAAAAAGTAAAAATTCACAGAAATATAATGATTGGATGGTCAAGAAAATGATTAACCGAACCCATTCCATTTTACGAACACATTTGAATCAACCTATTCTGTATTCTTATATAAATGGTACAACAAAACCCCCTTCATCAGAAGGTAAATATTCAACGAAGCAGCGTAATGTGAAGAAATAAGAACAGTCAGAAGAATATGAGTTCGTTTCAAAGACTAAATTGTCTTTGACTCTTCAAGAATTTATGCCATCTACTTCAATAGAATAGGAAACGCCCCACCAAATGGCATATCCTAATTTGGTTCATCATATAGAATCTTCATCAGATGAAGAATTGATCTTTGGTTCTGTTAACATGATTCATTTAATTGATCCTTATGCCAATGACAGTTTTGATTATAATGAGCCTAAGTTCCCTATATTTAATATAGGAATTAGAGAAGGAGACAGAGGTTTAGGATATAGGAAAAAACGTGGATATTCCTGCAGCCACTATTTCAATCATACCCCTGCTAGAACTGTATATGGAGTAGAAAATCATGGAAAATCCTTCAACGGGCTCAACATGAACATGAAATATAACGATCCATACTTTACATACATTGTTATTACTTCAGAATTGAATCATACTTTTTACAAAATATAACAAAACCATGAAAGGACCATATAGGTATAGTGTCTTTTGAAACTGAGAATCATAAACAACTGGTTCATAAATCATCTACGTTGTCTCCCATTTATTTCACCATATCTAGAGTCCCTTTTGGAATATTCTACTTAACACCAATCTTCCAGACCTTGGGAAAAGAAAACATACAAAAGTGTGACCTCAAATGCTCAGTAAGGGTAAACAAAAGAAATATCAATCATATCATATTCTTAAGAACATAATATTTTGAAAATATTGTTTTGCAAAAGAGATCATAATATCAAGAAATATGATCAATCATAATAGTGAAATGTAATACAAATAATTATAACTTAAAACATCAAACTTTGTGGCATACACACATAATCATATAGAATCATTTCTTATTATTCAAGACTCATTACCAAGACTATCTTAGCGGAAAAATTCCATTTCTAAACCGAGTTCACTCCTCGTTTCAGTCTTATTTCATTGAATCAGATTAATCTGTCGATCCATCCATGTCTATCTCAAGAAATATAAATCATTACCCAATGCATTGGAGGGAGATATAGGTCCCACCCACTCATAATGAATCCATTCTTATGTGTGCCACAAAATCATAAATCATACATCATAGCATAACCCATGTAATAAAAATGGAATTCTTAAACATCGTGACATCATAAAACAGTTCGTATAAGATAAAGGACTTCATAAAAATAATTCCATAAAAACATAATCAAATCAATGTAATAATAGGGATAGAAATATAACCCTATATTATCTTATATGGAAAATAATTTTGATAAAACAATTGAACTCCCTTCTTGAAGAAAATATCCATTCTACTTTAGAAACATTTTTTCCATTCTTAACATGTCATAAAATATTAAACTAAAAGAAGTTGATTAAAAATAAACATGAAAACTTGTAAAGGAAACTTCATATAAATAATGTTCTAAAAGTCCATTCTGGCCGTATAACATAGAAAAACATTCTTCTTGTACTTTGGCCGGAAATGTCAAAAAGTACCTCGTACTAAAAACAAGAAAAGATTCCTTTAATATCTTTTACTAAAAACTCACCAATGGGTAAAATTGGATTTAAAAAATTGTAGGTGGATTCAAATAATATTACATATTGAGGAAACATGGATGTGGATGATAAATATGCCCCAGTAAATTTGGAAGTGTAAACAATCTCGGATAAAAATGGGATTTTGAGATTTTCCCTTACCTTAGGTCCGATTTTCTTCATACGTGTCTGAACCTCCTGTATAATGATTTAAATAATTTTATTGACTTATTCCAAAATCATACCCATTGTTATGATATCATATATGGTCATATTATTATATTCTTATCTTCTTATTATTAATATTTCATCGCTACTTGTAATTCGGGTGTTTATTGCTTTTTGTTCTTATGCGTGTTTTCTCGAATAAATTCTTATTATTATTTTTAGGTTATAGATACCTCATTTAAAAAAATTTATGTGTGTAATATATATAATATTTACTCATTAAATTAATTTATATAATCATTATGCAATGAAGATCATGTAGAACGTGTCGCATTACATCGTGGACATGGTAGGCTGTACGTACGCACGAGCGATGATATCATTCCCATGATCATGGAATTGTTTTGAAGTGTATGTATACTACTTCAGAATCAAAATAAATTTAAAATAATCATATACATTTATTCTTTACACCATTATACCCATCCAAGTAAGGTGGTGGTGGAAAACAGATTACACCACGGCGTGGAGACGGTATTCCGTACGTACGCACGCGTGGTGATTTCATTTTTCGTAGGATGGATAGAAGGTGAAATAGGGTTGTTTCATATTTATAATAACATATCAGTATATGAGATATACTGATAATATTAATTCATAATGAAACAACTATAGAAGAATAAGTAAAAGAAGAAATAATGATGAAATAATCGGTAACAGACATTACCTCTTCTTTGAAGCGCCTCTTCTTAATCTCTTCTTAGGGAACTAATGATGGTCTTTAAAGAAGACCAGGACCTCTTGGATGTTTCTAGGGAAGTGGAGAAGATACATTTTCAGGTTTTGGCTGAGCTTTAAGGCTCAAATTTGTGTGAGGAGGAGAGGGAGGAGGTTCCCTTTTATAAGGGAGGAGAGGGGCACCTTTGGAAAAACTAAAAATATTATTTTATCATAAAGTTATATTCAGTTTTTAATTGCTCAAAATTGATTTATTTTGAAGATAAGGTGGGGATGGGTCTAAATACTCTCAACCAATATATTTTAGGAAAATTTAGATTACAAATTTAACCTTATCATTTAGATTTGACTCTAAGTTAAATAATTTAACTTTTACCGTGTCTTCTTGTTTTCCTACACTATATGGTTAATAAAATTACTATAAAAACCCAAACGAACCCCAAGTGGTTCATTATTAATATATACATCATTATATAAGTCATGTTTCTGAACCTTATATTTTTAGGCATAAAATAACAATTAATACTATAATATTTGTTTTAAAAACTATTTTATGTCAATTTTGACACTATTTGGTAATTGATTTTTTGAAACTCATAACAGCATTATTAGTTCCAAATAAGTTAATTAAATCAATAATAACCTGTCATATTAACCTAGGAAATTAGTGGAATTCATAAAAAGTCTCAAAATACATTTATTTGGGTATTTATAATATCAATTATTTTATTATTTTATTATTTAGGTAATTACTGCATCGTTATTGTGACATATATAACATAAATATTTAATGTCTAAAAATTATAAATAAAATACCATTAGGTATGAAATATTTTGAGATTTCTAATGAATATTTATACTATAGTTTATCTTATTTATAACCCTATATTAAAAATGAATTAGTTATTAAACTTTGATTTTAACTATTTTAACCCTTCTTTAAATAAATTAATAATAAATGTCCTAATCTAATACAAGTAGACATAAATGGTCATATTTTTTTCCTAAGGATGTTTTTGGTCTAATTAAACTTATCCAATATAATTAATAATTGTATTAGGATAATAATAATATCATTTTTACCATTAATTACCCTATTTACTTTTAACCGTGTTAAATAAAAGTAAAAGTTACTATTCACCAAAAATTATTTACATCTCATTGAACCACATTTTAGTCCTTGAAACTAACCATGTATCACGGATTTTTGAAATTACACTCAAAAATGCGGTAAAATTATGTTTTATTGAAATTTTCAAACTCTCCTAGGAGGTGGGTAAAAGATGGTGAAAACTTCAATAAAATTTTTATATATCTAAAATTTGTGTATAATGACTCCAATGAATTACTTTGAACTTATATAGGTATTATGTATTAATATAGACCTAAAGTAAATTAAAATAAAATAAACAATTAGTTAAATAAAATGTCAGTTTTTAAATAGTAACCTAGTGTTTTCACTATTCATAAAAAATTGAATGTTTTCAGAAAAATGCCAAAATTTCACCCTAGGATAATTTCGATATTCCGAATCTAAAAATGAAGCCCATTTGAAGAGATAAAATTCATAAAATTTCAAAAATTGGGTATTAATATTCATAACGGCTAGTTTTAATAATATTTTAATAGCATATCGTTGTTTAGCGAAACTCGGTATTGCGTACAACGCAAGCTATCAAGGAAGGTCATGATTGAGTGTAAAGCAAGCCAAGCTAGTGTTGTGTGTAGTGAATGTTTCCTTTGATGATTTATATAACATAAAAACAAAATATTTCTAATAAAAATCTCTGTTGTTACATTCTACCCCCCTTAAAATGAATGTTCCCTCAAAATTCGTCACTTGGTAACAAACAGATGAGGATACCTCTCCCTCATCATATCCTCAAGCTCTCATGTAGCTTATTCTAATTAGTGGTTCCTCCCTAAAACATTCACCATGCGAGTGGTCTTGTTCTGTAGACCTTTTTCGCTATGATTCAGAATCTCTATCGGTTGTTCTTCATAAGAATGATCTTGCTCCAGCGGTACAACTTCTGTGCTGAGTACATGTGAAGGATCAGGTATGTAATTTCTCAAGAGTGATACATGGAACACATCATGAACTTGAGAGAGATTCAGTGGAAGCGCCAATCGGTAAGCTACCTTCCCAAAATGGTCCAATATTTCAAAGGACTAATATACCTAGGGCTCAGCTTTCCATTCTTTCCAAATCTCATTACTCTCTTCCAAGGAGATATTCGTAAGAGCACTTTATCATCAACCTAAAACTCTAGGCCATTTCTTCAATTATCGGCATAAATTTTTTATCTGCTCTGAGCTGATCTTATGTTTTGTTAAATAGATCCGACCTTTTCTGCCATCTCATCAACAAGATCAGGTCCTAATAGCTTTCATTCCCCAACTTCATCCCAGCAAGTTGGAGTCCTGCATTTCATTCCATAGAGAGCTTCATAAGGAGCAATCTGAATACTAGACTGAAATATATTATTATAAAAAAATTCCACCAATGGTATGTGTTGATCCCAACCTCCTTTAAAATCCATAGAGAAAGCTCTCAACATATCCTCTAGAGTTTTAATTGTCCTCTCAGACTAACCGTCTATTTGAGGATGATAAGTAGCGCTGAAACTCAACTCTGTATCCAGAGTATGCTGAAGACTTTATCAAAACATTGAGGTAAAGCTCAGATCCCGATCAGATCTAATGGAAAGTGGTACTCCATGCAATCTTACCACTTCCTTTACATATATCTTGGCAATCTGATCCAGAGAGAAATCTTCTCTAATAGAAATGATGTGTGACGACTTCGTAAGACGATCAATTATGACCCAGATAGCATTATTGCCTTTGGATGTTTTAGGAAGTCCAGTGACAAAGCCCATAGTGATGTTTTCCCATTTCCATTCGGGTACGGGTAATGGTTGTAACATCCCCTTAGACTTCTGTCTCTCAGCTTTAACTTGCTGACAAAATAAGCATCGAGAGGCATATTCATCAACATCTCTTTTCATGCCATCTCACCAGAAGTCCTCTTTCAAGTCCTTATACATCTTCGTGCTTCCAAAATGAATAGATAATGAAGAACTATGAGCCTCATACAGTAGCTTCTTCTTTAATTCTGGGATGGGAGGAACCAAAATCCGATTTTAGAACATTATTATCCCATCACAATCAAGGTTGAATTCAAGAACATTTCTCACCTTCTTTTGTAACTCTACATCTTACTTCTAGGCCTCTTTAATCTTCACATGTATATATGGTTGAACAGTAATTTGAGAAAGATAATATTTTTCCCCTTCCATTATAATTCCAAGATCCATCCTTTGTAAATCCAAAAATATTGGATCTTTTGTGATCCTCATATGGATAAGCTAGCATGGTCTTGTCGAATTAATGTGTCTGCCACCTTGTTTGCTTTCCCAGGGTGGTAATGAATTGAGCAGTCGTAATCCTTAATCATCTCCGACCATCTTATTTGTCACATATTCAGCTCCTTTGGTGTGAAAATATAATATAAACTTTGATGATCAGTATAAATATCACACCTTTCTTTATAAAGATAATGACTCCATATCATTAATGCAAACATTACCGCAGATAACTCCAAATCATGAGTTGGGTAATTTTTCTCATGTATTTTCAACTGTTGTGAGGCATAAGCTATCACCATTTCATTTTTCATGAGAACACACCCCCAATCCTTTCATGGATGCATCACTGTAGATCACAAACCTTTCTCCACTACAAGGAAATGTGAACACAGGTGCACTAGATAACCTTCTTTTTAACTCCTTGAAATTCTCTTCACACTCCACCGTCCAAACGAACATTACTCCTTTTCGAGTCAACCTGGTAAGTGGATTAGATAATCATGAAAAATATTTCACAAAACGTCTAAAATATCCATCCAAACCAAGAAAACTTCGGATCTCAGTTATTGTTGTTGGTCACGACCATCTTTCTGTAACCTATGTTTTTGCTGGATCCAAAAATATACCCTCTTTTGAGATTATGTGACCCAAAAATGCAACTTTTTGAAGCCAAAATTCACACTTGGTAAATTTGGCATAAATCTTCTCCTTTTTAGGGTCTTCAATACAATTCTCAAGTGATCTTTAGGTTCTTCCTTGCACTTTTAATAGACAAGAATATCGTCTATAAAGACTACCAAAAACTGATGAAGATAGTCTCTAAAGACTCTATTCATTAGATCCATGAAGATAGCGGGGGAATTAGTAAGAACAAATGGCATCACTATAAATTCATAGTTTACATACCTTGTATGGAAATCCATCTTCGGTATATCCTTCCTTTTGACCTTAATTGACGATACCCGGAACGAGGATCAATCATGGAAAAGTATTGAGCTCCACATAGTTGGTCAAATAATTCATCAATGTGTGGGAGAGGATATTTGTTCTTGATAGTGATTTTGTTAAGTTCTCGATAATCAATGCAGAGTCTCATTGATCCAACTTTCTTTTTAACAAATAGAACAGGTGCTCCCCAAGGTGACACACTAGGGCGTATGAATCCCTTATCAATATTCTGTTGGATTTTCTTCTTCAATTCCTATAACTCAATTGGAGCCATTTTATAATATGTCTTAGATATGGGCATAGTACCCGGTATGAGTTCTATTGGAAACTCAACATCATGATTCGGTGGAAGACCTGAAAATTCCTTTGAAAATACATCATCAAACTCCCGTACAATTGGCATATTCTTAATCGTGAGTTTCTCACCAACTATTTGAGATAAATAACCTTCATTTTGTGGAATCAAGACACATAAGATGGAATAAATTTCCACTGGATGGTTATGTTCATCCTTACATCGATAGATGATCATATATTGATCTAGAATATGAAATATGACTTCCCTTCTTTGGAAATTGATATGAGCTCCATATAAATAAAGCTAATCCATGCGAAGAATCACATACAATTCTATTATAGGAAGGATCACAAGATTTTCAAGAACCACTTTCCCACAAACTTCAATAAGAGAAGAATTATAAACTTTTGAAGTGACTGTTGTTCCATTAGGGGTTGTCACAGCTAACTCAACATCTAATTATTGAGGTAATATGACGATACCCTTAGAAAATTATTCAGAAATAAATGAGTGGGTTGATCCAGAATCAAATAAAACATTTTCTACTTTAGAGTGTATGGTAAGTGTACCTTTCACCACTTCGTTATCATACTCCACATCACTGATAGAAATTGCATGTGACTTTCCTTTGTCTTTACCCTTAAGAGTTTGTTGACGCCGATCATCATAAACATCCCTTGGATTACGGCATCGATTAGCATAATGCCCCATTTCCTTGCACTTGTAACATTGAAGTGTAAGAGGGGTACTCTGTGTAGAATTTTCTTTGTTCGTATAACTAGTCATCTTCTTCCCATCATTGCAGCATTTAAATTCCTAATGACCTTCTTTTCCACATTTGAGACATTTACTTGTCCCTTTAAGACAAATCCCTCCATGTTTCTTTTCACATTTTGAGCATAAGAGAAAAATCATCTTCTTTTTAGTGTGGTCTTTAGATTTTTCTTTGAATTCCATTTTCCTCTACTTATCAAACGCATATGACTGATGGGTTACTCAAATGTCAATATCAACCTTGAGAGCACATCGAACAATTTCCTCCTAGCTATTGAAGTCCCTTATGGCTAACGCCCTTTGAAGATTTGGTTTTAAGCCACTAAAGAATCGATCGATCTTACTCTCAGGTTGGATAATAATCCCAGAAGTGTACCTTTCAAGTCTTGTAATATTTGCTTCATAAGTACCAACAGATTCATCATCCTTTTTCTTCAGTTCAAGAAACTCCTTCTCCATCATTGTTCAAATAATACGAGGGAAGTACTTATTGAAAAATAAGTTCTTGAACTCGTCCCATTCCATGGACTCAATTTCATATCTCGTCCTCATTTTCTTGATAAGATTCCACTATTGATCAGCTTCATCTTCCAAACGATACACTGCTAAGATGATTTTGTCATGTTCAGAACATTGAAGAAATGAAAATATCTTTTCAGTAGTATTGATACATTGTTTAGCAACAAATGGATCAGTTGACCCGCAGAATGTGGGTGGACACTGCCTCATAAAGGAATCAACAAAATGTTTCTCCTTCCTTTGCTCATTTGGAAGACCTCTGTGATTCATAGCTTGAGGAATTTGTGTGAGTATGGCTACATGATTTTGAATTCCGTCTCTCATAATGTTTGGTTGCTCACGGGTACAATCATTGCATTGCCCGTCGCTTTCTGCATTAACACGGTTCTTTCAGGTTCCAGCCATTGACTAAAACCAAGAAAAATAGTGTGAGAAATAATAATTTTAATAAGAAAACCAGATAATCAAGAATAAAATTTCACACATTAGGTCTTTTCATAGGTTATTCATGGCCATTTCTAAAACAGTAAGATTGTGATCTATGCTTAGATATATCCTTAGGGTTCTTACTAAGGATTTCACATCCTAGTTTCCAAAGTTTGTCTATACCTTTCCTCTGATACCAAAATATAAATACCCATACTTTACATACATTGTTATTTCTTCAGAATTTAAGTATTATTATTACAACTTATAACAAAATCATTAAAGTACTGTATAGGTAGAGTGTCTTTAGAAACTGGGAAAGATAAACAATTGGTTCATAAATCATCTACGTTGTCTCCCATTTATTTCATCATATATAGAGTCCCTTTTGGAATATTCTACTTAATACCCTTCTTCAAGACCTGGGGAAAAGAAAACATACAAAAGGGTGAGCTCAAATGCTCAGTAAGGGTAAACAAAAGAAATATCAATCATATCATATTCTTAAGTACATAACATATTGAAAATCTTGCCTGCAAATGAGATCATAATATCATGACATAGGATCAATCATAATACTGAAATGTAATCAAAATAATCATAACTTAAAACATGAAACTTTTTGGAATACACACATAAACATGGAGAATCATTTCTTATTAGTCAAGACTCATTAACAAGACTATCAAAGTGGTCAAAGTCCATTTCTGAACCAAGTTCAGTCCTCGTTCCAGTCATGTTTCACAGAACCGCATTAACCTGCTATTCCATCCATGTCTATCTCATGAGATATAAATCTTTACCCAATGCAGTGGAGGGAGATATAGGTCCCACCCATCTCATTTTGAAACCATTCTTATGTGTGCCAAAAAATCATAAATCATACATCATAGCATAACCCATGTAATATAAATGGGATTCTTAAACCTCGTGACATCATAAAACAATTTGTATAAGATAAAGGACTTCATAAAAATTATTCCATCACAACATAATCAAATCAATTTAATAATAGGGATAGAAACAAAACCCTATATTATCTTAGATTGAAAATAATTTTGGTAAATCACTTGAACTCCCTTTTTGAGGAAAATATCCTTTCTACTTTAGAAAAACATGTTTTTCATTCTTAACATGTCATACAATTTTAAACTAAAAGAAGTTGATTAAAAATAAACATGAAAACTTTTAAAGGATTATTCATGGAAATATTGTTCTAAAAGTCCATTCAGGTCGTATAAGTTAAAAAAAACACTCTTCTCGTACTTTGGCAGGAAAAGTCAAAAAGTACCTCGTACTAAAAATGACAAAAGATTAATTTCATATCTTTTAATAAAAACTCAACAATGGGTAAATTAGGATTTAAAAAAATTGTAGGTGGATGGAAATAGTATTACATATTGAAGAAGCATGGATGTGGATGATAAATATTCCCTAGTAAATTCAGAAGTATAAACAGTCTTGGATAAAAATGAGATTGTGAGATTTTCCCTTACCTTAGGTCCGCTTTTATTTGTACGTGTCCCAACCTCCTATATAATGATTTAAATAATGTTATTGACTTATACTAGAATCATACCCATTTTTATGATATCATATATTGTCATATTTATAAATTCTTAGCTTGTTATTAGTAATATTTCATTGATACTTGTTATTCGTGTGTTTACTGCTTTTTGTTCTTATGCATGTTTTGTCGAATAAATTATTATTATTGTTTTTAGGTTATAGATACCTCATTTCCAGAATTTTAATATTGTACTATATATCATATTTATTCATTCAATTCATTTATATAATCATTATGCAATGAAGATCATGTAGAACGAGTCGCATCACATCGTGGAGACGAGAGGTCATACGTACGCACGAGCGATGATATCGTTCCCATGATCGTGGAATTGTTTTGAAGTGTATGTATACTATTTCAGAATCAATATCAATTTACAATAATCTTATATTGTTATTATTTACACCATTATACCCATCTAAGTAAGGTGGTGGTGGTGGAAAACAGATTACACCACGGCGTGGAGACGATATTCCATACGTACGCATGAGCGATGACTTTATTTAATGTAGGATGGATAAAAGGTGAAATAGTGTTGTTTCATATTTATAATAACATATCAGTATAATAGTGATACTTATTTCATTACTTCATAACGAAACAACTAAAGAATAAGAAGTATAAGAAGAAATAAAGTTGAAAGAATTGGTAACGGACATTACCTCTTCTTTGAAGTGCCTCTTCTTAACCTCCTCTTAGGGCACTAAAGATGGTCTTTGAAGAATACGAGGACCTCTAGGATGTTTCTATGAAAGTGGAGAAGCGAAATTGGGAGGGGTTGTCCGAGCATGAAGGCTCAAAGTGGTGTGAGTAGGAGATGGAGGACGTGCCCATTTATAAGAGAGGAGAGGGGCACCTTTGGAAAAACTAAAAATATTATTTTATTATAAAGTCATATTCAGTTTTTAATATCTCAAAATTGATTTATTTCAAAGATAAGGTAGATATGGGTCGAAATACTCTCAAAAAATAGATTTTATACAAGTTTAGGTTACAAATTTAACCTTATCATTTAGATTTAACTCTAAGTTAAATAATTTAACTTTTACCGTGCCTTCTTGTTTTCTTACACTATATGGTTAATAAACATAGTATAACAAGCCAAAAGAACCCCAAGTGGTTCATTATTAATACATATATCCATATCTAAGCCATTTGTCCGAGCCTTAGATTTTTAGGAATAAAATATAAATTAATACTATAATATTTGTTTTAAAAACTATTTTATGTCAATTTTGACACTATTTGTTAATTGATTTTTGTGAAAATTATAACAGCATGATTAGTTTGAACAGAGTTAATTAAATAAATACTAACATGTCATAGTAACCTAATAAATTAGTGGAATTTATAAAAAGTTCAAATTACATTTATTTGGGTATTTATAATATCAATTATTTTAATATTCCATTATTTAGGTAATTACTGCATCACCATTGTGTCATATATAACATAAATAATATAATGTCTAAAAAATATAAATAAAATATCATTACATATTAAATCTTTTTATCTTTCCAAAGAATATTTATAGTCTAATTTATCTTATGTATAACTTTATATTAAAAATGAATTAGTTATTAAACTATGATTTTATTTATTTTAACCCTTCTTTAAATAAATTAATAATTAATGTCCTAATCTAATCCAAGTGGACCTAAATGGTAATATTTTATTCCTAAGGGTTTTTTATTGGAAATACACTTATCCAATAGAATTATGACATGTGGTAGGGTAATAATAATATCATTTTTTCCCTTAATTACCCTATTTACTTTTAACCGTGGTAAATAAAAGTAAAAAGTTATTATTCACCAAAAATTATTTTCATCTCATTGAACCACATTTTAGTACTTGATATTAACTTTGTCTCTCGGATTTTTGAAATTACACTCACAGAAGCGGTAAAATTGTGTTTTATGGAGATTTTCAAACTCTCTTAGCAGGTGGGTAAAAGAAGGTGAAAAGTTCAATAAAATTTTAATATATAAAAAATTATTGTAAAATGACTGTAATGAATTACATTGAACTTATATAAGTATTATGTATTAATTTTGACCTAAAATAAATTTTTTTAAAATAAATAATTATTTATATAAAATGTCGGTTTTTAAATAGTAACCCAGTGTTTTCACTATTCATCAAAAATTGAAAGTTTTTAGAAAAATACCAAAATTTCACCCTAAGATAATTGCGATATTTCGAATCCAAAAATGAAGTCCATTTTAAAAGATAAAATTTATAAAATTTAAAAATGTTTGTATTACTATTCATAACGGCTAGTTTTAATAATACTTTAATAGCATATCGTTGTTTAGCGAAACTCGATATTGCATACACCGCAAGCTATCGAGGAAGGTCGTGATTGCATGTAAAGCAAGCCAAGCTGGTGTTGTGTGTAGTGAAATATTTCTTTGATGATGTATTTAACATAAAAAAAATATTTCTCTAAAAAATATCGGGTGTTACAAGAATGTTCTTCCACACATGGTAGATTCGGTCCTGATGCAGTTATATTGGATGACCGGTTAGAGGTAGCACCTTCTTCCTCTTGGAAAATAGATAGACCAAGTCGGTCTAATCTACCGAAGAAAGGATTATTTCCAAAACCTACCCCGAAACGAGACGCATCTACTTCCAAAGAATCTACTACTAAGGAACCTACAAAACCACATTTTCTTAATGGGAAATGCAGACCTTTGGACCAAAAGTATGCTGTATTGAACCATTTGGCCCATGTACTGGCCATGTTATAAATTCTGGATGCCATGAATCTATCAAAAGATCTTCAGGAGGTGCCCATTGATTCTTTGTCAAGTCCTTAAATATTTGAAACTGAAATTACTACGGCTGAGGTTTACCATATAGAGAAAGATCCTACAGAATGCCATGCAGTGATATCTTTTAGAAATAAAGATAAAGATGATGTTGTACATTAGAATTTCATACCATTGTATCTATCAGGCCAAGTCAATGATATAGACATCTGGAAAGCTTTCATTAATAATGGCTCAGGAGTTAATCTCATTCATATTAATACAATTTATTGATTGGGCCTCAACAAATCTGATTTATGTCCTTCTACTTGGATGTTGCAATGATACGATAAGAATGACCAAGAACCTCTGGGCGAAATTACACTCAGATTTCAGTTTGGAGACCTTGTTGCAAATTCATATTTCATGGTTGTTCGTCAGGACACGACATTCAACATTTTTCATAGAAGTCCTTGGTTATATCAACATGCGGTCGTACCTTCTTCATACCATCAATGTATAAAATATAGTTTCAATGAAAAAATTAAGACATTGTATGGTGATAATGACCCATTAAAAACATGTGAATCTCAATACATTGAGGCAGAATTTTATCACATAGAGGGAAAGGAAAAATCCACTGCAAAGAAGGTCACCAAAATTAATTCTTCATATGGTTTGGAAAAGATTCTAGTAAACCCATTCATATATGTGAGTACAGATTATCTGTTTCCTATCAGTAAAATTGACGGGATGGTCCCAAATTCAAACACTCTTATGGAAACTTACATAATGTCAATTACGGCAATCGAGCCAAATAGAATGGGAGAAATTGTTGATTGGCTAAGAAATGATGAAAGCTTAAAGGGAGATGTATTCATTTCATCCAATGAAATCCCACAATTCTATACTTCATCAACTAGGCCAGAAGAAGTTATAGCAAAACCAGAGGAAAATAATGATGTTGATTCTCAATCCATCATCTCCTCTCTATCAACCCAATAATACCCTTCATCATCAATAGGGTTAGAAATGGAAGCCTCTTCTTCAAAATTTTCAAATTTTATCTTCTCCCATGATCATGGAAATTCTTCTCTGTCATATACTATGCATGTTGATGTAGATGAAGTAACACATATTGAAGAAGAAGAGGAAGATATCAATGATGATTCTCCAGCATTTGAAGAGGGTATCTCTACCACTGTGGATGAACACACAGAAATAAATCTGGTTGCAAAAGAAGATCCACGCCCCAATTTAATTAATGCGGCTATAACTCTTGAAGAGTAAGAAATGTATACTTCATTTTTAAATAAAAATTGAGATGTATTTTCTTTTAATTATACTGAAATGCCATGTCTTGATCTCAATTTTTCCACTCATCGTTTGGGTTTTCCAGAAGAACATCGAGGATTCAATCAAGCAGTATGAAGAAGACACCCAACATATGCCTCCAAATTTGAAGCTGAAGTTGAAAATCTTATCAAGGATAAATGCATCAGAGAAGTTAAATATCCCAAATGGCTGGCTAATATTGTCCCTATGAAAAAGAAGAATGGACAAATTATACATTGCATTGACTTCAGAGATCTTAATCGGCAATGTCCTAAGGATGATTTTCCATTTCCGATCACATAACTCTTAATTGACGAAATAGCTGGCTATGAAGCACTTCCCTTCATGGATGGATATTTTGGTGATAATCAAATCCAAATGGCTCCAGAAGATGAGGAATCTATATCCTTCAGAGCCCCTCAAGGTGTGTTTTTCTATCGGGTATTGCCCTTTGGCCTGAAAAATGCAGGTGCAATGTATCAACGTGCCATGAACCATATCTTCAAACCCTTGTTAGGGAAATATGTTGAATGTCATGTGGATGATTTGGTGGTTAAATCCAGACAACTTTCTGATCACTTGTCCAATGTAGAAATCATATTCAACAAACTTTCACTACACAATTTGACGATGAACCCCTTGAAATGTGATTTCGGGGTAACCTCAGGAAAATTTCTCGGCTTTGTTGTATGCCATAATGGTATCAAAGTTGATCCAGAGAAGAAAAAATCAATCCATGGTATGTCACCTCCTCGAAATTTGAACAAATTAAGTGGACTTCAAGGACACTTGGCCTATATTCGGTGATTCATTGCCAATTTTTCAGGGAACTGTTTACCCTTCACCAAATTAATGATGATGGGAGTCACCAACTAGTGGACTGAAGAATGTCAAGAAGCAGTTGATATTCTCAAGAAATATCTCTCGAGTCCATCGGTATTAATGCCACCCATTGAAGGAAGACCACTTATCCTCTATGTGACAGCTTTAGAGCGATCATTGGGTGGTTTCCTTGCCCAAAAGAATGATGATGGGAATGAAAACATCCTTTATTATCTCAATCAGACTATTGTTGAGGCAGAAAATCGATATTAAAGTATTGAAAAGTGATTCCTAGAATTAAACTTTGAAGTCCAAAAATTGAGACACTACCTACAACATCATGAGGTATAATAGGTATCTCTAAATAACCCAATCAAATTTATCCATAGTCTTCCAATGCTTACAGTATGTCTGGAAAGGTGGGAAGTTATTTTGTAGCAGTTTGATATCCAGTTTGTGTCTCAAAAGGATATAAAGGGCCAATATCTAGCTGATTTCCTTGCTGAACACCCATCTATAAAAGATACATCTTTAAATATTGGACATCCTGATGTGGATGTCCTCTCTATTTAAGATAATACTCAACCATGGGAAATGTACTTTGATGGTGCCTCTATAAGTCCAACAGGGAAGAAAATAGAAGATCCTAAATTCAGCAAAGTTTGGTTAGGAATCATTCTTATTTCCCCAGAAAAGGAAGTGCTAACCTACTCCTTCTTATTTTTAGAAGTCGGTACAAATAATGAAGCAGAATATCAATCTCTCATTGTAGGCTTGGAATTTGAGCTTCAGGCACAGGTGAATCACTTGAGGGTAATAGGTGATTCAGATTTGGTAATCAAACAAATCAATGCGGATTATGCCATCAAGAAAGAAGAGTCAATCCATTTGTGTGATTTCATCATAGAGTTAATGGAGGAATTTCCCTCAGAACTGACTTTTTCTTATGTCTCGCGATCACAAATTTCCCAAGCTGATGCACTAGATAATATAGCCACAGCCCTGACAGATCCAAATCGGGATGAAACAATCATCAGTATTGCCCACCGTCGTGTAGTTTCACCTTTTGTTCAAATCAGAACAGAGGAAATCAATGTAATCAGTCCCATTTCTGAACCATATGGTCATACTATAGGATAGATGACACCTATCAATTAATACATTCAAAATGGAACACTCCCACCTTATAGTGCCAGGAAAGAACATACCCAGTGATATGTAGTCAATTTTACTCTTTATGATAGCCCAGATCACCAAAAAAATTTCTACAAGTGAGGTTTTGATGGAATTCTCTTCAGATGTATTGATGGTGAAGAGAAAATGACAGCCATGAATGATGTACATGTAGGATTTTGTGGTGACCACCAGTCTGTACATAGACTTTCTGGTCAAATTTGAAGGCTTGGACATTTCTGGCCTTCAATGATACAGGATTGTGTTGATTTCACTAAGAATTGTTAGCCATGCCACGTATGTTCCATCTTCATTCATCAACCCCCAGAGCTGCTTCACACATCTAAATACTCACGGCCATTTTGCACATGGGGAATGGATGTAGTAGGACCTTATCGTCTGGCAACATCCAGGTAGTTTAGGTATATTCATACTACTACTGTCTTCTTTTCCAAATGGGTAGAGGCAATACCTCTCAAAGATGTTAGTTCTAAACACATTGTTAGCTTCGTCAATTCTAGCATCATAACCAAGTTTGGTGTCCCTCATACCATATTGATGGAAAATGGCACCAAATTTTGTTCATCCAAGGTGATAAATTTGTATTAAGAAAAAAACATCAAATCCACCCATTCATCTGAGTATCATGCAGCAGCCAATGGCCAAATAAAATCCTTTAATAATACTCTTTCAAACATACTATAAAATATGGTGGAAAAAGATAAGAAATCATGGCGTGATAAACGTTTTTAGGCTTTATGGGATTATAAGACCACCACCCGCACTGCTACGTGGTCAACTCCATATTAATTTGTATATGGAATAGAAGTAGTCTTTCCCATTGAAGTTCAATTACCTTCACTAAGAGTAGCCATTTTTGATCAGTCCTCCACAGATGAACAATTTCATAAGTGAGTTGATGAATTGTAATGATTAGATGAAAAAATATTGTGCACCTTACACCACTTGGAGGTCGATCAGAATCAAATAGCGCAAGCTTTCAATAAAGAAGTTCGTTTTCATTCATTCATTCAAGGAGAATTGTTATTGGTCCTTAGAAGTCTAATGATACCAGGAAAGAAACCTCCAAAGCTTGAACCAAATTTAGAAGGACCTTATTCAATATATAAGGTCTATTCAAATGGAGCTTATTATTTAATCTCAATGGTTGGAGAACTCATTACAACTCCACCCAATGAAAAATTCTTGAAGAAGTATTTTTTGTAACACAAATACACCCTTTAGTCCTCACTGCAACACTTTAAACTACATGGTCCCTTTAGTCCTCACTGAAAGACTTTAAACTGCATGGTCCATTTAGTCCCCACTATAAGAATTTAAACTGCATGGTCCCTTTAGTCCTCACTACAAGTCTTTAAACTGCATGTTCCCTTTATTCCTCACTACAAGACATTAAAGTGCATGGTCCCTTTATTACTCACTGAAAGACATTAAACTACATGGTCCCTTTAGTCCTCACTACAATACTTTAAACTGAATAGCCCCTCTATCGTCCAACATGACGTTAAATTGTGTCCCCTTTTTCATCCAACATAATGTTATACAGTTCGTCCGAGCTTCAAAATGTTAAACTGAAAAGCACCCCATGTCGATGACACATGAAATTTAAACTATGAAACAGTCCCTTATATGTCCTACATGACGTTAAAATGTCCATCAGTAGGGTTGTTGTTACCTCTTGTTTCTCACACCGAGCATGACTCACGTGAGATTAGAGTAAGCTTCAACCATAACACCCTCTCTGGGACGCTAACCACATGTAAGTCCCAACACCATCATTGAGTTTTCCTCAAGTACAAATCGATCACCAATTCATTGTTAATCTAACTACGCAGACTTTGATCCTTTCATTCTAGGCTAGGTATGTTGGAAACCTCCAGAGGTTCAATCCCAAAACCAATTTCTTCATATCAATTCTTCTCCATATCATACAATGTTGATACGTGAAGCCCCCCAAAACCAATATGTTCACATTGGTTCGTCACCTTCCTTGCTATATGAAATTAAACTATACAGTCCCCCGTTTTCCTTGCTTGAAGACATTAAACTACATAGAAATACATTTTATCTACATGACGCTAAACTATGTAGCACCGGTCCATACGTATGAACTTATACTATTTGACCTTTTGTCATATACGACAATAAACTATAACAGTCTCTGACACCCTCACCTGAGAGGGTATCATTATTGACATTGATCTCCAATCATTTTATATTCCAAGGTATATGTGCATACATGAAAATTCTTGAACCATTAATCTTGGATCCGACCATCATTGCACTAAATTCCCCTTTCACCCTTCACATGTACGAACCAAATCTGTACAGAGGGTATTTCAAGAACTTCGTATGGCTTGATTCCCATCATTAAGGGATATGTAGGAATGTTTGAGCATCCCTCGAACCCATCCCTAATTATTTGGGCCTTACCCCAGACTCCACTATTAGTCCCTTGGATGAAAAGTCCCCCTGTGAGCACATGAATGTGGTATTAAAACCCTAGTCATTATTCACATCAGTTATATAAAAAACACACAATGTGCCCCCATTATTATATTCTAAACTCAATGACCCTAAACTAAGATATCATACGTTCTCATCCCACATGATGTTAAACTTTATTTCAAAGAACTATGTATGACTTCATTCTCATCCTAATGAGATTTGTAGTGAAGTCCAACATCTCAATTCAGGACCCATCCACAACAGGATTATAGTCAATATTGGCCTATGTATCTCCATCATGCATTGTACAATACCAATTTTTATGTTTCATACTTCTACCCTTAAATACTTTCAGATATCCATAACCATTTTCTTGAATTCTGGTCACAAAAAGTCTGATACATAGGAATTCTTTTGCTTGACCATGCAGCAAGTGCCCCTAGGTGGCCTTGCACAAGTAGTCTACATAATAGACCTGACAGCCAAAAGATGCTATTATTTGACTTTGCAGCCAATTCCCTTAAGTGGCCCTGTATAATTGAAACCCCCTAACACGTTTTTCAAATATTGGAAACTTAATTATTAGGGGGAAAACCTCTTTTGTCTTTATTTTTCTGAATGACGATATGTAGGGATCCAAAAAAAGAGCCATCATTAACATATTTGTCCCGTTCTCTTTTTGATGATCTGAATGTATTCAAGTCTATGGTTTATATTTCCCTTCTCTATGTTTGGGTCAGACCATTGCAGGAGTGACATTCATCCAATTTTTTGACAATCATGATTGGGAATATCCTCTCCATATTCAAGTACCTCTCTCAATACAGCAGACTCTATCCATTTGAAAATTTGAATCTCCATAAACTTCCACTGGCTTTTAGAAATATAAGAGTAAAATTTCGGACGCCGGACTACGTCACGCGTGCCCCTAGGTGGCCTTTCATAAGTAGTTAACATAACGGACTTGTCAGCCAAAAGATGTTGTTATTTTACTATGCATCTGATTCCCTTAAGTGGCCCTGCATAATTCAATCCCCTAACGGGTTTTTCAAATAGTGGTTACTTCACTCTTAGGAGATACTTCCTATAATGCCTTTTAGCTCTTTGTTTCACATCATCTATAATATTAAAAATTTCTTAAGTCATATTTTACATGTTTCCCCCATACATGAATGTGGTAATATGTTTTCAAACAAATTATCAATGAATTGAGTCAATTTTAATATCTTCGGTCAAAGATATTTGACCTTAAACATTAGCCTTTTTATGTCTGACATGCATGAATTTATACTGCTAACAAAAGATAGGGTACTCATTAACTTGGGAACTTGTAAAAGGAAATATAAACAAAAGTCGAGTTCCAGCTCGCTAAACGTACATATTGTATGATTTATGCAATATTGTGCAACAAAAGATGCAATGTTTGTGGGGCCATTTGTATAATCCTCGAAGAAAATCAAACTATGCTTACTAGGCCCACTAGATTAGGTAAAAAATATAATATATAAGTAATTAGAAAGAGAATGCAGGTACAAATGATTGAAGATTAAATGTATTTTTCATTGATGCACAAGATTAGAAGAACATCCACATATTAGAGTATCTTCTATTTTTCAAGACTTACAAGAGGCTTTCAACATAACTTTTCATTTGATTTACAACATCCTGAGCTTCATCAACAGCCATTTAATTCTATTCACTCGACCAGCTTCACTCTTTCCATCTTGATGGAGTGACTTCTTGGCATCTGTGATGGATTTCATACCATTCGTTTGGACTCCTTCCAATGAATTATTAAGCTGGTCATGTTCCCCAGTAACAACATCTATCTGTTGCTGAAGATTCATCTACTGGAAAACATTCTACATGATCTTATGCTTCTGCTACTTTATCTTTACAGCTTGAACAACCTCATCTCAGGACACTACAGCCTCGAATTCACCAATACTGGTCAAAAGCCTCACTCTGGTCAGATCATGATGACACTTTCTCTCCTGATTCCTCCGTAAGATTAATTTTTCACCATGGTATGGATATCTTGATATCCAAAATCACCAATTCCCACCATGATGAACAAGGATGACAGTCGCGGGATCTTTGAAGACATCTCTTCAAGAGGCACATCAGATATGATCATCCATATATTTTTCCATGCCTTGAAACGTGAGAAATGGAGCGCATTTTTTACCTATGTGTCTGATTCATCATCACTATCACATGGGGGAATATAGTACGATATTAATGAACTTATGGAAGTTCCATGTTCTTCCCCTTCCCCTCTGACCCTTCGTATTTCACTTTCTACTCCCATTGGAGCTGAGGCTGAGGCTTCACCTCCATATCTAGCCACTGAAATTGATGTCCCTATATTGTCAATTGAATGCTTTGGTTAGTTAAAAAGGATAAAAAAATTTGATTAGATATCTTGAAAATTAAGTACAACCACCAATATTATCATCTTTTACCCAACAAGAGTTCAGTAGCATGAGAAGGCTCCTCCTTGTCTTTCCTAACATCAACATGATTTTCAAGACGGATTTCAGGAAGCTATAATGGGTTAAGCTCTACTTGAGATAGAGTCTTTGTAATGATAGGGTTATCCCTACCCCCTTCAGGCATCGGCATATTAGCATCTTTCTCAGACGAAACTACACATTTCAATCAATCATGGTCCGAGATGTAATAAAAAACTTAACAGGATGAGGATAACACTCACGTCCAAAATCTTCTAAATCACATGGTAATTTAACATGATATAAACTTTCTTGAAAAGGCGTTCCAAGTTTCATCATTTCATCCATTTATATCTCAGATCCCGGGTTAGTCTCACTAGTGGGAGCATTTGACGTGTCTTCTTGGAGACCCTTCTATTGCGACCTCCGACCCCAAACATCTTCCTCAGAGAAAATTGTGGAGTCATTTGCAGTGGTTTCCAAATGTTATGGTGCAGGTGTTGATCCTAAATCATCATAGAATGGAAGTCAGTTGATGTCTTCATTCAATGTCCTATGAAGTATTGTCAATATACTAGAAGTAGGCTATTCTCTCTTTGCATTAGCAACAAGAGCAGTACTAGGAACAGAAGTTGGATATTCTTCTCTCCTTGTTTCTTCAAGAGCATCCATGTCATCAGGAATTTGTGACTGTTCACTAGAACCCTCTGTCATCCTCATATGTAACACCTCGAGCTTCCACGATATGCTTCTCTTCCAATAATGCAATAGCTTGCATTGTACACAAGTTCGAGATTCAAACACACCACAACCAATCAAAGTAGCCATTATGAATATTAATACCTACTTTTTGAAATTTTATAAAATTTATCACTCCAAATGGACTTTGTTTTTGTATTCGGAATATTATAGTTATCCTAAGTTGAATTTTTTGTAATTTTCTGAGAACTTCCAATTTTTTATGAATAGTGAAAAATACTTAAAAACAACTTTTTTAATCAAAATAATATATAGTGATAAATTATACTATTGAGTGTTTTTAAAGTATAATTAGAATATATTTATACCATTTTATCCAATGGTGTTAATTATAATTAATTTCACTTTGAAATTAGACATAAACAATTGTCAATCTTTAGATATATATTTTTTCAAAAAAACACGCTATTTGTTGTGACAGCAGGAATTAATTATAAAATTAATTAATGAAACTTATATATTTGGAATTTTTTAAAATAGAAATCATTTTTGAATTCGGAATATGAATTATAGCTTAGGGTGAAATTTTGGCATTGTTCTGAAAAACATCAATTTTTGATGAATAGTGAAACCGCAAAGTGGTAGTTAAAAAACTGATTTTTCGTTTAAATGATACATTACCACTTCTGTGATTTGATTTTCAAAAATCCAACATTCATGGTTTTCATTAAGAATTAAAATGTGTTTCAATGGGATTAAAATAATTTTTTGGTGAATAGTAACATTTAAGTTTAATTAATCATTATTAAATGTAATTAGTGATATTTAAGGTAAAAATGATATTATAAAAATAATAAAATACCTTTAAACTTGTCCTAACCCTATTGGATTTGTCATGGCCGACCAAGACAATCCATGGGTCAACTTGGGGACCCCATGGAGCCACTTTGGTAGGAAAATGACATAAAAAACTTTTTATTTAATGTTAAAATAAAAATGTCAAAAACAAGAGTTGTTTTACTAAAACAATTTTTAAATGGGGTTATACAAGTCATAGTTTTTACTATAAATATTCATTAGAGAGCTAAAAAGAGTTACTACATAATTATAGTTTTTTATAATTTTTAGACATTAAATAAATTAAATTATTTTTGACACCATGATGATGCAGCGATTACCTCATTAATTAACGATTTAAATAAAAGGAAAAGATAATGTAAAATCCAAGGTTTACACGTGTCAAAAACCTATTGGATAAGTATATTTCTAACCCTTATCACCTTAGCCTCAAAATATATAAGTGTGGGACCTTTATAATCTGAAAACGATTTTCATAATAAAGTAACATTTCAATCTTTCCAAGAGTTCCCCTTCTCTCCTCTTATAAAAGGCCCACACCACTACCACCTTATTCACCCTTTCCAGCCATTTGGCTCGGCCAAAATCTACCCAAATACTCTCCCAACTTCCCTCTATTACTCCTAGAAGCCTCAATTTGGGTATAACGCTTCCCAAGGAAGCATTTGGATCAAATCAAAAAGAGTTACCCGATTTTAAGGTAAGGTCTTCTCTTGTGGTTTTTTATATTATTTTTCTTCTCCAACCCCCTAAACTATTTTTATTAATTTCATTTGTACAAAAACCAGTATCCTCAATATACTAGGAAGTTTTTATAATAAGGATTCAAGCTACACTTACACACACCTACATCTAATGGTTAAAGAACATACTGTTTCTGTGGATGACGAATTTCTGCCTCACGAAACGATGATTGTTCAAGACTAATATAACACATTAAAAGGTGGACATTAAGATGTCACTCTATTTATATATGATATATAATATGTTTATGTTTTACTTAGGTTCTGTATTTTTCATTTAGGGCATACCTTTACCATTTCCATTATGGGTAGATGCGATAATTTAATTTTAGGAAGTGCGGACTACCGCCCCCTCAAAGTGATTTGAATCGTTAATGCCATATGTGGGATGTATAAAGGATGGATTAAATGGTATTATACATTATATTATACTGAAATTATATTATACAATTATATAATTATAACTTCATTCCACTGAATACGAAATAGAAATGAAATTAGCGTTCATGCGTATGTACAACTTACCGTCTCCATGAACGGTGCATTTCATTTCTTATCTCTAAAGGTTATGGAATATTATAAAAGCATGTATATAATGGATATATATGAGATATATGATATCTATATCATGAATATAATTCGGGATATAATGGATATTTCACCACATGAAAAACTTGTAATTATAATAAATTTATTTTTTACTCAAGTACCAAAGATCGACAAAACTACCGTTATTAACTTAAATAATGACATAATGTTCATAACATGGTAATAAGTGATATAAAAGGAATAATACACATAAAAAAATGTTCTTCAGAAACTATAAATTAACTCTAGTTTATTATTCAGGAGGTTAAAGAACGGTCGAGTCAAGTCGGACACAAGGTAAGGGATCTTCTTAACCCAATTCCCATTCTTTGGGTTAATCTCCTACTTTCAAATTATGTCATTATATTATTATGTACTGTCATGAATTTGTACTTTATTTATGTGTTCATATAGTTAATAGACATAATAGATATATTATATTTAAAAATGATCTTTTTATGGGACTTCATCTCAATCTCCATTCATTGAGGCATATTTTGTTTTATACACAAATTTATTTTATACGGTGTGTAAACCCCTTTGACCTTTACGTTTATTCAAAAGGAATATTTTTATACGAAGCGATTAACTAAACGACAAAAAGGAATGTTTTTATGTCGTACGTATATGGGTACAATGATTTCTCTGCCGCCGTGACCATTAATTGAGTTTCGGATTCCTCTACACGCCATAACTTTTTTTAAAAATGAAAAATAAAAACCAAGTTTTAACTTTCATTTATTTTGTTATCGAAAATGGTTTTGATAATGTTTTAATATATCAATTTGTTGTATTGATATCTTGTGATTGAAATGTGGAAATTTAATGTTTCCTTTATTCTTTTTTTATGTGATACGATTATGTTATGGTTTATGATATGTTTAAACCTGTTCATATGAGGAATGCATTGGACTTAATAAGTGACAGGTGGAGCCTGCTATATCTCCTCGATGAATCAGTAGGTATCATGAGACAAACTAGTGTCTTGGCACGAGGCCTTAATGAAATCTTATTTGTGGTATTCTCAAGAGGCCTTGGCTACATGGTTATGATAGTCTGGCATTATGCATTCCATCATTATGAAAGTGGTTATTGATATTGGATGTGATTATTCGACTAGTACAATATCCATGTGAATAAGTAAATGGAATTATCTCATTTTACTTTTTCCATATTATGTTGAAGTTCAAGTTTAAAAGGCTTTTGTTTTAGTCATACATCTCCTTAAATGTTTATGTTTATTTATGAAATCTTCCGCTATATTTTTATCCTTACTGAGCATCTGAGCTCACCCCTTTCAATGTTTTAATTTTTCCTGGATGTGATGAAGTATTATAGGAATGACCTACAGGGATAGTCTGAAGGGGATATCAGTGTTGAAAATGGAGACTATGTTATTGTAGTTTTTCACTTTGTGATGTAATGTAACATTTATGAATGTATCTATTGTTTCCAAGGCTACTAAACTAATCGGTCTTTCGAGACTTGATCTTTTGTGATCATAACAATGTTATGAAGAAATGCACCGACTCTGGGTAGCTGGGGTCGGGGCGTTACAGTAATAGCAGATGTAGTTTAGTACTAACCTTGGAAGCTAGATTTAGATAAGCTCTAATTAGAGTGCATAGCCCTAAGATAGACTTTGAGGATTAGTATAGAAGAACTTCCTAGAATTTTGGTATTATAGATATTTTATGAGTTTTCCAAGAAATACATCTCTGTCTGGATACGAGCAGGTAGAGGTGGATCTGGCACAGATGTACCTAGGGGTAAAACCCAAAACACCGGTTTGAGTTAGACTCAAACGGGAACTCGTGCACAACAACGGGCCTTGCTGCACTCTTGGTTACGACACTCCCGGGGGATATGCTTAGGATAATTCTCATTTTCTTTACAAACCACTATGAAGGGTTATGAGTATATACTTCCTCCAAGAAAACTTTCTTTATGATTTTGGATTATATCCATAAATAGTTCAATTAGTGTTAAGTGTTTTACAAGTATGTAATTGTGTATTTTGATTCATAAACTAATCTAGTTTATGCCATTGTTTAGAAATTGCATCTAGTGGAAGGAATGGAAACCGTATCAATGCATGCACTCCATGTAGGGATTTCCCTCCTGCTCAAGATAATTATTGTGGATCTGGAGATACAACTGGTGATGATCAACTTATTACCATACTGGGACAACACACTCAGGTTATGAATAAAAACCTTACTCGTATGGAGCTCCATGATCTGCAACGTGGAGGATCAATGTTAGACTGCTTCATGAGGCAACAACCGCCAACATTTAATGGGGGTACAAATTCATTAGTAGCTGAGCAATGGATAAACTCCTTAGAGAAAATATTCCATTCCTTGGGGAGTAGCGAAAGGGAGAAGGTTGTCATGGCAGTCTACCGCCTCACTAGAGATACTGATCAATGGTGGTCATTGATTCAAAATAGAAAGGAAGATGATGAAGTATCAAATATGGAATGGAGGTAGTTCAAATATCTTTTCCTAGAAAAATACTATCCTCGTGACCATCAAGAAGATATGGAAAGACAATTTTTGAGTTTGAGACAAAAGGAGGATGAGAATGTTGCAAAGTATGAGGCTAACTTTACAAGATTAGCAAGGCATGATGCAGATTATATACATAACCCATGAAGTAAGATCAATCGTTTCTTTGATGGGTTAAAACCGTTTCTCCGTTGAGCATTAGTATCACAATCATTCTCAACGTATGAAGATATAGTCGCGTGTGCTATCAAGACAGAAAAGGAATTCTCTAAGTCTTATGACTATAAAGTAAAGCAAGAGAAGAAGAGAACGGTGGAACTAGAGACAGATAAAGGGAAAAGGGGAAAGAAGGATTTTCCATTATGCGATAATTGTGGGAAGTATCACGCTGGTACTTTCCTAAAGGGAGTGGGAGATTATTATAAATGTGGAGAAAAAGGCCACCAGGCTCGTGATTGCAAGGGAAAGAAAGAGGCTATCAAGGTGGAATGCTATAATTTTAGAGAAATTGGGCATTATGCAAATGAATGTCCTAAGCGTCAGGGAAACTTACCTCAGAAAAAGCCAAGGGATTAAGGACAATCTTATGATGTTACTACAGTTGAAGTGGAATAATTAATGTATTGGTGCTTTTGGACTCAAGGATTATATTATGGTTATAAGAACAATGTGATATATATATGGATTGTACTACAGTACTTGTTTTTTTCATTAAGGTTTTAATATGATGAAGGTAATCATATTTTTAGTATGTGACAATAAGTGAAACATTTCTTTATTTGGGGAATCTGATGTTACAATTGATTTTGGAATTTGGAGACCTTTTAGAGAAAGTCTGGATAGATGGATTAAGTTGAAGTTTGGATAGTATTGTTTAAGGTTAAAACATTTATGAAGATTATTTTTGGAATATTATAATACTATAGTTTTAGGAAAAGGACAACCTACAGGTTGGGGGATAACCTGTCACGTCGGACAAAGCCGTAGGAATCGAACCCACAACCATAGTGCGACAGGACTTTATTACCTACCACTAGCCTACAAGAAGTCCCTGGTTATTAAAAAATAGTTTTCTTAATCTAAATGGTATGTGGTAATATTTGGAACCTTATACAATTATGAGAAATAGAATATTTTTGAGTTTTGTTACCATTTAGAGTGAAAGATGGGTTTGTGGTAAAAATTTATTAAAGAATGAAAGTCTACATGACAAGTAAGTACATTTCCTTACGTTCTTATTAAATCTCCTAAATAAATTCCTCAACATTATAAAATATAACTTAAAACAAAAACGTTGCTGGTTAACTTTTCCAACTGGGGATTCAATGACTGTTTAACCAATCACAATTTTGTGATTCTCTTGTGGTTAACTTTCTCCTAATCTTGTTTTCTACAACTCTGCATCAAACCTTGATGGTTTTTTTCTTCCTTATCCATATTTTCATAGAATCTTAGTATGGGCTATCTCAGGTGACCTTTGTACTCCTCTTTCATTCATTTAATGTTATATTTTTATTAACCTCATTTCCGATGTGGGTTTTCCACAAAGGTATTTTCTATTTTCAACCTTTTATTTTCAATGAAAAATTTCAAATTTCTAGGATGCAATTTATTGAAGGAGGGGAGAATGTAACACCCCGAGCTTCCACGATACACTTCTCTTCTAATAATGCAATAGCTTGCATTGTACGCAAGTTTGAGATTCTAACACACCACAACCAATCAATGTAGCCGTTATATATAGTAATACCTCTTTTTTGAAATTTTATAAATTTTATCTCTCCAAATGGACTTCATTTTTGTATTTGGAATATCAGAGTTAACCTAAGTTGAAATTTTTGTAATTTTCTGAGAACTTCCAATTTTTTATGAATAGTGAAAAATACTTAAAAACAACTTATTTAATCAAAATAATTTATAGTTATAATTTATACTATTGAGTGGTTTTAAAGTATAATTAGAATATATTTTTACCATTTTATCCAATGGTTTTCATTATAATTAATTTCACTTCGAAATTTGACATAAACAATTGTCAATCTTTTGAATTTGGAATATTAATTATAGCTTAGGGTGAAATTTTGGCATTGTTCTGAAAAACTTCAATTTTTGATGAATTGTGAAATCGCTAAGTGGTAGTTAAAAAACTGATTTTTCGTTTAAATGAAACATTACCACTTCTGTGATTTTATTTTCAAAAATCTGACATTCATGGTTGTCATTAAGAAGTAAAATGTGGTTCAATAGGATTAAAATAATTTTTTGGTGAATAGTAACTTTTAAGTTTAATTAATCATGATTAACGGTAATTAGTGATATTTAATGTAAAAATTATATTTAAAAAATATGAAAATACCTTTAAACTTGTCCTAACCATATTTTATGTGTCATGACCGACCATGAAAATCCATGGGTCAACTTGGGGACCCCATGGAGCCACTTTGGTAGGAAAATGACATAAATAACATTTTATTTAATGTTAAAATAAAAATGTCACAAACAAGAGTTGTTTTACTATAACAATTTTTAAATGAGGTTATACAAGTCATATTTTTGACTATATATATTCATTAGAAAGATAAAAAGATTTAATATATCATGATATTTTTTTATGATTTTTAGATATTAAAGAAATTAAATTATTTATGACACCATGATGATGGAGCGATTACCTCATTAATTAACGATTTAAATAAAATGAAAAGATAACGTAAAATCCAAGGCATAAACATGTCAAAAACCTATTGGATGAGTATATTTCGAACCCTTATCACCTTAGACTCTAATTATATAAGTATGGGACCTTTATAATCTGAAAAAGAATTTCATAATAAAGTAACATTTCAATCTTTCCAAAAGTGCCCCTTCTCTACTCTTATAAAAGGCCCCCACCACTACCACCTTATTCACACTTTCAAGCCATTTGGCTCGGCCAACCTCTGCCCAAATACTCTCCCAACTTCATTCTCTTACTCCTAGAAGCCTCACTTTGGGCAGAACCCTTCTGAAGGAAGCCTTTCGCTCAAATCAAAAAGAGTTACCCGATTTTAAGGTAATGTCTTCTCTTGTGTTATTTTATTTTATTTTTCTTCTCCAACCCCCTAAACTATTTTTATTCATTTCTTTTGTAACAACACCAGTATCCTAAATATACTAGGATATTTATATAATAAGTATTCTAGCTACACTTACACACACCTACATCTAATGGTTAAAGAACATACTGTATCTATGGATGGCGAATTTCTGCCTCACGAAACGATGATTGTTCAACACTCATAAAAAACCTTCAAAGGTGGCCACTAAGATGTCAATATATTTATATATGATATATAATATGTTTATATTTTACTTAAGGTTCTGTATTTTTCATTTATGTCATACCTTTACGATTTCCATTATGGGTAGACAGGATAATTTCATTTTAGGAAGTGCGGACTACAACCCCCTCAAAGTGATTTGAGTCGTTAATGCCATATGTGGGATGTATAAAGGATGGAGTAAATGGTATTATACATTATATTATACTGGAATTATATTATACCATTATATAATTATAACTTCATTCCACTAAATACAAAATAGAAATGAAAGTAGCGTTCATGCGTACGTACGGCTTACCGTCTCCATGAACGGTGCATTTCATTTCTTACCTCTTAACGTTATGGAATATTATAAATTAATGGATATACTCGATATATATGAGATATATGATATCTATATCATGAATATAATTCTCTATATAATTGATATTTCACCACATGAACAACTTGTAATTATAAGAAGTTTATTTTTGACTCAAGTACCAATGATCGACAAAACTACCGTTATTAACTTAAATAATTACATAATGTTCATAACATGGTAATAAGTGATATAAAAGGAATAAAAAAATTTAAAAAAATGTTCTTAAGAAACTTTAAATTAACTCTAGGTTATTATTTAGGAGGTTAAAGAATGGTCGAGTCAAGTCGGACAGGAGGTAAGGGAACTTCTTAACCTAATTTCCATTCTTTGGGTTAATCACCTACATTCAAATTATGTCATTATATTATTATGTCCTATCATGAATTTTTACTTTCATTATGTGTACATATTTTGAATACGCATAATAGATATATTTTATTTAAAATTGATATTTTTAAGGGACTTCGTCTCAATATCCATTCATTGAGGCATATTTTGTTTTATACACAAATTTCTTGTATACGGTGTATAAACCCCTTTGACCTTTACATTTATTCAAAAGGAATATTTTTATATGAATTGTTTAACATAAAGACAAAAAGGAATGTTTTTCTTGTCGTACGTATATGGCGACAATGATTTCTCTGCCACCGTGACCATTATTTGAGTTTCGGCTTCCTCTACAAGCCATAACTTTTTTTAAAATGAAAAATAAAATCCAAGTTTTAACATTAATTTATTTTGGTATCGAAAATGGTTTTGATAATGTTTTAATATATCAATTTGTTGTATTGATATCTTGTGATTGAAATGTGGAAATTTTATGTTTCCTTTATTCATGTTTTATGTGATACGATTATGTAATGGTTTATGATATGTTTAAACCTGTTCATATGAGGAATGCATTGGACTTAATAAGTGACGGGTGGAGCCCACTATAGCTTCTCGATTCATCGGTAGGTCTCATGAGACAAACTAGTATCTTGGCACGAGGCCTTGACAAAATCTTATTTGTGGTCTTGGCACGAGGCCTTGGCTACGTCGTTATAATAGTCTAGCATTATGCATTCCATCATTATGAAAGTGGTTATTGATATTGCATGTGATTATTCGACCAGTAGAATATCCACGTGAATAAGTAAATGGAATTATCTCATTTTACTTTTTCCATATTATGTTGAAGTTCAAGTTTAAAAGTCTTTTGTTTTAGTCGTACATTTCTTTAATTGTTTATGTTTATTTATGAAATCTTCCGCTATATTGTTATCCTTAATGAGCATCTGAGATCACCCATTTGAATGTTTTAATTTTTCTAGGATGTGATGAAGTATTATAGGAATGACCTGCAAGGATAGTCTGAAGAGGATATGAGTGTGGAAAATGGAGACTATGTTATTGTAGTTTTTCACTTTGTGATGTAATGTAACATTTAAGAATGTATCTAGTGTTTCCAAGGCTACTAAACTAATCGGTCTTTTCATACTTGATCTTTTGTGATCATGTCAATGTTACGAAGTAATGCACCGACTCTGGGTAGCTAGGGTCGGGGCGTTACATCATAGGAGGGTCAGTCATCTCCTTCAAAGGGGAAATCGAACAAGCCCTTGCATTACCAAGATGTATGAGCCATCTTTACATGAGTTAGGGTCCATGATTATCCAAAAGACTTAACACTACTGATGAAGCATCTAGCTATGGAATTCTTCCTTCGATGCCTTTGCTACTTTCAATTTTTGGGTGTGTTTATATCGTCACCTCCAAATATAGGCATTGGATAGTGAAAAGCCATTTCTAACTCCTCATCCATGGCTTGCCGCCCTGGAGATACCTCACCTGGCTCATGAGGTGATTCAGTAGCTCCAAGAGAGGTGCTACTAAGGATATAATGTGGTGAAGGGAGCTCATTAGTTCCTTTCTTGACAAGCTACTGAATGAAGAATGTAATTTCCTTAAGTAACAAAGCCTTGAATGAGATTAAGTTTCAATGAAAATAAAGAAATAAACATACATCTTTAGAAGCCACATAATCATGACACTCTTCATATATTGAAGCACCAATCCCCTCAGTGGTTCCTCAATTCCTCATTTCCTTCACCGGCTTGGTAATATGAATGGAATCATCAATGGAATATATGAGCATTTCAAGCTCTCTGATGCAAGCCCGCACTTCATCAGAGTTATCCTCGAAGCAGATATCAATAGATGCCCGGAGATTCCTCACCCCAGGGATATGTAGCCCTTCACATAAGTCCATTTAGTTGGTTTAAGCATCACAATATAATCTCCGCCATGTTTGGACAGCCTCTGGTTGTAAATATTCATCATTTATACCAGAAGTCCGAGAGGAGGGTCCAACAATCTGGGACATCAACTTCTTCCCAACTCCTACAATCATAGATAAAGGTTAAGAAAATGAAAGATGATGCTCCATAAAATAATGGCGACTAAATTTAATCAATGATATAACTCATCAGGAGTCGATGGAGCAGGTCTCTTGACTCTGGAAGATGGATTATATCTGGCACGAGGCCACATTGACGCATGTCTAGCTTTATCATCCCCATCCTAGGAATCCGGTGAATCATCCCCGTGTGTGGAACCCGATGAATCAGCTCCTAGTGAAGAAGAATCACCTTCTATATGAAGGGTATATTTCATAATAGCTCTCTTTTTTATCCCCACCCGAGGGACCGTATGATTCAGTATCCCTTCATGGTGTGATGCTACCCAATTCTCGGCATACTATGTAGTCAATTGACTCACTGCTCCAGAAACTGGTAGATAAAAAACTGGCACAGTTTTCCCCATAGCTGTCACCAACCATAGTTGTCGGGAAACCATTGGATGCTTCTCTAACATGACTTGCACAGGAGGGGATACAACAATCTGCTGTAGACACTCTAATTGGTGTGAAAATCTATATGGAGCATTGGCCTCTCATATAATCTATCTGCCAATTCTGGTGGCCAATACACTATCTCAGCAAGCCAACATATATGAACTCAGTCCAAGGCTAGATATTCCATCATAAAAAAACCTCCTGGTTGGCTGGTTTCCATAAGGAAAGAAATGAAATTCCTTGAACATGATCAGCCTCACCTTCAGATCATAGGGATTGAGGGACAATAGAGAAATTCCATAAAATGCATAAACTGATGGCCCTAAAGAACTACTAGGAACCTGTACTCCACTCTGTACATCGTATGTCCTGAAGTGAGTGGCGATTCATCCCCACAAAACTTGGAATGGACCCACTATTCTCAAAGGAGACATACCCATATAGGCATGGATAAGCTCTTGTGAATCTTGTCCAAAATCGGGGTGGCTAACCCAACCATTTTTCTCTCATCCAACTTGGCGGCAACAACGAATGTCCCTAGATTAAGGATTCCCTTTGAATATCTAACTGGAAGATGATAAAGACTAAGCCACAAAGCCAAAAATCCCATCAGATAGGTCTTCTCTGAGATTCGTTGATCCACTTCATACCCCCACTTTTCAAACTCTCGAGCTTCCAGAGTTGCCCAAAATGTGCCAAGAGCACCCCTCTTCTCTATTCTGGGGTAGCTGGTAGGATGAGTATAGCTAGGAACCTTCTCCTTCTTCTTGATGAGAAACATATCCATCCACTCCTCTGGAAGAATATCCTTTCTAGAAAGAGTTTTGGTGGACTTTGAATTCTTGAGCTTGTGGAAAATTTTCAATAACTCTCGAGCCAAAGCCAGAGTCTTTTCGGAATCATTCTAGGTCACCTTGGGGGGATGAATTCAGCATACATATCTCCCAAAATTGGAGCCCCTGAGATCTTTTAGACATCCCACAAACTGATGTCTACTTCTCCATGAGTCAGATGGAAAGAATTGGATTCCGAGCTCCAGCGGCTAATTAGCTCCGGCACAAAATTAACGTTTCTGCAGACATATGTCTGCCCAGCCCAGATGGATCCATATATTGCAGCTCCCATCATATCCGCAACAAAATCTATACAGGTTTGTCACACCCAATATGACCATATCCTAGTTGGCTTCAAAACTCCTCCGGGATGGAAATCCCAACTCTTTTTCCATCCTTTGGATTGATCCATTTTAGAATTTCAGAAAATTGAGGGATTGAAATGTGGATGCAGATTAGGATTATGAGGCTTCAGATCTAGAGCACACGGGCTATGATGCATTATGTATGCCTTCTCCACTATTAAAACATTGACAAATCATCCTGCAACTAAGACATTTTGCGAAGACAAATTGGTGTAAGACTGAAATCGGGAATGTGGAATATAATTCTTTTCCACTAGAACGTTGACTCCTTACAGATGACCATGACAATATAAAGTCATGTAAATGCCTTGTGGGAAGATGACATGATATTTTATTCAATTACCTAGCCAAATATAGGAGTGTTTTGTCATAGATATCAAAATTCTTATGGCCAATGATGTTCATCATATCATCTAATCTCTTGCTGGACAACTCATCAGTCGGTCTAATTGTTTTGGGAGCCATTGAATCTGAAAATAGATCTAACAGTTAACATTTAATTAAGTTTATTTTTAATAAATTCTTGTGAAAAAAAAACAAAAAAAATGGCTAAGGCATTAAGGCGTGCATGTTTGATCACACAAGTTTGGTCACACAAGTATTTCCACACAAGTAATGTCGCGCAAGTAAAAATATTCCTGAAGAAGCGCGACAAAAAAAAACAGAGAGCGATCGACTGAGGAGATGAAGACACTTGCATGACGAGGGCTCAAATGCGTTGAAGTCATGATGGTTTGCGTGAAGTGACAACCATATATATAGGCGATCGCACAATCCTACACGCCGGAGCTTGTTCCCCGGAACCTACGCGCCACCATCTGCCTGCCGCCGAACCCTTGTTTCTCATTTTCCTCATAGTCAAATCCTCTTTCCTTCTTTGGATCCAACTCTAAGGGGGGACTTTTTTTGAAACTCCTTTCCATCACAGAGTCTGACAAATGGAAAATGGGAATACCTAAATCAAAAAAAGAGTCATCCTTTGACAAACATAATAAATTGAAAAAGGCATGAACAAGAAACCCTTTAAGAATGAGGCGCACAGGTTTCCTTCGGGTCGTGCAAGTAACTTTTGTGACAAATATGGGTTATGAAATTCACTTGCGTGCCCTATCACTTTTTTCACCCAAGGTGCCCAGTAGCCTACAAATAGCCCCTTTTTCCCCCCATTTGAAGGACAAATTTTCCAAAAATCAGATTCAAGATCTGGTCTCCCAAGTCTCTATCTAAAGTCTTCCAAACAATTCTATGGTAATTTTTTTACCTATAAGGTAAGCTCTAAAGAAGTTGAATAAGGCCTAAGTATTATAACTCATTAATACATGTGTGCCTAAGTGTCCTTTTTATAAGGGAAATGAAGACACTTGCGCAATGCCCTTCCCTCTCCAGGGAACTTGTGCACCACCCTTTTGGAAGCCTCTAGGGATAATACTAAAGGCTTAAGTTCAAAGTCTCCCAAGTATTACCCTACAGATTCTTCGTTGCCCAATATGACTCATGTCATGCTAGTATACTTGCGCGACCAGGACTTGCACACCAGAACAATACTTGCACGCCTATTTCCTAGTCACCTCCTTTCCTCAAATCCACCTTTCCTGTTCCTGATATAACCTTAAAAACCCTCTTAAAATCCATTTATTGCATGGTTCCATTGTTGGTTTCCTTATCTGAATGTAATTCTATGATAACAACTCCCAAAAAAACCTTGTGACTTACAAGATTTATGTCACCACGTTTAGGGGTTTCCTATATAACCTCATCCTTTGATATGAGAAGATCTCTTGGTTTGGGCCTCCTTTTCAGGAGTAAGCCCCAAGTTAAAAGTCTCCTTAATCTAGGCCTCCTTCTCAGGAGTAAGTCCCAATCATAATTTTCTTTAATTTTGGGCCTCCTCCTCAGGATTAATCCCCATGTAATAAGTTCCATTTAATTGGGTATCTTCCTCAGGAGTAAGCCCCAACCTTAATTTCTTTTGATTTGGGCTTCCTTATAAAGAATAAAACCCAATCACAAGTCCCACTTAATTTGGGCTTCCTTTTCCGGAGTAAGTCCCGAGTTAAAATTCTAAATCTCCAAAAAGTACAAATACCTTTATAGACCCTGGTCCTGGGCTTCTTTCCTAAACTATGTCCTGATCTTCATTTACTTGGGTCGTCATACATACGTAATCCCTACATTATTTCTCATGATGGAATCATTCATGGAACCATTGTCAAGATTTACTGATACCTCTTGCTTCTCACACCTAGCATGTCTCGCATGGGATTAGAGTGTAAAAGAAATAATGACATCACTTTTTGGGGCATTAACCATGCAACAACCCCATATTTTGTTCCCCAAACAACGTGGACATTGATCTCTACCTTAAAATAAAAGTATGTAAGAATACTTTATATGGTTCACACCCATATTTTATTAATTCTTTTCTTTCCCATATGATGTTAAACTATATCCTTTTATCAAACTACATGGGTTCTAATTGCTTTTTAACGAGGATACATAGGTAGGACATCTGCGGGTACGAGCCCAAATCTAAAATAATCCCTGTATTTCTGAATGAAAATAAACTTCAAGTTCCCCACTGAGTGGCTTTAAACCCTGTATGGTCATCATAATGACTAGGAGATTTTTTATATTATATTCAAGGATACCATTGACTAAGATTATCCTATACATACGGATGATTATCTATCGATGAAGATCCTCAAATACATATAAAAGGTTTTTAAATCCCATACATATAAATCATTGATTTCCAAATCCAAAAGAAAACCCATTTTCATACATGGAGAATTAATAAGGAATCATGAATATAACTTAAATCTATAATATAGTCCCGGAGTAGGTAATAATTCCCCTAAAAAGGTGTGATGAGCTTGACCTCCCATCTTCTCGACCAATGCTAATTTTAAATCCTCATAGGTCCTCAACTAATGAGCACCTACCTTTGGAATGTAGGTCCAAATGAATATTGAATCTTTGGATGCTTCCGGTTCTATGAATAAACCCATTAGAAATCGATTGGAAAGTTTTAACGTTAAACAAATAAGGTCATCCCCATTTCCAGAAGAAACAAAGTTCTAACTCATTCTTATTTTCCTCAAACGTTACATTAATACGTTCATTCAAATTATTTTCCTTCTCAATATACTTCTACATAAACACAATTTCATCATGTCACAAAGAGTTATATTTAGTAATATAATATATATTTTTTAATGTAGGAAATTCATTCATCAAATTCATGATTTAAATTCCAAGAATTACTATCATTCTTAGGCATTCCTTCTACAAACATTTCTTATTAAATTATAACATAATTTCTTCTTCAGCAAAACTACTACTTCTCAACTCTTCATTATTAACTATAGTAATGAGTTTTTTACACTTAAATATTAGTAAACCTTTTAACTTCAACTTCACTATATTATTCTATATAATCATTAATAAAAAATAATCTCCTTTTAGATTTATAAAACATTATATTTTTTTCCCTGAAATATGATTTTGACTTATCAACATATTTCTTTAGAGAACACATTTACCTTCTATCATCTTACTCACAATCTTTTTCATTCTTTCTTTAGGGGGAAATTCCCAGAAATTCTCTATAAAAAGACACCATTGGAAAATTTCAATGTAATTTCTCTCTATACATTTTTATACCTCTTTCTAAAATATTAGAAAATAAGGAAAAAATTCTACAAGATTATTAAATACCCATTTATCAGATTTAGATTTGATAAATTCTTCTTTCATTTAAATACTTCTTTGAGTTTATTTTATTTTCATCTATGTATGAAATTTTATGATCAAATTGTTTTTTATTTCATTACATTCTCCCTTCTCATTTCAAAAGTTAGGAGATTACTATAAAGGTTATTCGTAGTGATAGTTTCAAGATCATTTTCATGTAAAGATGAAACATTGAAAGAAAAAAATTCAAAACTAATTCTCATGGTATTTTAAAAAATAGTTGAATATTCCATCTTTTCAACATGAGATCTTAGTGTGCAAAAATATCATTCACCCTTGTATAGATGTAACCTACATATTCATACTCTCCCATTTTGATATCTTCCTAATTCATCCTCCAAAATTGTACAATTTTATTATACAGCATTTTATTGAAATAATAATGTGATTTTATCTTATCGAAGATAACTTTGTAAGTTGAAACTCCACTGACTCTGTGATACTCAATTTCATAATTTGATTAGAGTAAATTATTATTATCTCTTCCATCATTATCCAAATTCTTCTTAACCATGGATGTAAGTGGAACATTCTCAATAAGTTGAATAAATACAATTATAGAATAATAAAAAACATTATACACTTGAGATATAAGAAATGGCTAAATTCTATTATTCCATATATTATAGTTCTTTCCATCAATGACTAGAGTCCCCTTGCTCTTCACACAATTAAAATTCTCCATAACAACATCACTTCCAAAAAATCATGAAGGAGTAAATGAAGGGAAATTTTACTCTAATTTTACATGAAAAGGTCCATTGTATATCAATGTATAAATGAGAGGGTGAGGGGTTGAATAAATGATATATTTTTCTTTTATGTTCTATTCCTTATTAAACAACCTTCCCATCGTGGTAAATAAATAATAGTTTTTTTGGAAAACACATTCATACATCCATAGAAACCCTTGTATTGATAAGGTTAATTATTAAATGAGATTAGATAGTCCCTGGAATGGTTTGAAAATAATTTAACAGAACACAATACACTATAAAAAACCATTTGATTGAATATAGTATGTCGGACATACCCTTTCACTTGTATAAACTATGATCAATATAACAGTGCATGTACTTCTTATAGTTCAAATGATTTAAAAAAATGGTAACATGTTTAGAAAACATTCACCATTTACTTCCAAAAAAACTCATTATGCTACTATAAATCATTAACCTTTGTAAACCTTCAAAAAATAGAGACATTGTAACATAGAATTAGGTAGAAAAAACCTTTCAAAAAATCATACAAAAAATTTTATGATGACATAGTCTGATTCGTATTTTTGATTTTATTGTATAAAAATAGTTAAGAAACAATAAATTGAAATAAATTATGAACCCCCTCATGCTTTCAACTTAAATATTCATCTAATGGCCCAGTCTGATCTGGTGACATCGTTTATCTTCATGTTTTTTCATAAAACAATCTCAAGAAAACTAATTTTAGAAATTTTTTCTTTATTACAAATCATTCATCACTCTATTTATCTATTTGTACATCAACAATTTACAATATTATATTTATAAAATATACATACTTCTATTTATATGAGGTCTAAATGTGGTATGGGTGGTAAATCTATTTCAAATTCCCACTTAAACAAAATTTCAAAAAACATGAATTTCACAATTATTTAAACATCATATTTGATTATTTCAGTGCTTCTCAACCCTTCTCAATTAGTCTCAATTGTTCTCAAAAAATCTCAAAAAACCAGCATAAATTGATCTTTCATTCAATTATTTAGTTCAATAGAATATTTGTTCTAATAACTTCTTCACTACAAGGAGACATATGGTCAACCCGATTTTCCTGCCCAAATCAAAACATATAAAAACGGATCCTTTCTCATTATGATTCTCTATAACAATGTAAACATCTATCTTTACATTTTTTTCCATAATAACTATAAATCATGAATATCATTCTCCATAATTTATTTTGAAACTTTGTTATGCTTAGATTTCTTTTCTTTAGCTTCCCATACTGGTGAAACCACTCAATCACTGTAATAGTCCACTGGGATTACTCAAACATAATCATTATACTCTACTTGTTCCATTATAAAATCCCATATTTATCTAGGCATATTTCACTTTGAGTTTTCCATTTTCACCTAAATGTATGAGTCTTGTTTAGATATTCATATCTTTCTTGGTGAAAATGACCTAATGTTCCGGGTTGTATGGTTGTTCAATTAATGGTGTCTAGGTATAAATGGGAAAAGTGTTAAAAGGTTTTATTGGTAATTTTAAAATCTTTAAAGGTTTTTGGAAGATTTCAAGGAAAAATATGATGAAAACTTAACTACATAACATTTACCCATCATGTAAAAGTATTACAGGTCATGTCATTATTAATGGGTTTTAAAAAGATAAATCCTAGGTTATGGGATTATTTCTTGAATGCCTTTAAAAACATTTATATGATGTGTAACTGTATTAAATAACCTTTAAATTCCTATACTATTTTTTAACCATATGGTGCATATGATTTTTGATCGGATCTGTTGAAAATCTTCTCATCTCAACCTATGGAAACCTACCATGTGATTTTGATGTTCCAAACCCCATTTTGGATGCCCCGTTCACATGATCGATCCTTGGTAAATTCCTTTTGGAATTTATTTCCTTCCTTTCCATGTTCGTAACCATTGTGGACAATACTTTACCCAATTGAATAGTTGGTTTTGATATAGATTGTTTTTGATATAAGGAACCTAGTTGCAGTCGTCCACACCTTCTTCCTCAAGGGAGTAGGCCTTAAGAAACATTATTGGAACATATGTATAAGGTAAGGGGTCTAAACTCTAACCTTGTGGTTTGATAAATACATTTATATGAAATATCATGATTCTGACCTCATTTTGTTCATCCAAATTAATTTAATATTTGAATGAGTTTATACCTTAATGTACATTGGTTTTAAATAAATTTTTATTATGATAATGTATTAATGTATATTTGGCATGAACTGTGACCTCATGTGATTTGTTGTTGTCGAATCACTAATTTGTTTCTTATTACTTATTGATATAACTTTTTAATCAGTTTTGAATTGAATGGACTATAGAATATGAAAAAATAAAGGTAATTAAAATAATAATCCATTCAGCTATATGACGTGATACAATGATATCAATGATATATAACATGAATGTTTTTCCCTACTAGGAAGCTTATATAATGATATTGGCCCATGAACTTGGACATGAAAATGTTTTAATGGTTATAGTGTGAGGGATCAACCCATTCCCAGTTGTTTTATTACTTATTGGGCGTTGACTGAGAATGTTGTAATGATTATTGGGCTTTTTCTTGGATTGTTGTGACTATACCATGGGTATATGGGTGTTCTTGTCATGTTCATAAGACATGCTCCATGAAATTCTAGAATGGCTCCAAAGGAGGTTGTTTACCTTGGATATATGGTTATTGTTGTTTTTTTTTCATAAGATATGCTTAGATATATTATGTAATTGAATCAAATTAGGTTATGGAATTTATTTATTTGCTAAATTAATTAATATGAGTCATTATCACTTTATTTCATGCACTTCTTATCAAACTAGTTTTTATTAGACATGGTGGTGTCGACCTACTACGTTTTTATGACACCCTATTTGGGGTTCCATTTGGAAACTGAGTAGATTTCATGGATATAGGTTTCAAAAAGGGAATAGACCATTTTCACTATATTTTGATATTATCATTACAATGATTATTTTTCCATTTTGTTATGATATGTTCTACTTCTACGACACATTATACAAGGGGGTATAGTATACACACTATACATTTCAGACCCCCCACTATTTGTTGGAATCCTCTAGCTAATAGGTAGGTGCACTTGAGGTCTCATAACCAACCCTCTCCGGCAATGTGAGAGATTATCGGATTGGGGGATGCAAAAAAGAGGTATCAGATCCCTGTTTTATTATCTTTGGCATTAATTTTTGGTAGAGGTAGAAAGGATAGTATGATGTGTCGATAATTTTTGATGAGCTTCATAATTGGAGTATCTGACCCATATACATGGGAAATCCGAATATCTAGTAAAAGGAGTGCTATTTGTGATGTGTTCTAATTACAGTTGATGTTATTTCACATTGGGTGATTCACATGTTCTATACAGTTATTGTTTTATGATGATATTATTTCTGTATATTTGTACTCATAACATGGTCTAGCATGATATGAGAATACATGCATCATCATAGGAACAAAGGAATATATTGACATCCATTGTTCATGGTAGGGACATATCTATTTAACCGGGTACTATATACTTCATGTTGAACATTAATATGATATATCTGTTTAAATAGATAAATAAAATGATTTTTCATGTCACTCTAAAATACTTGTAAGCTATGTCTATGGAGATCAGGGGTTATTGGTTCTCTATTGCAATCACCTATTTTGTTTCCCTTGTTTCTAGTAATTTCTCTAAGGTGTGTGTTTTTATTAATTAGAAAATTTCACTTTATTTTCTTTGACATGAGAGTCATGATAATGGAAATCAACATAATCCCAACATATCTGAGCTAAAACTTTTTGTCTTCCAAATGTTAAAATAGATTTTCATCTCTGTGATAGCATCATGAGGGTCATGCGATCCATGGAAAGCAAGACTATTCATTTCATTACTATAATGTCTGAGATAAAAAGGGTTCTACAGCATCAATATCTACCAATGTTAATAGGGGAAGGGTGCCCTAAGAAGCCAATCTATGGAAAAAGTTAGTTCAGAAAATTATTAACAATCCTGAGATTCCCATGGATAAGACGATGATTCTTTCTATGTATATGCTTCATGGACCCTCCAAGTGTTGGTGGGATATTCTGGAGGAATCTAGGAAGAATAAAGAGATTTCATGGAAGGATATAGAGATAATTTTTCTTATAAATTTCTATAATGAAACCTTATGAGATGAAAAATATCATGAGTTCATGCATATGATGCATGTGGGATTATTAGTTATGGACTATGCTAGGGATTTTATTGAACTTTAGCACATTGTGCCCTCTTTGGAAGCTGGAGAGATCTTCAGGGAATTTTTTTTAAGATTTTCTTCTTTATGAGATTAGGTCACATGTAAATATTTTTCATTTACATACCTTTGAAGACATGATGAATCAGATAATCATCACAGAAATAGATCTCAAATAGGCCTCAAGAATAAATCTTGTTTTTTTAGTTGGGTGATCTAGTTATTCTTCTTCTTGTGGTATGAAATTTTGTTACGACAATTTCCACAAAGGAATTAAAGGGCAGACCAGCCACGTCAACAGAACACCATATCATGATCTTATTCGATCCGAGTTCTATCAATGTGTATTATTTGGACCCAAGAGAATGAAATGTACTTACCACACAGTCAAGTGTCACATATTTGGAAAACTGGGTCATCATTGGATTATTTTTGGAACATTTTGTAGTAGACTAGTGGTACAGGATCAAGACAGGAACTAGAATCAGGATGGGTCTTAGAAACACCTAATCATTTTCATATATGGAGTTCCACAAGATGTTTAGGCCAAGGCTGGGGACATGGTACCCCATTGAAAAAGCAGAAATTCCTAGAAGGGGAAATAGATCTGTATAGTTAGACTGAATCATAGGAAGAGGGACATGTTATTTCAACATTATGCAGACTACTCCAGCTAACTTGTTGGTAGCACAATCTACCTTACGAGGTACGATTCATATTTCATATTCCTTAGCTTATGTTTTGTTTGATATAGAATAATCACATCCTAATATATATATTTTTGCTTAAAAATTGTTTGGGTTTAGATGTACAAAGAATGGATGGTGTTGTAACCCTCGACACACCACTGGGAGTGGAGTTAGAGAACATAAAATCATGAAAGGTAGGTTATCTATAGATTGGTGGTTACCATTTCAATTAGGAATAGTTCATGCTGGAAATGACAGGCTTCAACATGATCCTTGGTATGGATTGGTTAGTTTTATCGTTGGATCATATCAACTGTTATAGGAGTATAGTTGATTTTTTATCTCGATAATGAGGATTCTATTTTCACCAAGGTGAGTGGGATCATCACATTGGTTGTGCGAGACCAATTCAGTAAAGATTGGATGGTATCACAACACAAATAACAATTATTTCTCTAGATAATGGTGTATTGCAGTAGGATTAATTTCCATCAGTGGTAGACCTTTTTTGGGATGTTTTCTGAGATGAGTTATATGGATTTTATCTCGAGCGACATATTGAGTTCACTATCAATTTGGTGTTGCGAGTAGAGCTAGTTTATATCCCACATTACCAAATGGAACCTCTTTAGCTTCTGAGGATAAAGGTTATTTGGAATTTATACAATCAAAAGGCTTCATACGATTTAGTGCATCTTTTTGGGGTTCCCTGGTTCTCTTCACCAAAATGTGGATGGATCTTCATGTTTATGAGTGGTCTATTAGAGGTTGAACCAAATTATGGTCAAGAACTAGCATCCTCCTACACACATTTGTGGTCATTTTGATTAGTTAAGAGGTTCTATGATCATATCCAAGATTGAATTTAGATTAGGATATCATCATTTTATAGTGAGACTATCGGACATACATTGAACAATTTTAGGATTAGGTGTGTCTTGTATGAATTCGTACTAAGGCCATTTTGGTGGACTAATTCCCCTTAGGTATTCATGGCCTTAATAAATAGGACCTTTTATCCTTTTATGTGCAGTTTTTGGTGGTTTTCAAAAATGATATTTTAGCGTGCTGTCAGTCAGCAGATGATCATTGCACACATCTTAACATCGTACTATGTTAATTGGTAAGAAATTAACTTTACAACAAACTAACTAAATGTATTTTATGAATAAAAAATAAAATTATTAGTAATTTTAATTTCATAGGAAAGATTTTAATTGGATGTAGAGAAATTGAAATCCATAATATCATGGTGGAATCCCAATAACATTTCAAATTTTGAGATTTCAAGGTTTAGAATATTATCACCGCAATTTTATCCAATATTTCTCATGATTGGTAGCACCAATGTCTGGGATGACAAAAAAAGTGGTTATGTTAGTTCGGTAAAATTATTAGGAAATATATTTGAAATATATGAAAGGATTATTGACCTTAACAACTAGCCTCTCTTTACCTATGTCAGGTAAAGCATATATTGTGTAATGTGACCCATTTTGAGTTGGACATCGAGAAGTTCTAATGTAGGAGGATCAAGTGGTTTCACATGTCTCGAGGATGTTGAGACCACTGGAGTGGAAGTGTCCTACTCAAAATTAGGAGTTAGAAGTTGTGTTTCATGCCCTGGGGTGTTTAAGATATTATCTCATGGGTGAGAGGTTTGTGGTATTATTGGATCAGATGTTCCTTATGTACACCTTTTCTTAGCGATACCTAAACCTTTCATAGGGGAGGTGGGTCATGTGTATTCATTCATCAGACATTGAATGGGATTATACACCAGAAAAGGAAAAAATAATTTTCATGGATTTTAGATTAACGACACATACATAATCATAATGAGTGCCTTGTGATGAGTGGTGTATAATTTTTCTTTTTGAAAACATACATTAGGATGTTCATTAATCTCAAGGGTGAGTAGATCTGACAATGATATCATCTATCATCATTCGTTTGGATCATGTTAATACCAAGAAGTTGTGTAATTCGAGGGATCAATTCTCAGAGACAAATTATATGGTGGGGATCCAACACCCTGATAGTATCTTGTTAGGGAAAACTGTATTTGTTTTTGATGGATGTGTCTAGGTTTCTATGGGTTTGGGTGAAGAGATGATGAAGTAGTTTCTGGATTCCAGATGGGCGGTGCATCCTGGTCTGACAAAGATGTATCATGATCTCTTTAAATACTACATGTGGCCCAGATGGAAGAAGGAGGTAGAAAACATTGTGTTTAGATGCTTTACGTGGTAGATTGTGAATGCCAAGCATCATAGGCCATCTGGAATTTTGAAATATTTTATCATTTAAGAGAAGAAATGAGATGGTGTCCCAGTGGAATTTGTTTTGGGATCACCCATAAAAAATATTAATAATGATACAATTTGGGGTTTTATGGATTGATTGAAAAAATTTATCCCACTTATTTTCCATCATGAAAATCGTTATAGTTAAAGATATTGGAAATATTTATGTGCATGAGGTTGTTCAGTTACACGATGTTCTAATGAGTCTCGTATTAGATAGAGATCCTTATTTCACAGAATGTTTCTTGTAGGGTCTTCAAAATGATCTGGGATCATGAGTAATTTTAATCATACCATATCATCCATATACATCTAGTAAATATGAGAGGAATATTCAGGTTCTTGAGGATTTTTTAAGAGCCAGTTTTTTGGATTTGGTGATTTGTGGGAAAACATACGGAACTATAAAATTTTCATATAATAATAGCTTTAAGAAATTAGTAAAAATGTAAAATTTTGATGCTTTACATAATGATAGCCATTTAATTCTCTTCATTGTTGGCTAGATGAAGGTGTAAAGACCTGTAAATTCCAAGGATTTTTTTTTCTTAAATTTACTTGGAATTTTACAAGAACGCAGTTTCTGACGGCGCCTGATTTGGAGGCCTAGTGTGCCCGAAATCAATTTCCGAAGTTTGGCTCGGGTACGTTTAGTGAACGGACGTGCGGGTTTTCCTAACTTTTGAACCGGTGCTCGGAATCGAATTCAGAGGGCACCGATGGAATCGCAGCGCCGGTAATTGCTTAGAAACGCCTCTTCCAGAGTTGCATTTGCTCAAGTGTGTTTTTTAATTTTCGATCTTAAAGTTAAGAAATAAAATAATTGTGCGACGGACTTTATTTTATTTCACTTAAGTCGCTTGGAAGCCACTTGAAGCCACTTAAACCAGCTTAAGCTGAGTTGTTGTGGATAGGGTGCTATCCAAAAATATTCTACCCTCTTGGTAGGATATTTGTGAGGTGGGACCCGCACGAGCCCCACCGTTTCTTTTCCGCTAAATAAAGCACCCGCGAAAACCCGTCATTATGAAAGTCAACTGACGCGTTTTCTTATTTTCTTAACGCAGCAATTAATTGGGTGGTTTTCTTCATTGAATTAATTGGTCGGTTTATTTCGTCGAATTAATTCTACGAATTAATGGTTCGTTTCTTATCTTTTGAATTTCAAAAGCTTAGGTCAATAATAAAATAAGGGTTGAACTTATTTTATTTAGTTGGACTTGTGGTTTGGAGAAAATTTGGGAGGAAAGCGTTCTTCTTCGACGAAGAATGCGAAGAACGCGAAGAACGCTCCGACCTCCGACGAAGAACGCCAAACCCTCAGAGATCTACAACGCGAAGCCGTGTACCGCGATGTCAACGACACTTCTTCCGCGATTCTCCTTCCGCGACGCTTCTTCCATGACGATCCAACCCCGCGACAACCTTCGATCAACTACAAGGTAGGGGGTTGCGCTCCTTTTTAAATTCATTGTGGATTATAAAAACAACAAGGATTTAATTATTATTAATTAAATCTTCTGGTTCTTGAACCTCGGAGTTCGTCGACACGACACCCAATTCCACGAAGAACCTGCGGACAACGACTTGACGAGGTAGGGATTTTTGTTTTGAAATGCCCTTTTTCCCGTGAACGTTTCTTTAAAATTAAAGAACCAGTTGTAAATGAACAATTTTAATTTATTAAAATTGTTGGTTCATGTGTTAAATTATTTTTCTCCTGTTTTTGTTAACTAACGCGGAGGGTGCGGGCCTAACGAACATGGCCCGATAACCCTCCGCCGTTCGTGGTTGTGCGGATTTGGCGGGCGACGACAAAACTTGACGCAAGGGCAGTTTCTTGATCCCGCAGTGAAGAACGGAACATGGGAGGAACAACGGCGCAGACGGGAAGCAAAACGGACCACCGGAGCGCGTCCGGTGGCCCGCGGAAACTCTCGCCGGCGCGCCGCCCGCAAAACCCGCACCGGTTCCGCGGCCGCGCGGAACCGGTGTAGGGACGCGGCCTGGCCGCCACGTCCGCTGGCAAGGCTGCCCCAACAGGGGCAGCGGCATCTTCAGACCGTGGGGGCAGCGCCCCGTGGCGCTCGACGCTCGGCCGCTCGGCCGAACCCGGCCGGGCCGGTCCGACCGGCCGGGCCACGCCCTGGCCGGACCTGACCGGGTCGGCCCGGGCCCGGACCCCCCGCCTTCAGACCTTTTTCGGTCAAATGCCAGTAACTGGAGCTACGTGACTCCGAACGACATGCCGTCAGCGGCAACGCGATCCATGGATCGAGACGGTCGTTTCGGTATATTGCAGTCAAGGATTCAGATTACTTTGGGTTCGGCCGGGTTGGTTCGTACACAAAACCAACCGGGCCCTCGGAGCGAAAACGCTCATATCTTGAGTTCCGGACGTCCGATTGACGTGCCGTCGGCTTTGGTGGATTTCTCTAAGTGAGACGGATCTTTTGGCTTACTCCTCTCGAGGTTTGGACGTAGTTGGAGTACGGTCGGGTTGGTTTTAACTTAAAAACCAACCGGGTCCCCGAGACAAAAAAGCCAATAACTTCCAGACCGGGCGTCCGATTGACGCGCCGTCTATCGCGTTGCGTTCCAGTTGACGATACGGAACTTTGGGCACCTTCCGCCCGAGGTTTGGTTGCAGTTGGATAGTGGCCGGGTTGGATCGCACCGAAATCCAACCGGGCCCCTGGAACGGAAAAGTTGATACCTTTCAGACAGAACGTCTGTTTGACGAACCGTCAGCGGCGTTGGTGATCTCGTTGAGAAACGGTCCTTATGAGTATACCCCATGAGAGTTCGGGGTACAGTTTAGGTACGGCCGGGTTGGTTTGCACACGAAACCAACCGGGCCCCTGAGATGAAAAGGCTATCAACTCACAGACCGGGCGTCCGATTGACGCGTCGTCTATTGCGTTGAGACCCCTATAACGAGGCGATCCTTTGAGATACTTCTTCGTGGAACCTTGTGATAATTGGAGTATCAACCAGTAGCTCATGGAGCGGACCCTCCCAGAGACGATCGTACGGAGTACGAAGACCGCGTAGCTGACTGAGACCCGACGACTGGTGATCGAGCGACTCGGTGTGTTACAGAGGTGTGTTTGGTTGTAGCGGCACATGGGAGCGCTTGGTTGTAGCAGCATACGAACGATAGAGGAGCGCTTTGTTGTAGCGACACATGGGAGCACTTGGTTGTAGCGGCAGACCCACGACAGAGGTGCTCTTGGTTGTAGCGGCACATGGGAGCGCTTGGTTGTAGCGGCAGACCCACGACAGAGGTTCACTTGGTTGTAGCGGCACATGGGAGCGCTTGGTTGTAGCGGTAGACCCACGACAGAGGTGCGCTTGGTTGTAGCGGCACATGGGAGCGCTTGGTTGTAGCAGCTGGCCCGCAGTACTCGATAGGTCGAGTTCTTCAGCAGTCTTAGGTTAGTGAGTAGTGCCTCGGAGTCGTGACAGGACCACTGTACACTCCAGAGACGGAGCTCTTCAGCAGTTACGGTTTCGTTAATGAAAATCCTGGTATAAGCTGAGACTTTTGACCTTTTTTTACCTCATGATTGAGATGGGTCACTTGATAACTTAGGTATATGTATGGGCATATACCTGAGTAGTGGTTATCCGTTGATTTCACAATCCTTGTGTTTCCTCATGATTGAGATGGGTTACTTGATAACATAGGTATATGTATGGGCATATATCTAAGTAGAGGTTATCTGTTGAGATATTCTTGTGGTTATCCTTGTTGGTTTAGTGAGACCTTGAGGGTATCGGGGTCCCTACTGAGTATCGTTACACTCACCCCTGCACGGGCTATGCCCGTACCTCGTTGTGTTGGTTGCAGACGATGGGCAGTGCTGACGGAGGCCGAGTGTTTTAGGACTAGACGGTACCTAGAGGTGGACTACATGACGATTCAGTACCCAGAGGTGGACTACACGACGAGTCAGTACCCGGAGGTGGACTACACGACGTGACGACTCACAGAGGAGGTTGATGGATGAGAGCGTGGAGGAGACTATCTGTACCTACCCTTCAGGTAGGATCCGTGGTGGACGACCAGGAGCTGCACTATCTGTACCTACCCTTCAAGTAGGATCCGAGGAGGACGACCCTGGAGCTGCTTCCTTCTTCCAGCTGTTTGTCTTTTTGCTGTTGTACCTTGTTCAGTTGTAGTTGTACTTTCTTTTGGGTTTGTATTCTGGCCCTTTTACTTTTCAGCTTTTCTTTTGTACTTAGTGTTTGCATCCGCTTGTACTCTGTGGTGCTTGTTTTCTTTTATAAAGGCAATGCCTTCCCAGTTATCTGGATTTTACGCTTTTGGTGCTAGTCGCCAGCCCCTGGCCTATGGAAGGCGGGCTTGGGGTAGTCACGGTATGGGCCCCGAGGACGGGTCGTGACAAATTGGTATCAAAGCAGTTCGGTTCTACTGCAGAACTTATAACTCTGATGTTTCTTTGAAGCAATAGTGTTAAGAGTACCCAGTGTGGTTTTCAGTTCAGGGAATCCAATGTTGGTGCGGGAAGCTGACGTATCCATACACCAGGACCCTGACAACTGATTTCCGACTTTGTTTACGAAAACACTGATTGCATGTGTGTTTCCAGAAGTTTTTAAATATCAGCTCAAACCAGGTCAGCTCACCAGGTATAATCGTCTGACCGTGTCATGTTGTTTCATTCAGGATGCCTTTTCACGAACAACTAGCTAGAGCCCAGAGTGATGTGCGTACTGACAGCCTACCGAGCGACGAGGCTTCAGTACAGAGCCCTCTTGCAGTTGAGGCACCAGCGGTACTACCATACGTTGGGCCACCGATGTCTCCACCCCCAGCAGTAGGCGATGCACGCCACTTGAGTGCGCTGCACGAGTTCCAGCGCCAGAGGCCACCGAGGTTCTGGGGACAGACGGACCCACAGGCGGTTGAGGATTGGCTGGAGGCTATGGTGAGAGTCTTCAGGCTAGTAGGGACGCCGACAGACATCATGGTGATCTTTGCTGCCAGCCTCCTTCAGGCAGTAGTAGGCAGGAGGTGGAGCCACTTGTTCCAGTTTTGCGACGGGATGACCTTCGCTTGGGAAGACTTCGAGACCTTCTTTAGGGTGGAGTTTGTGCCAGTAGCTCTACACCCCGAGCATGTACAGGAGCTTCTGCCTTTGCCGCAGGGCTTTCGATCAGTTTCCGAGTCATCTGTGGGCAGTAGACATATGATGCAGAGGTCCGGGAGGACCAGACCAGCAGTTGGGCGATCTCGGGTTTTAGGACCAGGGGTGCGGGGCACCTGGGGTGGGGTCAGAGCCAGGCGTGCAAGGAGCAGGAAGTGTTATGAATGCGGCGGAAAGGGTCACCTGGCACGTGACTGTCTGACTCCTCGTGCAGTTGATCCACAGGCTTTGGGGGAGCCACCGAGGTAGAAGCAGCGGCGGGTGCTTGACCAACAGCTGAGCAGTGGACAAGGCAGTGGAGATCCGGGAGCAGGTGGACAGGAGCGGAACTAGTGGATACGTCCCTTGTACTCTAGTTCCATTTTTGTTGTTGTATTCGTGTCTTGGTACAATGAGCTGCAATAATAAAAAGACACTTTTCTTTGCGATGTTTGCTTTCCTGTACTTTTTGTTTGGTTGATACTGAGTGGTCCCGGTTAAGACTGTTGACATGACCCTCATTTTCGAGATTCCTACTGGAGGAGACCCAGTGACCTCACACTGATGCCGACAGTGTGACTCGACCCTTGGAGGTGAGAGGGACAGTTGGATCTCTTAGTAGTTACGTCGAGGCCTTACGACGTCATCCATGACATGAATGCATCCTTCATGTCAGGATTGATTGTATTAGGCAATGGGCATGGTTCATCCAGAGGGGGGATGAGACCAGGTTTCTCTTTTCGGCAATTGAGAAATTTTAGCAGCTCTTCCAGATCGTATGCAAAGGAGGTGCAGTTCATCCAGGAGCAGATGAAGACTGCACATTGCAGTAAGAAACAGGAAACCAGTGCCAATATTAGAGACTTGGGCGTGTTAAATGATTCAAGAAGAGTAAGTTTAAGGGAGAGATGAGTCTACGAAGCAGCAGACGTGGAGGCAGAGCTAGGAGAGCAGCATGAGGTGGTGTACATCCTAACATGGTACAACCACCCGCCTTAGTTATTCCCGCCAGGCTCAGGGAGCTGGAGGGTGGAGGAAGAGTGCAGCTGCATGCGGTCAAGGAGTGTGACCCAATGGCTCTAAAAATGATTCGAGGGACAGTCTGTGTCTACTACTAGCTGCTGTATTAATAGATGTCGATACGAATCATTCCTCGCTTTCACAAATCTTGTCCCAGACCTAGAGTTTCCGGTAAGCCGTGGACTTGACCCTCACGTCTGGAGATACCTTGGGAGGAGACTCGATACTCACACTTACGCTGATGGTGTGGTCAGACCCTCGAGGAGAGAGTTTCGGTTGGAATATCTTGGTGGAAGCGTCGAGGCCTTACAACGTTGGTTTGAGTATGGACTGGGCAATCACAGTTCATACAAAAATTGACGGTATTAGTCAAAAGGTTTTAGTTTAACTACGACATCGGGAAGGGTTTTCCTTGGTCGGCGAAATAGGAAACCCCAGGCAGCAAAGGGTAACTCTTGCACAGGAGGGTGTGACTGATCACTTTTGAGTCGGTCAACCTTACCCTCGTAGAAGCAATCGTTTTGAGTTTCAGTTCTTATAGAAAATTGTGACCTCTGGAGTTCGAGGATGACGACCACGTCTTCTTACGGGTCTCACCTCGATGAGGTTTACGGAGAAGTGTCCATGGAGGAAATCTATCTCCGAGGTTCAACGGACCTTTCTAGGTCCTCAGCTGGGTAGGCGAGGTGGTTTACCGCTCGGCCCATCCACTTCAGTTGCACTAGGTGCACGACGTTTTCCACGTATCCCTACCGAGGAGATACGTGCTCGACCCTCCGCATATCATCGACCATGAAGAGCTGGACGGTGGTGATGAGGTGACTTCTACGGAGGTTCCTATGGGGATCGAGGATCGACATGAGCGGATCCTAGGAGGACGGCCGATTCCTCTTGTGCACTTTCTTTGGCAGCACAGGAACCTCTAGGTGAGCACTTGGGAGCGGAAGGCTCAGATGCATGCTCAGTACCTCCTTTGTTTCCCTAAGATTGTGGTGAAGCTTTACGGGGACGTAAAGCCCTATGCTGGGAGTAATGTAAAGACCCATAAATTCCAAGGAATTTTTTTTCTTAATTTTCTTTTGAATTTTACAAGAACGCAGTTTCTGACGGCGCCTGATTCCGAGGCCCGGTGTGCCCCGAATCAATTTCTTAAGTTTGGATCGGGTACGTTCAGTGAATGGACGAGCGAGTTTTTCTAACTTTTGAACTGATGCTCGGAATTGAATTCTGAGGGCACCGATGGAATCGCAGCGCCGGTAATTGCTTAGAAACGCCTCTTCCGGAGTTGCGTTTTCTAGGGTGTGGTTCTTAATTTTCAGGCTTAAAGTTAAGAAATAAAATAATTGTGCGACAAACTTTATTTTATTTCACTTAAGTTGCTTGGAAGCCACATGAAGCCACTTAAAGCAGCTTAAGCTGACTTGTTGTGGATAGGGTGCTATCCAAAAATATCCTACCCTCTTGGTAGGATATTTGTGAGGTGGGACCCACATGAGCCCCACCGTTTCTTTTCCACTAAATAACGCACCCGCGAAAACTCATCCTTATGATAGTCAACTGACGCGTTTTCTTATTTTCTTAACGCAACAATTAATTGGGCGGTTTTCTTCGTTGAATTAATTGGGCGGTTTATTTCGTTGAATTAACTCTATGAATTAATGGTTTGTTTCTTATCTTTTGAATTTCAAAAGCTTAGGTCAATAATAAAATAAGGGTTGAACTTATTTTATTTAGTTGGACTTGTGGCGTGGAGAGAATTTGGGAGGAAAGTGTTCTTCTTCGACGAAGAACGCGAAGAACGCGAAGAACGCGAAGAACGCTCCAACCTCCAACGAAGAACGCCAAACCCTCGGAGATCGACGACGCGATGCCATGTACCGCGACGTCAACGACGCTTCTTCCACGATTCTCCCTCCGCGATGCTTCTTCCACGACGATCCAACCCCGCGATAACCGTCGATCAACTACAAGGTAGGGGGTTGTGCTCCTTTTTAAATAATTTGTGGATTATAACAACAACGAGGATTTAATTATTATTAATTAAATCTTTTTGTTCTTGAACCTCGGATTTTGTCGACACGACACCCTTCCGCGATGACGCGACGCCGGATACCGCGACGACGCGACGATCCCCAATTCCACGAAGAACCCGCGGACGACGACTTGACGAGGTAGGGATTTTTGTTTTGGAATGCCCTTTTTCCCGTGAACGTTTCTTTAAAATTAAAGATCCAGTTGTAAATGAACAATTTTAATTTATTAAAATTGTTGGTTCATGTGTTAAATTATTTTTCTCCCGTTGTTGTTAACTAACGCGGAGGGTGCGGGCCTAACGAACATGGCCCGACAACCCTCCGCCGTTCATGGTTGTGCGGATTTGGCGGGTGACGACAAAACGTGATGCATGGGTAGTTTTTTTGATCCCGCAGTGAAGAACGGAACCCGGGAGGAACAACGGCACAGACGGGAAGCAAAACGGACCACCTGAGCGCGTCCGGTGGCCCGCGGAAACTCCCGCCGGCGCACCATGCCGGCGCGGCGGCGCCGATCGTCAGAGGCGGCGGCGGCGCCCGGCTCGCCGCCGGCAAAACCCACCGCGACTGAAGCCGCGGCGGCGACGCGGTTCCGCGGCCGCATGGAACCGGTGTAGGGACGCGGCCTGGCCGCCGCGTCCGCTGGCAAGGCGGCCCTAACCGGGGTCACAGCATCTTCAGACCACGGGGGCAGCGCCCCGCGGCGCTCGGCGGTCGGCCTCTCGGCCAAACCGAGCCGGGCCGGTCCGACCGGCCGGGCCGCGCCCTGGCCGAACCCGACCGGGTCGGACCAGGTCGGGTCGACCCGGTTCGGGTCGACCCCGGGGGGGGGGGGGGGGGGGTCGGCCCGGGCCCGGACCCCCCGCATTCAGACCTTTTTTGGTCAAATGCCCATAACATGAGCTACGGGCCTCCGAACAACATGCCCTCATCGGCTACGCGATCCTTGAATCGAGACGGTCGTTTCGGTATATCGCACTCTTGAGTTCCGGATGTCCGATTGACGTGCCGTCGGCTTTGGTGGATTCCTCTAAGTGAGACGGATCTTTTGGCTTAATCCGCTCAAGGTTTGGACGCAGTTGGAGTATGGTCGGGTTGGTTTGAACTTAAAAACTAACTGGGCCCCCGGGACGAAAAAGCCACTAACTTCCAGACCGGGCGTCCGATTGATGCGCCGTCTGTTGCGTTGCATTCCTGTTGATGATACAGAACATTGGGCACCCTCCTTCCGAGTTTTGGATGCATTTGGATAGTGGCCGGGTTGGATCGCACCGAAATCCAACCTGGCCCCTGTAACGGAAAAGCTGATACCTTTCAGACAGAATGTCCGTTTGACGAACCGTCAGCGGCGTTGGTGATCTCATTGAGAAACGGTCCTTATGAGTATACCCCATGAGAGTTCGGGGTACCGTTTAGGTATGACCGGGTTGGTTCTCACAAGAAACCAACCGGGCCCCTGGGACGAAAAGGCTAGCAACTCACAGACCGGGCGTCCGATTGACGCGCCGTCTGTTGCGTTGAGACCCCTATGACGAGGCGGTCCTTTGAGATACTTCTTCATGGAACCTTGTGATACTTGGAGTATCAACCAGTAGCTCGTGGAGCGGACCCTCCCAGAGACGAGCGTACGGAGTACGGAGACCGTGTAGCTGACTGAGACCCGACGACTGCTGATCGAGTGACTCGGTGTGTTACAGAGGTGTGCTTGGTTGTAGTGGCACATAGGAGCGCTTGGTTGTAGCGGAAGACCCACGACAGAGGTGCGCTTGGTTGTAAGGGCACATGGGAGCGCTTGGTTGTAGCGACATACCCACGACAGAGGTGTGCTTGGTTGTAGCGGAACATGGGAGTGCTTGGTTGTAGCGGCAGACCTACGACAGAGGTGCGCTTGGTTGTAGTGGCACATGGGAGTGCTTGGTAGTAGAGGCAGACCCACGATAGAGGTGCGCTTGGTTGTAGTGGCACATGGGAGTTCTTGGTTGTAGTAGCTGGCCCGCAGTACTTGATAGGTGGAGTTCTTCAGCAGTCTTAGGTTAGTGAGTAGTGCCTCAGAGTCATGACAGGACCACTGTACACTCCAGAGACGGAGCTCTTCAGTAGTTACGGTTTTGTTAATGAAAATCCGGGTATGATCTGATACTTTTGACCTTTGTGTTTACCTCATGATTGAGATGGGTCACTTGATAACTTTGGTATATGTATGGGCATATACCTGAGTAGTGGTTATCCGTTGATTTCACAATCCTTATGTTTCCTCATGATTGAGATGGGTTACTTGATAACTTAGCTATATGTATGGGCATATATATAAGTAGAGGTTATCTGTTGAGATCTTCTTGTGGTTATCCTTGTTGGTTTAGTGAGACCTTGAGGGTCTCGGGGTTCCTACTGAGTATCGTTATACTCACCCCTGCATGGGCTATGCCTGCACCTCGTTGTGTTGGTTGCAGATGACGGGCAGTGCTAACGGAGGCCGAGTGTTCGAGGACTGGACGGTACTCGGAGGTGGAATACATGATGAGTCAGTACCCAAAGGTGGACTACACGACGAGTCAGTACCCGGAGGTAAACTACACGACGTGACGACTCACAGAGGAGGTTGACGGACGAGAGCGTGGAGGAGACTATCTGTATCTACCCTTCAGGTAGGATCCGTGGTGGATGACCAGGAGCTGCGCTATCTATACCTACCCTTCAGGTAGGATCCGAGGAGGATGACCCAGGAGCTGCTTCCTTCTTCTAGCTGTTTGTCTTTTTGCTATTGTACCTTGTTCAGTTGTAGTTGTACTTTCTTTTGGGTTTGTATTCTGGCCCTTTTACTTTTTAGCTTTTCATTTGTAATTAGTGTTTGCTTCCTCTTGTACTCTGTGGTGCTTGTTTTCTTTTATAAAGGCAATGCCTTCACAGTTATCGGGATTTTATGCCTTTGGTGCTAGTCACCAGCCCCTGTCCTATGGAAGGCGGGCTTGGGGTAGTCACGACACGGGCACCGAGGACGGGTCTTGACAGAAGGTGAGTTAGCACTTGTGGGACCTGGGCTTGTGCAAGAGACATCTCATCAGGTTCAGTTGTCTAGATAGTGGATGGTTACCGTGTGGAGTGGGAGGAAATAATATGATGACCATTGGAGATAACCTATTGAGTTAGAGGTTTTCATCATGTTTTCCATCGAGTGTATCCAAGGTTGGGGAAATGATAAATTAGGAAACAAGGGAATCTAGTAGCCATCTTGGTCAGGCTATTTGAAATAGTTTCTAGGATTGGTCCAGTTTCATACTATCTATCCCTTCCACAATTCTACAATTCCATCCATGATGTGTTCCATGTGTATCAACTGTGAAGATACCATCAAAACCCTTCCCATGTGATAGTGGTTGTAAACTTCAAGCTTAGTGATAATGCATCAACTGAGGATAATCTGATACTGGTTGTGGACTGTAGTTATAAATATCATTAGGGTCAAACTATACCATTTGTTCATGTGTAGTGGTGACATGGGTGGGTTTAGGAGGAGACTTGGGTGTGGGAGTCTAATATGTGGACATAGTGGCTAAAACTACTTGTTGAGACCTTTAAATTACTCTTACAGCATCTTGGTGATGAGTTGTTATATGGTGGGTAGGATGTAGGGTCCCATAATTTTCGTGGTATGTTTCTCTCTGAGTTTTTTAGTTTGAACCTAAATAGTCGAGTCTTATTTAGAGATGGAGAGCCTTGTTGGGGAAAATTTCCAAATGTTAGGGGATCTATTATTGTTGTATTAATGGAGTACATTTATAAATGGGACTAAGTGTTTAAATGGGATCTTGGTATATGAAGAATCTATAAAAGATGATCAGAGAGTTAAAGGGAAAATGTGATGAAAAATCAACTTCATGACATTTAAACATAATTTAAAGGGATTACAAATCATGTAATAGTTCATGGGTTTTAATAAAATAAATTTTATATGATGGGTTTTTTAAATAATACCATTAAAATATTTAAAAGACTTGTAATTGTATTACACGATGTGTGTGTTCCCAACCTTCTTATTTGAAAAATGGTGGGCATCTGATTTTCAATGTTATCTGTTGCATATCATATCATATCATCCAAGGGTGACCCTCCATATGGTTTTGGAGTAAAAACCCCCTTACATATGTCTTACTCATGTGATTGATCCCTATTAAGTTCTTTTGATCATGTTTCTTCTTTCTTTTCATTGATTCTTCAATAGTTTTGGTGATTATATTACATAATTGGGTTTTCTGTTTTGATAAAGAGAATTGTTAATCTAAGGAACCTATTTTAAATCATCTTCAACATATTCCTTATGGGATTTATCTATAAAAATCATTGTTGTATCATCAATATAAGGTTCGGGGTCTAAACATTATCCCTATGGTTTGATAATTCCATGTTTATGCAATACTGTGATTATACCGGCATTGCGTGTGCCCAAGTAAATTTAATAATTAAATGATTTTTTCCCTTTGATTAATTTGGTTTCAAATGGATTTTTAATTGGATAATGGATTAATTTATATTTATCATGATATGTGACATTGGGTGATTTCTTGGTATAGAATCTCAAATTTTTATCTTATTTCTTATTGATATAATAGTTAATCAATTGTGCATTAAATTTAATGTGGTATATGAATGAATATTGGTAATTATCATAATAAACCATTTAGATATATGATTTGATATTGTGTTATCGATGCAATATTACAGTAATTGTTTTCCATTCTTATAAGCTTATAGAATAGGCTAAGCCCAGTTACTTTCATAGGAATATTCACTAATTCTTATAATGAGAGAGCTTGGCCTAGTCCCAAATATTGTAATTCTTATAGGGATTTAACCTGTAATGTTTTAATTATTTTAGGGTATTGTCCCATATTATTGTGACAATTCCATGCCAATATGTTTGTGGTTGTGATGGTTGTAAGACAAACTCATAGATATTCCAGCATGGCACTGAGGTTGGCTAATTACCTTTGTCATGTGTTTATAGTTGGAATGGTTGTAATAAATGTACAAAGATATTGCAGAATAGAGACAAAAGAAGCATGTGGTCATTGTTTAACTATTGAATTAATTAATACACATATTTATCACTTTATTTTATACATTTCCTATCAGACTAGGGTTGTTTAGACATGGTGATGTCTACCTACTAAGTTATACTCACATCCCATTGGGGCCTTCATTTGGAAACCAAATAGATTTCTTGGATGATTGCATGGATAAGGGAAAAGGACCATTCCATTTATTGCTTGTTTTTAATTGGGCTCGAGTTTCGAGATGGTATCAGAATGTGGTTCGGGACACGGGACACAAAGTCTTCTTTATTTGTGTCTTCTATACATTTCAGTTAATGTTCTAGTTTGAATTTTTGTTACATTCCAGCACATCATTATATTATTCCTCTATTTTATTGGATTATTTAGTTGGTCATTTTCGATGTCTTCGGATATAGTCTCTACATTGATTATTATTTCCATTTTATTACTATTTGTTCTACTACTGTGGTACTTCACACTTGGGGGGTATAGTCTCCCAACTATACATTTCACTACCCCGCTCCTAGTCAAAATCCTCTGGTGTAAGGGATGGCATGCTTGATGTCTCATATCCAACTTATTAATCCATTTGAGAGAGTGTGGGATTGGGGTTCGTGACATAAATAATCATCTTAAAAAGTTCTTAATAACCATATACCTCTTTAGAAACAATTTAGCAAAAATATTCAAAACATTTCTCTTTTTCACCAATTTTTCAACAGTTCCTTAGACCAATAATCATGAATTAGATGAATTCCATAGTTCAGTGACTCAACAATGTATATATGCATACGATTGTTTAGTTTCTACTTCCATCATATGTATCAATGTCAAATCTAGTTTGATAAGAACTGAACCACTTGGAAAACAAACAACACTTTTTTCTATGTAAACAAATAATGACTTCTTTTTCTTTTCACCCACTGGAAGACACCACTACCTGTATTATATTTCACTTAACCCAAATAATACAAAATAAATATTTAAATTATTGAATAATTTTTTTTCTTAATATTTTTGATCGGTTACTAATGCAATCTGTATTATTAGTCCCAAAAAATCAAAAAATCAGTTCTATATTCGATTGAACTCTACATCTGATTGACTTTTTTTATCAACACTATATCAAATGGATCTGGGTTAGAACACCTCTAATGTATTGGTGGAACATAATTTCATATGTACCAGTGTTAATGGGAAATTATTTATTCAAAACACTTCCATTTAAAATTGATCCAGTCACTTTTTTTATTTTGTAAATTGAATAGTCCTTTGAATCGATCAATTAGATGGATCAGTTGATTAGTAAATCAGCAAATTCAAACTCCAGAACCACTACTCTTCCATAAATATCTTCTTGTATCATGATTTTTTAATGAAATTGAGAAAATTATGAATGTTATTTAATCATATAACTTAATAAAACATTTCTCCTTCTTTTCTTCCAGAAATAATAGATCACAAGTTACTTAAAAACTAATGATTTTAAAAATATAATAATCAACAATTTATTTTTAGATATCATCTTGAATATCATTAAATATATTCAATATCCAATAATAATTCTCATACAATTTCAAATTATAAATCCGGGCATAATGTGGGTATGTAGATCATTTATTTTGAAAAGAAAGCTAAAAGCAAGAGACTTTCATGTTAATAATGTTTCTGATCTTCTAGTTCTGATTCACCTTTTTAACCAATCGTGTAAAATTAAAAAGTGATTTTCCTTAATGAAAACCAAATAAAAAAATAGACAAAAACTTTTTTCAGTAGTAGAAAAATATTTCCAGAAAACTTTTCTCCAATAACAGAAACCTAATTGGTATTCATTTCATGGACTTCACTAACTGATAGGTGAAGAATTATTCCATGAAGACTGGTATATCATTATTCAAACATATTCCCCAATACAACCTAAATAGATCATAATAAATATTCATCAAGATGGGAAGTACCATACATTTACAATCATGGGATTACCTCATCACCAACACACATAAACATAAAGGAAACTAGATATAACCATGGAAAAAGAAGAACCATAGTGCTTTCAAGAGACCAAAATGATGCCAAATACCCTCCATATATACTATAACTCATTTATAAACCATCTTGACATTATATAATACTTATCATTATCTTTTCTAATGTAACCACAAAAAAAGGTTTTTATTTTAGACACCTTCTCCCCAAACACTTTTGATCATTTAGAAAGATCTCACCAAATATAGACATGAGGTGACACACATCACAATTTTACTAAACTTCCTCTAAACATTTATTCCTACTCATGGAATCCAAATTTATGAATTCATTTATTACATTATATGAATACTCAGTGTATAAATACTACATATACTCAACACACCTCCTCAACCGATGATTCAGGTATTACTGTGAAAAGATGTAGTTTATGCTATTGTGATCTATGTACATCATGAATATCATTACAAAATATACTTTTCTCTGTATTTCAATGAATATACCCCTAATGATAACTCCAAATCATAGTTATGATAATTCTAATAGTAATGTTTAAAAAATAAGGAGCTATAATTGACAACTCAATCCTACAACATTAAAACTACTTCTATACTATTTCTTGATGTGCCATAATACACTATATAATCCTTACCTACCTAAAGTATGGTGAGGATTGATTATGAAATTAACCAACTCTTTCAGTCTTATAAAGCAATCACAAAATAATTATATTGATGATTTTTTTTCACTTTTTTATCATGGCCAAGCATTGGTGCTCCCATAAATGAGAAGTCCTAGATTAAACACTGATAAAAACCTTGCATGAAATGAAACATCCCAATATTTGAAGACATTATTGGTTAATTCCCATGATAAAATGACTTCCATAATCTCTATTCCATTTAAACTCCATACGATGATATAATAAGTCCATAATGATCAATTTCACAATACAAAAATTATACAAAGGTAGTATGGCATACATATAACACGTTATCACCAAACTGATGAAGATGTTAATATATTGTACATGATTATATATAGGGCTGGAGTAAAAAAATACTTCACTGATGGAAAAAACCACAAACAAGTCTTGAAATTGTTGGAATTTATAATTCATCATATATTTTAACATTGACAGTGCATTTTTCAAAAAAATGGAATTTCACCTAAATCATACAGGTAGTACCTACACTTAAAAGTAGTATGGGGGTATGTTAGATGGTCTCACCCTAGATTTATGGTACCATGATATCAATTAAATCATTTATAAATTCTAGGAAACTCATAACTGGTGAATATATAATCTATGAGTTAAAGGGGATTAAATTTATCAACCTCTATCTGGTTCACTCTATGATAATCCACCCATAAGTGCAAGGACTCATTTACCATCATGGTGAAAACCATAGAAGAACCCCATGATGAATTACTGGTCCATATGAATATCTTACCTTACCAATCATTAAACCATATATTAAAATATCATTGAATTACTTATTTTATCCTCTAAAAAAGGATATAAATAGGTTTATATCCTTGTACGAACTCAATAATGAAATCGATCTCCCACAAATGTGTTTAGACTAATGGATCCCAAAAAAGAAAATCCTAATATTGGGCCACTACTAGAATAAAATTAATTTTATTCAACTCACCCTCATCTAAATCTTGGCTCATAATCTAGCTTATGAGACATTGCCATATGAATTTAATTGTTCCAACCTGACTCGCCTAAATATCACATTCACCTTGATGGATAAAAATCATCCCTTCTGGTGATATAAAGGTCAATCTACTCAAATAATAATAGATATAATCCAATAATAGAACTAGTTATTCCATTCATACACTGAATCCAATCCAAGTCATTTGAATCACAAACATCTCCGAATGGAAATAGGAACAAACAATTAATAATGTACAGTCCTTAAAACATCCAATATATTGTGGTCATCTATATAATGAGATATCTATGGTCATAACCCCATCCAAAATATATATATATATCCAAACTCAATCAGTTGGAGAATTGAGTAGATAAAAATGAATTTGATTCCATTGTATAAAAATAAATAGGAGATGGTAGATGATATACGATTCCGACCTCTAATTAGGTATTGTTTCACATCTATACGAGTATATGTAGACAATATATAATTCAAAAAACATTCCCCTATACCTGGGTGCTTTTATGCCTCCCCTATGATTCCCCCACTCCCAAACATTACTGTTACTCATGATTGAGGGTATCATATCCCCTACCATATCCTGAACATCTTTTAGAACTTCTATTACATCTATACTAAAAGGTAGATGAGTTATTTCCATATACTGGTTCCTTCCATGATCCTCTTCCACCACTCGATTGATGACTTCTCTTGTAGAACTAAGCAAATATACAATCATCCCTCAAGCATGACACTCCGCAATAGTAAAAAAGGACACTAGAGGCTCTAGTGGTCAACCTAGAAATAATATATGAAATAGACTAGCTCATGGTCATGAGACTATTTTCCACTCCCCTGAATACTCTTCCCACTACTTCAGTAGAGGTAAATATCATATTGATGTTTATTTTTACCTGAATAATACCCATAATATCATACTCCAGAGACTATCTCCCCACCACTTAGACAATCACTTAAGCTCCCTTCAATGATGATAGCATGATTCGTCATGTGAGATAATTTCTTTATATCGTAGAAATTCATATCCATCATTATATTATATTGAATCCAATATTGGAAGCATTACATCATGTCCATCTCATCTTCTTCCAAATATGGAGAAAAACTTTGTATGTCAGTAAAATACCCCATACAATACATACCAGTAAATACAATTATGACGGGTCTATGAAATCTCAATCACTCTCTTACCTAATCATATTTTGATAAATGTGACTTAGGAACTTCATGTTTATGTTTTCCCATGATAGATCCACTTAATTTTTGTATTTCTCTATGCCATCCTACTAGAGATATGTTGGTTCTCAAAGCATATAATAATTATCCTCATTATCCTGTACTCATGTGTCTCAATATTCCAGAAAATCATATAGACAAACTTGATCCCTAACTCATCTAACCGATAAACTCCCTCCCTAGTGATCATATGTGGTGTCTCTTATTAGATTAGACATATATGGAACACCATGAGTAATTTCCCTCTTTATGAATCATATGAAATGAAGGAAAATATTCTTACATATATCATCCATTTGGTTCCCAAGAGCATTAGGATGTTCTGGATCATCTACGTGAGGTGTGTGTTTTTTACCACACTCTTGATGCTCAACCTCGTGATGATGTAGAGATATTTTATCTAATAGGATAATCACACCCATCGGATAACAAGATACATTATAATTACAAAATCAGAAAGATAAGATTTTAATAAAGAACCACTAACAAAATTTCACTCCAAAAGTGTCTTAACTAGTGATTTGGAATTTCATAAAAATTTAATTTATTTTTTTTATCAGATATTTCAATGATTTTCATTTTATAATTTAGATTGGTTGATATATCATATGCACAAATATATACCTTTCATGAATAGTTCATGTCATCATATTTCCCTATATGTATACCATGATGAATACATATGAACCCTATACTATACCAACCCCTGATTAAAATCTCCTAAAGTAGTAACATCACAAAATAATTGCATCACCTAAGGTGAAATAACATTGTAGCTAAAGAAAGAATCATCAAGAAACATAATTCCATCGAAGAGAAGTCAGTATTCTTTCTAGCACATAGGTTAGATACTCCCATGTTTTATCTCATTTTGAAAGCCACAAAACATCCATGTTTCTTATCGACCTTCCCAAATAGTATAGAAATAAAAAATACCTTATCTCTTATACTAGTTTGGAACATCCTTCTCTCTATTCTCCCTCACATGATCATGATAGGTGGTTACATTAAATCAAGTACACTGCTCCATATGGAAGTTGCTTCCTACTAGTAGTGAGGGACTAAGGAATACAGTGGGGATACTATATCCCCTATAATAGAGTAGAAACTATAGTAGAAAAATGATGAACCAATACATCATATAATGTAAAAAGCAGATAAATACATTAACAAAAAAACACATTTTTAAAAAAACATGACATGTTTTACCTAAATTCAACAGGATATCATGTTTAATATCATACATGATATTAAATGTGATATAGAATCTGATAATTGTTAAAAAAATGTAACTTCCCAACCCTAGAAGCTTGGAGCCATTGCACTATTTTAATACATCAGAACGATTACATGGAATCAATTCCCAAAGGACCAATTAGTTTAGTATAATTAGAAAATAGATTACATTCATAAAAGATGCATTGGAATTCCAAGACATAAAATGAAATATATAAAATTCATTGATAATGCCATTATTCTCATATCTTAACCCTATATATCAGTCATAAAAAACTTCATCGCATCCTGGGGAAAAGAAAACATAAGAAATGGGTGAGCTCAAATTCTCAGTAAGGTTAATCAATACAGTAGAAACATTCATATTTAATCATACACTTTAAAGGAAAGAATAAAAATGAAATAGAAGACTTTTTAAAATAAACAAGAACATAATATGGAAAATATAAATCAAATAATTCAATGAAAACATTCTCATATATACTATACTAGTTGAATAATCACATGTAACATCAATAAATATTCTCATATTGAGGGAATTTATAATATCAGACATCTTCACTATCAAGATATATCCTTGAGATAGCTACTGATAAGATCTCTCATCCAGATAGTTTATGTCTATGGTTAGAAACTTGTCTGATTAATGTCAAGATCAATCCTCCTGACAATGTTAAACTACATTGAGAACAAACGTGAAGGGTTTTTCACCAACCAATTTCATTTCATGAGACCTAACGATGCATCTAAGAGATATAGCTGGACCTTTCTATTACTAACTAAGTCTAATACATTTCTAATATGAAAATGGTGAAACATAAAAAAACATAACCATTCATATTCAAACCTAGTTTTTGAATTATGAATATTTAACCGTAAACCATGATTGGTATATAAATAGAACATCTATATTCAAACATATCATAAATCCTTAAATATAATATGGTAGATTTTATCATAATAAATCAACCATAAGTAATCACAAAATACAACAAAGTATGTTGACACATATGAAAATAATCTTATAAAATCATTAAAACACATTGAGTGAAATAACCCCTTTTTCATTGAAAACATTACACAAATGAAATTTTGAAAAAATAATTTTCTTTTGAAAATAACCCTATAAAATTTTATGGAAAGATTTAAAATTTTAAGGCATAAAACATAAGAAAATAGCTCTCGCAATGTGTATGTTAAACAAATCATTTCCTTAATTTTTGGATATTGTCATAAAGTACCTCATTTGGAAAACATCAGAATGATTCCTTTAAAAATATTTTATAAAAAGTAAAACATGGATAAAAATTAATTTAAACCATTGTCAATAATATTTTAAAATACATTTTAATAGGAATGGACATGAATGATAATGATATCCTAGTCGATACTTATGTATAAACAACCTCAAATAATAATGATATTGTGATATTAACACATACCTTGTACTTTACATTAGTTGAGTGTGCGTTAAACATCTTTATAATGGTTAAAGAATGTTATTAAATTATAACCACATCGTAGCCATATTTATTATATCATATTTGATCCTATTAGATCGTTTTTCAATAATATTTTAGAATTACCATTGTTTCGGGTGTTGACTGCTTCGTTTTTCCATTCATATTTTATCATATAGGTCATGTTATGAATATGATGTATTTTATTTATGTCCAATATGATACTAAGTTAATAATTTTTATTTTACTCATAATATAAATTTTATAATCATTATTTAATGGTCAAAATAGAGAATAAATCTCATATTGTCGTGGAGATGGTAGGTTGTACGTACACACGTGTGACGGTATCATTCCCTTGATGACTTAATTGTATAGAATTGGAAGGAATATGAACTATAAATAAATATTATCATGCCATATTTATTATTTTCATCCTATATAATCATAGATATACCCATCAAAATAAATTATAAAGGGAAACCAGTTTTCACCACATCCTGACTATAGTAAGCCGTATGTAAGCACACGTGGTGATATTGTTTTCCGTAGGATGGTTAAAGGGAGGAATGGGGTTGTCCCATGATCATAATAACATCTCCTCTTTAATATGATACTAAATATATTAATTTAGTATGGAAAAAACATAATAAGATGTCGTAGAATAAGAAAATAAATTGAATTGAATGGATAAATGTAACACCCCAAGCTCCCACGATAGGTTACCCTTTGAATAATGCAATATCTTGTATTTTACGCAACTTTGAGATTCTAACACACCGCGACCAATCAAACTAACTATTATGAATTTTAATAACCATTTTTTGAAAATTTTTAAATATTATTTTTCAAAATGCACTTCATTTTTGAATTCGGAATATCGAAATTAGCTTAGGGTAAATTTTTGGTATTTTTCTAATAAAATTCAATTTTTGATGAATAGTGAAAACACTGCGTTATTGGTTAAAACCAAATTTTTTTTTGAAATAATTATTTATTTTAATTAAATTTAATTTAATTCAAAATAGAAACATAGTACATATTTATAAGTTCAATGTAATTTGTTTGAGTTATTTTATAATAATTTTATATATATATAAATTTTATTGAATTTTTACCGTCTATCACCCACCTCCTAGGAGCATTTGCAAATTTGCATAAAACATAATTTTATGGCTTCTATGAGTTTAATATCAAAAATCCTAGAGACACATTTTATATCATTACATAAAATTAGGTTCAATAAGATAAAAATAATAGTTGGAGCATAGTAACTTTTTACTTTAATTTACAATGGTTAAAAGTAAATTTTGTAATTAAGGGTAAAAATGATATTATAATTACCATAAAATATTTCATAATTCTACTGGATAAGTGTAATTCGACCAAAAAGAAACTTAGTAACAAAATATGATCCAATTTTATCCAATTTGATTAGATTAGGACATTTATTATTATTTTATTTAATGAAGAGTTTAAAGAGTTAAATTCAAAGTTTAATAACAAAACCATTTTTAATATAGAGTTAAACAAATTATAAATTTGACTATAAATATTTATTAGAAAGATATAAATATTTCCCAAATAATTTTATTTTATTTATAATTTTTAGACATTGAATAATTTAGTTTATTTATGACACAATGATGATGCAGTAATTACCTTATTAATGAATGATTAAAATAATTGATATTATAAATATCTGAAAAATGTAATTTGAGTCTTTTGATGAATTAATATAATTTTATAGGTTAATATTATATGTTTGGGTTGATTAAATAATTTTTATTTTATGTAATCATGATGTTATGATTTTCACAAAAACAAAATACTAAATAATGTCAAAATTTACATAATTGAGTTTTTAAAAACAATACTATATTATTAATTGATATAATATTATTAAAAATATAAGGATCAGCCAAAGGACATAGATAAGGTTTTATATGTTAATAATTAACCACTTGGGGTTCTCTTGGATATTTATATTATGTTTATTAACCATATAATATAAAAATACAAAGATACATGATAAATGTCAAACTATTTAGCTAAAAGTTAAATATAAAATATAAGGATAATATATTGACCTAAACCTATATAAAACATATTTGATGAGAGTTTTTCAACCCATATCCACCTTATAAACGAAAAAAATTATTTTTGAGCAATTATAAACCTAATCTTATTTTATTATAAAATAATAATTCAAGATTTTCGTAAAGTGACCCACACCTCTCTTATAAAATGGTACATACCCTTATCTTAATTTCACACCACCAAAGCCATTTGGATCAGCCAAAACCTACCTAAATATCCTCAAAACATTACTCCTTTCATCCTAGAGGCCTTCCATTGGCATAAATTTAACCTATGGAGCCCTTTTTATCCATTCAAAAGGAAGAACCTGAAGAAGAAGTAAATATTTAATCACCTCTTTCAAGTTATTTTCTTCTTCCACTTCCTCATTACTTGATGTTTCTATTCTAAAATAATATCTCCAATATATTCTATATACTATGATGTTATTATAAATATATTACAACAATATTATTTTTTCTATCCATCCTATAAATGGAAAATTCACCATATGTGTGTACGTACGGCTTATCGTCTCCACGTCGTGGTGTAGTTTGTTATTTAAACACTTCATTATTTTGGATGGGTATAATAATGAATATTACAGATGTAAATAATAAATAATAAATATTGATTATTCATTATATATTATATACCATCCAATTACATAATATTTCACCATCAATATAATGATATTGTCGCTCGTGGGTACGTACGGATTACCATCTCCATGACCACGATGAGATTCATTCCCTATCATAATAATTTATGGTTTATTTTCATTTTATGATGGAATATAATGTTTATAAACATAATATAAATCTTCATATGAATCAAATAAATCCTATATATAAAAAACATGGCTTACATAACCAACCATATAATGGAAAATGAATCAGTTAACTCCCGAAATGATTATACTACTAAAATATTATTAACAATGCAATATTAGAGGATTATATATTATATAATATTTATTTATATAGTTCTTTTATAATTTAATAACTATGATATAAATATTATATAGGAGTTTAACATAACCTTGACTAAGGAAAAGTACAAGATAAGCGTTAATTTCACAATCTCTTTATTATCCGAGGTTGTTTTTACATAAGTTTCTACTGGGACCTCTTTATCATCCACATCCTCATTTTCATAAAGATGTATTTAAAAACATTTTTACTATTTACTGGACCATGGGTTAAAGTCATTTATACACTTATATGACCTTATATGGTTTGAAATTAATCTTTCTGTTGTTTTACAAATAACGTACTTTATATGATTTTCGACTAAATTAATGTAAGAATGTTTCTTTATCTCATACCGTGGGTGCAACTATTTTCCACTGTTATAACATCGTCAAATATTCCCATACAAGATTATAAGATTATTTTCCAAATAAATGTCTTATTTTACAAATTATATGACTATTAAATGATTTCAAAATAGAAATAGCTATTTCTCTAAAAACAAATTTGATTTTATCTATGTCAACATCCTTTGATGGATTTTGATCTTATGTAAAATTGATTTGTTATGATACAAATATTCAATATTGTAATGATGGTTTTCTAATATGTTTGACTGTGGATGTGTTATTTTTACACCATTCATGGTTTATGGACAAAGTATTGGCATTTCTTATGATAATTCTAATATGAATTTTTATGTTATTTTTAAACCTTTTCATATGAGAAATGCATTGGACATAGAATGTGATGGGTGGAGCCTGTAATAGCTAATAGATGCATCAGTAGGTCTAATGAGACAAACCAGTGTCTTAGCACATGGGCTTGAAAAAATTCTATTTGTAGTCTAGGCACAAGTCCTTGACTATGTGGTTATAAATTATGGCATTATGCATTTCATCATTATGAAAGTTGCTATTGATATTGCATGTGATTATTCGACTAGTTGAATATCCATGTGAATAAGTAAATGGAATTATTTAATTTTATCTTTTACATATTATTCTGAAACTTATGTTTAAAAGACATTTATTTTTAGTCTTATACATTCCCTTAAATGATTATGCATATTTATGAAAGTTTCTACTATATTTTAATCCTTACTGAGCATTTGATATCACCCCTTTCTATATTATATTTTTCCCTGGATGTGAATAAGTATTTTATTATTGACCTATAGGGATATGCTAAGGATATATGTGTATTCAAAAGTCAAAAAAATGATGTTGAAATTTTTTATTTCATGTCGTACTGTAGAACTTATGAATTTATCTAGTACTTCCAAGATACTAAACTGATCTATCTTTCAGGACATGATTCCATGAATCATGCCAATTTTATATAATAATGCACTGAATTTGGGTAATTATTGGAGGGCCATTATAGTTGGTATTAGAGTAAGTTTATTACAAACATTGGAAGTTAGATTTAGAAAAAAACTATGATTAGAGAACATTACCCTAAGATAGAATTTGAGGATTTATATAGAACAACTTTTGAGAATTTTGGTATTTTTGAGATTTTGTCAGTTTTACTAGCAATACATCTCTATCTGGATATGACCAGGTCGAAGCGGCTCTGACACAGACGTACATAGGGGTAAAACCTGAAAACACTAGTTCAAGCTAGACTTGAACAGGACCTGGTTCACGACAACGAGCCTTGCTTCACTCTTTATTACGAAACTCCCAGGGGATATTCTTACCATAATTATCATTTTATTTACAATCCATTATGACTGGTTTAGGAGTAATTACTTCACCATAGAAGAAATTCTTATGATTATGGATTATATCCATAAACAATTCAATTTATGTTAAGTGTTTTACAAGTTTGGAATTTTGTATTTTGATTCTTAAACTAATCTAGTGTATTCCATTATTTAGAAATGGTGCCTAGTGTAAGGGATGGAAACCGTATCAATGCCCATAATCCAATTAGGGATTTCCCTCCTACTCAAGATAATTATAGTGGTGCTGGTGTAGCAACTTGTGCTGATCAGATTATAACCATACTAGGACAACTCACAGAGGTTATGAATAATAAAATCACCTGTATGGAGCACCCTAATCCTCAATGCGGAGGATAAATGTTAGAACACTACATGAGTCAAAAACAAAAAACATTCAATGGGATTAAAAACCATTAGTTGCTCAGAAATGGATAAATTCACTAGAGAACATATTTTATTCTTTGGGGAGTAGCGAAAGGGAAAAAGTTTTCATGGTAGTTTATCACCTCACGGGAGATGTAGATCAATGGTGGTCATTAATTCAATACACAATGGAAGATGATGAAGTATAAAAAATGGAATAGAGGGAGATTAAAGATATTTTCTTAGAAAAATACTTTCCTCATGACCATCAAATGGATATGGAAGGAAAATTTCTGAGTCTGTGGAAAAAAGAGGATGAGAATATCGTAAAGTATGAGACTAAATTTACAGGGTTAGCCAGGCATGCATCAGATTATATATGTAACCCAATGAGTATGATTGATCAATTCATTGACAGGTTAAAACTATATTTCTCTGTCATGAATTAGTCTAAAAATCCTTCCTATCGTATGAAGATATTGTCTCATGCACTATCAAGATAGAAAAGAAATTCTCTATGTCTTAAGACATTAAAGTAAAGAAAGAGAAAAAGAGAACTTCTGAACACTCTTGAAATGGAAATAAGGGGAATAATGGAAATGTTGAATATCCATCATATGGTAAATGTGAGAAGAAACACCATGGTACTTTTTTGAAGGCAATGGGAGTCTATTACAAGTGTGGTGAAAAAGGCCACCAAGCTCATATTTGCAAGGAGAAGAAAGAGGCTGTGAATTTGGAATGCTGCAATTATAGAGAAAAGGGGCATTATGCAATTGAATGTCCAAATCACCAAGGGAACATACCACAGAAAAGGACAAGGGAGCATGGACAAGATTTTGAGATCACTACTAGTGAGGTTAATGCTCTGAAATATGTGGTGGCATGTAATTTAATGGTTTCCCCATGTTTAGACATGGGATTATTTGATTCTGGATCGTTACATTGTTTCATATCTTCCCAGTTTGCTAAGAAAATCAGATATTTTCAATTTTACATAACAAGGGAGTTGTCAGTAAAAACACCTAAGGGAAGTATCATCACAATAATGTTTTGTGAATCAGTTCCCATCAGGGCATATAAATGTTATTTATCTACAGATATCATCATCATACCCATGATATAATTAGATATCATTCTTAGTATGGATTGGCTTTTGGGCCATGATTTGAAAATTTATTTTAAGAAGAAGGAGGTTACAATTCCTGATGATGATATAAAGTACATTATCTTTAGATTAGAAACGTCACCACCTGATTCTTATCCAGATCCACCATTAGTAGCTCAAAAAGAATCAATTATTGGGGAGGAAGAGAATGAAATAACTATGGGTGAGGAATGAAATGTTCAAATAGAGGATATACCTATTGTGTAAGAATATATTGATGGGTTTTTATAGGATTTACCTGGACATCCTCCAGAAAGATAATTTGAGTTTTCCATTGGTTTAATTTTTGGTTCAAGGCCCATATCGACAACCCCTTAAAGAATGGGCAATGTGAAATTAGTGGAACTAAATAAACAAATAAAGGAATTGAGTATGTATGGATTTATTTTCCGTAGTGTTTCTCTATGGGGATCCCCTATCATTTTTGTTAAAAAGAAATAAGGATCTATGAGGTTTGCACTGATTACATGGAGGTCGATGCTATAACAATAAAGAACATGTAACATCTACATCTCATTTATGATCTATTCGACCAACTTTATGGAGGTCAATATTGTTCAAATATTGAACTTCAATCTGGTTATCATCACTTATGTGTGAAGAAGCATGAAATTCAGAAAACATCATTTTGAACTAGGTACGAGCATTACGAGTTTACAATAATGCCTTTTCGATTGACTAATGTACCCTCTATCATCATGGATCAAATGAATAGTGTTTTCAAGGAATATCTTGATGAATTCGTAGTGGCATTTATTGATGATATTTTGATATATTAAAAAATCTATGAAGATCCTGAAAATCACTTTCGCATTATCATAAAGACTCTTAGAAGAAATGAATTATATGGGTAGTTTAGAAAGTGTGAATTTTGGCTATAGGAGATTTATTTTCTTGACCATATAATCTCTAGGGATTGAATCAATGTTGATACTTAAAAGACCAAGGCAATATAATAATTTCCATCATAGATGAGTATAACTAAGGTACTCAGTTTTATTGGTATAGTAGGTTATTATCGACGTTTCACCCGGAATTTTTCTTTGTTGGCTAGCCCATTAACCAAGCTCACACGTAAAGAGGTTAAATTTGATTGGATAAAAGAGTGTGAATAATGTTATGAAGAATTGAAGAGAAGATTATTCAATAATCCTATCTTGAATCTACCATCAGGGAACTATGGGTTTGTTATTTATATTGATACATCAAAGAAAGGACTTGGTTGTGTCCTTATGTATAATGATTGAGTTATTGCTTATGCATTACGGCAACTAAAAAATATTAAGAAAAACTATCCCACTCATGATCAAGAGTTAGTAGCTGTAATCTTTGCTCTGAAAATATGGAGACACTATCTCTATGGTGAAAAATGTTAGATATATACTGATCACGTGAGTTTGATGTTTATTTATCAGAGAAAGAACTCAACATGAGGCAAAAAAACTGGCTTGAACTACTCATGGATTATGATTACACTACATACTACCACCTAGGGAAGGAAAATAAGGGGGAAGATGCTTTGAGTAGAAAGGATCATGGAGTTTTGAACAAGATTAAAGTTGAAAGGGATCCAATTTTCAAGAATCTTGTAAAGATGGATATGGGAATAACCATGGATGGTGAAACATCAATGTTTTTTCAAATGGTTTCCAAACCATCATTACTAGACAGGATAAAGAGTTCTTAGACTTAAGGTGAGGAGTTTCAAAATAAGATTAAATATATGAATGATGGGAGATTGAGTGACTTCGTATTTAATGATGAAATTTTGAAATTTGGGAAGAGACATTGTGTTCTCGATATACCTAATCTAAAATGGGAATTGTTGGATGATTCTCATAGCCCCAATTTCTCTATACACCCTGGGATCCCCAAGATGTATAAAGATTTGAAGGAATATTTTTGGTGGGACAACATAAATAGTGATATTGCTGATTTTGTGTCAAGATGTATGTTTTGTCAACAAGTGAAGGCTGGAAGGCAACAACCTGGAAGAGTCATGCAACCTCTTCTCATACCTGACGGGAAATAGGATAATATTATGATGGACTTTGTAATGGGGGTACCAAAGACTCCTTGAATGGATGATGAAATATGGGCCATTGTTGATCATTTGACCAAGTCAACACATTTTATTGCTATTAGATAATATTTACCACTTGAACATCTGGAAGGAATATATATCAATGAAGTTGTAAGACTTCTTTTAGTACACCTATCGACTGTTTCGGATCGTGATCCCCATTTTTCATCACAATTCTGGAAAAGTTTTTAGAATCCCCAGGATACTGATCTTCATTTGAGCACTGCCTACTACCCTCAAACCAATGGAAAATCAGAACAGACAATTCAAGCCCTAGAAGACATGTTGAGATATTTCTCACATTACTTTAAAGTTGTGTGGGATCAATATTTACCTATGGTAGATTTTTCCTACAATAATAGCTTCAATTCAAGTATTCACATGGAACCATATGAAGCATAATATTGAAAGAGATTCCACACACCAACTTGTTGTGATGATGTTGGTGAAATAAATCTCATTGGTCTAGAACTTATTGAGGAAACGATGGAAAAGGTGAAGGTTATCCAAATCCTCATAAAATCAGATCGAAGTAGGTAGAAGAGCTACTCCGAGAACTAAAGGATGGATTTGGAATTTCCTATAAGAGATAATGTTTTCTTGAAGGCATATCCATGGAAGGGAGTTATATGATTTGGTAAGAAGGGTAAATTATTTCATAGGTACATCGGACCTTTAGAAAGTATAGAATGATTGTGGCTATAACTTACCATTTAGAAATTCCACCAACTCTCTCCAAAGTTCATGAGGTGGTCCACGTATCACTGTTGAGAAAATATATGCTCGACCCCACACATGTACTCACCTATAAAGAGTTATAATTGGAACCTGATCTATATTATTGTAAAGATCCTATCAGAATTTTTGATACTAGAGAACAAGTGTTGAGAAACCGGATAACTCATCTGGTGAAAGTTCTATGGAGAAATCATAAGATGGAAAAGGCAATGTGGGAACCTGAGGAAATTATGATGAAGAACCAACCAAATATTTTTATGTAGTAATTTTCTTTAAATTTCAAGGATTAAATTATTTTATATAGGGGATAATGTATCACCCCAATCTCCCATGGTACGTTTCCCATTGAATAATGCAATAGTTTGTACTGTATGAAACTTCGATATTCTAACATACCACGACCAATCAAACTAGTAGGTATGAATATATATACTCACTTTTTGAAATTTTATAAATTATATTTTTCAAAATGGACTACATTTTTGAATTCAAAATATCAAAATTAGCTTAGGTTGATTTTTTGGAATTTTTCTAAAAACCTTCATTTTTTTATGAATAGTGAAAAACACTATATTATTGGTTAAAACCAAATTTTATATTTAAATATTTATTTATTTTATTTAAATTTATTTTAGTTCAAAATAGATACATAATAACCATTTAAGTTCAATGTAATTCATTGGATTCATTTTATAATAAGTTTAGATATATAAAAATTTTATTGAACTTTTTACCGTCTTTTACCCACCTCCTATGAGCATTTGCAAATTTGCATAGAACATATTTTTACTACTTCTGTGAGTTGAATTTCAAAAATTTGAGAGACAAAGTTGATATATATATGTAAAATGTGGCTCATTAAGATGAAAATAATTTTTGGTTAATAATATCTTTTTACTTGTATTTACCATGGTTAAAAGTAAATAGGGTAATTAAGGGTAAAAACTGATATTATAATTACCCTAACACATGTCCTAATTCTATTGGATTAATTTAATTCGACCAAAAATAACCTTAGGAATAATATATGATCCTCTTTGGTCAAATTGGATTAGATAAGGACATTTATTATTATTTTATTTAAAGAAGAATTAAAAGAGTTAAATTCAATGATTAAAAACTAAACCATTTTTAATATAGGATTACACACAATATAAATTAGAATATAAATATTTATTAGAAATCTAAAAATATTTACTACAAAATCATATTTTATTTATAATTTTTAGACATTAAATAAATTAATTTATTTATGACACAATGATGATGCAATAATTACCTTATTAATGAATGATTGAAATAATTGATATTATAAATATCCAAATAGAGACTTTTGATAAATTAAACAAATTTTATAGGTTAATAAGACATGTTAGGGTTGATTAAATAATTTTTATTCGAAGTAATAATGATGTTATTATTTTCACAAAAACTGAATACTAAATCGTGTCAAAATTGACATAATTGATTTTTTAAAACAAATACTATATTATTAATTGATATAAAATTTATAAAAATCTAAGGATAGACCAAATTACTTTGATAATGTTATATATTTTAATAATGAAACACTTGGGGTTCTATTTAATTTTTCTAGTATGTTTATTTAAGCATATAATATAAAAACACAAAGAGACATGGTAAATGTCAAACTAATTAACTAAATGTTAAATCTAAAAGATAAGATTAATATAGTTACCTAAACCTGTAAAAAACCAAATGGTTGAGAGTTTTTCAACCCATTCTTATCTAATCCATATAATAAATTATTTTAGAGATATTAAAAACTGAAAATGAGTTTATTGTAAAATAATATTTCAAACTTTTCCTAAAGTAACACTTACCTCTCTTATAAAAGGGTACTTCCCCTTCACTTAATTTCACACTTCAAAATAGATTTGGCTCGGACAAGACCTGCCAAAATATCCTCCCATATATCTTACCTTCATCATAGAGTCCTTCCTTGGGTCAGAAAGCCATCCTATGGAGCCCTTTTGATCAAATCAAAAGGAAGACCCAGAAGAAGAGGTAGATATTCCAGCACCTCTTTGAAGTTCTTTTCTTCTTTCACTTCCACTTTATTTATTGTTTCCATTATAAAACAATAACTATAGAAACCTATCTATAATGTTATTTTATTATAAATATGGTACAACCATATTCTTTATTCTATCCATCCTATTAATGACAACGTCACCACACATGCGTACGTACAACTTACCGTCTCCACATCGTGGTGTAGTTTGTTATTCAAACACATCATTATTTTGTATGGGTATAATAATAAATATAATTTATGTGAATAATAAATATAACAAGTTAATTATTCATTATATATGATATACCATCCAATCACATACGATTTCACAATTAATATAATGATATTTTCACTCTTATGTACGTATGATTTACCATCTCCACGAACGTGATAAGATTCATTCCCCATCATAATCATTCAAGAATGATTTTCATTTGATAATTAAAAATAATGTCTTTGAAAATAATATCAATATGTATATGAATAAAATACATCCTATACATAACAAACATGGCTTACATAACCAATCATTTAATGGAAAATGAATCAGTTTACACCTGAAATGATGATACTACTAAAATATTAATAACAAAACGATATTATAGGATCACATGTGATATCATATTTATGTATATAGTTCTTGTATAATTTAATAACAATGATTTAACTATTATACAAGTGGTTTATGTACCCTCAACCAATGAATGTACAAGGTAAGGGTTAATTTCACAATATCATTATTATATGAGGTTGTTTTTACGTAAGTATCAACTAGGACCTCTTTATCATCCACATCCATGTTTTCTTAAAGATGAATTTCAATATATTTTTACTACTTACTATACAATGGGTTAAATTAATTTATACCCTTATTCAACCTTAGATGTTATTAAAGTAATCATTCTGTTATTTTCCAAATAAGGCACTTTATGACCTTTTCCTCCAAATTAATGTAAGAATGTTTTTTTTAACTTTTACAGAGGGTGCAGCTATTTTCGTTTGTCATAACACCATAGAAGAATCCCATAAAAGATTATAATAATATTTTCAAAATAAATATTTTTTTTATAATTATATGAATTTTAATTGATTTCAAATTAGAAAGATATATATCTTTAAAAAAATACTTTCAGTTCATCTACGTCAACACCCTTTGATAGATTTTAAGCTTCTTTGAAGTTGATTTTTTATAATAAAAATATTCCATATTTAATTGATGGTTTTGTGATATTTTTTACTATGGAAGTGTTATTTTTACTGCATTCACGGTTTATGGATAATGTATTGGCATTTCGTCTGCTATTTTTAATACAACTGTTTATGTTATTGTTAAAAATTTTCATATGAGAAATGCATTGGACTTAGTAAGTCACGGGTGGAGCCCGCTATAGCTCCTTGACTCATAGGTAGATCTCATGAGACAAACTAGTGTTTGGCATAAGGCCTTGAAAAATCTTATTTTTAGTCTTGGAACAAGGCCTTGAATATGTGGTTATGAAGTCTGGCATTATGCATTCAATCATTTTGAATGATTCTATTGACATTTCATGTGATTATTTGACTAGTATAATTTCCATGTGAATAATTAAATGGAATTATTTAATTTTATCTTATTCATATTATGTTGAAGATCAATTATAAAAGGTTTTTGTTTTAGTCTTATACATTGCCTTAAATGTTTATGCTTATTTATGAATGTTTTCACTATATTTTTATCTTTACTGAGCATCTGAACACACCCCTTTCTATGTTTCGTTTTTCCCAGTATGTGAAGAAATATTTTATTGTTGACTTACAGGGATAGGATAAGGATATATGTGTGTTCAAAAGGGGAAAAATGCGGTTGATGTTTTTTTTTCAAGATGTACTGTAAAACTTATGAATGTATCTAGTACATCCAGGGCTACTAAACTGATCGGTATTTTAGGACATGATTCCTTGTATCATACCAATGTTATGTAATAACGCACTGACTCTAGGTAACTGGGATTGGGGCATTGTAGTAAAACAATTAACTCTTCTTCTAATATCTCCTTTTGATTTTCATAAAAGGTCGCCTTAGGTTGTCTTTCCTCAAAAAGTGTTTCCTTTAAGATGAATTGAGGGATGTTTGGAGGAGATTTAGTTAGGTTTTTGTAGACCCAAAGGGATGTAGTTTAGTGAATTAATGAGAATGAGAAGTTCACTTTTATAAGAGTGGTGATAGGCACTTTTGGAGAATGTTAAAATATTACTTTATTATAAATTTATTTTAGGTTTCAAATATCTCCAATGTGATTTATTTAGAGTATAATATGATTATGGGTGTAAATCCTCCAAAATAATTAATTTTATACATTTCTAGGTCATAAAATTTCAATTATCTTTTCGATTTAACCCATAGTTAAACAGTTTGACTCAACTGCGCCTTCTTGTATTTTCACAAAATAGGGATAATATATTACTATAAAAATCCAAAAAATCCCAATTGGATAATTTCTGAAATATTTGACATTATCCATGTTATTTTTCCAAACCATATATTTTTATGAATTTTATATCATTTAATAAAATAATATATATTTTAAAATATCATTTAGGTCAATTTTAATTCTATTCATTGTTCTCTTTTTCAAAAAAATATCAAACAAACATGATAACTACAATACAATACTTAAAATATGTCACTAATAAGTCTATTTTAACTATAAAAATATCGTATGTCATTAATTAAGTAAAATTATATTTATTTTAATATTTTTAATACCATTAAATTGATATTTCTATTAAAAAGTAATTTTTGCATCACTATTGTGTCATCATTTATTATTATTATTTAATCTATAAAACTTATAAATAAATTTATATTATGTAGTTAATTATTTTATATTTCCAGAAAAACTATTTACAATCAATGTTATCTCATGGGGATCTCTACATTAATATTATTATACTTATCTGAAATGTATGTGTGATATTTTTTCACATTCATTATTCTAAATAGTATTCATGTCATATTGAGGGACAGGGGTATATTAAATTACTCCATTTTTAAATATAGGTGATAAGGGTATAATTTATTCATCCAATATAATTTTTATATGTGTTATGGTAATTTTATAATATCATGTTTACATTTAATTACTCGATTTACCCTTAACCGCGATAATAAGAAAATTATTAAAGTTACTATTATTAGCGCACAAATATAAAAAGACCTTATTTACATAATTGTGACTCACTGATTCCGAATATAGAATAAATATCTAAAAATTAAATATGATTCCATAATTAATTTAAAAAAAATCCAATTGTTATAATGACAAACAAGTTTTAAAAGTAAAAATCCATCAATAGATTGACAGTTATTTATATCCAATTTAAGTATGAAATTGATTACAATAAACTATATTTGATTAAATGATACAAATATTTTAATTATATATAAATAAAAATTAATATTAGAGTCTAAATATAAAAATAAATTAAATGAAAAAGCAGTTATGAATTAAAATAGAGTATTTTTTACTATTCATTATAATATGAATGTTATCATAAAAACACCAAAAATATGTCCAAACTAAATTTTTATGTCTTAATTCTAAATAATAATTTTATTATTGTAAAATTTAATATATGAAAGTTTCAAATATTAAATTTAAAAAGGGTTCTCCATTAAAAGGTAGTAAAACTGCATTTTTTTTAATAATACTTTTTTTATTGAAAAATTTTATTTTTCTCTCAAATAATTTTTAGAAAATACAGAAGATCAATTTTAAAATTATATATAATATATATAATTGTTAATTTAGTTAATAATATTCATAACCAATAATATAACAGTTTGGTTAATATATTATATTAAATAATAATATTTTATTAATATATTTTTGTTTGGTTAAACAGGGCCTCACGGGTAACACTAGCTAAATTATTTTTGTGGCTAGTGTAAGAATTACATATAGTCATGTAAAAAGAAAGAAAGAAAGAAAATTAATTTTTTTAGAAATGAAAATATTATAAAACCTTAAGATGTTGCAATCTCTCCTCCTTTAATAAATTTCTTCTTTTTAATTTAAACTCGGGATCAAAAGCTGGTGGTTTGACATTTCAAAACATATTTGTTGAAATCCCATATCGGAAAAAAAATATTTATGAGACCCCCAATTTAAAATAAATAAAGTAAAGTATGAAGGTCACTAGAGATAACACATAGTATATTCCACGTAGGAGAACATGGACATGAATGAAAAATCTAACAATCATGTTCTAATGGATAGAGATAGAGAACGTGAAGAGGAAAATGATAACAATCACAAAGATATAAATATGAAATGATCTATGGTATCATTTGATTCATCATAAAAAGTACTAGTATTTCATTTTTAGTTTCATGATCCATTCCCTAAAAATAATTATTAGGCAGGAATTTAATTGATTTCATTCCTTGTCATAAGCATAATCTCGTCCATTGGTTGTGATTCAGTCTATTTTTACTCCATCCCCTAAAAATGGATGGGAATGTTCAAAATGAAAATTTCATAATGGATGCACTTTTGATAAATCATAAGGCCCAAAATTATTTATATAATCCTCTAAATGTTCACTGAAACCAAAAAATTTATCCCAAGGTATCTAATAAATCATATATTAACCACAAATAACAATATACTTTGTTCATATTACACCATTCCAACTGTAACAAATGACCAAAAATACTTATATACAAATTATCTATCCAAAAAGGTCTGTAAATTTCCAAAAAAAATCCTAATATAAGAGTCCCCAAACAATGTAATGTTGTTCTTATTGACACATACTAAATATTTGATAACCCCAAAAACCTTAATGAAAACATCCGTGCCTCTAAATCTATAAAGAAGAAGCATTATTGTAAAATATTCATATATTACATAATTCATATAACCAGTACATTTCTAATTGAATATTCATGTTACATAAATCTTGAATCCCAAAAACACAAATACATTAATTATTCAATTTCAACTATAGTAATAGTTTATACTTGACCTTGATCCATTTAATTTTTTGTGCTATATTTCCCTAATGATGGTGATTTATTTCTGAAATTCCCCCATTTCAATACTATTAAAACACTGAATATCTAAATTTATTTCTTCCCTTGGAATTATTTTTCCTGGTGACCCTTTTTCCAAACATTTAACTAACACCAAATATATTGAAGCTCATCCAAGGGTTATTCATTCCACCACTATCACTTATCAGAAATTCCTTATTTTCCTCATTCCCTTTATCTGTCTCCTGCTCAAACACCCTATTCTTCTCTTTCTTCCCTTAATGTAATCCGACCTAGAGAATTTCTTTTCTATCTTGATAGAAAATGAGACTATATATTCTTATGATGAGAAATATTGTGAGACTAGTTCCCATATGAGGAGTGGTTTTAACCCATTAAATAATAGATCAATCATACTTCATTGGTGACATATGTAGTCTACCAAATGCCTTGCTAAACAGCTAATGTAAGACTCATAAATTGCAGCACTCTCATCCACCTTTTTCCTCAGACTTAGAAATTTCCATTCTATATCATCTCATTGTTCTGTAGTAAAGTATTTTTCTAAGAAAAGTTCTATAAAATCCCACTATTCCATATTTTCTACTTCATCATCTTCCTTTGTGTTTTGAATTACATACCACCATTGATCATTATATCTTGATAGATGATAAGATAACATGAAAAATATTTTTCCTTTCATTACTTCCCAATGATGGAAATATCTCCTCTAAGGAACTTATCTATTATTCTACTATTAATGGATTTATAGTCCCATTGAATGTGGAAGGATCTTTTTTCATGAACTAGTCTAAGATTGTTCCTCTGTGTTTTAAATCAGTCCACACATATGGGTAAGGTTATTGTTCATAACCTGAGTTAGTTGTCCCAATATGGTTATAAGGTTTTCTGAACCAGTTGAATATATTGATACAACATCATTATCTTGCATAAGAAAGAAATCTCAACATGGATTATGTGAGTTGATCTGATTTCCATATCTTATACTAGGAACAATTTCTAAAACATTTAGTACACAATATTATGTTATAAATTTGAATTTCTATTTTTTAACTTGTAAAATTATTAACATAAATTTAAAATTTTATTCATATCGAGTCTCATAATGAATACCAAAATTCAATCAGGAAACATACATATAATTACATATCTCATGAGAATGAGAGGATGAGCCCGTAAGGGGTATATGACGCTAGGGTTTCCCCCATCGATCCTTTCTTCTCCAGCATGGTGGATCTTCTGCAAACATCCCCGTGCTCTCTGTGTCCTGTTCGCAGCTCACCCTTCTGATTTTGTTCCTACAATGGGCTCTGCAGTGCAACGGTTCAGGATCCTCGGGCATAAGACCAGTTTGCGATTAGGTCACTTTGTTCACTGGATTACTCTTTAGAGCGTTTGTGGGATCCCGGTTACTGGAGGTGTGGCATTGTCCTAGAATGTCATCGCTTGGGGGTTGTGGTCATGATCTGCAGCGGATTGAATGCTACGAAGGTTCGTGGTGGTCTTCTCCAGCCGGACTGTTAGGGGCAATTGGATCTGATGTTGTCTTGGTTGTTCTTCGGTGTTCCAGATTGGTGATGGGTTTGCGTTCTTGTCCTTTTTATTTTTTTTAGTTTGGATTTGTTGGTTGCTGCTCTTTTTGATTTCTTCTTTTTTGCATTGGATTGTTTTGGATGAATCTGCTTTGGGATCTGATGGATTTGTTTTGCGTGATGGTTGGAAATGATCCTCCGGTGATCTGGATTCGATGATTTTCTTGCTGGCTTTTTGTCCTTGTATTTCAGATTTGGTTTTCCTCCTCGAATTGAATTTGTTTTTCTGGGTTTTGCTTTTGGGAAGATCTTGTTATTTTCTTTTGGAAATAACTCGTTTTTGAAGTGGTGATGACTTTTTGTAGCTGAAATTAGTGTTGATGACTTGATGAAGGATAAAAGAAGTGGCGTGGTTTTGGAGACCGATGAAGGATTCAGTATGGGGTCTTGGATCGGGTGTGTTTGCATTGTTTGGGGTCATCGTCTGAGAAATTCTGGTGGTCGTGATGACTTTTTGAGGTGATATGTGTTGTTTGATAGGGTTATTTTGGATTTTGGATTTTTGGGTTTGGATTGTGGGTGATTGGTTTGATGTCTGTAGGTTCTCACTAACCCAGAAAGTGACTTATTTCAAAATCCAAAAAACAAAAGATGTTTTCGTTAGTCAGTCTCATAATCATGAAAATTGTTTACATGGGAACATATTTACTCATAAATCCTATATAGATGTATGAAAATAAAATGTAAATTATCCTAAGTATATCCCATGTGTGTGTCAATCCATGTGTGCAAAAAGGCCCATTGTCGTGTACCAAGATTCCCCATGTCAAGCTCAAAACACATATTCATAGTTCTAACTCCTAGATACATCTGTACCAGAACCACATCCACATATAATAACCAGACTAGGATGTATTTTCTATGAATACCCACATAATTTCAACATTACAAAAATTTTAGGATGTTCCACTACACATATACTCAATGTCTATCTTAGGGTTACGATCTGTAATATATGATTTCTAAATTTGTTTCCAAGGTTCTAGATAAACATACTCTAATACGAAATGTAACGCCTTGACCCCAAACATTAAGATCTGTTTCATTATTTTAATACATTGACATGATTACAATTAACCAAATCCTGAATGACTGGGCAGTTTATCAGTATTTGAAGATAGATTACAATCATAATCCTTAAATTAAAACTAAAAACACAAAATGAAATAATGTAATTTTTTAGAACAAAATTATTCTCCTAGATTAACCCTATATATCTATCACAAAACACTTCTTCTCATCTCATCATAGGGGAAATAAAAAATACGAAAGGGGTGAGATCATATGTTTAGTAAGGTTTATCAGTACAAAAAATATATTCATAAATAAGAATAATCATTTATGGAAAGTATAAAACTAAAACACAATCCCTTTGAACATAAAATTGAAGATAATATCGAATAAATAAATAAAATATTTCCATTTAAACATTCACATGGATATTATACTAGTCTAATAATAACATGTAATTTAAATAAATAATATCACAATAAAAGAATGTATAATTTTGTACATCTTCACTATCAGGATATATCCCCAAGATACTTACTGTTAAGATCTATCCTCATGACAGTTTTTGTATGTGGGTAGAAACCCATCTGATTTGTGTCAAGATCTGTCAACTTGATAATTTTAAACTTCTTGGAAAACAAATCTAAAGGGTCTTTCACAAACTAATATTATCTCATGAGACCTACCAATGCATCGACTAGCTATTGCAGGCCCTTCCAGTCACTTACTAAGTCCAATACATTTCTCATATGAAAACTATGAAACATAAACAACATAATTTTTCATATTCAAAACATGAATATGAATTATGAAGAATTTAACCATAAAAAAATAATTGAATCTCAATAATACATCCACAATCAAACATGTCAAAAAACCATAAATACAATATGGTAGATTGTACCATAAAAAATCAAAATCAAAAATCATAAAATCCAACAATGGATGTTGACATATATGAAAATAATCTAAAAAATTATTTAATCCTCTATTAGGGAAATAACCCTTTTTGATTTGAAAACATTAAAAAAACATGAAATTCAAAAAAAATATTTTTAAAATAACCTTATAATATTTTATGGGAAGCTTTAAAATTTTACGGTGTGACAACAGTGTAAAATTGATGTTAACTTCATATAAGTTAAAAACATTCATTCCATAATTTGTTAAAAATGTCATAAAGTACCTCATTTGAAAAATGATAGAATGATTCCTCTATAAACATTTTATATAAACTAAAAAATGAATAAAATTGACTTTAAACAATTGAATACAATATTTTAAAATACATTTTAAGAAACATTTTCATGGATTATAATGATATCCTAGTAGATAATTATTTGTAAACAACCTCAAATAGCAATAAGATTGTGTAATTAACCACTATATTGAATTTTCCTTTAGTCAAGGTGGAATTAACCTCCTGTATAATGGTTAAATAATTTCATTAAACTATACTAGAACTATATCTATATTTATTATAACATATATGATCCTATTATATTGTTTGTAAAAAATATTTCAGAATTACCGTTGTTTCAGGTGTTAACTGTACTATTTTCCCATTCCAATTTTTTCACGTCGGTCATGTTTGTTATGTATAGGAAGTATTTTGTTAATATAAATAATAATATTAAGTTAATAATAATTTTTTTACTCATATTGTTAATTTTATAATCATTCATGAATGGTTAAAGTGCAGAATGAATCACATAGTGTCGTGGATATGGTAGGTCGTATGTACACACGAGCTGTGGTACCATTCCCTTGATGGTTAAAAGGTATGAAATTAGATGGAATAATAATTATACAGAGACATTATAATATAATATTTATAATTTAAATTCTTTATATTTATCATCATACCCATATATATATAGTAAACATAAAAATAGTTTGCAGCATGGTGAGGAGATGGTAAGTCGTACATACGCACGAATAGTGATATTGTTTTTTATAGAACAGTTTAAAGGAGGAATACATTTGTACCATGATCAAAATAAAATAACTTCATTTATATGATACTGGATATATTAATTTAGTATGGAAAAACACCGTAAGATAATGTAGAATAAGAATTTAAATTGAATTGAATTGGAAAAACAATTACCTATTCTTCGAGCGTCTCCTTTTTATTTAGAGAAAAATACTCCAAATGTTAGCTTTATGCTCAATGTGTGGCCTCTAGGATGAATTTATTGAAATAAGAATGATAATTGGGATGGATTTGGCTGACCCGAATGACATTAGAGGTGTCAATTCCAGAGGAGAAGTGTCCTTTTATAAGAGAGGTGAGCGGCAATTTTTGAAAATCTTAAAATAATAATTTATTATAAATTTACATTTACATAAAAATATCTCCAAACTGATTTATATGAAGTGAAATATGAGAATGGAAATAAATACTATGAACCAATAAATTTTAGACCAATTTATGTCATCAAATTAAGCTTATAGTTTGGACTTAAACCTTAGTTAAACAATTTAACTCTTATAGCGTCTTCATTTATTTTTACAGTACACGATTCATATAGTTACATTAAAATAAAAAAGAAACAAAATTGAATCATTTATGACCGCTTTTACATTATAAATGTTATTTGGATAATCCTTAATTTTTAATGGGTTTTATATCATTAAATAAAATAGCATTTATTGTGAAATATTATTTCGCTCAATTTTTATACTGTTCAGTTTTTTCATTTTAAAAAAATATAATACTAACAAGATAATTTCAAAAAAAAATAATTAAAACATTCACCAAAATGTCAATGTTAACTATAATTTTTTTGGATATCATTAAGTAAAATTATATTTTTTTATGTATATATTTTATATCATTTAATTTATATTCCTATGAATACAATAATTTCTAGATCATTATTGTGTCATCATTAATGGTACATATTTAATATAGAAAAAATATAAATAGATTAATGATATAGTTAATTATGTTATCATTCAAGGAACTATTTATAATCAATATTAACTCTTATAGATCGTAACATTAAAAATATTATACATATAATAAATGAGAGTGTGACATTTTGTCACATTCATTAATTTTAATAATATTCATGCAAAGGAGTCTATTAAAAGACACCATTTCAAACCATATGCGATAAGGGTAAAATTTATTCCTCCCATGTAATTTTTTCAGGTGTTAGTGTAATTTTAAAATATTATTTTTACCTTTAATTACATGATTTTCCCTTAACCGTGGTAATAAAAAAATTACTATAGTTACTATTCATAATGTTCAAAACTAAAAGGACCCAATTTACATAATTTTAGCACACTAATTTGAAATGCGGAATCCATTTTTCAATATTCAAAACAAAAAAGTTGCATTAATTAATTTCAAATAAATCCTATTGTCGGAATGAAGAATAGGTTTTTAAAAGTAAAAACCATCAAATGATTGACATATGTTTATATCAAATTTCATTGTGAAATTGAATCCAAAGAACTAAATTTGATTAAATGATAAAAAAATATTCTAATTATACTTTAAGATAAATTAAAATAACAATCTACCTATATAAATAAATTATATGAAGAATCATTTTGAATTAAAATGAAATGTTTTCACCATTCATTAAAATATGAATGTTATCAAAAAAACACCAAATACATTTCTAAAATAACTTTTTATATCCAAATTCTAAATAATAAGATTATTTTTTAAAATTTAATATATTAAATTTTCAAATGTTGGATTTAAAAGCGGTTCTCCATTAAAAACTGGTAAAACTACATTTTTTTTAAGAAAACTTTATTTATCCTAAAATTTTATTTTTCTACCATATCATGTCTGGAAAATACATAAGATCAAGGGTAAAATTACATAGAATATTTATAATTAATAATATGGTTAATAATATTCATATCCACTAATTTAATAGTTATTTGATATGTTATCTTAAATAATAATATATTAATAATATATTTGTGTTTGGTAAAACTAGGTAATGCGTGTAATGCAAGCCAACTCATTGTTTTGTGGAGAATATACTTAACATGGGTTTTCCTAAAAAGCAATAAATAATAAAAATAAAATTTATTTAGAAATAAAAATATTATAAAGTCTTAGGGTATTACAAAAAAACTAGTATTGAACCCCATTTCTGGTACTTTATCATGCTCTAATCACATCTAGTAGGTGACCAATCAACCACATAGACCTATTTACTTGTCCAAAGATGTATCCATAAAGTCATCCAAGGTGACATGGTATGAAAATAATTTGGAGTGAGTAAATCAATTTATACCTACAACAATGGTGTCTATGAATATTCTGTATGAATAAATAGGTTATGGGAAATTATGATAAACTGGGAAAATAATTCTTAATTTACTAAAAAATATTAAAATAAACCTTCCAACTATCAAGATCCATAATAACACCTAGTTTTATCCAAACATTAATTTCCATGATTCAAGATGTGACTACCCACTTATAGATTTTCCTACCTTTGAAAAATCTCTCATACCACTGGTGGATTATCCTACCAAGGATGAATAGATCATATCATATATCTCACCCTCATTCATCATTTAACACTACATATGACAATCATGAATCACATTTTCATGTATATAGGACACTATTATAATTAAAATTCTATATTCTATTATGTGTTTCAAGGTATAATATCCTATATAGAGCGTCATGTTACATGACCTAGTGTTAATTCCCATTCAATGTACACTAATATATTCCTATGGTGCATTACTAATTCTACAGGCAATGTATCCAATTCATGTGTTACTTGACAAACTGGGAATTCCCATGTAATAACCAAATATATGTTCATATGATGCATTACAAATTCCAATAGAATTTTTATTAAGTAATAATGCATAAAATACATGGAATAAAAAATGAATAAAAAACATCAAACATGATAACATTATTAATGTACCTAATATTGGTTACTTTATCCCAACTACAAAATATCAAAAATTTATTTTACTATAAAATGATACTTATTTTCAAAATAATTATTAAAATTCTATTGTCGATGTAAATTAACCCAAATACCATTCATAGGTATTTATATCCATATATATACATATTATCTTACTAAACCAATTAAAATCAAATTAATCACCATCAATAAAAGGTATTGATTCCCAAGAGAATTTCCTAAAATTTTAGGTGAAATATATTCAAAATTTAATCCATTCCATTACAATGTAAAATTCAAAATTGTCTCTAGGTTAATATGTTTCGTGTTCCAACATTGTGTTAATGGATGGATTACCTCTCTGTTGGCCCAAGTTTAAGTCACAATTCCAATGGACCCAATAGGTTTATTGGGAGTATTAATCATAGGAATTTATCATTTTTAGTGTGTTACCAATTATGAGTGGTTTTGTTCACAGGTAATGACACAATCGTACAGGTTGTACACACTAATAGATATTCAAATAATTTGAAGATCATCTGACCACAAGTTTTGTAGAAAAGTAGAGTAAAAACCAAGTATTAAAGGTTTTGATCAATGTTAAACACTACAATTCCCTATGTAATTTGATTAGAAGACCGCCTTAAGTCTCAAAGAAGAGGATACATGCATAAGAAAAGAGGAAGACACCAAAACTAAAAGAATATTTCTTATTCAAGTCACTTAGATTGAAACAAAGATCATAGAACTGAGGAAGATAGTTAAATTAGTCCTATGATCATTGGATAAAACACGAGAATAGAAAATTTCATTTTTGGGAAAACATAGGGGTGATTAGTAATTTAGCTGTGGATTTAAGAGAAAGAAATATGTATTTCCCATATTACTCCAACCCAACCCTGAATCACTAGCTGGTTGTGTCTCACTGTGAACATGTATAGCTAGATACACCATGATCAAGATGATTTGTATTCTATAGGAGACCCACACTACCTAGGTTCCATTGGTTGGAATGTTTTACCATATGTTAACCTCTAGTATGATTAAGAAAATTTTTGGTATCCCAACAACTAGTTGGTGGATTCCCTATGTTATCTGGTTGCATTGTAGTATCTTCCGTGTTACATGACTCCTCCATCCCTCAATATCTCAGATCCTATGATCCCTTGAACACCACTAAAAAACACATTAACATGTAAAATGGGTAGTTTAGAATACATACTGTGGTAGATACATTGTAAAAGATAATATCTTCCATCATTAGTTTTTCTAGCAAATGATGGTATATCATAGTGAATTTTCAAATGGTGATTTTTTTAGTAAATGGAAATTTTTTGGATAATTATTATTTTTTAGTGTTTCCTAAATATATAAAAACACATATAGTATAATAAATATATGACTAATTTAGTTATACGAGAGATAAATACATGAATTTGTTGACAATGAGGAAGTAAATTTGTACCACCTTGAGGCTGAGAGTCAATAATTATTTCTCATAATGATAGTCTATTGATAAAAAATAAATAAATTAACATTAATAGAAATATATAAAGGGTCATTTTTAGATATGAAATTTAATTTTTGTTATAAATTTGTGTGAGAAATGGTTATTGGAAGTTGAATTTTTGTTTGCGATTTCTGAAATTGATAGAACAACAAAGATCTTTGTAAATTAACCATTCCATGATTTTCTTCACTAACAACACAATTCATATAAGGATTATATTACTATAAATGATTTTTCCAAAAACAAGATACTTGATTCAATCCATTTTAGATAGATAATATTTCATTATATCATTCTTAATGATCAATTGACCATGGACTATTTTAAATCTCATGTTACTACAAAAGTAGATTACGGAAACCATTTTATTCCATCAAGGCCATCCCCATAACATTTTTTCACTATAAATATCTATATGAAGTAATTGAATAAAAAAATTGATGTTATTAATAAAATTACAATGATATAAACATTTAATAACTTTTTTTGGTAAATTGTTTTAAATAAATTTTGTGTATTTTTTGACAACATACCTTTTTTTGAAGAATATTATTGTTGTTCAGTAGTTAGACCCAATCAATCATAATGATATTGTTTTCTAGACACATGTTTCTTGAACCAAGTTTTTATATTGAGCTTCACCATACATATAATAATTTAGTAAGTTGATGATTTTGATCATACACTTTATTGTATTCAGGTTTATTAGCATAACATTGAAAACCATAAAATTCAAATGAATTAGAGGAAGAATTTAAATTTCTGAGGTTTTTTGAATGAAGAATGTGAACCCAAAGTTATAATATTTTCATACTCTCTAAATGAAAAATAGTTCATGGTTTTCTTTTCATGATGTTCATAAAATTCTTTGACCTTCCATAACAAAAGATTTTGAAGAAATGATGGATAGGATTGAAAAAATTTAAAATTACAGTGTGAAAAATTCCATCATAGGGTGAAAATCATTGTAATGGGGTTTCTATAATAATGAAAAAATCATCGTAATTGGATTTTCATCATAATGGTATTTCCATCGTAATAGGAAAATTATTGAAATTCAATTTCCATCGTAAAGGGAAAATTATCTTAATGGAATTTACATCTTAATAGGAAAGTCATTGCAATTGGATTTCCATTGTAATTTGAAATTCCATCATAAAACTGATAAGGAAAAAGTCTTTAAGAGATGAGAATGAAATATATCATAATTATATGAGAAACAAATAGATCGCAATGTGATGAGAATGAAACATATCGTAATCCGATGAGAAAGAAGCTAATCATAATTATCTGAGAAAAAAAATATTTTAATTTGATGAGAATGAAATAGATCATAATGAGCTGAGAAATAAAAAAATCATAATAAGTATAGAAATAAATAGATTGTAATGATTTGAGAAGGAAACAAATCATAATGATCTAAGAATAAAATAGATCATAATGAGATAAGAATGAAACATATCATAATGAGCTCACAAAGAAACATATCATAATGAGATGAGAAAGAAATATATTACAATGAGATGAGAAGGATAAAAAATATTTGAAGTGGTAAAACATGAAATTTATTTTTGTGTAAATCATATAGAAATCAAAGGATGTTGAAGAAGTCAATGGTGAAGTTTAAATTTGAGATATTTTTAGAGTTTTTATATTAAAGGTAGAAGGGAATGATTTCATGTTAACCACATTGTTTTCCGATTTACCTATAAATACTTTCTTAGATCATTTATACATTTGAAACATTAACATACATGAAAAAGGAGGTTATCTACAGATTTCAATGTAAAATTTCTTATCTTACTTAAGAAGAATTGTATTCATATTTCAAATATATTTTTATTTTTCAATATATTTAGAATCATTTCATCATATTGAGTTTTTCATTTTAGAGAATTGGATCCAAGATCATCATATTGAAAAAATCAGATCTTTTTTCATTGAATAGAGAATGTTTGATTAAGCAACATTATATTGATAAAGTCATATTAAACATCATTATTTTGATAAAAATCATATCCTGCATTACCATAATGTGAAAATCAGATCCAATATTATCCTATAGAGAAAATTCAATCCAGCCAAATCAGACCGAGGATTCAGACTAAGCAATTATAGTGCAGTTTAAAGAATATATTTATTCTTTTTTTGGATCATTTTATTATAATAAAACTTTTTTAACTGATGGGATTATTATAATAATTTTTATTGGACTATAGAAAGTTTCTAATAGGATTTGGTAGAAGTTATATTATCTTATTCATAATTATGGATTTCCATAGACCTAGATGAGTCGCTAAAGAAAGGATATAGGTTCTCACACAGAGATTAATCTTATTAAATTTGGGATTCTTTACTTCATTTCAAACATTTTAATTCATTGTTATTTAATATAAATTTATAAGGGTGTAAATATTCACAGCTTGTATGGGTTAAGTTTCTAAAAGTTTTGAAAATAATAAAAAGTGAGCTACTAATTCAACCCCCACCCTCTTAGTTGTTATTATATCATTTGGAACTACAATTGGTATCAGTGGTAGGTTATATTTTTGAATCCTTATCATGGATATTATCAATTCTATAAATTGTAATGGAATTCCTACTTTGGATGGAAAATATTATTATGGATGGAAATATAGTATGATTCTTTATCTCTTATCTCTTATCTTAGAATTTTTTGATGATGCTACTATTGGGTTTCTACTTATTAAGAAACATTTCACAATTTCCATTACTAATAGGTGAAATATATAATTTCATTAAAAGGATAGAAATGTATTCTCATGTTCTTATCAAAAAAATTATCAGAAGGTGATGGGTTTCAAAACACTCTAAAGTGTGTTGGACATGTTGGAATGTGTTTTTGAAGGGAATAAAAATGTTATGAAATAAAATCATCAAATCTAGAATAGTATGTTTGAAGACATAATAATGAGAGATAAAGATATAATTGATTAATAGTTTATGAGGGTAAATAAAATTGTTTGCAACATCATAGGATTGAAATATGTATTGGAAGACTCTACAATTGTGAAGAAACTTATGAGAAACATTCTGGAGGGATTTGATTATAATATTTATTCTTTAGAATATAAGGATGATTTATCTCTTGATTAATTGAAAAATGAATATTATTTCCTTGTGAAATGATAAAATCTCCAAAGTTTAAAAAGGATATAAAATATTAAATTACTTTTGAATCTATGATAAAGTAGTAAATTCAATATGTTGAAGATGGTGATCCTTATGAATTTGAAGATAAATAGAATAATTAATTGAATGAAACAACCATGTCTCTTATATCCATGAACTGTAAAAGATGAAGAATACTATATGGAGGTAAACTTCCTCTCAACTTCATTGAGTGTGGTATAATTGAACACTTCGCTAAGAATTTCTCCAAGAAAAATTTAGAGAATATTAAGTTGATTCTGATGAAAATCCTCAATAGAAGATGTCAAAAAAATGATAAATAAGAAAAGGCTTTTAAAAAATACGTGAATAATTTTAATAGAAATAAAATAAGTATATTGAGAAAACAATTCTAATCAGACTCAGCTGATAACAATTCTTCTATAGATGAATCTTCAGAATAATTCAGAACCTTTATTTCAAAAGATTAGAAAATAAATACTCATTAAAAGTGAAGAATGTGATGAAGAATATTATGGAGAGTGTAATCACATAATATAAATTGACGCATGTACTGAGAAAAAAAACTCATGAAATAAAATAGAGTAATGAATAATGATTGAGAATAAGTTTTGTATTGAAGGAAATATGTACTCCATCAAGAGGAAAAATACATTCAATATATTTGATGTTGCAAAAATATAATTATTTAAAATATAATGAATATTAAAGACAATAGTAATATGTTTTAAGCTAAATATAAAGAGGTTAACAAGTTTTAATTAAACATTCTTGAATCCAAAATTACTTTAAGGAAGATAAATGGAAACTTCAAGAAAACATCCCCAGTAAAATTTGAGACTTCTAAAGATGGTCAGAAGGCTCTATATGATAATCAGGTGAAATCCTCTCTTACCAAAAATAATATATCATTTGATTATATTAAAATTTCAGGTTCCCAAAAATGTATAGGGAAATATTGTTATGATAATGGTTGTGTAAGACATCTAAAATCTAGAAAATTATAAAAATCACTGAAAATAATGGACAGTCCATGTCCTGCATATGTTAGAGATGGAAGAGGTTACTAATCTTAACAAATTGTCTACAATGATGGATCATTATTGAATAGAAATCTTAGATTTTATGGATATTTCTGGTGTTTTGAAATCTATGGGAACAAATCAAATAATATTTGGCACAACTTATCTCTACTCGGAAGAAGGTTTGAGCAAAGTGAAAGAAATAGTGGAAGAATAATGAGTAACTTTCCAAGATTCTATAAATATAATAAAATGACTTCTCAAGATTTGAGAAAATTTTAAACAGTAAATCAATTTGAATGTTTATAATAAGAATGTGTAATATGTGATCTTACAGGTCATCATTACAAATGATGAATGACACTCCTTCTAGAACAAGGTTCTTATTATAGAAAGGAAAAAAAAAGTTAAAAGAAGAAATTTTAAGGAAGAGATTTTATTGTTGAGATATCATTGAAAGAAATTAAAAATATAAAACTATAGATACTTGATACTGTTTATTCTTCACATATGAAATCTGATATAAAAATTTGGAAACATGTTGAAATTCATGATGGAGGAGTACATACTTTTTCTAATGATAGTTCTGTAAAAATCATAGGAATCAGATTGGCTTATATTGAAGCTTAAAAGTTTAAATCTAAGGAAGTTTTATTTGTTGATGGGATAAAACACAACTGGTGTAGTGTAATTCAATATTATTATGATGGTAAAGTATTTTTTTTATAAAATATTTTTGTATCATAAAAAGTGTGAAAGATGTAAATGACATTACAAAAGGTGAAATAACTAATGGGAATCACTTTCAAATAGTAGAATTTAATAACTCATGTTACTTGAGTGTGGAAGATGAAAACAGTTTGGCCCTTAAGACTTGGGAACCTTATATAGAAAATGATGAAAACCCCTTTTAATGTTTATTTCATTCAAAACATTACATAATTGAAAAGAAGAGAAAAATATGTTTGTGTAACTATTAAAAAAGGGAAGATGGCTTAAAAAATTCGTAAAAGAGTTGAGATTCAATCTACCAGACCACTTGAGATTATTCATTATGATTTATATGGGATAATGAGACATTAATCAAAAAAATAGATTTAGAATTTATCTCTTTTATTGATGATTTCACTCAGATGAAAAACATCATGTTTTTTAGAACAAGTCAAAGGCTACTGAAATGTTCAAAATCTTCATAAAATATGTCGAGAAATAAATGAGGGTTTCTATAAAGAATTTGAGAATAGAAAATGGTACAGAATTCAAAAACAATCCATTTTAAACTCATATTATAATGAATGGTACTGAACATCTGTATAGTGATCCCTATACTCTACAAAACAATGGGGTATCATAATGAAATAATTGATGATTAGTGGAAATGGGATGAAGTGTGTTAGTAGAATAAAAAAATTCAATATTCTATTGGAGAGAGCCTATCAGTACTGCCGTACAAGTTCAAAATAGATGCTTCATCAGACTAGGAACTTTCATGAATCCTTATGAAATTTTGTATATCCAAAATCGTTTAATGAATTTTTTTTGGAATTCCACGTTTTATAAAAATAAAAAATCTAGATTTGATAGAATTTGATGAGAAATTTGTGGAAGGAACACTAATGGGTTATTCTCTAAATGAAATTAGTAGAAATGTTGGAATACTTGTTTAAAAAAGCTGGTGGATTCAGATTTTGTGATGGTAATTAAAAATCAATGTTCCTTGATGAATGTTATTGAGAATTTTCAGGAGGATAATCTATAGAATCCAGAAAATATAAAAATTAACACAAAAAATTCTTATCAAGATTCAGAAGAATTGTGTGTTTAAGAAATTTCATTTGGTAAAGAAATAATGAAATTTTCACCCTTAAAAAAAGAAGTGGAATCCAAAAAAAATATTAGGAATCAGAAGGCTATATCCTGATAAGATGAAAGTTTAGATTAGATTATTAGTCTTCACTTATCTCAAAATTTGATCTAGAATCAGTTTTAGATGCTATAAAACAATACTAATTAGTGGATTCTATGAATGAGGACTTATATTATATTGATAAGAATGAAACATGAGAACTTGTTTCATGTCCCGCAAATTAAAATGTTATCAGATCTATGTGTGTTTATAGAAACAAGTCCAATAAATGGACAAGTTTCATTAAACAAAACTAGGATTGTTTTTTAACGATATAAATAGGTGGAAGGTGTTGATTTTAAAGGAACATTTTCCACATATTTCATGATTTGAAACAATTAGAATGTTTTATTTAGTGGCCGCACATTAGAATTACAATGTTTATCAGATGAACATAATTTCATCTATCCTAAATGGTGATATTGTAGAAGAATATTACATTTAAAAACCTTGTGGGTTTCTACATTATGAGGATGAAAAATATTTGTAAATGGAAGAATGTTGTTTATGGGATAAAATAAGCTTCATATGCCAGTTATTCTAAACTAGGAAATAGTTTGGGAATATAGATCATTTCAAATGGAAAAGTTGATAGTAACCTGTTTGTGAAATATAATGACTCCAGAGCTCTAACTGTAATTATTTATGTGGATGATATAATTTTTTCAGGGGATAGAGAAGGTTTTTGTAAAACATTTTCTAAAGAAATCAAGAAGAATTTTTAAATGTCGATGTTAGGAGAATATAATTTCTTCCTTGGATTACAAGTTCAAGGAATGGAAAAATACGTGTTCCTATCTTAATAAAATTATACAAGGGAATTATTAATGATGTTTGTAATTGATGAATCCAAATATGTATTAGTTACCATTTCAGTGAGAACAACTTTGAGTAAAGATGAATCCGGAATAGGTGTGAATCAAAATGACTTTCAGAAGCTGATAGGAAGTCTTCTTAACCTTATTACCTTAGGGACATAACTATTTATGTTGTGACTTTGTGTGCCAGGTATCATAGAAATCCAAAAAATTCACATATTTTGGTAGCAAAGAGGATTATGAGATATGTTAAAGGAACAAATTTACAAGGGTTTTTATAAAAAATAAATTATGATATGAAGTTTCACGGTTATATTGATACTGATTCTGTAGGAGACCTTAATGATATAATATCAACCTCAAGAGGAATATTTTTCTTCTTTGAATGTTTTATCAGTTGGGATTGTAAGAAACAATGTTCAATATCTTTGACCACAACTGAATTAAAAAATGTTGCAGCTACTCGGGATTATTTTCAAATGTTGTTGGTGAAAGTTCATCTAGAAGAATTGAAAGTAAAAGATTCTAAAACATTAATGATACATTGTGATAATCAGAGTGAAATTTATCTTTTTAAGGATATTTTTTAACATTCATGATCAAAACACATTGATATAAAGATTCTCCTTATAAAAGAGAATGTCTCTTTTGGATATGTTTTCCTAGAATACATTTCAACAAAGTATCATATTTCTGGTATCATTATAGAAGAAATAATGAAAGAAAGGATTGTAGAGTTTAGTCTATAAAATTATGTTCATCATCCTCCATTGTATTTTTAATATTTATAAGTAAGTACCCCTTCCATTCCCTAGACTATGTTAGTAAAGGGGAAGAAAAAGTAACAACTCTTACATTTTATGAGGATTTTAATTTTCTTATCAAATGAAATTTTTGTTGTGGTTATCAAATAATGGGGGAGATAAAAATAAAAGTGAAAGGAAAATATAAAAGTGAGGAGGAGTTTATATTTACATGGACAAAAAAAATTACACTAAGGGATAAAATCCTTCAAAACAATACTTTATCAAGTAGAGTGGTGTCAGAACACTCTCTTTTAAGAAAGGATATGTTTTTATGAAATTCAAAAAACTTGAGTTGTTTAGGAATTTGAGTTGTGGAAAATTATTAGTTTAAAACGTTTTTTACATGGGTGGTACACAAATCCAAAGAGGATAATGAAGAACCTTTTTGGTTAAATTTTTTTAACTAATGATCTTATGTTTTTGGACAGGTAAACTTATTGTTGAAGATTATTTTTTTTATTTTCAAATCAGACCAAATCCATAATAATGAGATTGATTTCTGGACACATGTTTCCAAACATTGTTTTTTATATTGAGTTTCACCATACATATGAAAAGTAAAGAAGAAGAAGTTGCTGATTATAAACATTACCATATTTAAGTCCATCAGTTTGGTAATGAAACACTTCTGATTAAAATTAGTCCATGGAAGAATTTATTATTGCTAAATAGTTTTGAAAGATGGATGTTATGTTAGGAGTTAGAATTCTTTCATAAAATTGAAAATAAAATCAGGTGATTATTTATTGATTAGGAGGTCCTCACAAATCAAGAAAAATTTCATTAGAAAATATTTTAAAGAAAATATAGATAGTTTTCATGTAATTCAAAATAGTAGAGTGATGAATTCCATTATAATGGGAAAGTCACCATAATGGTATTTCCATCATAATGAGAAATTATTGTAATGGGATTTCCATTATAATGATAAAATCATTATAATGGGATTTCTATTGTAATGGGAAAGTCCTCATAATTAGATTTCTATTATAATGGGAAAATCATCTTAATGGGATTCCCATCATAATAGGAAAATCATCATAGTGGGATTTCCATTGTAATGGTAAATTCCATCGTAATGGGAATTACATCATAATGAGATGACAAAGAAATAGGTTGAGATGAGCTTGGAAATAAGAAGATCCTAATCAGATGAGAAATAAAAATATACAATGATCTAAGAATGAAACACATCATTATGAGATGAGGAAGAAAGAGATCGTATTGAGCAGAGAGTGAAACATATTTTAATAAGGTGATATAGAAATAGATCTTAATGAGATGAGAATGAAATAGTTCATAATAGGCTGAAAAAGAAACAAATTTTAATGGGAAAAGAAAAAATAATATTGAAATGATCTGAGAAAGAAAAAAATCATAATGAGCTGAGAAATAGATAGATTACAATGAGAGGGGAAGGAAACATATCATAATGTGAAAAGAATGAAACATATCCTAATGAGTTGTGAAAGAAACAAACCGTAATGAGTTGAGAATGAAACAAATCACAATGAGTTGAGAATGATATAAAGAGTTGAAGAGGTAAACATGAAATTCATATTTTAGTAAATATCAACGAAATATAAGAGGTTTGAAAAAGTAAAAGATAATGTTTAAATGTGAGAGATTTCTAGAGTTTTGAAATTTGAGGAAGTAGGAAAATATTTCATGTTCCCGCTTTTAATTTCCAAGATGGCTATAAATACTTTCTTAGATAATTCATCCATCTTCAAATTTCACATATGTAAAAATGTGATGTTTGGAGATTTAAAAGTAAAATTCATTATTTGATTAAGGAATAATAATATTTATCATTCTTGAATAGCTTAATTTTACCGTATTGTGAATGAGTTTATCCTAATGAGTCCATAATTTTAGATAATCAAATCTAGGTTCATCGTATTAAAAAAATTGGATACAATTTCATTTTTTGGGAAATCCATATCCATCATCATTGTATTAATAATGTTTCATCCAACATAATTGTATTGAAAAAATCGCATTCAACATTATCATATTGAGAAAATCGGATCCAGCTTTATCAAATTGAGAAAATCAAATCTAGCCAAATCAAACTAATGTTTAGAAATGACTAATTGTGGAGAAGTTTCAAAAAACTATTTATTCCATTGTTTGGCTCCATTGTCTTATAATAAATCATTTTAAACTGATGGTATTCTATATAATTATTCCATTTAAGAGATATAAGTTTTCTGACATTAGTTGTCATAAGTTGTATTCACTTCTTCGTAATAGTGGATTTTCATAGATCCATTAGAGTGGCTATATAAAGGATGTATATTTTCACACTAAGGCTGATCATTGTAAATAAATTTTGATTTACTTACATTTATACCTTTTCATTATTGATAATTTAAAATAAATTGATAATTAAATAAATTATATAAGGTTATAGGTGTCAAGTTTCTAAATTTTTAGAAACTTAAAAAAAGTGATCATTTGATTCACCCCCCTTCTCAGTTTTTATTTTTATCCTTTGGAACTTAATACGAACTTTAAATGATTTGATTTTATAGAATATTCAATATTGTATCTATAAATATTATTTAATGTCACCCCACATCATTCATGATAATTAATACTCTATATTCCATTACATGGTTGATACATTCATCAATAAATTATCTTTTTTCAACACTAGAATCTCACTAAACATATTCCTTACAATTATAAATATTTATATATTTCTCAATAATAATTAAATAGAAATTAATTTTTAACAAACACAATATTAAAAATCACCCCTTTGGATAATCATGTCATTTCAATGTTCCCTAAAAATTTTCCTATAACGCCCCGACCCTAGATACCCAGAGTTGGTTCATTATTACATAACATTGGAATGATCACAAGGGACCATGTATTGAAAGACCGATTAGTTTAGTAGTCTTGGAAACACTATATATATTCATAAGTCTTACATTACATCATAAGGTAAAAAAAACTACAACAACATCTTGTCTTTATATCCCCTCATACTATCCCTGTAGGTCATTAATAAATTACTTCTTCATAATCCTGTGAAAAATAAAACATTGGAATGGGTGAGCTCAGATGATCAGTAAGGATAACATTATAGAAGAAGCTTTCATAGGTAAGTATAAACACTTAAGACAGTTTATAATTAAATGAAAGCCTTTTAAACTTGAACTTCAGCATAAAATGGAAAAGATAAAATACAATAATTCCATTTACTTACTCACATAGATATTCTAATAGTCGAATGATCATATGCAATATCAATAACCACTTTCATAATGATGGAATGCATAATGTCAGACTATCATAACCACATAGTCAAGGCCTCATGCCAAGACTACAAATAAGATTTTGCCAAGGCCTTGTGCCAAGACACTAGTTTGTCTCATGAGACCTACCGATGCATAGAGGAGCTATAGCGGGCTCCACCCGTCACTTATTAAGTCCAATGCATTCCTCATATGAACAGTTTTAAACATAACATAAACATTCGTATTAAAAGTAGCATACGAATTTTCAATACTTTAACCACAAACCATGAATGGTATAAAAATAACACATCCACAGTCAAACATAACTCATTCGATACAATATGGAAGATTGTATTGTATCACATTAACCTCAATCATGAATAATGAAGGATGTTGACATAGATGAAAATAATCATCAAAACTATTGGATAGAAATATCCCCCTTTTTCTTGAAATCATTTAAAAGTCACACTATTTGTCAAGAAGCCGTTTAAAAATTGATTTTTGAATCAAAGTGTCCCATACCACTTGGAAACATTCAAAAGGAGTTTTAATTTTAAAACATTAATGTCCATATAAATAAATCCTTAAAACCATTTTTTAAAACAGACATTAATGAGAAATATTTAGAAGAATAGGTCTTTAAAACATTTAAAAATGGTATTTTAGTTAGAGTTTCTAACCAAAAGAGAGACACTTGAATAAAAATAATTGAGGTAATCAAAACATCGTAATATCATGAGAATAAATGGATTCATGATATACTATGTCAAAGTACACTATATACACCACATAAAAGTGATTTGGTGTATAACAACAAAGAAGTCTCAATGGAATGTAAATTGAGATAAAATCTCTCATAAAGGACATATCCTTAGGTTAAGGATAAATCAACGACATAATTATGTGTGACAAATATAAATACACTAAATATTATTGGATATTTAGTGTAAGACAATAAAAGGACATTCACACATATTCTTGTAAAAACAACACCAACGAATTGGATGTTTAACTCAACAAATGGAGAATGAGTTAAAATTACTCTTATCAAATTCATATCAATGAATTGAGAAATTATCAATGGAGTGATTATGTGTATAAAAAGTATATCCACAGGAAGGGGAGTGGAAATTATGACATAATCAAATGAATAGTGATTCCACACATAATCTTGGGGTAATATAATCAATGAAATATGAGTAAAGCCAAATGAGTGGAAATTGAAATTTCAAATTCCCTTATCGATTAGGTAACTTACGAAACATACACCCATGAAAGAAGGATCATACCATGATGATGTAAATACCCATAAATTAAATTATATTACACAATGAATACAATCATGGGCAGTACACATACACCACATGCAATAACTAAGTGGTGAACAATGGAATTCTCACGAAATTAAGAGTGAGTTAAGAAACCCCTTACCTTGTACTTTTCCTTGGTTGGGGGTAGGTTAACCTTCTTTATAATGTTGAAATAATTGTTATTAAATTAATCATGAATCATATACATTAATATGATATCATATATGATCTTTTAACATTTCTTTGTTATTAATATCTTGGAATTATCGTCATTTCGGGTGTTAACTTACTCGTTTTCTTTTATATGTTTTGTTATGTAAGCCATGTTTGTCATGGATAGGTTTTATATTATTCATATCCATAATTATATAAAGTTCTTAAACATTATTTTTAAATCATCAAATGATAATTATACTTGAATGGAAATTATGGAGAATGAATCTCATCGCGTTCGTGGAGGCGGTGGTCCGTACGTACGCACGAGTGACAATATCATTCTTTTGATATTAAAATAATATATAATTGGATGGTATATCATATATAAAAAATCATTATCATGTTTTATTTATTATTTAAATGAGTTACACATCATTATTATACCCACCCAAATAATAATATATTGAATAACAATTACACCACGACGTGGAGACGGTAAGCCGTATGTACACACATATGGTGACATGTTATTCAAAGGGAGGATAGAATACTGAATTTGGTTGTACCATATTTATAATAACCTCATAGTATATATATGATACTGGAGTTATTATTTTAGAATGGTAATAACAAATGAAGAAGAAGTGGAAGAAGAAAGGAACATGAAAAGGGGTGGTGAAAACATTACCTCTTCTTCGGGTTCTTCCTTTTGATTTGTTCAAAAGGGCTCCGTAGGTTGGATTTTTGATCAAACTAAGGCCTCTAGGTTGTAGTGAAGGAAGTTGGGAGATTATTTGGGAAGAGTTTTTCCGAACCAAAAGGCTTTGAAGGTTTGAAGAAATGAGAAGGAGGAGTGCCCTTTTATAAGAGGGGTGAGGGGCACCTTTGGAAAAGCTAGAAATATTAATTTATAATAAATTCAAATTCGGTTTCTAATGGCTCCAAAGTTGATTATTTAATGGTTAAGGTGGGTATGGGTCGAAAAACACTCAACCAACAGAATTTAGATAGGTTTGGGTCATTATATTAACCTTATCCTTAAGTATTAACTCTTAGTTAATTAGTTTCAATTTTACAATGTCTCTTTGTATATTTATATTATATGGTTAATAAACTTACCATAAACATCCAAGCGACCCCCAAGTGGTCCATTAATGATGAAAATATCATGCTATCAGTATCTTGAATGATCCTTAGATTTTTAGTAATTTAATATCAATTAATTAAATAATATTTGCTTTAAAAACTCTTTTATGTCAATTTTGACACTATTCAATAATTGATTTTTGTAAAACTCATAACAGAATTATTACTTAGAAAAAAGTGAATTAAATAAATACTAACATGTCATATTAACCTATAAAATTAGTGTAATTCATAAGACGTCTCAAATTATATTTATTTGGGTATTTATAATATCAATTATTCTAATTTTTTACTATTATGGTAATTACTGCATCACCATTGTGTCATAAATGAATTAAATAATTAAATGTCTAAAAATTTTAAATAAAATATAATTATGTAGTAAATCGTTTTATCTTTCTAATTAATGATTATAGTCTAAAATCCAACATATATAACCCTATGTAACAATTGTTTTTCTAAAAGATATATGCTTGTGTGATTTTTGTATTCATTTTAACATAATTAAAATAAAGTGTCCCTATCAACAAATTTAGTCTCACTCATCCCCAAAGTATAAATTTAATAGAAAATTAACTTTTCATAAATTTCTTAAATAATAAAATTTATAATCATAAATTTTAGAAACTCTTTCCATATAAATTTACACAATTTTTTTATTATTTAATGTGGAATTCTACCTTGATATTATTTTTTACATATGAAATTTTTTTAAGATTATTATTTCAACATGAGTCATTTATTGTAACCAAGAATTACAATCTTTAGGTAATTATTTAATATTATAGAGTATAAACTAGTATAAAAAACTATAATATATATATAAATATTTCTATAAATACTCATAGTCAAATAATTAATTTTTGAAAGAAAGCGCCCACACATCCTATATATTCAGGGGTCATAGATTTAATTAGAAATAGTTAACCAGGAAAAAAATTTAAATTAATTTTATTCCCATAAATTTATAATTAAAAAAAAATTGTTGGAATGTTATTGAAAGAAATATTGGGTTTTTTTTGGAAACAAAATCCTACCCTTATGTGTGTTTAGTTTACTACATAAATGTTATTTCATTTCGCTTTATGTAGTGTGTTTTAACAATAGCGCCCCTACCGTGATTTGTGTAAACTTGTAATGGTATCTATTTTTACCATTACATAATAAAAATTTACCTTTATGTGAGGAACATTCCCCTTATAAATATATTTTAAGAACTAGTTATCCCTTTGGAAAAGATACACTACCTATACATGGGATTTAGAAAATCCCATATATCCTTACATCTTGTTGAAATACACTTGTATTAATAATGAAAACATGTTATTACCCTTACATGAGGTAAGTATTACCCTTATGAATAGAAATGTTACCATTATGTAACTAGAGGGAAACCCAAACTACCCCTTCATATCTCATAGGTGTTTTTGTTTACCTTTATTCATATTGAAGAAGAAGGTATTAACACTTACATTAGATATAATATACCTCTACGTAGTGTATTTAAGATCTTAGTTACCTTAAAATATTGTTATATAATCATTTATTACCCCCATAAAATCTATTAAAAATAACCATTACCCTTATACACTACTTAAAAAATTTGAGTTATCCATACATAAAGGTATGGCCAACCATAATGGTAAAAATTAATTGAAAATTATTTTATTTATTCTTTTATAAATGTGAAAATAATTATAGAAAGTATTTAAATTTACATTAAAACCCCCCAAAAAATATATTTTATGTACTTCAAACACAAACTAGTTAATTTCTAAAATGAATATTTAAAACATTCAAATTACATCATTAATTTGTAAAATAATTTTATAACATCATTAAAGAATACAAATGTATTTCAAAAAATAAAATAACATATATGAAAATGCTCTAGAACTACCTAAGACTCTAGAATGAAAAATCAATGATTGGAATATCTAGACACTTACCTTATAAACACTTAAATGAATTATTAAGATCATGATTGAATATAAATCCAAGAGAGAGGGAAAAGAAAGGGTGAGAAAATTTTACCTCCCTGGGAGAAACCTATCAATGTTATCATCATATGTAGAACACTACAACCATACTATATGTTAAAGGTGTATAGCTACATATGAAATTCAAATTATAAAAAAATATCATAGGGGTGATATTACTCAAATAAAAAACATTTCCGTTAACAAAACATTAAACCCTGGGAGAAACAATCTCATATAACAAAAAGATATCAAAAACCTCACCAAATAAAATCTAGAATTGATAAATGTGGCATATTGATCATATATCCTTAACTCTCATACCCATGTAATAATACATTATCATATCAATTTACAACAATATTACCAAAATACATAAAATAATGCATATCTATTGAAAAAACACTATAAAAGGGTACAACTCCAGATACAACCACTCAAAATTAGTTAAACAAAATGGCACAAGAATAAATTTCATAGAATACATATATATATATATATATTTTCAAAATATATTACAATGAAATTGAATCAATTGAAAATCTATACCTTATTCGTTTTCATTTATCATTCTATAAAATTTTATTCAAATATAATCAAGTTTTCCAATTGATTCTTTTCTTTCTAGGCACATAATAAAACATTACACATTTATAAATAGTTAAATTTCAAAACATCATGATAAAAAACATCACCAAGTCGCTTGTGTTTATAATATAGCAGGATAATAAATCATAAAATGATAATCCATTTAATCTTTCTTCTTAAAAAGATATTTATTAAAATCATATTTTGATAAAACACTTTCAAAAAAATTTAAAACCCTCATTGAAAAATGAATAAAACATTAAAGGATGATATAATTAAAGTATGATTTCCTTTCCTAAAAAACTCATCTTTTCATTTAGGTCTTGTGATAACCCACTTTCATATGAATGTTACAATCCACAATCTAATTAATTATATTGAACTAACATAGCTCTGCCATGCCCTATAATAAATTAATATCAATAAAAAATACATCAAAGACATAGACAGATCACATAAACATATAAAATGAATTAAAATAAAATAATTAGGTTTAAACTAATCACATTACATTCTTTTAGTTAAATAATTTTTTATGTTTCATAAAAAACATATTTTATAAAAGAGAATTGATTCAAAAACTACAAATGATACAATTTTCCCATTTCAAATTTCATTTACCACTTTTATATTACATTAAATTCAAGTTTCTTTAATAAATTCCATGTAACATTCCAAAATATTTTCTTCTTTAAGGATAGACATAAACAGAGATTCTATAAGCAAATAATTCAAAATAGCACATCCACCACAAAATAATTTTATCTGAATTTGGAATCACTAACCTAACCTCATGTTTTTAAATTTTGTTTTAGTATAAAATTTTCTTATGAGTAAAGTGTTATGTCTCTCCATAATTATGAGGCAATAATAGTAAGATATAAATCCCTTTCAAGTATTTGAGAACACTAAAACTAGGCATAACATAAATAAATCCACAAGCTTAACCCATAACATACAAGAATTTAATTCAAAGTAGTCAGAGAAAATAATCTAATAGTTAGAACAAATAAATTTAAGGAAACCATCTATTATCATCATTTTCCCAAACCATGGACAATATCACATGTAACGTGTGAAGGGTATATTGATTTAAACAAGGTAAACAAACAATAATACATTCCCTCAGAAAAACGTTCCACAACATCTTGACCAAAATATGATTATATAAAGAACAAGAAGATAGAACCCCCACCCCCCAGACCAAATAAATGCTTGAGAGAGTGTTAATGGTGACCCCTCACCTCATATCAAAAAAGATACTAAAGAGAGAGTAAACATTTGATTGTACCATGAGTCCAAAAACATTCTATATGAGAGAGTAATAGAGTGATATGAAAATGTTAAGAAAAACTATATTCCTCCAAACACATCTCCATCTAAATACTAAGACAATGGAATGAGTTTTGATCAAAATCTCAAAATTTCGATTGGTGTGGGATGAAATATAAATGATAAATTGATAAAAAATATCATGGATCAAGAATTTATAAGTTGTGATTCAATTAAGTGTATGAAGCGGGTTCCCTATACTCATTATAAAAGGACTTTCATTATAGAATTATGATCAACCAGGTCATTGAATTCAAGATACTAATAGATCAATTATTATAGGATAAATAAGGAATGTTAAGGGAATTGACACAAATTAACAGTAAATCCCATAAATCAAAATATATTGTTAAAACAACATTTAATGAGATGGAAAACCCTTGTATTCAATGAATAAAACTCATCCTAAGAACAAATATTAAAAAAACACCATTAAATAGCCAACTCTTCAAAAACATTGTCGAATAATAAAAACTAGACAATTCAATATTAATGCATCATATACATATACATAAAAACAGTGTAATCCGAACAATAATGATTCAAATCAAATTCTATCTATATATCCCCCAACTAAAAGTCTACCCATGATATGAAATAATTCCCTTAGACTTATGCAAACTATTTTTCTGGAACTCTTGGATCATCCTATCTTGAGCAATGTCAACATCCTCCACTCTAGAAAAACTTTTAGCACATTTTGTTGAATGTCATATTCATGAAACTAATGGATTATTGACCTAGGGACACTCTTATAAAATAAAAATCATTAGATACTCATAACATGGCATATATATTACTATAGGTTATATTGCTACATAATTTTATATATTTTCTTATTTTATACCCCAATAATGATATGATTATTCATGTATAATATATGATTCTTTCCAAGGTCTCTATAGGATATGAAGTATCAATTATCATATAATATACAAAAAAATTGAAGGTCCTGTAATCGAATCATGGATGTACCTAATACTAAATGTCCTTATAGGCCAACCTAGATTAAAACACGAACAAAGCATAGTTGGAACTATTTCACTTCCAACCCATGCTTCCTCACAAAGTTTCCAACTCTAGAATCCATCCTAAAAATTAATTGTCACCTTTGATAACTATTACTGCTTATAGAACCTCACTCTATGATCTGGTGATGAAATCTATAACATTGCATTTCAAGCTTTAATGCAATAATAATGACCTTATTTCGTCATCAAAACCTTACAAATTCAAATGTAAATCATGGATAAATTACAAATTTTAGGAACATTTAGGTTTAGAGTCTAAGATAATTAGTATCAAATCATATTAACTTGGACTCATAAATATGTTTTTTATAAAGAGGAGAAACATATTCCATAATACCCTTAATTTTTTATATAAAATAATGTTATCAACATCAACCTTGTGAAATAATATTTATATATAAACTATTATACATCATTCTTTAAAACCTAGATAAAATGACTCTTAATAATGGTGACCTCATATTCATAGGAATCATAAACACAAGATTCAATAATTTATTGTATTTAATGAGAATAAGATTTCATATGGGTGTAATGAAATAATAAAATTATATAAGTGAATCATAAAAGAAAAAATACCCATCAATACCTAGATCATAAAATAAAAAAACAAGGAAATGTGGAAAGTAATCATAATTAATAATCATGAGACATGTTATGTCAATCTCAATCAGTAGAGAAATTGTTATTCCATATCAAGAATAAATAAAATATATAGTTATATTATAACATGATTTCATTAAACCCTTAGAAAACCCATGTAGAACCCTTACAAATTTTAATATCCTTATGTATTAATTCCAATGTAATTATTTGGAAATCATAATAATTACCCACTATATTATACTATTATCTATTCATACCCATTATATAAACTATAACCATCTCACCCAATTCAATATAGATGCAACCATCATTTATAATTTCCCAGAATAGAATAATTAATAAATCAGATAGAAAATTTATTTTCTTATAACTCATTGAAACATCCTATATTAATTTCAATTAATGATTACCCCATAAAATGGAATTGAGTTCCAAATCAATTTCTATGAACCATGGTTAATCATTGGAATATAAATGTGTTTAATAAAAATATAATTGGAACATTATTAACCTGTGTAAAAGAAACAAGTTCTATAAAAATCTCTATGAAACACATATATCCCATTGAAAAGAAAGGAGTTCAATTAAAAAACCTCTTTGAAACATGGTTAAACAATGGAAAAAAAAGTGTTCCATAAAAATCTATATAAAACTTGTTTAACTCATTGAATATTAATAGGTTCTATAATAATATCTTTGAAACGTGGTATACCCATGGAATGGAAACTGGTTCCATAAATATATCTTTGATATTACCTTAATCCAAATAAAAAATAATTAGGATAGTATGAATTATGAAAATACCCATCGATGGATAAGTAAAAATATGGGTTCTTGACATTAATGAATGGAAATACTGTTAAAATATCATTAAAAACAATCCTGAGAAAAATAATATTTAAATATTCAGTGTGTTACATGCCCCAATGAAACATTTGAATCATAATACCCATGAAGGAATAAAATTTTAAATAACATTAAATGAAATTAGAATATATAAAGTTAAGATTAATATATTAATCGGGTAATATATAAAACTCATAAAATAATGTAGGTGTATAAAGTAAATAATGGATCTATGAAAGGTGATTGAGGTGACGTCCCATACATATTTGGTAACTATGAAACTATATAACCCATGGACAGGAGATCTCAAAATAGATATTTAAATCCTAATAAATTTATTTATAAAAATCATAAAATAAATTAATTGTAATTATATACACCCTAAATCAACAATTAGTTGGGAATATGACATGTGTCTCACTGAAATAAAACTAACGAGAGAGAGAAATATTTCCTAATTGAGTAACTTTTGAATAGTGAGCCCTGTGAAAGAATAAAATCAGTGACAACATTTAATATCAAGAAATAACGTAAATTAATTATATAATATGTCATAGGGAATTATATACACCATAAAAAATTAATGAATGGTGAATACAGAATAAGTCTCAAATAAATTAATGTTTGACTAGAAATCCCCTTATAACTTGAGTAACTTTTCAATAATGAATTATGTGAAATAATAATATGAATTGAAACATTTAATATTAGTTAATAAATGTAATTAATTATATAAAATTTCATATGGACGTATATAGATGAAACAAAGTAAAAGAGTGGTGAATGTGGCATAAGTCATATAGAAAAAAAAGTGACACTAGAAATCCCCTTACTACTTGAGCAACTTTTGAATAAAAAAATTAATGAAATAATTACATTAGTTAAACCATTAATGCCATGAAATAACCAAAATTAAATATATAATATTTCATATTGTATTATACACCCCACCAAAAATAAAAGAGTGGTGAATATGGCATAAGTCTTAGAGAAAATAATGTGAAACTTGAAATCCCCTTACTACTTTAGTGACATTTAAATGGTGATCACAAAGAAATAATGACACCAATTTAATCATTTCACATCATTAATTCCATTTAATTCCTAATATAACATGTTATAAGTTAGTATATACACCACACAAATGACACTATAGGTTGATAATGCATAAGTATCACTAAAATAAAAGTGATACATGAAATACCCTTACCTTAAGTATCATTCGTCGTGCTTGCCTATTATCTTCATGAATAATTTACTTTTTATAATTATTTAGATTCTTTGGACCCATTTACATGTTTATTATTAATCATTTTTCACTTATAAACTATTTATATATAATTAAATAATCAACTAAGTTTACATCTGATGTTTTGACCATATTTGGATTGTGTGTCAAAGTCAACTTTGGTAGGTTGTCTATGGTAAAAGAGTTCAATATAAAAATATTTTCTGAATAAAAATCATTAAATAATCATTATATTCATACATAAAATATTATTTTAAAACAAATCATTGAATAAAGTTAAGAAAAATGATCTATCGTTATGATCATGGAGATGGTAGGTCGTACGTACGCATGAGTTACGTTCCAATTTTTTAATGATTATTATAGAAAGAAGGAAAGTATAAAAATTTATTTATAGAATTATAATTGTAAAATAAATAATATTATATTTAATAATATATACATATACATCATTCATGTGATTTAGTGATGAAAAAAGATAAATCTCATCACTTTGAGGAGGAGGTAGTCAACACGTTAACAAACGATGTTATCACTTTTTTTGTGTTATAGAAATAAGAAAATGATATAATATATTTAAAGAAATATAATTATGTCATAAATATCATATATATTTCATTTATATAAATTTTTTTATTAAATCTGTCTATAATATATTTCATGTAAAGCATGAACAAATCATATCGCTTTGAGGAGGCATTAGTCCACATGTCCATAAATGATGTTAACATATTCCCAAAAAAATTGAAACCATGAAGGTATGTGTTATATAATAATTATAAAATAAAAAATACATTTGAAATATTTTATATATAATATTAAATAATTATTTAAATCAATATTCCAACACTTGAGAGGTGATAATGGCTAAAAAGTGACATTAGTTCGCGAGGTGGTAATCTGATGTAAATAAGAATGATGATTTTGTATCCCATATGATGGAAGTGAATGAATTAGTATGTAATAACCTTAAAATTAATACATATTCGAATATATAATATATTAATTTTATTCTAAAATAATTATTATAAAATATTTTAAGGGGTGGAGAAATTAATAAAACAAAATTGCTCAGAGAAAAATGTTACCTTATCATCCGGTAAATCATTTTTTTGCACCAAAAGACTTCCTTGGTATTCATTCTAAACAAATTCATGATCCAAGAATTAGAGGAGAGATATTGGGGGCTTATGTTTTCAATTTGATGTATGAGACAAAAATTGTGAGAGGATTGAAGAAGTGGCGAGAGTGAATTCCTATTTATAGTGGAGGATGAGTGAAATTCTTGTAAATACAAAATAGGTAAACACTATTGGAATATATAAATTACATAATGTTCCTAAAATAATAATAAAAATATAAATGAGAGTTTATGGTCAAAATATTTAGATCCAATTGGTTATTAATAGTTTCTAGGTCATTTGTCCCCATAAGAATAATGTTTAACCACTAAGTAAACTCTTTTTTATTTTAATCATTGTAAATAATTTTAACTGACATCACTAATATTTTTTAAAAAAAAATTATTTGACCATGTCATAAATTATAAATTATTCTGATTCCATATATGGAATCCATTTTTTAAAATTTTCTATCACATTTGGGCTGAAAATTAATTCAAAATTCACCATATAGTGGGGATGAAACAAAGATTTTTTTAAGTAAAATGTTCAAATGCATAAAATGTTTTTAAATCCAAATTGAATGTCAAATTGATTCCAATTATATAAAATGGATATATTGATGTATAATTTAACTAATTATCGTTCAACACCTATTTATAAAATATTTTTATTATATAAATAAATTAGTCGAATAAATAATTTTCAATTTAAATTAATTGTTTTTAACTTATCATACAAATATAAAACTTCTTATAAAAATTAAAACATTTCACCCAAAATAAATTTTAATATGTTGGTTTCTGAAAATAAGCTTATTCTGATATATAAAAGTTATAATTTTTTTCAAAATATTGTTTTTAAACCAGTATTCCATTAAAAGATGGAAAAACTACCTTTTATAAAAATATAGCGTTTTACTCTTAAATAACAATATTAATTATATATTGTTGTATGGTAAGACCCAGCCTTGCGTGTAACAAATGTTATAGAAGAAACTCATTTTTACATGCAGTGTAATATAAAGTTGGTATTTTGTATAATGAAAAACTAAACTATGAATTGTGTGTAATTAAATCTATCAGTGAATTCGAATTAACTTGAAAATTTATATTCCTTAATATCTTAGGATGTTACATCCTACCCCAATTAAAATGAATTACTCCATAGAAATTAGTATTGGTTTCCAAAAGATTATCATTTATAGAATTCCTTTATTGAAAAATCATTATAAAAATGAAATAAATAAGTATCCATTAAAAAGGGAAAGTGGGAAACATAACGATCACTAGAAGATATAAATAACTTGGATCCCACATACGTAGAACATTGATGGGAAATTAAAAGATAGATTTCTCAGGGAAAACTAATTCCCGTGTACTAATGGAGATTGATAGATAATTCATTAAAAAGTAATTTAATGACCACAGAACCACAAAAAAATAGATTTTGAAAACTTCAATGATATCATCATAAAATATTATAATATGGTAATATTTTATTTCAAGATAAAATTCCAAAATTTGAAGGATTTATTTGAAAATATAGACTAAAAACATAAATAAATATTCTTATGTGAAAAGTTAATTTCCAACTTCAACCAAATTCCACCATAGTCGCATCTTTTTATATAGATAATGAGTATTAAAGATGAATATTCTTACACCTGAAATAGAAATATAATGTTATGAAAACCAAATAACTATTTAAGGGATAGAGAAGATATTTCACCATAATGACTGAAAACATAAATAAATTTAATTTTTTGAAAAGTGAATTTTCACCATTTAACATTTTCTACCAAAGTCTCATCATCTTCTCTAGATAATGAGTATTAATAATGAATTTTTATTCACATAAAATAGAAAAATAAACATATAAAAACCAAATAACTATTAAAGAGATACTTAAGGTATTACACCTACCTTTATAAATAAACGAAAGCAAAAAATGTATAGTATATGGTAAGAGAATTCACAAAATGAATAAACCATTATGGGATACATTAATTATAACACCTTGATATTATAAAGTACAAATTTATATTCAATAGTGATTATGACAGGTAACACCATGTATAAAAATGGAATATATTAACCGAATACATTACAATATTTTTACTATCTCAAATAAATATAAAACATTCTATGACTTTTAATAAACTCAACACCGAGTTTTATTATGTTACATGCAAGAGAAAACATCTTTAATGGATTTTATTACAAGCATGATGGAGTTTTACTGAGTAATAATATATTTTTATAATATTATTAATTAATATAACAAGATAAAAACTAGCTGTTATTAATAGTAATATCTAACATATTGAAATATATGGCTAGCACAAATATAAAATAAATTCATTAGTTAAAAATTCATTAAAAATGAATATAAAAACCTATTGAATTTAAAATAAAATATTATTATTTTATGCTCATAAAGCTATTATACCCAAAAAAAATTAAATTAATTAAAATTAGTGAGTGATTTTAATGTGATATAAATTATAAATTCAATAAAAAATATTTTTAACAATAGTCCAATATATTTAACAGGAGCTGTATCAACACAAACATAATTTCTGAATAAAATACAATATTTTTTATTGAGGCATTTTTACAACTTTTTTGTGGTGAACCCATTTACAATATGAATTGTGAAACTTTAATTTATTTAAAATGTCATAATAAAATTCAAATTTTAAATATAATAAAAAATAGGTTTGGGTGTATTTTTTATTTTTTACGAAACATTTCATTTCAATATGAATATTAAAAAAATATGAAAATCCAAATCATAACGTATTTTACATATAATTTATCTATATGGTTCAATTATGTTCAATATTGTATAAAAATTTCAATTAGATCATAAGCTTATCAAGTAATCCAATTTGGGTCATTGGAATCAATTTCACTTTGAAATTCACTACAAATATATGGCAAGCTTTTGGGACATTTTTTCCATGAAACCCAACATTATCTTCTCATCCGTGGGATTAAATTTAAATTAATTTTTTCCCTTATGTGATTGTAACTTGAAGAATGTATTTTATATTTTAAATCAACATTATTTACAGTATCTAATATGACCAGCTTTGTTTTTGACCGTAAATATTGTAGAAATTAATTAAAATTAATTACAATTATTATGGTAAAATTAATCTTAATAAAGGACTAAAACATTAACGTAAGGTCAAAATTACCTAGATACATATCCAACACCCATTTTATTGCCATAATTCAGCCATGAACCATCCATTATTTGTTTTTGTCAGTTTTTAAGACATTTTTACGTAAAAACATTGTTACACCTAACTTGTTTTCAAAAATACAAAGGGAGTCCTTTTCCTCCCTTATAAAAGGACACAACCTCTCCCCGTTAAAAACACCTCTCAAAACACTTATGTTCAGTCAAGATCTTTCCAATAAACTACCCAAAATCAATACCTAACTTTTACAAGACTCTCTATTGTAAAAAATAAATCCATGGAAGACTTTTGGTACAATCTAAATTATGTTACCGGATTAAGAGGTAATGTCTTCTCTCCAGAGATCTAGTTTTATTTCTATTATCCACCCCCTAAAATATATTTTTTCCATTATTATAAAATTAATTTTTTTTACTAAATATACTAGGTTTTTATGTAAATGGTTTTACCTAAACATACACACACCCTCATCAAACGTATAATGAATATATTGTTTCTATGTGTGGTGTACTACTGCCTCACAAAACGATGATTGTTCATTTTTCCATTATCACCTCTCATGGTAGCTATTATTATGAAAAAAATCTATTTATATATTTTATATATGATATTCATAATTTTTTTATTCTTCGGTAATTTTTATTTTGAACATACATTTATGATTTTGATCTTCTGTAAATATGTTAATTTCATTTGAGGACGTGTGGAGTATCACTCATTCAAAGCAATATGACTTGTTCATGCCATACATGGAACACATAAATTATGGTTTTAATAAACCAATGTGACATATATAACATATATATGACACTGTAATTACGATATACAAATGGTTTATTTATTTTTCATTCTTTTAATACAATAATGGAATAAAAGTAGAATCCATGCATATGTACGACTTACCGTCTCCATGAACGGTGGACTTAATTTCTAATATCCAATATAATTGGATAGTATAAATACATATATACTGATTATATATGAAAATTAATTCATGGTTTACCTTCTTTATATTATTATTCCATGATCTAATTTATGATATCTACTAATAACAAGTTAAAACTTACTCGTGAAAACTAGGAAATTAACAAAATAATAATAAAATTAATGAATGTTATTAACAAATGGGTAATTATTTATTATAATGAATTAATATATGAATTTTTTAATATGGGTATGGTTATGGTATAATTTATTGACATATTTTAAACCACTATATAGGATGATAAAGAACACCCAACAAAAGGAATGTTAAGGGAGGGTAATTTCCTCACAAATTGCATTTTATTGAAACTTATTTGTTACTATGCAACAATTTACTTTAAATTTATATATATACTTATTTTTTCATGTTATATAATTTATCCTCTTATTATCATGATATTATTTGTATTATTTAACTTCATAACTTTCTATAGCTTATGATTAAAATGTTTCAATGTGGTATGAGACACTTTGGAATGTTTCCAGATTATTCTCTTCAAGATTGTTATTAATGATTATACATGCAATCTCACTTCTTTTTTTAATTTTTAACATTATCTTGGAACAATCACTTTATTTTAATAATTTTTCATTTGAAATATACTTGAATATCAATATTATCAAACAATAGATATTAATATTTCCTAACTGATACACCATTTTACATATAGAGTATAGTTTGAGATTTATTTGATTATTTTTGAAAATATTGATAATTTCGTAATCTTTATTAAATAAAGATATTTTATAAGGAATATTATTTATTTCAACTATTATATTTGATTAATTATTTGGAATTTAAATTTTAGTAGAAGCCCAGACATTACATAGCTCCTTGATGCATTGACGAGTTCTCATGGGACAAATAATTTAGCCAAGTTAAACAGGTTTATATCCGTATTTTGACCATCTTTTGCATGGTTTTAACAGTATAAGTTATCATGTTCCCCAGACAAGAAGTCCAATAATTATGAATTTACATTATTTAGAATTAGTTAATATCAATCCATGATATTTTGTGTCAATATAACTATGGATACCTTTCATTCTCAATTTATTGATTTAGATGGAAGGAGTTTTAGTTTCTTACATTGACATACAGTTTTTCCTTATCTGGTTATTTTAATGGATTATGTTATCATTTATTGACCTTGTCATATTAATTTATTCTCATTGATTCATTATTTATTCCTTTTTACGTACTCTTACTGATAATTTGATTTCACCCTTAATATGTTTCCTTTCACCAAGTTATAAAGAAGAAATATTTGAATAAGAATTCAAGGATGTAGTTTATTTCATTTTATTATGTATAATGTTTTTATTTTCTATTTTCAAATGTATTATGGGTATCATGTATGTAATATATCTTTCCAATTATTTATATCTAATCAGTACATAAGGATATTATTCCTTGAAATCAAGTCGATGTATTAAAATATTGCACCGGCTCTAGGACTATGGTGTATTGGTGTTATAGTTTTTATCAGCGAATGTTTTGTTGAAAACATGGAAACTAAATTTAGAAATGATATAATTGGTAGAAAAATGCTAAGATAGAAATTAATGATAATTATAGAAGATCAACGTATAATTTTGGTAAGGTGGAGATTATGAGGGTATTCATAGTTAAAAATCCTTATCTGAATACTAAATGCTGATGTGGTTCTAAAATATACGTTCCTAGGAGTAATAACACTGACAAGTTGTTTTGGGAATGACTCATGGTAACATGGTACATGATTAAGGGCCTTATTGTTCACCTGTTTTAACACTCCCAAGGGATATACTTATGATAATTCACACTTTATTTACCTACCATTCTGTAGGATTTAAAAGAAATGATTCCCCCAATGTAACCAATGTTTCTGATTCTAGAATTCATAGTGCATAAATTTATGTTATGTGTTACACCATATTTAGAGTTACACATTTTAAAGCATTATGAGATAATCCAGTGTATTCCATTTTTTATTAATGAAACCCTGACAGAGGAATGTTTTTATTACTCATAGAAAAAATATATATTTCCCGACAAAGGAAATAAATACAGCTCATATTATAATGGATCAAGCTATAGATATATTATGGAATCTTGGTAAAGTTATGAAAAATAACATTTTCATAATGAAGAAATCTATTACATAGAGATAATATTATATAATGGATCTCTTTTTAAGGATGAATCCCCCATCCTATTGTGGGAAAATTAATCCAATTTCACCTAATCAATGGATTAAGTATCCGGAGAAGATATTTATGGCCTTAGAATATAGAGAAAAAGAAAAGGTTACACTTGTGGTCTACTTTATCCAATGTGATTTTGATGAATAGCGGTCCTTTATCCAAAAAAATAGGGAGTAAGAAGAAATATAACTCATTAAATATAGATAATTTAATGATATATTCCTTCATAAATACTTCCCTCATGATAAAAAAATTGAAATGAAGATAAATTTTCCTAGCATAAAGAAAAAGGAATAAGAAAGTGTTGTGTATTATGATGATAACTTTACAAGGTTATCAAGGTACGTTATGGATTATATACACAATATTGAGGGTAATATCGACCACTTATTTGAAGGACTGATTATGAGCCTCTGAAGAGTGATAGTGTCTCATAAACATTTTTTCCTATAATGAAATAGTTATATGTGACATCAAGACAGATAAATAATTCTACATGTTTTATGGATTCACGGGAAACCAAGAGAATAAGTGTTATTATAAACACCATGAAAATGTGTATGAGTCAAATAAAATTAAGGGAAAGAATGATTTTCCAAAATGTGATAACTATGGAAATAATTTACCTGGTAAATGCTTGATTGGATTGGGAGTTTTTATAAGTGTATAGAAAAAGTCCACTCGAAAAAATAATGCAAAGTAAATAAGGAAAATACTAATATCCAATATAAAAAGTATAAAGAGATGGGACACTACAAAAAACATTCCCCAAGCATCAAGATAATATACCTCAGATGAATCTAATGGATCAAGTTCAATCATATTTTATTGACACAACAAAAGTTGAATGATTAATGTAATTTCTTATTTGGATCTAATAAATATGTTGTAAAAGTATTTTGTTTATGATGTTCTCATCCTATGATTTATGAAATATTTAACGATTGTACTATAGTACTATTTCATTAAGGATTTGAGATCATATGTCAAATAGTACCAAGAAAAGTTATCTTCCCCAATGTAAGAATCTTATAGGGAAACACAACCCATGATATTTTCCTGATGTTGAGATAATGTGTAACATCCCAAGAAAGTAATGAATAATAGATATTTTTATCTATGTCTATTAATGATTAAGATAGTGTTTTAGAGGCTTAAAATCAAAATAAATACAATCTTATGCATGGAATACACTAATATTCTTAAAAGATTGTTTTACTACCTTTTGATGGCAAACCCTTTTTAAATCAATCTTTTGACAATTTTATAATCTATGTTTTTCAAAATAAACTAATTATTTATGATTGGGACCTCAAAATTTACTTTGTGTGAATTTTTTGTATTTTTCTTACAATGTTCATTTTTAATGAATAGTGAAAAATATTGCATTTTACATCAAAAATGCTTCTTAATCTAATTTATTTATATGATTATATTATCTTTTGATTTGGTTTTAAAGTGAAATTAGAATATATTTTTACCATTTTATCCAATGGTGGTCATTGGAATCAATTTCACTTTGAAATTGGACTTAAACAGGTGTCAATCTTTTGATACTTATTGTTTCATAAAAACACGCTATTTGCTCTGACAGTGGGAATTAATTATTAAATTAATTAATGTGACTTATATGTTTTGAATTTTGTAAAATATACTTCATTTTTGAATTCAGAATATCAAATATAGCTTAGGGTGAAGTTTTGGTATTTTTCTGAAAAACTCCAATTTTTGATGAATAGTGAAACCACTAAGTGGTAATCAAGCAAACTGATTTTTCAGTTAAATTAAAGTTTACCACTAATGTGTATTGAATTTTGAAAATACTACATACATGGTTGTCATTAGTATGTAAAATGTGGTTTAACGGGATGAATTTTTTTTGGTGAATAGTAACTTTTTTTCATTAATCGCGA